>BSBK01001713.1:0-645000 GCA_027943335.1 Chamaecyparis obtusa
AATTAATCTTTTTGGAGCTGACATTTGTGGCAATAATGTTTGACCTATGTTCAAGACACTAGCACCCAAGGCACTAGATGTGTTTATTTTGGTATGAGTGCTATTGTGTGAGGTTGTATTAGGTATAGAACTAATAATTTCTTGGATTTGTCCGGTCGTCAACTGGAATATTTTTTTCAAGGTTGATGCGGGCAATATTGTAGAAGGCCCACTAGAAGTAGCCTTACCTTTTTCTTGTGATGATGTTATGTTGATTGTAGAAGCCATGGTTATATTAATAGATGTGGTAGCTCTTGTGATGTTGTTGTAAAGTAATGATTCATCAAAATCCTTGGGGATTATGACTCCATCGTGAACAAGGTTCATAAAAATCTCAACTTTTTATAGCTCTAATCACTTTTTCCACCATCTCTACATTATGGGGATCCCAAGGAAATATTGGACCTATGGAGTCAATTCTATTTGAGTTTGTTAATGTTGATCAACAACCTCAACCACCCCTCATGTCTGAAAATCTTTGACTCATGTTTTTGGCTTGAAAAAGGGTAATGACCATATGATTTGACCTTGGGAGAAGATGGAAGTTGTATGATGAGGTCTAAGAGTGGGTTGGAAGAAGATTTGATGATGAAATATGGACTTAGGACTAAAAGAAATAGTTTGGACCTTGCTTTTGATTATGAGGGTGGGGCCTCAAAGGATTGATTTTTGTTTGATTTGGATGAAGCAAGTTTGATTATGAGGGCAATGTCTCAATGAAGGTTTTGGACAACCTTAGTTAAAATGAGATCCTTTTAAGCACAAACAATTTGGATAGATGATGATATCTTTCTTCTACTTGGAAATAGACTAATAATCTCAAGAAAAGTATGATATGTTTGATTGGATTTACCAATCAAGACTGACTTTTTTCTCAAGTGATAACAATTTTCTAAGGATGAGCACCTCAATAACACTTTGATAATTCTTTCAACCTAGGATTGATGATAAATGTGTGAAAGATGGGGTTTGATGGGGCTTGACTTTGTTTGGATGCGGGTTAATTAAGATAATAAATTGATTTAGGTCTAAAATGATGATGCTCCTAAAATGTAATGATGGAGGATGATGTGAGTAGAAATATGGAATCGTGATGATCTAGTTGTATTTCTCAAAGTTGACAAAAGTGTGGTTCAAATGATACTTGCTCATAAATGTGAAAGCTTGTTGTTGAAGATAATTTTGTCATACTTCTCACACTCTTGGACTTCTTGTTGGATTTATTTTTATAATGTGTTTGGTTATTCTTGGAATCTCAATCACCTACTTTCTTCTCCTTGTACATGTGAGGTAGTGGAGTTTTACTTTCTTGTATTTTCCTAATTCTGACATAGCTTAGAAAATATAATTTTTTTGATGGTCCAAACTGACTGATTTCGTAAAATGGTCTCAGAGATGACAAGATGACTAGCAATGTGATCTTTGATGCAATTTTGAAGATCATTATTTTGAAGTGAAGGCAACGAGTCTCAAACATAGATGAAGAACTTGGGTCAAAGATGAGGATTGGTAAAGATAAGTGGATTTCAAGTTTTGACTAACTTTGACTAGTTGTTGACTGTTTGGACTGATTTGTGGTTGTTTAGTTTATCTCTAGGTCAATTTTTTTCATTGGAAATAATTGATTTTCAACATTCATCCAAAGTATTAACTACACTAAGTATACCTTGATTCAAACTTTTGGATATAATAGGTAGATCTTGAAAACACACATGTGAAAATAGTCCTACGATGGACAAAGAAACCTTGCAGGAGAAGCAATTATGACTTTGGGGATTTTTTTTTATGCAACTTTGAGATTTCATTTGTGTATGTTCCAGGTGACCTTTTCAAGTCACCTTGTATTTTTATGTGGTTTGTAAAAATTAAGTCACTTTTGTTAATATAGGTCTGATTATTGAGAGGGGAGGGGTGAGTTAGTAATTAAAAAATTCTTTGATTTAAAACTCTTGAAAATTTGTGCACCAAAACATTCAACATCAACTAACATGATATAAACTTTCAAAACATGCATCCATAAATAATCAAACACATAATGAAGACATCATATTTTTCTCATGGAGACCTAAATGGGAAAACCATGGTGGGAGTAGGTACCCACTAAATCTATACTCTTTTAGAATACATCCTGTGAGGAGCTTACTCGATTAAAGGTTTACATAAGCATTTTTAGGTGCTACCCGAATAAGGGATTTTCCTATAGACATGTTAGGATATTTTCCCTATTAGGAGTAGCCTTGTTAGAGGACTTTAAACATTCAACATGAATGCCACCTTGTTAGAGGATTTACACCTAAGATCTGTTAGGATCTACCCGGTTAAGGGATTTTACTATTACAAATGGTTAGAAAGAAAAAGATAAGATGATCTATGAAATTACACTACCTTTGCATGATTAGGTCCTATTAAGCTCTGAAACTCTTCTCTATGCACTATAGTCTTTCCTAGATTGATCGCACTTGATTCCTTTAATTTTGTTGTCACTACACCCTTTGACAGTTTGCAATCAGCAAATAACTCCTTTGTTAACTTTCCAATATATATCTTTTCTTTCATCGACTTAAAATAGAATGTAGATTTGAGATACAAATGATCTAGATCATATTAGGTAAGATACAAAGTATCTAACAACTCATAAACTATTTTTCTTTGATTGCGTCAACTTCCATATATATTTCACCTTGGAAATTGAACCATCTTCAAAATCTCTTTTGACCAAAAGAAACTTCTTGAAGAATCCACCTCAAACACATACCTTGAGAAATTTGATCTCAAACACTTTCCATAAATCATGGAATTACCTTACTACTTCACTAAAAACATCACCAATCCCATTGCCACTTTGGATTTCTTTACTAATTCAAAAATCTTCATTACCTATTCAAGAACTTTGTCTTGTTTATCTGTTCATCCTATCAATACCACTTCCATTCAATTAAACCATCTTTGTTGGTCCACAATATGATTCATGATCCTCAACATAGTATCTAGACATTATTATCAATCATATCCTATGACCACTCCATCCAAAACTTTACCAATTAGAGATAACATTTAAATTACTTACTGTTTGTGATCGATTACTTTATCGGTGACCTAGTTTTATTCCATTCAAACATAACCAACTCAATAATTCATATCAAAGTTGTGGTTACAAACTTAACATCACAACACATAAGATGTTCTTCCTTTAGAATAAAAACTTCAAAAACATACTGCAACTGATGATTTACTTACACAATATTTTGTAACATACTGAGAATACTAAGTCAGTCAATAGACATCAGTGAAAAAAATAAAATTGATTCACCTATCATTAAATCTATACCAATCTTCATTAATGCAACACTTAGCATCACTGCATCAGTTATGCTAACAATCCCCCCCTTTGGCATTCATGGCAACACTATGTATTTCTCATGACAAACCTCTTTTGAAAAATGTTTCCACTTTTGTATGTACCTTGTTTGTTCTTTCCTCATTACTGCATTACAAAAACATACTAAGACTTCTCCCCCTATGGAGTAGTCCACCTCTACATCAATTCATACATATGATATTCTAATAAAAACATATATGAACTGATATAATAAACATCATCTAATTAACTTAAGATAGGGGAATAACCCCTAATCTACCTCTGAGATACCCAAAGGTATCCTTTGATAATAGATTGGTGAATATATCAACAACTTGTTCTTTGGTAGACACATAGTCAAGCCTTACCTCCTTCTCATGTATCTGTTCCCTAATAAAATGATATTTTATAGCAATGTGCTTTGTCTTCAAGTGCATCAATGGATTCTTAGAGATGTTTATTGCACTAGTGTTATCACAATAGATAACAACCATTTTTGTGACCTCATGAATTCCTTCAAGAATCTATTTTATCCTTATTACTTTCTAACAATTAATAGTAGCAATAACCATACTCTGCCTCTGCAATAGATTGTGAAATACAATTCTTTTTACTAGTCCTGGAGACTAATCTTTCACCAAGAAAGAATGCTCCACCACTTGTGCTCTTCCCATCATCAGCATTACCTACCCAGTATGCATCAGTAAACACATTCAAATAAAAATATCCATCCTTACCATGCCATAGGCCATAATTTTCAATTCCCTTGAGATATCTAAAGATCCTCTTCACTACAACACTATGTGAATCCGTTGGATTAGAGGAAATCCTTGCAACAATACCAACTTCATGCAGATTATCTGGTCTACTATGAACAACATATTGTAACTCACCAATCATGGATCTATATAGAGTTTCATTTACCTCTTTGGATTCATCCTCATTAGATAGTTTGCAGTCGATGACCATAGGTGTTCCCACAGGTTTTGATTCTTCCATGCCAAAAGTTTTCATAATCTCCTTCACATACTTGGATTGACTAATGTGTATCCCTTTCTTCATATGTTGTTTCCTATCATTGGAATTTCAAATTCCTTCCTCATTGCTTCTACAAATGACCTTCTCAATGCTTCATTTCCACCAAATATTATGTCATCAATAAAAATTTCAGCAATCAATATCATGTCTTCACTTTCAAATTTTAGATATACATTGATATTGTCATTGTTTCTTTTGAAACCAATCTAAATAAGATAAGCATGTATCCTTTAATACCAAGCTCTTGGATCTTGTTTCAGTCCATACAATGCTTTATGGAATTTACATACCATTTCTTTACCTTTTTCGGTAGCAAACCCTTCAGGCTATTCAATATATACTTCTTCTAAAACACCATTTGGAAAAACATATTTTACATCCATCTAATAGACTTTAAAACCTTTTTATGTAGCATAAGATAAAAGTATCCTTACACCTTCAACTATACAAATAGGTGAAAAGGTCTCCCCATAGTCAAATCCTTCTTCTTGTGCATACCCTTTGCAAACTAGTCTTGCCTTGTTTCTAATTACTTCTCCTTTCTCATTCAACTTATTCATGAAGATACATCTAGTACCTATAACATTCTTATTAGTAGGATTGGTTACTAAATTCCATTCATTATTTTTCTCTATTTTCTCTAATTCCTCTTTCATAGCCTCAACCCAATCATTATCTTCCAAAGCATCTTTAACAGATTTAGGTTGTAATTCAGAAAGTAATCAAAAAATTTCCCTTACCTTACTCCTTGTCATCACTCCAACATTTTTATCTCCAATAATTTGATCTTGAGAGTTATTAAGTTTTGCATACCTTGGGAGTACCTATAATCACCTAAAAATGGACAAGATTAATTCAAGTGAGAAATCAAGGAAAAAATCAAAGCAATTAAATCAAATCAAGCTATTACCAGAGAAAAATTGCAATCAAGCCATAAATCAAATTTAATTAAAAATCAAAATCCCTAAATTCAATTTAAATCAAATAAAACATGATAAACCAATCAATTGTGTAATTAATCTAATTAATTACATAGTTCATTTAAATCAAATTAACCCATTCAAGGGGTACACATGGCTAAAGATATTAATTAAATTGAATTGATTAAATCCTATTTTCCCTCAACCACCAAATTGGGAGGAAAAATTATCAACCAATAGGATTTAAGGATTGATCTCACATGGATCAAGCCTAAATCGAATCTCAATCACTCACTTGGAGAATGCATCTTGTCCACTCATTTTTTCCTTTGGTCCCAAGCTTTGAGGACAAAATATTTAAATGGTCTCGAAAGGTGGAACCATGGACTTAGCCCTCACCTAATCATGATCAAATCAAACACACCCCCTACCCTTGCCAAAATCTATAAAAGTAAGGCATAATTGAAGCAATAATCATCCAAAAATTTTATGAAGCATCAAACCTCTTGCAAATTTGAGTTAGAAAGGAAAATCTAGGAGCTAATTAGTATTTCAATTTTGGAATTAATTATTTTAGCTTTCTTATCATTCAATTCTCATATTAGCACTGTCACTAGTGAGAGCTTGCTGAGAGCTCATCATCATCATCCCTAATTAGAGAGCCATAGAGTGCTCAATCTTCTTTAAATTTTCTTAGTTAGATTGCTTTTGTGGCTATTTACTTGTTATTATGATTTATTGAAGACACTAACCCTATGAAGGTGCTTTTCTTAGCACACAAAATGACACCATCGTGGGGCATTAGGCCTCACTAATTTTAAAAATCATAGAAATTGAAATTTTCTTCCAAATCTTGTTTTCACTCTCTATTTTATAGGTTTTTCAGCGCATTCGATAGATTCTCTAGCACGTTTAAAACCTGAAACAACACTTCAAAGACAAATTTTTGTGCCTTACGTGGATTTTTAGGGCATTTAATCCTTCTACTTTCTTATCTCCTTTCTTTCAAAGCATGTACCTTGACTCTCTAGCACATGCAATTTATTCTCCAGCTCTTTCAATAATTTCCTTTGACACCTTTGCTGACTTTATTAGCGCATTCAATCTCTATTCCAACACATTTCATAATATTCTACAATGCATTTGATTTGTTTAGCAACACTTTCAATTGTTTTAATAGCGTATTCAATAGAATTATGTTGTGCATTTGATTAAATTGAAAACTTACAGAATCTAATATATAGAAAATGATTTCTCTATGTCTGCAGGATGACTGGTAATAGAAAGATTAAAAAACCAGAGACTAGATTCAATAGTGAGGGAAAATCTTTGGCTAAAAGGATAAAAGAGGAGAATGGTGCATGCATAAAGCTCATTTTGGAGAATTTGCCGCAAGAAAATGAGGTATATGAATAGTATCTAAAAGTTGTAGAAACATACAAATCAAAGTTCATCTCATTAAATTGGATATGCTTACCTTAATTGATTTTTGTTTAAAATTTGATAAATAAGGTGTAAATTCCAAATTGTTCTTTCTTTTCTTCACTTTGTTTGGTTGTGTTGACTAATTTGTTGGAGGAAAAGAGAAAATGAAAGAATGATCACCACTAGGTGAGCATAAATATGAAAAATTCATCAAAAATGCCCCTAGCCTTAGCTAGCTTCAAAACAAGGTAAGCCTAAAACTTGGTCAAATTTTTCTTAAATTGTGGCCTTGTTAATTTTAAAATCTAGTAATTAAAGAAGACTATTATTGTTTAAGGGGTTTGATACTAGGCCTATGCTTTTCACTTTCTAAGTGAATCGAAATGCCAAAAATATCAAATTCCTTGATTAAAAGAAAGGCTAAGTAAATCAAACACTAAATTTGAACAACCCCTTGTTTGTGGAAAAAAGTAGAAATACTCGATTCCTATTAGTTAGTGGGTTTAGTAATTGAACCTTGTTAAAAGTGTTTTTAAATTGAGGAATAGATAGGGATATGCTCTTCACCTTTTGGTGAATCAAACTCCCAAAACCTATTTCTTCATTTCACTTTATTTCTTTCAATATGAACATGCTAGATCCATAGTGGGCTTGCCTCCCAAGATTTTCCTTAACAAGGTTAGTGAGAGGGACAGCCCAAAGTGGGATACAATTGTTGGAAATATAGATGAAGTAACTAAGAGGGGGGGTGAATCAGTTAACCATAAATTTACTTTCCACAGATCCCTTAGATGTTTTATTAAATCATTTGCTGCTGTTGTTCGGAAAACATACAGAGAAATGCTGAAACTCAGTTATTGTAGTGAGTATTAATTATAACTGTTCTTAAGCATTCATTAGTGATTAACATAAAGAAAATAACATGAACACAAGAGACACCAAATTTAACGTGGAAATCCAATATGGGAAAAACCACCAATGTAACTAGTTACTATTTTTTACTCTTTTGAAGTGATGCCTTGTTAGGAGCCAACCTAGTAAAAGCTTACAAAACACACTGTTAGGTGTGACCTTGTTAGAGGATTTAATCACCTTGTTAGGAGTGGCCTTGTAAGAGGTCTTGAAACAATTCAATAGAACTATCACCTTGTTAGAGGATTTATAAAATGGCTATTAAACCAACTCGGTTAGGAGATTTTGAAATCAGTACTACAATGGTAAGAATGTAACAATGAAATGACCTGAATAATGATGCAACTTAATTGCTGATTATAGATCTTTGTTCTGCTTCACTAGATCCTTCTTGATCAAAATATATCTTTGTTGCTCCTCAAGGATATCTAATCATCCTTCAAAATTCGCTCACACTTTCCTTCTTTCATTTTTTTTTTACTTTTCACTTTTAATTCACAACTTGACCTTCTATATATACCATTCAGATTGACCATTCAAATTGTCAAGTCAACACTAATAACATTACTAGTCATCACAACAGTCGGCTAGAATAATCAAACTTTATTTCTCAAATTAACAAAATCCTTTACTGGGACGACCTTGCTCGGTAAACATTAATCTGAAAAGATTTCCTTTGGTGACTGAGAGAACTCAGTAAGCACTACAAATTTTGCAACATCCTTTGGAGACTGAGTGAACTTGATAAACACTAACTTTCCTTTGTTAACCGAGGAAGCTCGGTTAACACTATTTTCTACCATACTTTTCTTTGACACTTGAGATATCATGGTAGACACTGAAAACTGCCTGCTGACCGACTGAGGTCGATAAATACTATGAACTGCTTTGCTAACTAACTAAGCTCAGTAAATACTATGAACTGCTTTGCTAACCAACTGAGCTTGATAAATAATATGACATAAGTGTGACATCAAAGACAACACACAATTAATCCAACAATCTCCCTCTTTGGCATTGATGGCAACACAATATGTCATAGCATAATGAAATTTCATACAAAACATAGAGTAAGGAACATATCCTTAGCTTCATTCTGACTGAAAACTACCTCTGTCAGCAAACTTCTCATTCTAACTGAAAACTCTCCAAGAAAACTCTCCCTCTTAGAAATCTAAAGAAATTTCTTAAAATATGATAGAAAAATCTCCCTCTTTGACAACACATGCCAAAGACAACACATACCAGGTGAATAGCAATGTACCTTGAGTACTAATTCATATGCAATGATTCCTTGACTAAGCTGCATCAACTGACTGATCTTTAATATGCTCTAGTTGATGCATCACTAAAACTTCATTTAGTGAGCCTCAGATAGGGGAATGACCCCTAACTTACCTCTTAGATACAAGAATGCATCCTTAGGTAGTGGCTTGGTGAATATATCTGCAATTTGTTCTTTTGTATGAATATATTCCAATCTGATTTCCTTATCCTGTACCAATTCTTTGACAAAGTGATATTTTATAGCAATTTGTTTGGTTTTGGAATGCATTACTGGATTCTTTGAAATATTTATTGCACTTGTATTATCACAAAATATAACAACTGGTTCTTTGATCTCAACCTTCATGCCTTCCAATAACTGTTTGAACCAAACAATATTAGAGCAGTTTACTACCTCAGCAACATATTTTGCTTCTGCTATGGATTGGGATGTGCAATTTTTCTTTTTACTGGTCCAAGATACCAACCTCTTGCCAAGAAAGAATGCTCCACCACTTGTACTTTTTTTGTCATCAATGTTTCCTGCCCAATCAGCATCAGTAAACACTTTTAAGTCCAGATTGCCTCCAAATTTATACCACAAGCCATAATCTTCAGTTCCTTTCAAGTATCTCAAGATTCTTTTGATTGCCATCATATGATTTTCTCTTGGTTTTGATGACAATCTTGCTACTATACCAACTGCTAAGGCAATATCAGGCCTTGTATGAACTACATACTATAATTTTCCAATCATTGATCTGTATAAGGTCTGATCTACTTCTTTTGAATCATCATTTTTGGTAAGCTTCAGTCCAGTACACATGGGGGTACCAACTGGTTTTGTATCTTCCATACCAAACTTCTTAAGTATTTCCTTGATGTATTTAGACTGAGTAATGTAGATACTGTTCTTGCTTTGCTGAATTTGAAGACCAACAAAAAACTTTATCTGACCAAACATAGACATTTCAAATTCTTTGTTCATTTGCTCTGAAAATTCTTTACACTGATCATCATTACCTATAAACACAGTATCATCCACAAATATTTCTACCAAAACAATTCTGTTATCTGGTCCTTCCTTGATGTACAAACTACTATTATCATTAGCTCTTTTGAAACCAATCTGAATAAGATAGTTATGTAATCTTTCATACTAGGCTCTAGGGGCTTGTTTCAGACCATAAAATACTTTGTGTAACTTGCAGACCATATCCTTTTTGTCTGGATCAACAAAACCTTCAGGTTGCTTAATGTAGACTTCTTCATCAAGAATACCATTGAGAAATGTAGATTTTACATCCATTTGATATACCTTAAATCCTTTATGTGCTGCATATGCAAGTAGAGTTCTTACACCTTCTAATCTTGCAACAGGAGAAAAAGTCTCTCCATAATCTATACCTTCTTCTTGAGAATACCCTTTACACACTAATCTAGCTTTGTTTCTAGATACTTGACCATCTTCATTCAACTTGTTCCTGAATACCCATTTTGTTCCAATTACATTTTTGTCTTTAGGCCTAGGTACAAGATTCCATGTCTTATTTTTCTCATTTGTTCTATTTCTTCATTCATAGCCTCAATCCAACTTTCATTTTCCAATGCATTTTTAACATTTTTAGGTTCAAAGTCAGCAAGTAAACATGTACCTTTCAGTTTACTTCTTGTCATAGTACCATCTGATTTGTTTCCAATAATCTAATCTGGTGTATGATGCTTCCTAACATACTTGGCCAATATAGGTTCCTTGCTTCTTGAATGAGTTACATTGTCATCTTCTTGAATTTCATCTTCAGGTTCAGTTTGCTCAGGCTTGGTAGATATTCGCTTGGTAGCTTCAGACTGAGACTTGGTTTCTTGTGACTCGGTTTGAATTTCTTCTTGCGACTCAGTTACTGTACTGGGCTCGATAGATGCAGTTTCCTTATTGACAGATGTGTCTGGCAATGTATCAGGTTCAATGTAAACAAATCTTTTGTAATCCTCTAGTTCTTTTTTGCTTTCTTCTTCAATCTTTTCTACAAACTCATCAACTTTCATATGTGCACTTTCTATGATTTTGTGAGTAGACAAATTCAGACATCTATATGCTTTACTTTTGTAAGAATATCCCAAAAATATTCCTTCATCACTTTTTACATCAAATTTTCCTTTTCTAGATTCTTTTAAGATGTAACATTTACTACCAAATACTTTTAGGTAACTTACATTGGGTTTATAGCCATACCATAACTCATAAGGAGTTTTGAATGTGTCTTTCCTCAACTGTAATCGATTCAAGGTATGAACTGTAGTGCTAATAACTTCCTTCCAGTATTTCATAGCAATGTTCTTTTCAATCATTAGAGTCCTTGCAGAATCCATGATAGATTTGTTCCTTCTTTCAGCTATTCCATTCTGCTCAGGAGTTCTTGGTGCTGATACCTATCTTTTGATTCCTCTTTCAATGTAAAAATTATTGAATTCATGGGAGATGAATTCACCACCTCTGTCTGATCTCAAGCACTTCATTCTTTTTCCTGTTTCCTTTTCTACTCTTGCCAGATACCATTTGAATTTCTCAAATGCCTCTGATTTTTCTCTTAAATACATAACAGTCATCATTCTAGAGTAATCATCAACAAAGAGAATAAAGAATTTTTCTCTAGTATAGCTTTCAATTCCAATAGGTCCACATAAATCAGTATGCACAATATCCAAAATATCTTTAGACTGATAGTTTTTACTTTTAAAGCTAGTCTTTCCCATTTTACCAATCTGACAATTCTTGCATAGACCAACATCAGGTTTCTTCAAAGTAGGAATACCTCTTACTTTCTTGAATTTGCTTATTTTCACCATATTATCAAAATTTACATGACATAACCTTTTGTGCCATAACCAACTTTCTTCAATTTGAGCAATAAAACATGAGCATTCACCAAGATCAAGATAAAATAGGTTACCTTTGGTTTGTTTGCCTGAACCAATCAATTTTCCTTTGTCATCTAGTAGTCTTGCTTTGCCATTCATGAATTCAACCTTGAATCCAATGTTGATTAGCTGTGCTACACTTAGAAGATTATGCTTTAGTCCTTCAACCCAATATGCATTATCACATATAAGTTCTTTGGTTAATGAAATTCATCCTCTTCCTTTTATACAACAAGGTTCATTATTTCCAAACCTTACATTACCACCATCATAGTCTTCAAGGTGTTCAAACTTTGTTTTGTCACCAGTCATATGATGTGAGCATCCATTGTCTATAATCCATGTATCATTTTTGCTTGTATGGGAGATAAGTGCCATCTCATCTTCATCATCATCAGATTCATCTTTTATAGCAATGAAGATAATTTCTTCTTCACTATCATCAGTATCCTTAGCCAAAAAACATGTTTTCTTACCTTTATCCTTGAATGACTTGAAATTCTTCTTGCCATAGTACTTGTGACCTTTCTTCTCTTCCTTGCTTTGCTTGTTTGGACACCTAGCTACAATATGACCAATTTCTTCACATGAGAAATAGATTAAAGGAGTTTTAACTTTGTATTTACCTCTACCTCTAGTATATTTCTTTGCAAGTAATGCTTCAATAACTTCAAGATCACTATCTGAACTTTCCTTTGATTCTTCTTCACTTTCTGACTAGATTTTCTTGCCCTTCTTAAGTGAAAGTTTGGCCTCAAATGCTGATTCAATATTCTTAGAAGTTGGAAGATAGTTGTCATAGTTATCCAATTCAAAAGCTATCAATCTTCCAACTAAGGCATCCAAAGTTATATTGTGATTTTGTTCACATCTTCTTTCTTGAATAGCAGATACTCTTATTGCATAGATAGGAAGCAATGTTTGAAGAACCTTACTTATAACAATTTCATCATCAATTTTTCCTCTAGAAGCTTTGATTGCACTAACACTCACCTTGATTCTTTCAACATATTTTGCAATGTTTTCATCTTCTTTCATCTTCATCTGATCAAACTGTCCTCTTAGGCTTTCTTCTTTGGCTCTCTTCACATTGTCATCACCACCATAAATTTTCTTCAGCTTGTTCCACATTTCATAAGTAGTGGTGTAGTCTTTGATCTCATCAAATTCTTCATAGCTAAGAGCTGATGCAATATCTATCATCATGGTGTTATGGTTCTTTTTCTCTGCAATGTCTTCAACAGTTAATGTGCTAGTAGGAACTGTATATTCTTGATCAATATATTTGCATCCTAAGTCACCAATGGAAGCTAGATGAAGTCTCATGAGACCTTGCCATGTTGAAAAGTTATCTCTATTAAGCCTTGGAATTTCTCTCTTGTAAGACATCTTGATCTTTAGCTTAGGTCCTTGAAACCCTTCTTGCAAGCACCAAAAGCTCTGATACCAATTGTTGGAAATATAGATAAAGTAACTGAGAGGGGGGGTGAATCAGTTAACCATAAATTTACTTTCCACAGATCCCTTAGATGTTTTATTAAATCATTTGCTGCTGTTGTTCGGCAAACATATAGAGAAATGCTGAAACTCGATTATTGCAATGAGTATTAATTATACTTGTTCTTAAGCATTCATCAGTGATTAACATAAAAGAAAATAACATGAACACAAGAGACACCAGATTTAATGTGGAAACCCAATATGGGAAAAAACACCAATGTAAGTAGTTACTATTTTTCACTCTTCTGAAGTAATGCCCTGTTAGGAGCCAACTCGGTAAAAGGTTACAAAACACACTGTTAGGTGTGACCTTGTTAGAGGATTTAATCACCCTGTTAGGAGTGGCCTTGTAAGAGGTCTTGAAACAATTCAATAGAACTGTCACCTTGTTAGAGGATTTATAAAATGGCTATTAAACCAACTCAGTTAGGAGATTTTGAAATCACTGCTACAATGGTAAGAAAGTAATAATGAAATGACCTGAATAATGATGCAACTTAATTACTGATTATAGATCTATGTTCTACTTCACTAGATCCTTCCTAATCAAAATATATCTTTGCTGCTCCTCAAGGATATCTAATCATCCTTCAAAATTTGCTCACACTTTCCTTCTTTCCTTTTTTCTTTTACTTTTCACTTTTAATTCACAACTTGACCTTCTATATATACCATTCAGATTGACCATTCAGATTGTCAAGTCAGCACTAATAACATTACTAGTCATCACAATAGTCAGCTGGAATAATCAAACTTTATTTCTCAAATTAACAAAATCCTTTACTGGGCCAACCTTGCTCGGTAAACATTAATCTGAAAAGATTTCCTTTGGTGACCGAGAGAACTCGGTAAGCACTGCGAATTCTACAACATCCTTTGGAGACCGAGTGAACTTGGTAAACACTAACTTTCCTTCGTTAACCGAAGAAGCTCAGTTAACACTATTTTCTGCCATACTTTTCTTTGACACCCGAGATATCACGGTAGATAGTGAAAACTGCCTGCTGACCGACTGAGCTCGGTAAATACTGTGAATTGCTTTGCTGATTGACTGAGCTCGGTAATTACTGTGAACTACTTTGCTGACTGATTGAGCTTGATAAATAATATGACATAAGTGTGACATTAAAGACAACACACAATTAATCCAACAATAATTTCCTTTTTCGCAATAATCTGATCCACTATAAAATAAAATGCATGCATCCTTAATGGGGTGTGTGACAAAAGGGTGTTAAACTTTTGAACTTCCTTGAGTAGTCCTTTGGGATTGTGCAAAACTCTGACATACCAGTGGTGGGAAGACTCCTAATATTTAGAGGATGAAAGTTTAATATCCATTTTGAATAGAATCTTGATTAAATACCTTCTAACTTAGAAAATCCTACCTTATAGAGCCATGTTCATGAACCAAATTGTGAACTAGGTAGACTACTTGAAGTGTTTTTTTGTGCAAAAATCTATGATAATGTCCTTAAGAATTCAAAGACATTTTGTGTAGAGGTTTAAAAAGAACAAGTGTATTTGTGGTTTTTTTGTTTGAAAAATACATAGCACAAGAGATATCCATTTGAAAATTCATCTTATATTTTTAAATCTCTTCATAAAAACAAACAATTACCAAATTGGGGGGAAACAATTCAAAATCAAACCTTTTTGAATTTTGGTTTCCACACGCTCTCATAAACTCAAATTATCTTTACAAGAAGAAGACACTTTCCTTGCCAAATATGTCCCTAAATTTGAATCCCAAAGCTCTTTCATTAATTACAACCAAGGGGATAGTCTCCCACATCTTTTCAAAGAAAGGATTGATGCAATAGATAGGAACTCCGCATATCACGATTATCTTAATGGAGGAAACAATGATAATATCAATAATGCCAATCAAGGACCTAAAGAAATAATTGAGGATAAGGTAAATAGGGCAGCTTAATATACTGAATTTCTTGAACTCATGGATAACCTAATAGATAGAGATAGGGGAAAAAAATTCCTAAACTTGGCCCAAGTAGGGGTAAAACTTCCTCATGATTATGACATCGATCAACATAAGAAAGACAAGGAAGATGATAATCCGATAGGTGCGATGACTAAAAAATTGAAGATGTTACAAATGCAAATCGACCTAATGAAAAAGGCAGTTGGACCTAAGTCATTCTCTATCGAGACCTTGTGTCCATTTCCTTTCGACAAAAAATTGGTTATGGCACCTTTTCCAATAAATGTGGTGTTTCCAAAGTATGATAAGTATGCAGGCAAATCAGACCCACAAGACCACCTTAGAGAGTTTTTCACTTTAAGCATCAAATTTATGCATGATACAACTTATCTAATGAGACTTTTTCAAAGAAGTTTAGGAGGCCAGGCTATGGAATGGTTCTCAAAACTTCTGCAAGGGATAAAGACATTTGAGGAATTAGCCTCCAAATTCATAACCCATTATTCTTACAACATCAAACATGAGATTACCATGCTCAACCTATGTGATACTAAACAAAGAGATGGTGAATCTTTCCTAGGGTTCCTTCAAAGGTGGAGAATAGATTTTACAAGATATCCATGAAGTATCCTTGAGAAGGAGAAAATGGAAATATTTATGAATAACTTAAATATGGAGATGAACTATAGACTCCAAATTTAATGTCCCCCAACCTTTGTGTTAGGAATGGGAACACTGAGAGGGGGGGTGAATCAGTGTTCATTATATTTTATCTTTTCACTTAATCTTTAAACTGAACTTAAATGCTTAAGTACTGAAATGAATATCCACATAAACATGAAACATGAAATTAACACATAACACCAATATGGTTATGGGGAAACCCAAATAGGTAAAAACCCCAGTGGGAATTGACACCCACTAATATTATGTACTAGTATTTTATGATCCTTGTTAGAAGATCCTTAACCCTATTAGGAGTTGCTTTACAATGTATTAAGTATAGTAGACCTTGTCAAGGGTCGGACCCTATTAGGAGTCTTTTACAATAGTCCCTGTTAGGAGAGTGGATGCATTTTC
Source organism: Chamaecyparis obtusa (assembly GCA_027943335.1). NCBI lineage: Eukaryota > Viridiplantae > Streptophyta > Pinopsida > Cupressales > Cupressaceae > Chamaecyparis > Chamaecyparis obtusa. The sequence goes on from BSBK01001713.1 coordinate 16,400, forward strand.
CTAGAGCTCACTTCTCAAGTGGTGAAGGTTGCAACCTTCTGATCTCAGATACACACTTTATCTGCTAGTTGAATTGTCACTATGACATTACTTGTCAGATCAGTTCCTTTGATGTGCTAATGCTTTGACCTCTTGAAAAGCTCTAATACATCTTATAGTCTCTTCACACACTTCTTCTCTTCTTATCACAACTCTATTCTAACTTCCATACTAATTACAATGGGTGCATCTCATATTTATATGCGCATACAAAACAAACAACTAGGTCAGCCCTTTAATTGATTACATACAATGCTTCCAATTGAATTGGATCAAGCGTGTTTACAAAAAAAACATATATACATGTCAAAAACCTAATTACAATAGGCACATAGCCTTTACATCATTAGAATATAATCACAAATCAAAATGCTAGTAGTCAACTACTTACTCTATTCTTCTCTAGCACACACTTGTTGTGTAACTTCAACTGTCTGTATCTTTCTCATGCTTGCATATCTGATCATGCGCTCATAGACTAAGCATGAATATAGTCTAACCAACTTATCCTCTAGGGTTCATACCATAACTCCTTCATACACATGTGTGTTGATGCTCTGAGCTTTAGGTACTCTGTATACTATCCAGTCTTCAACACTTAGCCGATTCTAATCTTCTCATCAACTGCGTTGACTCCAAACTACTATATGAATTTGTTTCCATAATGACAACACTATATTAAGTCATATATGCTAGTATATCCAACTTTCCAACAATCTCTCCCTTTGTCATTGATGGCAACAAAGGAAGATGGCCAGGTTGCTAACTGTTCCTTAATACAAAAAAACTTGTCTTCTATCTCCCTTATACATAATTTTCTATCTTATATCTCCTTATACATATCTATACCATATTCTATACATACTCCCCCTTTGAAATTAATGAAAAAGGTGTGTCAAAACTATATCTACAAAGACTTACTATGATAAAACATCTGGATATGCTATCTGCAGGTTTTGGATCTCCTTCTTCCAAAATGTGATTAGTGAATTCACAATCTGGAGATGGGTGCATAATGCATACTGTAGCTTCTCCATCTTCTCCAAATTTGTGCTAGGACCTTGATCATATGTCACCATGGTGGCATTTATCTCCTTGATATTTGATTAAGTATGTCTAATGAGGGTGGAAGAGCATTCCTTAGCTGAGTCTGCCTAGCCCTTATCTTGGACATCTCCTTTTCTGCCTTCTCAATTTTATCAATCTGTCCTTGGTAGACATTATTGCACATGTTCACATCAACTGATGGATCTTCCACTAATTTCCTTATGTTTTCTATCATAGCTTCAACCTCTTGAATCTTCTTGTATAGATCACCAGTTAGCTTGTCCTGGTTCATACATTCAGCAATGATCTTTTTGCCTTTTGCTGCAAACTCCTTTAGAGATGCTTGACTAGACTTTAGTGAGCTTAGGTCAAGTGCATAATTTCTAACCAAATCACTGAGCCTCTTCTTCAAATATTTCTTTTTTTCTATAGGGATGTAGATTCTTCTAGGTTAGAGAAATTATTTTTGAACTGTGAAATAATTGAACTGACATCATCAACTAAGTGTACCTTGGATACTTTCTTGTCTTCTAGTAACAAGTTGTTCAAGATGTTTGCTGATTCTACAAGGAGGGGATTCCTCATCACCTATTTCTCCTTGGCCTTCTTCATGGCTAGGATGTTGAACTTAATCATGTCTTCTTCTCCCCATGAATCCAAACTAGTTGTGTCAGGTGTTAAACTTGACAACAATGCTGATGTGGGAGTGATAGGAGTGCTATCCATCACTTCTTGTTCTACCTTGATTGTCTCAACTGATGGTTCATCTTTTTTCTCACTTCCTTTTACCTCTTCTTCTCCCTTTTGTTTTCTAGCTTCTTTTTCTTTTTCTTATTCTTTCTTTTCTTCTTCTTTCTCATCTGTTATATCCTCAATCAATACTTCTTCTTGTTGATTGGGAGGAGTGTTACTACATAAGTTCTCAGCCTCTTGAGTGCTTACAAATGCCTCTTCAAACTTGTCCAGATCAATATCTGAGGCTGCCATTTCTATCTCAACATTGTCAATGAGAATTGTTTCATCCTTAGGTGTCTCTGTCATGGGCACAATCTTCTCTACCTCTATGGATGTAACAACTGCATGCATTGAATCTTGTAGACCTGTAGATGGTACATTGATGGTTTTTGACTCTTTGGCAACCATTGTGGGCACTTTTTCCATAGGCACAGTAGCTGGATACATGTGCCTATTCATAAAAACCTTCTCAAAGGATTTCTTTGTCTCCTTAGCAACAAGATCATAGTTCTTATCCATAATGTGCAAAGTCCTTGACTTGGTTCTAAGATGTAGTTTTACCAGATCTAACAATAGAGATTTTTCTTCTAAGGAACATAATGGAAGGGTATCATCTAGAATCTTTTCCCTTATCCTTAAATCCTCTTCAATGGCCTGTCTCTTTTGGAATTCCAAGTTATTCCATACATTATCAAGAATCATGGTCTTTATTTCCAAGACTGTCTTCTTAAACTTCAACATGTGTTTGACTATCATTCCATGTATCTCTGATTTGTCTATCTCACTATATTTTTCATAAAACTTTCCTACTTGATCAATTCTTCCCTCATCAATTATTCTTACACTTAGCACACTAAGACTAGGTTTGAAACTTACTTCAAGAGGTTCTTGTGAGTTCTTTCTATCCCTTTTTACTCTTGAGGATGGACGACCAATGCTGATCTCTTTCTTCCTCTTCGGCATTGCATTATACTTAGGAGGAGTAGTAAGGTCAATGGTTTCTTTGGGAAAAGAAGGAGTAACATTAGTTTTACCCTTTTGTTCATCAGATTTTTCTATCTTCACCTTCTTTAACTTAGGATCATCTGATTCTACATTTTTTGCATCTACGCTCTCTAATTACAAAGAAATCTTTTGTTCCCTTGCTTTGTCTAGGTCTTCTTGAGACACTCCATGGATTCTCAAGATCTCTGAGGTAACCTTAGCAACCTTCCTTTTTGTTGCTGCATTGTTTAACACTGCATCAACTTCTCTTGTTTTCTCCTCATAGGTTCCCCATCTTGGCTCATTAGGGTCTTTAGGTGCTGCTAATAGAACTTGAACATAAGCCTCTAGAATAGACTCTTCCACTTCATATCCTAGTGGATGAATCCACTTTTTTCTTGGTTCAACTACCTCCATGCATGTTGTGTATGTCTCAACCATGAAGCAAATAGTATCCTTGTACTTTTCAACTATCTTCTCTGGTATCCTATACCTCATCTGCATCTTATCTCTGTATGTCTTCAACTCTAGTGTCATGTAGTCCTTCAAAGTGCTCTCAGTACATGCCTTGAGAGATATCTATGGCATTGTGGGAATGGATTTGTCTAGATACAAATCAGACACTTTTCCAACAATATGGAAGTACATATAAATGATCAAAGACCCAAATCTAAATATCTTGGTCATATCATGCTTGATTGCCTTGATGTTGTCAATTAGTTGTGTGTACAAGATTTCACACAAGTTGAACTCTCTATTTTCATTTACAATTCTTATGGCTGCAATAATTATGGTTGTAGACACACTGTTTACCTTGTTCGTGTGTTGAAACCTATATCCAAGTATCATAGATGTCAATTTGATGTCATCTTGCTCAATAGGCTCTATGGTCATTCCACGCCTATCACTCCTTGACTTGCAAGTCTATTCAACAATCTTCCTCACATCTTTTCCCACTGGAAGGACGGTGCTTGTCTTTCAGAGGCCTACCATCTCATGAATTAGGTCACCAGTAATTTTGGCTGACACTTCACCTATCCAAAATAGGTCATCATGAATCCCGCTCAGTAGAATCTTGATCCATTCTAATTCATAAAACTCATATGCTGTAGCATACTCCACTATAGGGTGATTATTCCACCGCGCATACTCATCCATGAATGTTTTGTCTAGTTTTAGCATAGTTTCCATGTGTACCCTTAATCTGTCCAATCCTACTGGTTCTTTCTTATAGTAGATGTATGCCCTAATGTCCTCGACATACATAACACCCATAGGCATGTGAGAGAATGCCCCTTCTAGGTCATCTTGTGTTGATTTAAATGGATGCCTCTTAAACACATATCTTTTCTTCTCTAAAACATCAAATACTATAGGAGTAGCCATCACTTACTTTTATAATGCTTTCTCAAAGATTTCCAAGAGATTCTGAATCAATGCGATGAACTAGGGTTTTTTCAACCAATCAATTACATAGAAAGTCACTTGATGAATCAAACTGCAATGCTTCTTAATCAACTGCTAGGGCTCTTCTACTCTTTAATTTCTCTCAATATGAATGCAATGAGAGATCTTCTATCTTCTATGTACTTTAAAGTAGAAATTCTTCCATTAATGCTTGTCGTGTAAACCAGGCTATCACTAGGAAATTCCTAACTTTCATTCTGCAAATAATCAACTAGTGCGCTCTTGCACGAAGGTTCCTCTAGTCTCCAAAAGCTTAAGTCCAAAGGCGCATACTCTGTTAGTGAGCATACCAACCATGCAGGGGTTTGGAGCTAAATTAGCTCCCCCTATGACCCTGAGGGCCATTCATCTAGATGTAGAGGGTGCATCCACTATGGATGCATCCAATACAAGCTCATCAACTTTTTCCTTCTTTGCTTCTAACCAAATCAAGCTCACATCCTCTAAAGCTTTCACAAAATTAACTTCTCCTTCAGGATCCAATATTAGTTCTTTAGGCTTTTTAGGGCTTTCCTGACCTTGTGTCCTTGATTTGCAAAACTTTGAGATGTGTCCAGCCTTGTTAAAAAAGTGACAAATGACTGGAGGCCTTATATTCCTCAGCACATTTAACATTGTCTAGCTGAGTGACCATTATAGTTACATATCTGACATGTAACATTCTGAGAACTTCTTACATTTGAATAATTCTAATTTCTTTGATTATACTGAGTCCTTTTCTTCTGACTTGTCTTGCAATTCATAGCTCTATGACCAAATTTATTGCATGAATAACAGTAAACATTAAAAGGTCTTACCTCTGTGCAGTTCCTTGCTATATGTACATGCTTGTTACATGCATAAAAAGTATGGTCTACTGGTTTGCACTCATTCTTATGTGGTTCACTATTATCTTTAGTTTGATCTTTAGTCTTCTTAGTATCAGTAGAGTCTTTTTGTGCATTCATTCTTTCTCGCATGTTTTCAATCTGATTTTGTGCTTCATTGTATCCAATGCAGCTAGTATCTCCTTTATCTCTTCTTGCATACAACTCAGATTCTATCAAATCAGAACTAGTGTGTAGTTTGTCAATGTGATTCTTTACATTTTTCAATTCAGATTCCAAGATTTCTTTGTTGTTCCTTAGCTCTAAGATTTCCATGTTTTCTTCCCTTAATTCTTCATTGAGTTGAAGCTTCTCTTTGACCTGTTCTTCATAAACTTCCTGATTGTTAATCATCTTATCATCAAATTCTTCAAGTTGTTCTTTTAAAGTTGAATTTTCTTCATTCAACTTCTTGACCATTATCCCTAGATCACTGGTAGAGCATTCTTTCAAATCCTTTCTTAGCCTTTTGATGACTAATTGAGCATCACTGAGTTTTTCTTTTAGTTCTTCAATTTCTCTTTCAGATTTGTCTAGGTCTTCAAGAGCAGCTTCAAGATTTCTTTTCAGATGTTTCATTTCTTCTTTATCCATGATCTCCTCAAGTGGTTAAACTTCTTTACTGAGGACTAGTGCTCTGATACCAATTGTTAGGAATGGGAAAACTAAGAGGGGGGGGGGGTGAATCAGTGTTCACTGTATTTTATCTTTTCACTTAATCTTTAAACTAAACTTAAATGCTTAAGTACTGAAATGAACATCCACATAAACATGAAACATGAAATAAACACATAACACCAATATGGTTATGGGGAAACCCAAATAGGTAAAAGCCCTGGTGGGAATTGACACCCACTAATATTATGTACTAGTATTTTATGATCCTTGTTAGAAGATCCTTAACCCTGTTAGGAGCTGCTTTACAATGTATTAAGTATAGTAGACCTTGTCAAGGGTCAAACCCTATTAGGAGTCTTTTACAATAGTCCCTATTAGGGGAGTGGATGCACTATCCTAGAGCTCACTGCTCAAGTGGTGAAGGCTACAACCTTCTGATCTCAAATACACACTATATCTATTGGATGAACTGTCACTGTGACACTGCTTGTCAGATCAGTTCCTTTGATGCACTGATTCTTTGACCTCTTGAAAATCTCTAATACATCTTATAGTCTCTTTGTACACTTCTTCTCTACGTATCACAACTCTATTCTAACTTCCATACTAATTACAATGGGCGCATCTCATATTTATATGTGCATACAAAATAAACAACTAGGTCAGCCCTTTAACCAATTACATACAATGCTTCCAATTGAATTGGCTCAAGCGTGTTTACAAAAAAACATATATACATGTCAAAAACCTAATTACAATAGGTTCATAGCCTTTACATCATTAGAATATAACCACAAATCAAAATGCTAACAGTCAGCTTCTTACTCTATTCTTCTCTGGCACACACTGGCTGTGTAACTTCAAGTCTTTGTATCTTTCTCATACTTGCATATCTGATCATGTGCTCATAGACTAAGCATGAATATATTCTAACCAACTTATCTTCTAGGGTGCATACCATAAATTGGTCATACATATGTACATTGATTCTCTGAGCTTTAGGTACTCTGTATACTATCTAGTCTTCAACACTTAGCTAATTTTTGATCTTCTCATCAAGTGCACTAACTCCAAACTACTATATGACTTTATTTCCATAATGAAAACACTATATCAAGTCATATACGCTAGTATAGCCAACTTTCCAACACTTTGAAAAACTTATCAAGAATGGGATTAAAATTAAAGATGTGTTGGTTAAGAGAGGAGAAATCAAATTATTCAAAGATAATAAACCCTATACCAATGCTAATAACAATAATGTATCTAATTATAATAATAATAAAGGGGCCAACAATCACAATGATAAACCAAGATTATGGTTGAAGAACAAAAATCAAAATCTTGTGAATGATGGAGTTGTGGAAGCACACAACTTAAAGGCTACCCCTTTAATTTATCAAGTGGAGAAAATTCAACATATAATGTAAATCAAACAAACAAAGCTCCTTTCAACAATAAAAACCCCAACAACAACAATAAAAATTCTAACAACAACAATCCCTTCAATAATGCTAATATCAACAAACCTTAGCCTTTCTTTTCCACCTATCAAGAGTGAAAATTCACATTTTTAGGTGAACCATTGGAAAATGTGTTAAGGATGTTGGTGGCCAACAAAATCATTACCTTACCTGAGCCAAGGCCATATGAACCCCAAGTTAAGCCCAATTGGTGGAATGACTCTCATCATTGTGAATATTATCATAATAAAGGACATAAAACTAATGGATACATGAAATTCTAAAATATATTGTCCAAGATTTAATTGATGATAGAACCATAAAGATTGAAGGACCTCAAAACAATGAAGATCATACAGCCTTCAAAAACCCTTTCCTAAACCACGAAAAGGATGAGTCATCAAACACCAACTCTAATAACAAAAGGGGTAATGAGAAGGTCAATTTTTATCATACCTATGATAACACCATAAATACTCTAAGTGGGGATGAAAACACCATAAATATTATTGTGGTGAAAGAAAAGCCAAGGGAAGCAACATCTAATATTGTAACTAGGGGCAAGCATCAAAGATTATCCTACCAGGAAGTACCCCAAGAATTGTCCTACCAAATCAAACCTCATCTTCATCTTCAAAATAATATAATATGGTAGACCAATTGCAAAGAACCCCTACTCAGATCTCTATTCTAGAATTACTCAAGCTTTCACCAACTCATAAGGAGATTCTAGAGAAAGCCTTGGTAGAGACTAATGTGCCTCTAAATTTAGATGTAGATAAATTTCAAAACATGGTAGGACATCTTGTTGCATCCCATTTCCTATATTTTTTAGAATGGGATGACATGTCATTAAATCACCCGCAAAACTTCCCCTTGCATATAGAGGTCCTAATTCATAAGCATAGAGTGAAAAGAGTCCTTATTGATGGAGGAGTTGGCCTAAATATTTGTACCCTTAACTTGGTAAAAGCCTTAGGATTTTCTAAGGAGGCTATTGATCTGAAGAAAAAGATAACCATAAAATCCTACGGTGATGAAGAGAGAGATTCTAAAGGTGTCATAGTTCTTCCCATTCGAGTTGGTCCTATGCAAAAAGAGACCATTTGTCAAGTTCTAGACTTAAAGTTGACTTACAGTATTTTATTAGGGAGGTTGTGGATCCATGAAATGCAGGCTGTACCTTTAACTTACCATTAATGTCTCAAATTTCCCTATCTCGAACAAAAAATCATGATAAGCAAGGACTCAAACCCCTTTCAATATTGTAATAACATGAAGCCTATCAATGACTCTTTAGTCTTGCATAATGCAGAAGGGTATATTTCCCAAGAATAGAGAAAGGACAAAGTTCAAAAGATCTCCCATCTTTGAAGGGAAAGGAAAAAGAAGAAAAATAATTTGTTGTTGAAAATGATCAAAGTCCTACTAACCTAACTACATCAACAAAAGGAAAAGAGAAGGTTAGTGAGGAAAGTGCTCCTAATAAATAGAAAGAAGAGTAAGCTAGATCTGTTCAAATCTACACTAAAGAGGCTCATTATCAAAAAATAGATCATATGATGAAAAAAATTGAAAAGCAATGCCAAATCAAACAAAAAGGTGTAGGTGAGTACTCTTTATCCATGATGGATCTACCCTTATCTCCAAAGTCATATGGAAGACCATCTAATCTACCTCATAAGTATAATGATCACTTTGTGAGGGAAAAGACCTCTTCATCCATGGATGAAGAAGATAATGAAATCCTAAATTGGCTATATAAGGATGAGGAATCAAGTACCCATGAAAAATGCATCCAAAATATAAGCATTCCCACACATCAATATGGGAAAGGATTTCAAATAATGCAAAAAATGGGATATAAAGGACAAGGGCCTTTAGTGACAAGAAATGAAGGAATTTTGAACCTATTGAAATGACATGGAGGGATAGCAAAGAAAAGACCAGATTAGGGTACCTCAAACAAGGGTACACTCAAAAGAAATATCCCTTGGTTTATGGCCAAATCTTACAACTAGGTTTTCAAAGTGATGAAGATTCCAACAATTGGGAATGGGACTCATTGTCAAGTGAGTCATGCCAAGATAAAGAAGTGGATTCCATCCACACCTATACTCCTAGCAAGGGAAAATAACAAGTCTCAAAATCAAATCAGAATCGAGCTTCAAGTTCAAGTCAAGTGATTTTAGATAATCTACCAATTAAAGAAATTGAAATAAATCAATGGGTAGGAGAACCTTACGTACCATCATGGAGACCTACTATAGAATAATCTAACCCTAGGTTTAATCCATGAGATTTTTACCCAACGAAGACCTTAGAGGATTCTAGTGAGGAGGATTTTGACCCTAGGTCTCTAGAACCTCTTGAAGAAACACATATTATAGACTTAAATGATACAATGTTTGAACCTTCAAATGAATTCATGTCCTTAAACCCCATTGAACCAAACCAAAGCATTGATTCTTTGACCCTTATCTACCTTGAATTAATAGAATGGGATTTCATTGAACCTACCATCCTTCCTACATTCTTGAATGATAACTTGGTGTCCTAATACCTTAATGCGGTTGAGCCTTCTTATACCATGGAATATCAGGGAGAAGCAACAAAGGGGAAAATTCAACGTTTCAGTTCGAGAAAAAGTGAAAAAATAGAAAAAAAATAGAAAATGGAAAAAATTTAATGTTGAAAACCACATTGTGGGAATATTAAATAAAAAAGAAAAGGAAATAAAGAACATTTCCAAAGGTGAAAACCCAACAGAGGTGCCTAAGGAAGAAGGGTTGGATACTCTGCCTGAGCACTGTGAAGAAAGATCACCTATATTAATTGAACCAATAGAGAAGCTGAATATTAGGTCAGAATCAGAGCCAAGAATCATACACCTAGCAGCATCCCTATCTAGTGAAGAAAGAAAGGATTTCATTATATTTTTCAAAGAAAAACAAATCAATTTTACATGGTTGTATGATGATATGCCTGGATTAGATCCAAATTTGATCATGCATCATTTGAATATAAAAGGAGTAAGACCAATGAAGAATAAAATAAGGAAGATGCATCCACACATAGCTTTTCATGTAAAAGTAGAGTTGGGAAAATTGCTAAAAGTAGGGTGTATAAAGGCCAATGATTATGCGGAATGGATTTCAAATATTGTGCTAGTTTCCAAAGCAGATAAATCAATTAGAATTTACATGGACATTAGAGATCTAAATTTGGCGTGTCCAAAAGATGACTTTCCTCTACCAAGCATAGATGTCATTGTCAACTTAACAACAAGACATTCAATGTTCTCACTTATGGATGGGTTCAGTGGTTATAATCAAATAAAGATAGCACCAAAAGATTAAGAAAAAAGAGCATTTACATGTGCATTGGGGACAATCTGTTGGAATGTTATGCCTTTTGGTTTAAAAAATGTCGGAGTGACCTATCAAAGGGCTATGACAACCATATTTCATGACATGATGCACAAGTTCATGAAAGATTATGTAGATGATATACTTGCAAAATCCCACTCAAGAGAAGAACACCTACCCATCTTAGAGAAAATATTTGACAGATTGGAGCAATTTAAAGTAAGATTAAATCCAAGGAAGTATGCATTTGGTGTTCAATTAGGAAAGCTACTCGGGTACATTATTTCCACAAAAGGAATAGAGGTAGACCCCACCAAATTCAAAGCCATCATGGAAATGGGGGCACCTTGAAACATAAGCCAAATGAGATCTCTTCAGGGCAAAATCTAATATATTCAGAGGTTTATATCCCTATTAGTAGAAAAGTGCCATAACTTCACAACTCCTTCACAAGGACACAATTTTCAAATGGGATGTGAAATGTGAAGAAGGCTTCACTTTGTTGAAAAAATATCTAATGAACCCTCCAACTCTGATGCCACCAATAAGAGGCAAGCCCTTAATTCTATACATCTTAGCTACAAAACATTCATTAGGGGCACTCTTGGCTCAGGAAGATGAATCAGGAAAGGGAAAGGCCATATACTACATAAGCAAAACTTTGGTGAAGTATGAGTTGAACTACACCTTCATTGAAAGATCATGTTTGGCCATAGTTTTTGCTTCCCAAAAGTTATGCCACTATATTTTATCCCACAAGATCCATCTCATTGCAAAGATTGATCCCTTGAAATATCTTCTTAGCGCAGCAACATTAAATGGGAGACTAGCCAAATGGGCCATGGTTCTAAGTGAATTTGATATATAATATGTGGACTAAAAGTCTATCAAAGGCCAGGTAATAGCTGATCAATTAGTAGAGTCACCATTACAAGATGAACATCCAATTCAGGTGGAATTTCTAGATTCTGAAATTGTTAATGTCAAAGCAAAAACATGGCAACTATATTTTGATGGTTCCTATACACAACATGGTTCAGGAGCTGGGATACTTTTGATTACACCTCAAGGGTTTACAATTTCAAAATTATACAAATTTCTATTCCCATGCACAAATAATATAGCTGAGTATGAAGCATTGTTCATTGGCATAAAATTGGCATTAGAATGGAAGGTAACAGAGCTACAAATCTATGGAGATTAACAACTACTTATTAATCAAATTAATAATGAGTATCAAAAAAAATATGACAATTTGATACCATAAAAAAATATGATTGAGAATCTCAAGAAATACTTCACTCTCATTGTATTTGAGCAAGTGCAAGAGATAAGAACAAGGTAGAAGATGCAATGGCTACTTTGGCATCACTACTTCAAATACCAAATCAAAGCACAAGATATGAATTCTTGGTAGAAGAAGTTGAGCAACCCACATGTAACCCTACCCATCCTCATACTATTGTTTTACTAACCAGACATGGATCACCTTGGTATGGAGCATTTACACCTAATTGAAAGACCAAATCCTACCTATAGACCAAACTAGGAACCAAAAGAAAAGCTTTATCTGACAAGCCTCTTGTCATACCTTAATATCTGACACATTGTATCAAAAGAGTCTAGATGGAATGCTTATTAGATGCCTAGAGAAAGAGGAATCAAACATATCCTTACGAGAAATCCATGAAGGAATTTGTGGGTCACATTCAAATGGGTTAACTCTAGCTAAGAAACTTCTTAGGATAGGATATTTTTGCCCTTCTATGGAGAAGGATGCTTGTCACTTTGCTAAAACTTGTCACAAATGTCAATATCATGGGAACTTGATCCATGTACTAGCACAAGAGCTTCATCCTATGACAACACCTTGGCCCTTTTATCAATGGGGTTTGGATTTGATAGGGATGATTTATCCACCATCTTCAAATGGTCATAAATTCATCATCACTGCAACAAAATATATTACCAAATGGGTGGAAGTTGTACCCTTATCAACTGCCACAGGAAAGTAGATATCCTTGTTCATATTAAACCACATAATTTGTAGATATGGTGTACCTCATGCCATCATAACAAATAATGTAAAAAATTTCAAAAATAAGGATTTGAAAGAGATATGTACCAAATTCCATATGATACATCACTCATCTTCAATATATTACCCACAAGGTAATGGGCAAGCAAAAGCCACAAACAAGAACATCCTAAAAATATTGAAGAGAACAATGGATAATTCAGGTAGAGATTGGTACATTCAAATAAACCCAACTCTATGGGCTTATAGGAAAAGCATCAGAATTCCAACAGGAGCTACACCATTTTCCTTAGTTTTTGGAACAGAGGTAGTTTTACCTTTAGAGGTAGAAATTCCATCCTTAAGAGTATCTCTACATGGGTTGATAAGGGAAGAAGACTATAGAGTTGCTAGGTTACAAGAACTAGAACTTCTAGATGAAAAATAGCAACAAGCCTTCAATCATTTGAAAGTGTATTAGAATCAGATGTCGAGGACCTATAACAAGCATATCAAATCAAGGACATTCCAAATAGGTGACTTATTTTTGTGAGAAAATCCCAAGAATCAAGAAGAAAGAAAAAAGAAAGGAAAATGAGAAGCAAACTAGTTAGGACCTTTTGTGATCACTTCGTCTTTTGGGATAGGTACCTATAAACTAGCTGATTATGATGGAGAAGAATTACAAGAGCCTATCACTAGTATTCACCTAAAGAGGTTCTACATATGAGACCGATAAAAGAGTATAGAGAAAAAAAGTATCAAAAAATTAAATGAAGAGAATCCTATTTATTGTACATAGTCAAAAGAGATCTTGAAAATACCAAAAATATTGAAAAATAGAAAAGAGCAAACAAATAAAAAATGCAGAAAAAGATAAAAAATAATGGAAAATTAAGCATGAAGAAAGCCAAAAATAGTCAGAAATGATCCTCAAAAAGATGTTATCTTGGTGAAAACCTAGAAAATATGTACCTTGATGATATGACAAAAAAAGAGAAATTGAAAAAGATAAAATACAAAAAAATCAAAAGAGAAAATGTACCTTGGTGAAAACCTAGCAAATAGGCACCTTGGTAGCAAAAAAAAAGGAAAAAGCTTTAAAAATAGATAAAGAAAGAAAGATCCATTCAATCGGTGAAAACTTAGTAAATAGACACCATTGAAAGTCCAACTTAGAGAATACCTAGTGGTCATCCTTGTAAATATTGCATTCACCATAATTTGTATGTATTGCATAATAAAACCCCACAGTTGCATTTGCGAGTACCTAAAAGTCTTGTCACTAATCCAATCTGCAAATTGTCCCAAGTCCCACAAATGTAAACATATCAAACTAGGGGAAAACTACTCTAAAGGAGAAAGGATTCATCAAAAATGAACTTCAATCAGACACCAAATCAATTCATCAAAGCACAAGTGAAATGCTAAATCAAATCCTAATCTTAATCCAATTTTCAACCCAATGCAAAATTTGATCCAAAATCTCACGAGACCTTACCTTTATCAAGATTAAAAGTATGAAATGGATAAAACAATACTTGAAATATGGATTTGAAAAATATTGCAAAAATTTTCTAAGTGTTGACTTGATTGATGAAATCATGTCTTTCTAGCAAATCAATGAAAGTTTTTAAACTAGACAAGCTATGATGAAAGCATGATATTTTATTGATTTCTGAATGACTGTCTTAAGATCAAAATTTTGAAGAATTTATTATTTTTCTAAGGAAGTGATCATCAAATAATCATTGAGGACTTCTACATCTATGAGATATTACGATCTTTTTTTGTTTACGCAAAAGGATACCTTGGATATTTTGATGTTAAATATCATAATACCAAAATCCACTTGCAACATAGAATATGACAAAATCAATATTTGCACTCTCATGATTGACTTCAATCAGTGATAGTCATACCAAAAGATGGGAAAGTAATGTAAGCGGTGAAAAAGGTATTCATATCATCATGGTGGAACTAGTGATGGTTGTACTAAAATCAGGATTCCAAAAACTGTTCGATGATGAATATAAGATCTAAATTTTTGAATGGTGACAGTTAGTTGCATACATCCTAGATTAAATGCATTTGAAAATATTTGCCTTTCTTAGCTTCAAAAACAAATTTGCAAGAGAAAAATAGAAAGTGGTGGAGATAAATCAAAAATCAAATGAACATCAAAAACTATATGTGATTGAGTGTGTTGGAAATAAAAAATAAATAAAAACAAGAGTGCATTGCATTAGTTCACTTGCATTTGTTAGATTTATGTAATCTTGCATTCATTTACGACTTCTCTCTAAGTTCAATTAGATTCACTGCATTATCTTACATTCACTTTAATTTAAGTTCTTCATATTTAGCTTGCATCAAATTTACTAAAGTTAATGGAATTAGTTTTCATCATTAAATTTACAGTTCATTAGGTTGCATTGCATTAGTTTACATTCATTTTAAATATCCATCTCATTTAGTGTGCATTCATTTTAAAGAAATCATTCATGACAATTCCTATTAAACCATTAAGCTCATTTTATGATTACAAATCATTAGATAATGTTCATTGCATCCATTAAATCATTTCATTAAATTAAACTCCATTTCATCATTAGAACATATTAATTTCATTTCATTAAATTCATTCGAAAACATTACATATTGCATCATTCATATAAATCCATTCATTAAAAGCTCATGGCATTTAATATTCATCATACATTATATATCATTTAATTTACATTCATTAACATCATTCATCCATATAATATTTATAACATTTAGTGTCATAAAAGCTCATTAATCATTAAATATCAATATTCATTCATTACATCATCTAGTTACATCACATTTTTGCATCGCATAAATCTATTGCATTTATATATATCCATATCATCAAAATAGCATTAATCATTAATCCATCACATATCATTAATCATGAATACCATTATATTGTATTAGTCATTAAATCATTACATCATCACACAATGTATTTATGTATCATTGGCATCCATAAACTATTATAATATCATATAACATTGATCATTATAAATCATTAAATCTATATCACATCCATTCACCTATACTATGTCATATATAAGACAACCATTTAAGCATAAATAGAACATGTCCATTCATATCATCAACTATATCTGCAAAAGCATAAAATAAAGCATATAAGAGATAGAATCATATAGATCTTCATATCATAGCAAAACACCTAAAAAATGAGGTCCAACACATAATGCCATCACATAAAGTAAATATGTCAACTGAGTATCAAATTCCATGGTATCATTATCAAAGTAACATAAACATCAAGAAATCAAAGTCTATCAAAGTATCAAACAAGTATTAATGCATAAGCATAAAGAATATCAACTGATCAAATAATAGAAACAGAGTCCAATGTCTCAAGATAAAAAATGGGACATCATATACATCAATGAATAAATAATATATATCATCTCAAAAGAATAATCAACTGGTTGAACCACTAGCACCATTAGCATCATTTGGACCACAATCAGGACCACTATTAGGAGGCCTACTAGAACTAGCCTGTAGCCCATGCTGACTCAAGGAAACCATAAATGCCTGCATCATGCTACTAAGCTAACCGACCTACTGTTTGATCTGAGATACATCCGACTATAAAGCCCAAACATTTGATGTAGACGCTAGAGCCTCTAAAGTAGGAGCCTATGACGGAGGAGCCTAGGGAGAAGGAGCCTATGGTGGAGCCATGGAGGAAGAGGAGTGGAAGAATATGGAATGGATAAAGATGGAATGAAAGAAGAAGAAGATGAAAGGACTAAAGATGATGGCATGGTAGAAGAAGTAGGAGCCTATGGAATAAACTATGGAGGAGCCTGTGCTAGAATACCCTGTGCCTGATCTAATAGAATATGAGCAGCTTGAGCATCCACATCAACTGCTACCCGACCACCAACCTATCAGAATACTCTCAACCTATGTTGGCCCCATTTAGCCAATTTATCCATGACAACCTGATGTAAAACCCTATCCACACCACGACCACAGACACAAACTTGACCACCCCTCATCAGTACTCCACCACCCCTAGGAGGAATGGGCACAATAGCAATCATTGGGATCATAACTCTACCTCCACTAACTACTTGATGACTTGTTCATCCCCAACAAGCTTGTCTCCGAACACCCCCACCTCCATCCCTATCCCCGCCATCATCATCTGACTCCTCTATCCCTGGTAGTTGCTCTGCCAGATCTGTAAATCTCAGAAATGAGTTTCGAGAGAACCAATCAGCATACTCATCGGTCATACTGGCATCTATCACATGATCTTTCATATCCCAAGGCAAGTGACCCAACTACAAGACCTCCTGAAGAGCCATCCTATAGTCAATCTGTGGCCCCCATAATGACCTCTCCACCTATACCCGGGCATGCATCACTAATCCCCATGGCATGCCCTATGTACAACCATACTGTCATAGTACCCTGAGGAATCATAATCTCTCTATAATAAGTGGAGTGTGCCCTATCATCCACCTAGGCATACACATTGATGGAAGCTTAGATGTGTCCTCTAGCCAGGCCTCACAACCAATATACAACTTCCATATGACCTGATCTACATCATTGATAACCCAATGCCAATAATCTAGCTTGCAAACATCTACCCTAGCTTGTGGTGCCTGACAGAGATAGGTCTAGTCATAGGGATATGCTCCCAGGTCCATAGCTGTAGAAAAATAACTCCTACAAAAATAATCCATGCAAACATCCACCCTGGCTTGTGGTGCCTAACAGAGATAGGTCTAGTCACTGGGATATGCTCCCAGGTCCATAGTTATACAAAAATAACTCTTGCAAATAGAGTCACCCCATGACAGTATACTACATGGTACATCTCATGATACAGCTGAGAAAGCACACAAGTGCTCTAATCAAATTGGCAAGGCTAGGCAATGAGATCCTTGAGAATGTGTCCCCATCCAACTGTGAAACCATGCCCTCGGTGATATAGAATGAGGAAACTACCAATCAGAGCATCCAATATAGTAGGAAGAACTAGAAAAGATGGAAACTACACCCACTAGATAGAGTCATCACCAATGATCAAGTCCTAAAACACCTACCTGCAAGTCATGCCATCATATACATGATCGTAATAAATTAGCTCTCCATGGGTGGGGATTCGGAGGATGTGATAAACATCCTCAGGAGTGATAGTCATCTCTCCCATGGGCAAGTGAAAAGTATTATGGTCAAAGTGCCATCGCTCTCCCATAGTTATAATCAGGCCTCGATTCATGTAGAATAAAGGAAGGACGAGTAAAAAGGAAAGACCACATCTGCCAATGAGCTGACAATCTACACTGCTTAGGTCATCAATCATTTGGAAGGGCAATGGATATAAACCTCTAACGACAGGCGACTTAAGCTCAGCCTGCAAAAAGAAAGTTTAAACACATCAGTATTTGAAATCATTATTTTTTTGAATCATCTTAAGTCAATCAAACATTTAAAAATTATCAAACCACAATCAATTTTCATGATTCTATTTAGAGAGGATAGAAAATTTATCATCACCCATCATATAAATTGAGATTGACAATCACAAATTTAAAGTAAATTGACTCAAACTGACATCCTACGACTTGCTACCAAATCAAGCTTGTTACCTAAGCCAATCAACTGATTGACAACATTGGAGAGTCTGGAAAACTGACTTAGTAATTGGAATTTTTAACCAAATATGGTAAAAGTGCTATTTTAATGCTTAAAAGCGCTAAAAGGCAAAAGTGCAATTTTAAATGGTGTATGCGCAAGTAAAATTTGTAAAAGTGTTGTTTTAATGTGTATGCGCTAAATCATCTAGTATGCACTAAAAGATTTACTTGTACATGCTACTTAAAAAATCAAAAGCGCACTTAATTTTGTACACGCCAAAGAAAAATTTAAATGCGCAAGAAGCCCTAATTGTTATGTTTGTATGTGCAACTTAAAGTTGTAGATGCACTGCAGAAAATTGTAGAAGCACTAAAACATGGGTGTACGTGGTAAAGAAAGTATTGAATGCACTATTTAAAAAGAAAAAAAGAAAAAATAGGGTTTTGATCATAAAAATTCATTTTTTCAATAGAAATGCATATAAATTGACAAAGCAAGTTGACAGGGTACATATCAGAGGTCCATAGCCAAGTGGCTGTAGGTATCAACACCCATGCTCAAATCTATGCTCTCAATTGGGAAAACCATCATAAACAACTCAGAGAGGTTAGAGATAAAAAGTCGAAAGGGAGAGTGAAAATGAATAGTAAAAATAGCTTTTTACCCTTACATATAGGCCATTTTGATCTAAAAAGGGCATCTTGTACGAGAAAAAGACCAGGGACCCAAATTTTTCACCAATTCTGCCAAATCAATGGCATTTTTCATCAAATGAATGCAAATACATTATCAGAAATGAAAACAAAATTTATTACAAATTGACCTAATCTACACAAAAATGACCTAAACCATCAACTTTTTCAAACAACTATCAAATTTCATTTCATTTCTGAGGGGGCATACACTTGGCTAATCAGGAACATCATCAATATTATCAAATTAGGGGCATGACCATCAAATAAAAGCGTAATCTTTTATCAATTTTTTTTTTCTTATCAATCAAAAGCGGCATCAAACATCGAATTATATCAAATCAGGTACCATATCAGACAATCTATCATCAAATAGACCATCGAAGACATCAATCAATCATCAGACCTATCATCAGCATCTACATAATTCATCGAGATCAAAATTAGACATCAATTGATCAGTGGTTCGACATCAGGACATTAGGACATTCTTTGAACCAATGTGCTTCGCACATCGATTCAAAGAGGGGAATTTGTAATCACCTAAAAATGGACAAGACTAATTCAAGTGAGAAATCAAGGCAAAAATCAAAGAAATTAAATCAAATCAAGCTATTATCAGAGAAAAATTGCAATCAAGCCATAAATCAAATTTAATTAAAAATCAAAATCCCTGAATTCAATTTAAATCAAATAAAACATGATAAATCAATCAATTATGTGATTAATCTAACTAATTACATAGTTCATTTAAATCAAATTTTCCCATTCAAGGGGAACACATGAATAAAGATATTTGAATTGATTAAATCCTATTTTCCCTCAACCACCAAATGGGAGGAAAAATCATCAACCAATAGGATTTAAGGATTGAGCTCACATGGATCAAGCCAAAATTGAATCTCAATCACTCACTTGGAGAATGCATCTTGTCCACTCATTTTGTCCTTTGGTCCCAAGCTTTGAGGAAAAAATATTTAAATGGTCTCCAAAGGTGGAACCATGGACTTAACTCTCACCTAATCATGATCAAATCAATCACACCCCCTACCCTTGCCAAAATCTATAAAAGTGAGGCATAATTGAAGCAATAATCATCCACAAATTTTATGAAGCATCAATTCTCTTGCAAATTTGAGTTAGAAAGGCAAATCTAGGAGCTAATTAGTATTTCAATTTTGGAATTAATTTTTTTAGCTTGTTTATTATTCAAATCTCTTATTAGGACTATCACTAGTGAGAGCTTGCTGAGAGCTCATCATTAGCATCCCTAATTAGAGAGTCATAGAGTGCTCAATCTTCTTTAAATTTGCTTAGTTAGATTACTTTTTTGGCTATTTACTTGTTATTGTGATTTATTGAAGACACTGACCCTATGAAGGTGCTTTTCTTAGCACATAGTACCAATTCTTCTCTTTGGTTACCTTCATCATCACTCATTGGTTGTGGATCATTCATCATTTTCGATCATTCACCGGTAATGGATCATTCATCACTTCATTTATTTGTGGTAATGTATATGGCTCCATTGGTTGAATATAAACAAACCTTTCATAGTCTTCTAATTCCTTCTTGCTATCTTCTTCATTTCTCTCAGAAAATTCATCAATTCTAACATTTTCACTTTCAACCATGTTGTTGGTACTCTTGTTCAAACATTTATAAGCTTTACTTCTAGTAGAATATCCTAGAAATATCCCTTCATCACTCTTAGAATCAAATTTACCATTTTGCTCATCCTTCTTTATGTAACACTTACTTCCATTTTTTTTTAAATAAATGACACTAGGAGTATGACCATACAACAACTCATAAGGTGTTTTGTTTGTACCTTTCTTAAGTTGTACTTGATTCAAATTATAGACAACAATACTTACAACTTCTCTCCAAAAGATTTGAGCCAAAGCTTTTTGTATCAAAATTGTTCTTGCGCAGTTAATTATGGATATGTTCCTTCTCTCAACAATTCCATTTTGTTGGTGTGTCTTTGGTTCTAACATTTGTATCTTGATTCCACATTCTTCATAAAAATTTGTGAACTCTTGTGAGGTAAAATCACCTCCTCTGTGAGATCTGAGACACTTAATTTATTTACCTATTTCTTTTTTAACTCTTTCTTTATACACCTTATACATGTAAAATGCATCATATTTATCCTTCAAAAACATAACAGACATCATTCTTGAGTAATCATCAACAAACAAGATAAAGTAATCTTCTACATAGTAGCTCTGAGTTGTCATTGGCCCACACAAATTAGTGTGTACAAGGTCAAGAATGCTATGTGGTGAATATGTTAGAATAAATGAGAGGGGGTGAATCAGTTATTTAGTGTCCCAAATCAAAATGTATAATCCAAAATAATTCTACAACTTCTGCAAGTCGGTAAACATATAATACTTTAACTATCTGTGTGTTTACCGATTGACAGTCTAAACTTTGTAATAATTATCGATCAAATCTAACATGTAATATGCAAAATATGATAACAAATAAATATCAAAATCAACACATAACACAAGAGATTTAATGTGGAAACCCTATAAAGGGAAAAACCACCTGGGACCGGCAACCCAAAATTGTTCACTCTTCTGAAGTGAGGTCAGTGAAGACCCAACCCTATTAAAGGTTTACAAACACACTATTAGGTGTGACCTTATTAGAGGATTTTAGACCAAAAGTTATCATCCAACTAGCAGTCACTCTGGGGTTGACAGGATAACAATGTTCACTCTATGAATGAAACATCAAAAGACTTTCATAGTCCACTCGGTTAAGATATTTGACTGTGTACAATGGTTAAATATGTAACAGTAGATGATCTACCTAAATACAACTTCAATTGGCAGTTTACAGATCAATGTTCAGCTCATTCAAATATTTCTAATCAATATAACACTTCAGATTCAATACTATATCAACTTACTATCCGTCGGTAATAACTCTTTGTAGCTTGGTAATTGTTCTGTAGCTCAGTTCTTATTAACCAGTATGATCAGAATGCATGAAAACTTATCCACATGATAATTATGTAGTATCTTCTTCTTTTGGCATATTTCATAATGAAACCAATGTCTCTTATATAGACGAGTAAATCATTTTCTTTTCCTCCATCAAATTTTGCCACTTAATCATATTCATAGATTTTTCCACTTCAAGCTCCCTTGGCTGATGTGTCAGTAACATGTTTCAATCTGCTCCATTAGATCCTTTTGATTTATGTTAGTCATCGATCTTCATAACAAACATTATCTGTTACCTTGATTTCATACACTTTACAACTCATCACTTTATCGGCTAAACTGATCATTTAATTCCTTTCTATTTTTCTCAGTTAACAAAGAAATGCGTCGGTGAATACTAAAATGCTTTATTCACTAACAATATTGCTTTGTGTCTTTCAGCTCTATTCTTTATCATAGATGAATGCAACATAATAAATTCAATTTCATCAAGTCATAGACTCATCAACAAGTTACTCAGTGTATTCCTTATCCTCATCTATCATATACATCTTCCTCATGTAGATATTTCTGTTCTTCATCTCTTTCACCTTCCTTCAGATGTGTCAGTATAGTAACTTACATAAGTACTGTCAAGCTAGTTGACATCAATGACAACATAATACTGATTTAATCATCTTGCATATCTAATCATCAACTCCTCAATAATCTTGAATTATAGATTCTTCATTCTGGTTCTAAATCAGTTGTAGTTCATCCATCTCTCCCTTTGGAATTGATGGCAACTCAAGTAATATGAAATGTACCATACACATACCAAACATGTCTTCTACAACTTGGTGATCAAATGTTGTGTAGTGTAAGCTCTCCCTAGCTTAATATGTTTAATCACTACATTACTAAAATAGCATTATAAAGTACAGCTTTGTCATTCTATAGATATAACTGAATGATATTTCCTTAGGCTTGAACATGGTAATGATACAATTCCCTGTGGGTATGTCATTCAAGGGTTGATGGAATAACATGACATTACAATACATAACAAGATCAATGATGGGAGCACACTTGCATGTAGGTTGGTGTAGCTTATTGCTTCATAATGCTCAAATTTAAATATACTTTCTCAATAATGGTTGCTCAATGAAATAACTTGTAACTTATGAACATACTCCTTTCAGATTATCTCTCCCTTAGATAGTTCTCATCAGTGTATTCTCCTTTTCTTTTCATATTATTTATCTCTCCCTTTGACAAAAATGCCAAAGAAACAAATAAATAATCAGCTCTGTAGTAGCTAAGTAACTCTTTGTTGTCCATTACTTCCTTTGTATCTTAGTATACTAATATCCCAATCTATTTTAGTTCTTCAAACTTAATCACAACCTTGAACAAAATCTAAAGTGTGAACTATGTTGCATCAACATGAATGATCTTCTGATAAGATTAGGCTAATGCAACATCCATATCACATTAGTGACCGATAGACAGGGGACGAACCCCAAGTCTAGTCCTCAAATATTCAAAAGTGTCCTTCGGTAGAGGCTTTATAAAAATGTATGCAAGTTGTTCTTTAGATGTAACAAATTCTAACTTTACTTGCTTCTCTTGCAATTGTTCTCTTAAGTAGTGATAATTGATATATGCTTTGTCTTAGAGTGCATCACATGATTCTTTGAAATATTAATAGCACTTGTGTTATCATAGTATATGATCCCTAGGTCAGTGATTACCTCATTCATTTCTTCCAACACTTGCTTGATATATGCAATGTTTGAGCAATTTGTAGCAACAGCAACATACTTTGCTTCAGCTATAGACTGAGAAATACAAGCCTGCTTTTTACTTGTGCAGGTTACAAGTCTTTCACCAAAGAAAAATGCTCCTCCAATGGTACTTTTTCTGTCATCCACATTTCCAGCCCAATTAGCATCAGTGTAAACTTTCAAATCAAACTTACCTTCCTTAGGACACCATAATCCATAATCCTATGTCTTCTTTAGATATCTTAATATTCTTTTAGTAGCTGTAATCACCTAAAAATGGACAAAGACAATTTAACAATAATTCAAAGAAAATCAAGTTAAAACAAAGCAAATCAAGGACAAAATTGAATTAATTGAATCACAATGTATAATTAGCCAATCAAAATGAAAATCAAATCCTAATTCAAGATAAATCAAAATTGAGAGCATTTTAATCAATTGCAATCAAATCAAAATACAATTAATTTAATTAATTGTATAGTCTTGGATTAAATTAAATTCAACCCATTCAAGGGGTACATGGCTAAAATAAATCAATTAAATCAATTAATAAATCTCAATTACTCTCAACAACCACAAAGGGAGGAAAATCAATCAACTAATGAGATTTAAGGAAAGACACTCACATGGATTAAGCCAAATTGAATCTCAATCACTCAAAGTGAGAGAGAATCTTAGCCATTCATCTTGTCTTCTTGTCCCCCCATTTGCGAACAAAGCAAAGTTTTTGACTTAACCCCAACTCAACCATGATCAAATATAACTACACCCCCTCACCTTGGAAAATCTATAAAAGGAAGACATAATTCCTTCATAAAAATCCTCCACACATCTGAGAATTGCATTGAACCTCTTGCAATTTGAATTTAGAAAGGTATTTTGAGAAGCATTTTAGCATTTCTTTTGATCTAATTGTTAGCAAGGATTGTTATCTTTATCATTCTCATTCTAGGACTGTCATTAATGGAAGCTTGTTGAGAGCTATTCATTATTCATTCTAGTTAGAGAGCCATAGGATGCTCAATTAGTCTTTACTTTGCTAAATAGTTACTCTATTGGCTTTGTGGTTGTATTTAGTTTCTATTTTCATTTATGGACTAACCTTAATTCTTGAAGGCACTTTCATTGGTGTACAAAATGGCACCCACCGTGGGGCAGAATGCTCTACATTACTAATCATACATAAATTTGTCTTTATTTCCAAAATTTGCATATCATTAACCCCCAGCTTTTTCATGAAATAGCGCTTCTGACAGATTAAACAATGCTTCTGCGAAAGGAAACATCGCTTTCAATCACTATTTCGGTGCTTCTACAGCAAAGTTGTGTGCCTTTGCATCGATCTGTAGCACCTTTGTGATTTTTATCTTCAGTCCATATATCTTTTAGTGCTTCTGCATCATGAAAGGGCACTTTGCTCCTAACCCCTATGCACTTTCACTTCTTTTATTAGAGCTTTTGCATAAATTTCATCACCTTTGCTTTTTAAAGTAGCACTTCTAAGAGTTATTTGAGCACTTTTGCAATTTCCTGACAGCATGAAGTAGCACTTTTAGTCTGATTAACATGGCTTTTGAATAATAAAATAGCGCTTCTAAGTAATCCTAGTGCGCTTTTGTAGATTTTCATGAATTAATAAATCTAACTGTGGTAAAATGATTTTTTTAAATCTACAGAATGACAGGGCATAAAAAGGCAAGGAAACCAGAGATGAGATTCAATCAGGAAGGCAAAGCTTTGGCTAAAAAGATCAAAAGGGAGAATCAAGCACACATCAAAGTCATTTTAGA
The DNA here is from genome assembly GCA_027943335.1 of Chamaecyparis obtusa. Classification (NCBI taxonomy): domain Eukaryota; kingdom Viridiplantae; phylum Streptophyta; class Pinopsida; order Cupressales; family Cupressaceae; genus Chamaecyparis; species Chamaecyparis obtusa. The sequence continues at coordinate 41,876 of BSBK01001713.1, forward strand.
ATCAACACAAGAAGAAGATAATCAGGTATATCAAAAATACCTTGCTATAATTGAAGCTTACAAGAGGAAATTTGTCTCTTTAAATTGGATTTTTAGTCCTTGATTTCAAGTTTTTGTTTGGAAATTTGCAAATTAGAGTGCTCAAATTTCTTTACATAAATCTTTGTGTTGTCAATTCTGATTTTGGTTTCCCCTCATTTTGAGTGTTTGTGCTGACTAACTTGTTGGAGGACAAACACACTTGGAAGGAGCTATTGCCAAGGTGAATAAAATACAATGAAAAACACTCAAAAATGCCCCTAGCCTATGCTAGCTATGAACAAGGTATTTCTCTACTTCAAACTTGCATTTTCTTAGATTGTGGCATTCATTTGATATAAGCTTGGGGTAAAGTAGGAAATGAATTTCACACTTCAATTATAAGAATCTCCTTGTCAAGAGATTGAAAAAGAACAAATGTGTGTCTAATTGTGTGGAACAAAGGAAGACAATAGGGATATGCTCTTCACTCTTTGAGTGAATCAAACTCCCAAACTTGTCCTACTAAGTTCATTTCTTTCTTTACATGAACATGCTAGAAATTTAGTGGGTTCGCCTCTTGAATTTGCCTTAGTAAGGCTGAGGGACAGCCCAAAGTGGGATACACTTGCTTTCACCATGAGAATTCGGCCCACTATAAAATGAAATGCATGTATCCTTAATGGGGTTCATGACAAACGGATTTTAGATTTCTCAAACTTCCTCTAGTAGTCCTCACAGATTGCGCAAAATCATGCCTCGGTGCATGTGGGAAGCCCCTTAACATACTTGGGGGATGAGAGATTGAAATCTATTTGAACAGAATACTTACTAAATCCTTGATAAATAGCAAGACCACCTTATAGAGCCATGTTTACGAACCAATCTTGAGCTAGGTAGGTGCTTGAAGTGTTTTCTTGTGAAAAACCCATGATAACGTTCTACAAATCAAACATTTTATGTTTAAGTGGGTAAAAGGAAACAAGTGAATGTGTGGTTGTTGTGTTTGCAAATAAATAAACAAGTGGGAGATATCCATTGAAAATCATCTTATATTTTTAAGTCTCTTCAATAATAAAATCAACAACTTTCACATCAAGGATTTATTTCAAAGTGAACCCTTGTTGGATGCCGGTTTCCACGTGGTCACAAGCCTATAGAGGACCATTACTAGGAGATAGTACCAACTTCGTAAACCTAAGGCAAGAAGAAAAATACCAAAGTGAGTTCAGAGATCCTAACCAAGAGGAAATTTACACAAACCTATTTGAACCAAGAGTTGAAAAGATGGGTGATATGAATTCAGCCTATCAATATAATCCTAAGGAGACATTTGAGGAAATGGTTGAGAAAGCTACCCAAGATAATGATTTCCTAGAGATCATGGAGAAATTAATAGACAAAGATAGGAAGAATTTCTTCCTAAAGCTAGCACATAAGTGGGTAAAGCTTCCCTATGATTTTGACCTTGACCAACTTAAGAAAGACCAATAGCAAGATGATCCTATGCATGCCATGACTAGGCAGATTAAGGCCTTTCAAGAACAAATTGATAACATGAAGAAGGCAGTTGAACCTAAGGCCTTTTCCATAGAAGCTTTGTGTCCTTTTTCTTTTGACAAAAGCTTAACCATGGTATCTTTTCCTTTCAATACCGTCTTTCCCAAATATGATAAGTACATGGGTAAAACAGACCCACAAGACCATTTAAGAGAATTTTGCATCCTAAGCATAGAGTTCATGCACAATGATACTTATCTAATGAGACTCTTTCCTAGAAGCTTAGGAGGTCCCACAATGGAGTGGTTTTCCAAACTAACTCCTGGAATAAAGTCTTTTGAAGAGTTAGTCTCTTCAAATTCATAACGCATTACTCTTACAACATTGAACATGAAATTACTATGCTCAAGTTATGTGATACCAAACAAAGAGAGGGAGAGTCCTTTTTAGGATTCTTACAAAGATGGAGGACCATTTTTGCAAGGTATCCATGAAGTATCCCAGAGAAAGAGAAGATGGAAATCTTCACCAACAATCTGACCTCGGAAATGAATTTTAGACTACAACTTCAATGTCCCCCAAAATTTGAGAAACTCATAAAAAAATGGGATAAAGATTGAAGATGTCTTGGTCAAAAGACACTACTAGATTTGAGGCCAAATTTTGACAGCCATTTGTCGGATTTGCAACACTCATTTGTCAGAATTTTGACACATAAGTCCATCACCATTTTTGCGTAGAAGATTGCGATAGAAGATCTACTTGTCGGTTTACCAACACCTTCTCATGTCAAAAAGTTGCAAATGACAATAGCTTCAAAATGGCATTTCCTCTGGTTCATCCATCAAAATTTTGATAACAAGACCTATCAGAAATATACAATCTCTGTTGGAACTGACTGTCGAACCATATTCATTCTGACAGTTTAACTGTTGGAATACTGATAGTTAGCATCATATTCCGATAGGTCTACCTATTGGTGATATGGCCTAACTATCAAAAGTTTTGTTGAAAATGTTCTCTTTATGACACTTAAACTGTCAAAATAGCGACAGTTATGCACTATTCTCCAACAGGTTGTCCTGTCGAATGTATAGCATTATTGTCGCACTAAATGTCAAAAATTATTTTTTTTCAACATTTTGTCTATCAAATGCATAGCGCTTCTATCAGAATTAATTATGAATTGTCAAAAAACTAACGGATAGGCACATTAAAGTTAACACAGCTCAAGAGACCATCATAGGTTGTCTCTTTCTTCGGTCTATATTATTGACAAAATGTTTTACCTTTCATTAGCTCATCAAATCCGGGGATTTGAAAGAATTTAATAGAATATTTTCATGACAACGTATATTATTTAAGTTGACATTGCATGAATTTCTCTACTTTGCACACTTGTAGACTATGAGGAAGGCAATAAAGAAGCATTGCCATGGGAGGAGATGCTTCCTTATCGCCATCTTCATAGTATACAAGTGCGCGAAGTAGATAAATTTTTGCAATGTCAACTTAAATAATATACATTGTCATGAAAATATTCTATTAAATTCTTTCAAATCCCCAGATTTGATGAGCTAATGAAAGGTAAAACATTCTATCAATAATATAGACTGAAGAAAGAGACAACCTATGATGGTCTCTTGAGCTGTGTTATCTTTAGTCCTAGCTACCTGTCAATCGTCGAGAATAATCACCGCCTTGTATTTATGTACACTGCAAAAATTGATCATAGTCTCACAAAAACATTTTACACTTGTACATCTCATCAATACTGGAGGCCTAAAGTAATTTTATATGATCACTAGCACATTTCATGCATGGATGAGAAAACACTATCCAAAGTTTCTAGATAACCATTTTTGAGAAGAGGAATGAGTGGAGGCCAAAGAAGGGATAATTGTGAAGGTTTTGTAGATGTAGGTTACTGAATCATCATCTCTACACTAGTAGTCAATCTGGCCTCCACTCCATATACGTCTTCTCAGAATCTAAAAACTCTCCATCATTGATTCTCATCATTTTTTCAGCATCTACATGGACTAAGACCTTAAATTATTGAGCTTCTCTTTGTTTCGAGAATAGTTTAACATTCTCTACTTAACAAGGCTAACCACGTGAAGGTGGAAGCTCACCTAGCCCCTCCTAGGAGCCTCTTATGACCCTTTACAACATTTTAAGACCTCTAAGATGTATTCTTAGGGATCATAAATAGTCGTAAAGGGTCATAAGGGGTCTTGGGACACAACAGTTGAGAAACATAAATGTAGGCATCATGGTCACAATTTTTTGGAGACACAACATAATTGAGTGGTTTTTCAAGATGATGCAAAGTAGTGGTTGCTTTACATCATCTAGGAATAGCACTCAATTATGTTGTGTCTCCAAAAAATTATGACATGATGCCTACATTTATGTTTCTTAGCTATTGTGATATGTACATCGCAGTCTGTCATTGTTGCAACAACAGAGCCTATATTCCACAACAAAAAGGAAGACATCTTTTTTGCCTGGGTCTCGATCCTACCCCAATTGTCAAAGGATCCAGGGCCAAGCTTGAAAGATGTCTTCCCATTTTATCTGCAACATTGTGTCCATCCATGATCTCAAGAACATCATCTTCCCACTCTTCATTTTCCAAAATATATCGCTTCTTCAAGCTTGTAGAGTAATCTTATTAATAAAAGAACTCTTGCCAACATTAGGGTACCCACAGATCAAAATAGTTGATGTTATTGGGGCTCATGCTCAAGGATATTGATTCACTATTTTGAAGTGGCCAAATCATTTTTATTTCTATTATAGAGAAAAGGAGTGGAAGAAAATGAGTGGGTGAAAGCTGATCGAGAGCGAGAGAAGGCATTGCATTTTATTTGATCATAAATGCTCTCTGAAATGACCAATCATGTTTTCTATTTGATTCCTTTTGGTGTTTTTATTTCCCATATTTAGTAGATAAAAATCATGGCAGCAGCCACTTAGCCATCTTTTTGATGTTCCAGGTATTTTACAAAGATACAGGTATGTGGATTTATCATTCAATTGCTTGCAGTTATTGGTCAAATGCAAATATTTTGTCACGTTGCAAGGGCAAGATATCAGTTTGGTGTTTTTGGTTTATGTTAAAAAGTTGATTTGGTAAAATCCTCAAAAAACACACTACATGTTCTAAAATGTAAAGAAGTTGAATGTTAAATGTAAGATATATATCTCATCCATAGTAATCAAAAGAAAGGACATGAAACTTATAAGGAGATTTACCAAACCAAAAATATAAGCGAATAGGAAACATGGATTGGTACCTTATGAATTGGTTTTTGAGGTGCACAATCTTCATTAATCTCCTCAGAACAAGATCCCTCCTCACAAAAAATGCATTTAACACAAAAAACAAATCTACAAAATTGAACCAATGGCATGTTTAGAACAAAGAAATAGATTGATAATAATATGCTGAAAATTCTATTATGTTTAATACACGTAAAAGAACCAGTCCCAAAAATTCTTAAACATATTTTATCTAATATGATAATAACATGCTAATTAAATTGATAAAGGTGTTATTTTCATTTAATCTTCCAATTACTAATTACACAAAAAACAAATTTACAAAACTGAACCAACGGCATGTTCTTCGTATGTGATTTCTTCATCTTTCGAGCCTCTGGGCATCATATTCGACCGCAAATTTCAAATGCATTGCATTTTATTTGATCATGAATGCTCTCTGAAATGACCACATTCTATTGGTGTCATGCCCTAGACCATGCTTTATCTCCATTATTTGATGTTATTGGTGCTTGTGCTCAAAGATATCGATTCACTATTTTCAAATGTTTGGATCATTTTGGTCGTGACTGTTCCTCTAGTACATAGTCAGGAAATGTAACTATCTAATGATTATATGTAATGTTGAATGGATTAAATGCTTTATTCTTAGTAGAATTGAATGGAAGGAATAGTGTTGGTGTTAGGTTTCATTTATTATTGAATTCAGTGGTTTCCAAGATGTGTTGAGGAGTTTGCTCCTTGTTTAATGTTAACTGTTCCTGCACAATCCACTCATACAATAGTGAAATGCTATGTGATTTACAATTTCATACAACTAGTCCTTTGGTGTGTATTAAATACAATCCAGTCACTTATTGAATGCTTTGGAGACTACTAGTTTGACTGTCCATGCATTACCAGTGACTGAGATTCATTAAAGGATACAAAACCTTTCATTTTGGGGTTATTGTGTGTGGATTCAAATGTAGGTTTGATTTGGTTAATGTTTAGAAGAGATCAATAAAGTTGTTATGATAATAAGTAAAAAATGAAAATATTAACAAACAAGAGAGCACACAATAACGTAGAATTTAACGTGGTTCACCCAATCCTTGGGCTACGTCCACCAACAGTGAGTCCAATATCTTTATTATTATCCAGCGATTACAATCTGAAACTTGCAACTCAATACCACTATAGGAAGCTAAAATAATCTCTCATTTGATGAATCTCAAACCCTAAGCCCTTTTACAAGTATTTTGGACGTAACGAAATTAGGGAAAAAATACTCTGACTAATAGAAAAAATAGATGGCCGACACTTTACAATATTATTAAGTCATTCTTGGTGTTGAGGGGCACTGCCCCTTGACCCCACCCTGGGGCACTACCCCTTAGGGGTCTCCGCAAGGGGCACTACCCTTTGACCCCATTAGGGGCTCTACCCCTTGACCCCGCCTGGGGTGCTGCCCTAGGACCCCACAAGGGGCTCTGCCCCTTGACCCTATGGATAAGTCTGATTAGGCTCCACATACATAACAATCTCCCACTTGGAGACTGATTAGACTCCACAACAATATCCTCCCACTTGGAGAATGATTGACCAAAACCTATAGCTCCCACTAGAATAATGAAACCACCCTGGTCTCAGCTATTCTTTTATTCTGTTTAGTCTAGAAGACCAACCAAAGCTGAATAGTAATTCAGCTTCTCCCTTGTGACTGCCTTTGTGAACATATCTGCTAGATTATCATTTATATGTATCTTCTCCAACCTTAACTGTCCATCATCCAATACTGACTGAATGAAATGATATCACAACTATATGTGCTTTATTTTTTAGTTCAAAGTAGAATTCTTTGCAAGATGAATGGCACTCTGACTATCTGAATACAAATAATTATCTACCTATGGATTTCCCAATTCTTCCATGAAGAATTGAAGCCATATCATCTCCTTGGCTGCCTCTATAGCATCAACATACTCTGCCTCTATAGTAGATAAAGCATTCACCTTTTGTAACTGAGAAATCCAACTCATTGCTATCCCACCAACAATAAATACATAACCTATAGTACTCCATCTGGTATCAATATCTCCTACCAAATCTGAGTCAACATAGCCATGAACAGTAGTAGAAGAGCCCCCAAAGTGTAAACACTTATTGGATGTACCTCTCAAATATTTGAGAATCCATTTGATTGCATTCCAATGCTCAATCCCAGGGTGACTCATATACCGTCTAATGACTCCCACTACATGTGCAATATCTAGCCTAGTACATACCATAGCATACATTAAGCTCCCTATAGCTGAAGCATAAGGTATCTTGGACATTCTTGCCTCTTCTTCTGGTGTCTTTGGACACATTTCTTTAGTCAATTTCAAATGACCAGGCAAAGGTGTAGTGACAGCTTTGGCATCCTTCATGTAGAATCTCTGCAACACCTTCTCAACATAATCAACCTAAGATAAAGTTAATTTTTTGTTCTTCCTATCTCTGCAAATTTTCATGCCAAGGATTTGTTTTGCTGCCCCCAAATCTTTCATAGAAAAATATTTTGCTAACTGTTGTTTCAACCCCTTAATATGATCCATGTTAGAACCAGCTACAAGAATATCATCAACATATAAACATAGAATAATGTAGCTGTCATTATTTAACCTCTTAAAATAAACACAATGGTCAGAATTACATCAAGTGTATCCATTCTCATTCATAAAAGTATCAAATTTAATATACCATTGCCGAGGTGCTTGCTTCAAGCCATATAAACTTTTCTGCAATTTTCACACTAAACTCTCCTTACCCTTGACCTCATATCCCTGTGGCTATACCATATAAATTTCTTCATTCAAATCACCATGAAGAAAGGCTATTTTAACATCAAGCTACTCTAAATGCAAATCTTTAGTAGCCACAATACTTAAAATAGTACAAATAGAAGTCATTTTAACAACTAGAGAAAAAATCTCATCAAAATCAATACCATGTTTCTGTGCAAATCCTTTTACAACTAATCTGGCTTTAAATCTTTTCTTACCTCCATCTTCTTCTTTCAACCTGAAACCCATTTATTCTACAAAGCCTATTTTCCTATAGGTAACTGACATAAATCCCATGTTTGATTTTCCAGCAAAGAGTCCATTTCATCTGTCATTACAGACTCCCACTGAAGTTTTGTATCCACCTGCATAGCTTCATTATAACATTTAGGTTCACCAACATCAATTAATAAGATAGAATACAAAGAAGGTGAAAATCTATCTGGAGGTCTACTTAGCCTTGTTGACCATCTAACATTCACTGGGGTGTGTGGTATTTGTTGTTGTTGTTGTTGTTACGGAGCATAAGGAATTTATGGAATGTCATCCAGCACTACATAATCATTTTCTTTCTTCTCATGCTGTTGCAATAGATCTTTGTACAACACTTTCTCATTGAATATGACATCTCAGCTTCTTACAATTTTATGATTGTCAAAATCCCAAAGCCTATAACTAAATTCATCAATGCCATATCCAACAAATACACATTTCTTTGACTTAGCTTCCAGCTTGGTTCTGTTTTCAGAATCTATAAGTGCAAAAGCTTCACAACCAAAGGTTTTGAGAAAAGAATAACTCACCTTCTTACCACTCCATGCTTCCTCTGGAATACCATAGTCCAAAGGAATGGAGGGGCCTCTATTGATTAAATAAATAGCAGTGTTCATAGCCTCTACCCACATATTTTTGGGAAGCCTAGCATGCAACCTCATACTCCTTGTATGCTCCATTATTGTCCTATTCATGTGTTCAGCCACTCCATTTTCTTGTGGAGCCCTTGGTACAGTTTTCTATCTATGAATGCTAGTAGAGGCACAATAATCTTCAAATTATTTTCTACAATACTCACCACCATTATCAGATCTGAGACATTTTAATCTTTTTCCAGTCTCATTTTCAACCAAGCTTTTCCATTTCTTAAAAGTTTCAAATACATCAGATTTTTGTCTAGTGAAATATATCCATAATTTCCTAGTTGCATCATCAATGAATGTAACATAATATTGAGAGCCACCAAGGGAAGATACCTGAGCTGGACCCCATACATCTATATGCACAAGCTCTAACTTTTCATCTTTCTTTTCCTTCCCACTCTTTACAAAACTGACTCTCTTTTGCTTTCCATACACACAACTTTCACAGAAATCCATATTAACACATTTTAGACCTGGTAGAGCTTTCTTTGAATTAAGTAATTTCATACCTTTTTCACTCATGTGCCCAAGTCTATTATGCCACAGTGCTATTTCAGAATCTCCAGCTACTATCTCTTGTTCTACCTGCTCAACTGCATGAACTATTCCTCAACATTCATTTTTCTCTGAAACAATTAAAGTAGAAGGAATAGTATGACCTGTACAAAGATATAAGGTTCCTACCTTCACACCTTTTGCTACTACTAAGGAACCTTTTGAAACCTTCCAATTTTTATCATTAAAAGTAACTGTACAACCCTCATCAGCGAGTTGCCTTGCTAAAATTAAATTTCTACTTAGACTTGGAACATGTCTTACCTCTTGTAGTAGCCAATGATTCCCATTGTGCAACTTAATCTTGATTTTCCCTTTTCCAAAAATTTGATAGGGTTCATTATCTCCCAAATAAACTAGCCCAAAATCCCCTTGGACATAATCAATAAAATAACCTCTATGGGGTGTACCATGAAATGAAGCCCCCGAATCTAACACCCATGAATCATCAACATTTTCTAAAGATAAAAGCAAAGCATCCTCTTTGGATTTGTTACTTACCACATTTGCCTCCTTGTTTCCATCATTTTTGTCTCCTTGATCTTTCTTCCGAGACCAACAATATTTCTTCTTATGTCCTAGTTATTCACAGTACCAACAATCATTTGGCCCTTTGGATTCAGACCTCTTTCCCTTTGGTTTTCCTCTTGATTTCCCACAATTTCCAGATTTGTTTCCTCTATCTCTTGTTCTACCTCTACTTTTTGCGTTCAATACACTACCTGATGTGGATGCCCCTGAGCTTTTCCTATGAATTTCCTCACTCAATATAACACCAAAAACATCATCAAAATTTAGGGTATTTAAACCAGAAACAAAATTACTAACAGCCATTACCAAGCCATTCCAGCTTTCTAGCAAAGAACACAAAATCAAGAGAGCCCTAACCTCATCATCAAAAGTAATTTTAACTGAGGTTAACTAACTTGTAACTATATTAAACTCATTCAAATGATCAACAACTAATCCGCCTTCTACCATTTTCATATTAAATAAACACTTCATAAGAAATACCTTGTATGAAGTTGAAGGCTTTTCATACAACTTCGCTAGGGTGTCCATTAGATCTTTAGCTTTCATTGCTACAGTAATATTGAATGCCACCGATTGTGCCAAGCATAGACGAATACTCCCCAGTGCCTTCCTATCCAAAATATCCCAATCTTCCTGAGACATTGCTACCTCTTTCTTGGCTATTCCCTCTAATGGCCACCATAAATCATTCTGAAAGAGATAGTCCTCCATTTGCATCTTCCATAACTAGAAGTTCTACCCATTAAACTTATCAACCTTCAGCCTACTCTCATCTGCCATTTCTCCCACTTAACTAAGAGACACTCCCACTAACTCATGAGACCTGCTTTAGAGAATAGATGAAAGAATGAATGAAATAACCTCACTCTGATATCACTTGTTATGATAATAAGTAGAAAATGCAAATATTAACAAATAAGAGAGAACACAATAACACACAATTTAACGTGGTTCACCCAATCCCTGGGCTACGTCCACCAACAGCAATTACAATCTGAAACCTGCAACTCAATACCGCCATAGGAAGCTACAATAATCTCTCATTTGATGAATCTCAAACCCTAAGCCCTTTTACAACTATTTTGGACATAACAAAATTAGTGCAAAAATACTCCAACTAATAGAAAAAATAGATGGTCAACACTTTACAATATTATTAAGTCATTCTTGGTGTCAAGGGGCGCTGCCCCTTGACCCCACCCTGGGGTGATGCCCCTTAGGGGTCCCTGCAAGGGGCACTACCCCTTGACCCTGCCTAGGGCACTGCCCCAGGACCCCGCAAGGGGCTTTGCCCCTTGACCCTGTGGATAAGTTTGATTAGGCTCCACATACATAACAAAAGTATTTAAAGACAATCTCACATGTTTGGAGAGGTTTGAGAGGAACTTATAATGATTGTACCCTCACAAACAGTGGCATAGACTAGTTTTACTAAGTTGCCTTTCTCTATTTTGAGGTTTCCTTTCTCTACCGTAGGGGTACAGTCAGAGGGTTCATTGACAAAATGATCCTTTGAATGGTTACTATGAATATGAATGATTTGATATAGCATATTGCTCATTTTACTTGAAGTTTGGAATAGCTTGTGCAAGGGTGAAAGTAGTTTTGGTCATGAATGTTCCTCTACACAGTCAGAAAATGTAACTGTCTAATGATTATATGTAATGTTGAATGGATTAAATGCTTTATTCTTGGTAGAAGTGAATGGAGTTTCCAAGATGTGTTGAGGAGTTTTCTCCTTGTTTAATGTTAACTGTTCATGCACAATCCACTCATACAGAATGTTATAAAATAATTGTACATTTGGATTGGTGTTTGGAGAAGAGTTAAGAATGTTTGGTTAAGAGCGCATGACATAATTTAGCATGAAAATAAAGTTTGAGTTAATTTGGTGGAGCCGATTGTGTGAAGTGATGCATCTACTCATATTGAGTTAGGTGGTCCCAATTTATTTTTCGTGCTTAGTATAGCCATTAGAGATGTTATTGGAGAGTTATATTGTTTCTCTAATATGATTTCAAGGAGGTTCTAACAGGCCGACTTGATTATATCTTTTGGAGAAAGATATTTATAGCCAATCATTTTTTATTGCTAAGTATGGCAGACAGTTGAGAAAGACTAGAGCAGAGCAGAAGGTGCAAAGTATTGAGCCATCGGTAGAAGTTCTACGTGACTAAGAATAAAGTGTATGCTATTCATTGGAACCGATCAAGACAATAGGTCTAACTTGTAGTTCACCAAAGATCGAGATATAGTGTGTATCTATTAAACAGAAGGTTGCAGCCTTCACTCCTTTGAGTAGTGTGCTCCCAGAAAATGTGTTATCACCCCTAATAGGGTTAATTATAAAAGAGTCCTAATAGGTTTTGACACTTGACCATGTCACTATACTTAATGCATTGTAAATACCAACTCCTAACAGGGTTGTAAGATCTTCTAACAAGGATCATAATACTCTAGTACAGTTTATAGTGGGTGCTAATTCCCACCAGGGGTTTTACCTATTTGGGTTTCCCTGTAACCAAAATTGTGGTGTTATATTAAGTTTTATCTTATTGTGTATGTGCTTAATGTTCTTCTATACTTAATTGGATAAAGAATTGAATCTTGTAGATAATTGATTCACCCCCCCTCTCAGTTATCTCTTGGGACTATTCCTAATAAATGGTTCTAATGTGTATTAATATGTTTCAATGGGTCCTAATGTGTCTCAATGGGTCCTAACAGGTCCTAAGGGGTCTTTAGACCCCTTAGGATCCATTAAGACCCGTTATGGCCCATTTTGACACATTAATTCACATTACAACCATAAATTGTCTTAAAGGGTCCTATGACCCCTTAAGGCACACTTTATAGTTCTAATGTCTCTTAATGTGTTGAAATGGTTTGTAAGGGGTCTCAATAGGTCCTAATGTGTCGAAGGACCCCTTATAGTACATTTTGACACATTAATACACATTAGAACCATAAGGTGTACCTTAAGGGGTCATATGACCCCTTGAGACACATTCATGGTTCTAATGTGTATTAATGTATCTCAATGGGTCCTAGTGGATCCTAAGGGGTCTTTAGACCCCGTAGGACCCATTAAGACCCCTTATGGCCCATTTCAACACATTAGTACACATTAGAACTATAAAATGTTTTAAAGGGTCATGTGACCCCTGAAGGCACACTTTATGGTTCTAATGTGTCTTAATGTGTCAAAATGGGTTGCTAGAGGTTTCAATGGGTTCTAACAGGTTTAAGGACCCCTTATAACACATTTAAACACATTAATACACATTAGAACCATAAAGTGTGCCTTCAGGGGTCATAGGATCCCTTAAGACACATTAAAAGTTCTAATGTGTATTAAAATGATCGAAATGGGTCCTAATATGTCTCAATCTATCCTAATGGGTCTTTAGACCCCTTTGGACCCATTGAGACACATTAGGACCCATTTTGACACATTAATACACATTTGAACCATTAATGTGTCTTAAGATCCCTTAAGGAACACTTTATGGTTCTAATGTGTATTAATATGTCGAAATGTGTCGTAAGGGCTCTATAGACCCACCCTTTATGCCCCATTGAGACCCCTTACATCCAATTTTGACATATTAAGATACATTAGAACCGTGAAGTGTTCCTTAAGGGGTTATAAAACCCCTTAAGACACTTTATGGTTCTAATATGTATTAATGTATCGAAATGGGTTAGGTAATGTGTCTCAATGGCTCCTAATAGGTTTAAATACCCCTTACAACATATTTTGACACATTAATACACATTAGAACCATTAATTGTGCCTTAAGGGGTCATAGGACCCCTTAAGACACATTAATGGTTATAATATGTATTAATGGTTCTAAAGACCCATTAGGACCTGTTAGGATCCTTTGAGAACCCTTAGGACCCATTAAGACCCCTTATGACCCATTTTGACACATTAATACACATTAGAACCATTAATGTGTCTTAAGGGGTCTTGTGACCCCTTAAGTCACACTGTATGGTTTTAATATGTATTAATATGTTGAAAATGTATCGTAAGCATTCCTAACGGGTCTATGAACCCCTTATGACACATTTTGACATATTAATACATATTAGAATGATAAAGTGTGTCTTAAGGGGTCCTATGACCCCTTAAGATACACTTTATGTTTCTAATGTGTCAAAATGGGTCCTAATGTGTTTTAATGGTCCTAATAGGCCTTAAAGTGTCTAAGGACCCCTTAGGACACATTAAGACACATTAGAACCATAAAGTGTTTGTTAAGGGGTCATAGGACCCCTTAAGACACACTTTTTGGTTCTAATGTGTAAATTAACATATCTAAATGGGTCCTCATGTTTATTAATGGGTCCTACTTGGTCATAAGGGGTCTAAGGACATAAAATAGTACATGTAATGTAACATATATACAAATTTTATAAGAACATATACTATTGAATAATCAAAGCATATGTTGTTCAACACATGAATAAATACATTTCAAACCAAACATGCATATAATTATATATTTAAGCATGTACATCAAAGCATATGCATAATTAAACCAAGCATGCATAATTGAACCATCAAAGCACATGTACATTTAATGAACCATCAAAGCATATATAAGAACATATAAAAATTACATACTTGAACATACTATTAAACCATGAAAGCATAAATAAAAGCATGTACATCATTTAGCATACATAACAACATGCGTAAAAGCATTTTATTCTTACTAATTTATCATAAACTTAATCTAACTAGTAATCAATCTAGCTAATGTCATAATTAATCTATGTAATATATTAAGGGGATGTCTTAAGGGGACATACAAAAATATATGTACATAACAAAATATGTAAAGCATACTTATTCAAGAACATATCCAAATTTCATGTAAGAACATACTAGATTGAAGTATGAAAGAATACATAACAACATGCATAAAAGCATTTCAAACCAAATATGCATAATTATATATAGATCAAAGTATTATTGTCCAAGCATGCATAATTATATATCAAAGCATATCCAATATCCATTACATCATTTATGATTTTTAAGCTAAAAAAAAACTTGAGTTCAATTGTGAAAGTACAAAAGCTACAAAAAAAAAGTTTATCCTAGAGCTCCTGATACATATAATCTGGATCCTCTCTATCTTTTGTTATCTCCAAAATCTTTTCATGTTCTTCAATAGGAAACCTCCACTTTTGGTTGTCACATCCTCTTTTTGACAATGTCTCAAATTGCAACTTTGTCGCTATAACCAAATGACTATAATGTAGAATTTTTTGTCCAAGCATGTATTTAATAAATTGAATACCATTTTTGTCTATCTTCATTTTCTGATAATATGTGCCTTCAATGACAACTAAACCCTGTTGGATATGATTGTCCATCACCATCTACATTTACTTCTTGCAACTTGTATTTTTCTTTCATGCATTTTAGAAGATTATAATCTATACTTTCTGCATTGTCAGGATTGGCAACCAGAGAAAAAATGTCACCTATGTACAAATGTCCATGTAATTTAAAAATTAAAAAAAAGAAGATATAAATAATTTGATCACCACTTGTGATAAATTTGAATTAATAATAAAAATATACATACATGTGCACACACTTGTAACAACTAAATCAAAAACACATTCAAAATCAAATGAATATATAGGATCATGAATGTTGATGTCAATGTAATCATCTTCATAAGGAGACATTTTGATCAAATCCTTCATATCCCATCGTGAAACATATCCATTTGCAATATTCTCACATTGACTCACTAGATTGTCCTCAACATTGTTAGCACAAAAACATAATTTTTCTCATACTTGAATTAATGGAGGCATGTGTTTTCATGTAGTCATCATTTGATGTAAACTTCTGATACCGCCAATTCTTTGACAATTGTAAGGATTGGATCGATAGATATTTGTTACAAATATGAACAAAATTTGAAATTTGCACACATTTTTAGATCAACAATTACATGATAAAAGTGAAAAGCACATATAATTGAAAATTTTATAAATAAGAATTTGAACAAAATAAATTTACCTTTCACTTCCCAAAAATAACATTTTTTGTATTGGGTGTCTCGACTAGAAAAATGACCTTGGCACCATTCAAAAAAATTATTCGCATTCTCTATCATGTTACCTATACAACATATAAATTTATGAACTAAATTAGTTTAAAGAAAATAGATCTAGAAGCTTCTTTCAAGACATTATATTACTTGAACACTATTTGTGTACCTACAAGTTCATGTTGGAAAAGTGCACATTTTACACATGCCCCTGCTCCATCGCGCTCCCCTTTTCCATGTCCACTTTCAAAGAAGTTCCATAGAAACTTAACATTGTGTCTAGCATGTTGCATGACTAACCAATTAAAATCTTTTGCATATATAAATTGTCCTGCTCAATAACATTGTACACATACATATATGTAAGATCATTAAATATAACACCATGTACAAATTAGATTCTATTATTGAGGAAGATAAAAAACTGCCCGCTCTACAACTTCCCACCCAACCTTCAAATTCAAACTGCCCGCTCCCATGCCCGCCTCCCTTGGGGGGAATCTTCCCCCCTTGTAGGTCCCCACATAGGACAACATGATGGTTTTGAGACTGTTACCTCTGGCACGAGACATGCCATGAAAGATTCAATGGAAGGATCCCAACGGGCGTCTTCTTCTGTCGATGCCCCTTCATCCCCACCATAGACAAGTTGGAAAGGCGATCTCATGGGAAAGGTCCAGAATACTTTGGAATCACTCCTAGTGGACTTCATTCAGACTAAGGAAGGCACTGAACTCTCACTCCCTGACTCTATGGTGAACAAGACCATGGCTGATTTTTAGTTGGCATTGGTGGGTCATTTCTTCAACTTTTAACCTACCATTAAAATGGTCAGAAAATGAGTGGCTACCCAGTGGAAGATTAAGGGGTCCATCTTAGTCTTTGCTATTCCTGGTGGGCTCTTCCTCTTCAAGTTCAACACTCTGGAGGATCTAGGCTTTGTTCTATCATGCTCATGGGTCCATGGTAAGCACTTCCTCACCTTGGTGAAATGGAAACCCGGGTTTAATCTAGTGACTGAGCTGAGTAGGATGGCACCAGTGTGTGTGCACCTCCCTGGTCTTCCACTTGAATACTGGGATGAACACATGTTTAGGTGGATTGGTGACTCCCTTGGCACTTTTATTACGGTGGATCAGGTAACCCGCTCTAAGTCTAGGTTGGTGTTTACAAGTTTATGTGTCAATGTTACTCTAAATAAAACCCTCTCCAACTTTTTTATATTGAAATCCAAGTTGGGTAGATGGACTCAAGCTCTAGTATATGAGAATGCCACTCTCTTCTACCATAAATGTGACTCTATGGGCCACACCAATGAGGCATGCAAATCCTCTCTGCATGGAGAAAAAAATAAGAACAAGGATAAGGACACCTCTGAGGAACCACCCATGATAGCAGGCAAAGAGAAGGAGAAGACCAGCCCCCTCGGTGGCTGAAGTGTTGGAAAACCTAGAGCTAGAAAACCTAGAGGTGGAAGAGGGTGAGATAGTCACCCCTTTGGAGAATGATGTGGTTCTCCCTGAACCTAAGTTTCTTGAATCCCCTTTGGTGGTAGTGTCATTGGAGAACCCTCCAGTGACTACCCCGGAGGCAAGTGTAATTAGTCTTGTTGAATTGGAACAACCTACCATTCTAGTCTCACTTGAACTAAAGTCCCCTAAGACTACTACAAAACTTCCTTCATAGTCGAAGGAAAATAACTACCCTCCCTCACCTAGTTCCCTGGGTGAAGATCACTGTGAGGAGGATGATGGTGGTGAATGGAAAACACAAAAAAAGAAACCTAAGCCCAAAAAGGATGATGTGGGGCTAGAAACACCCAAAGGGAGGCCATCAAAACATGTCAGGAGGTCAAGAGGGACTATAAGGGATGTTGTAGTAGGTAGGAAACAAACCTTAGAAACAAGTTTTAAAAATAATAAATGATTTGTATTTCTTGGAATGTTAGAGGTCTTAATATCCCCCTAGAGAAAAGTGTTGTTAAACAATATATTTTTGCTCATAAGTTGGATATTCTACTCATCCAAGAAGTTAAGATGTCTTTCAATAATTTTGCCTCCTAGGCTAGTAGTCTCTGGCCAAGTGCTGAGTTTTTCTACTCTAAGCCTTGGGTTCTTTTGGGGGAATTTCCTCTCTCTGGAACCCCAATACTATTGTTGGTGAACTACTGGCCTTCTCCCCAAACTTCCATGTTGTTACCTTCAGGAAAAAATAGTTGGTTTGGAACTTGATCAATATATATGCCCCTAATACTTGGACTAATAGGTTGTCCCTTTGGAAGGATATAATATGTTGTATGGATTAGGACACTTCTGCTAATTATATGGTGGTTGGAAATTGTAATGCCCCTCTTTACCCCTCAGGAAAGGGTGGAGGCTTAATGGACTACTCAGATAGTATGGGGGACCTTGCAGAATTTATCTCCTACTCTGGTCTCTTGGACATTGATCTAAAAGGAAATTCCTTCAGTTGGTCCAACAATCAGAAGGGATCCTAGCTCATCCAAGTGCAGTTGGATTAGGTCTTGGCCACCTCCTCTTGGGACTTGTGCTTGACCTCCACTGTAATACCCCTCTAACCCTAATATAAGTTTTGTGTTTTTTTGAAAAAATTAAGATCTTTCGATGTTTTCTTACAGCTTAAGTTTTTCATGATACTTGTTTGATCTATGCCTATAGTTTGTTTATAATAATTTCATAAGCTACTACTCAAAGATTCTAATATCAAACATACTGTCTAAAGGTATCATTTTTGTATGTATTTATCTTTGTGTAAGTATTGAGTACCTTCAAGAACTTTATGAATATAGTTAGGATGTTATATGACATGTACTTGATATATATATATATATATATATATATACACACACACACATACATATATATACATACATATATATATATATATATATATAGATATATATACATATACATATATATAGATATACATATATATATGTATATATATATATATATATATGTATATATATATATATATGTATCTATATATATAAATATGTATGTATATATATATATCTATGTATATATATATATGTATGTATATATATGTATATATATATATGTATGTATGTATGTATATATATATATATATATAAGTGATTATTTATATTTTCTTCTATTAAGGTTACCTTGGCTGAATCTTGTATCTCAATTGATGATTTGATTATGTTGATTTATTATTAGTATTGATAAGAGACTAACACAATGCTTGAGATTCTAACCTTCGTTATGATGATGCTACATGCTTTGAGTGTATATATATACATGATGTGTTTTCATGATTCAGGATGAAGTCATAGTTACTCACATTGCTGAGGTCCACATGATGAATCGATCCCGATCATCTGTCTGCAATGTCTTCTTTTATATGTATATCCGTGCATATGTATTTCTTCTTTGTGATGCAGGCTTGCAGATACCGGGCATCAACTTCTCCTGGCTTCATAGGTCTGAGCGTGCCCTCAAATCCTCGATGATTTTTGTTATGGAGATAGTACTAAGGTCCTTGCATGAGTCTCCCTTTGTCATTATTCCAATTTGGGAATATTAGGGTTCCTTCTTTGTTAGTCAACCTTTGGGCGAAAAACCCAGATCCAGTGCACCTGGTTGGGCATTGTTGTAGTTAGTGCCTTGTGGCCACTTGAATTCATTTGGTTGTATGACTTGTTTACTCATTTTATTTTCTTCTCCTTCTTGGTATGATTCTTAGTTAATCTTTCTATGTTGTGTTTCAGGGTTTCATGCTTGGTCAGGAGTTTGGCTTGACTTTCCTTGTTGACTTTGGTTGACCTTCTTTGATCTTATGGTTTTCATGATATGTTTCATAGTTGATTTTTATGGCCTTTTTGGATGATTAGATTTATTTTGAGGGATGTGATTTTACTCTACCTCAGTGTTATATCCTATAGTAATTATAAATAGGTAATAATATTCTGATCTATTACTTCATAATCTTATAGATTATAGTGTTTGGTATTTGACATGTATCTATATAAATATAAATATATATATAAGTGCACACATATATGTATGTATGTATATATATATATGTATGTATATATATATATATATATGTATATATATATATATATATATATATATATATATATATATATATATATATATGTATATATATATATATATATATGTGTGTGTGTGTGTGTGTGTGTGATTATATGTTAATTATTGTAGATATTGTTGGTGGTGTATATTTTGGGATTAATGTAAAGTATAGTATTATTAATAATTAAATATTAAATAATGCGAGGTATATTATTCTCAATTGTTAATTATTAATAATGTGGATGGGTTATATATATAGATATTGATGTAATTAATGATTTCATATGCATATAGGTTAGGATAATATTACATATGTGTATGAATGAATATAAATCATCTTTTATTGTATATTTGAGTAATATAGTTGTATGATATTAAGTTATTTTATAATACCCTTTAGTTAAGAGTTAGTTGGGAGTTGGTTACTTTTCCTCTCAACCTTTGGAAATCTATTTATATGCACTACTTTCTCATTTGAAGAGGGGGGATTTTGGGGCTGAAGCATTGAGGAGAGGATGGCCTTACTTTTCATGGAGATTTTGGAGAGAAAACTTGGAGATGTGAGGGAGAGTTTGTAAGCATATGTCTTTAAGAATTTTTGGTTATCTTTACTTTTGGGAGAGAGGCATTTTTGTGAGAATTTCAGTAGTTGAGAGAGGGATTCTTTGATGTGGAATTATTTATTTCTTTCATGGAGATTTATGAAAGTGGATAGGTTTGATGGATGCATCTCAAGTTTGGATTTGTCTTCTCTTTTGTTTCCTTCCTTCTTCAATTGAACCTTCGTAGGACATGAGGTATGGATTGAATATTTTAGTTACTTTATGTCTTTGATAGATTATGGATCTATTTATATATTATCATTATTTATCATATCTTTACTTTTCATTTCTATGGTTACTTTAAACTTTTGAGTTTTTGTTTGTAAGAATTGGCATGTGTTTTCCTAGGGTTTTTAGCAACCCATTTTTTGAGATCTATTATTATAATAATTTAAATTGCATCTATGGTTTTATTAAATTGATTTTATGGAAGTAAAATTTCCAGATCTACAATGGGTATCTCTCTTATTTTATTTTTAGGGTCGAATTAATTCCTTATTTTTGACATTTTGGCAGACTATGCCTGTCCATTCTTGATTCCAAATTTTCTGTCAAATGTATTCGTATGCTACAGGCTGATATGATTATATAAAAGTATGAATTTGATATCACATATTATCCTAAGTCTTATATTTCATTTTCAATTGGTTTGGAGAATTTTAATTATGTTTTGTAAAAATTACAATCATTTTAGTGAAGGCAGGTATGAACCCTAACCAGAGTTTTCTATTTTAAACCAGAAGTCATAACTTTCTTTCCCACCATTGGAGCTTCCTAAAAATAAAATTGTGAGTCTGTAATTATGTTATCTAAATTTCCACCAAATTGATTGACTTTATTATTTGTTTTGTGGAAGATATGGATGACTGTTTTATGATGACTATTCTTTGCATTTAATCTTTGCTTGAAATAATTCAGTTTAAGAACATCACTAAGTTTTAGGGTTTCGTATGGTTACCAGAGGCTATTAGAATTTTCTTTTGGTTAATTGGATCTATGTGTACTCTTAATATGTTTATAATATCACTTGGATGTCTTCTTATATGTTTGGAACATTTTGAATGCCATATTGGGTTTAGGGTTGTCAAGTGGACTAGGGACAACATATGTTTTTTCTAAACTCAATCAAAGGTTGTTATGGAATTGATATGAATTCTTGATGATGGATCTATTATGTTCTTATGATTTTTATATGTATGTTAGGGAACTTAAGTACACTAGGTGAGTGGCTCATAGTGAGGGGTCGGGGCCCTAAGTGGCTAGTACCAGGATAACCTACTATGAGTTATTTAATCAAGTGATAACCTTAATAAATGAATTGGGAATGGGAGATTATTGGAATGAGAAATTACACACTAATCAATATTAATTGTGCCTCTCCCATGCCTTTAGTTCAAGTAAAGACTAAGGATGGGAGTGGGAGAAGATACCTATGCGTAGGTATGACTAAATGACCTTGTCTGTACAAGAGGCATTCGATTCTGCATGTGCCTACTTGGGGGCTGGGGGCAAGAGTGGCTAGTACCGAGACATCCCAAGGGGGAGGGATATGTGATGACACTCACCTAGCTTGTAGCTTAGAGTCTCTACTAAATTTGATCATGCCTCTGGTAGTCCTTGTGGTCTTCTTTTCTTTTCTTTTGTGTTGTGACTTTGGAGAAATTTTATCACCACCTTAGGAATTTCCTAGTTGTTACCTCTTGTATGGGCCTTTGGTTCTATCTCCTAGCTTAGGGGAGTGGGCCTATTGGTTCCACGTGGTTGGGTGGTTAATATTTATATCAAGGTATTGTTCGTGATTCTCTGGATGATCCTAGCACATATTCCTTTCCATATCTGCAGTTGAAGCTTTCTTATTGGATATTTTAATATCTTGAGATGTACTTATGTATTTGTATTCATGTAATTTTAATCTCCTAAAAGGAGTCTTGTAGTATTGATGTAATCTCAATTCAAAGAAATGCATAAGGGAATGGGTAGTTCTAGGTAAAAGAAAGGGAAAAGAATGTGGAATATTGGACATGTTACTAGCATTAAAAGAAAGTGTTTATGTTATTTCTCCTATCCACTTATGTTGTGCATATGTAAAGGAAATAATCTTAAATATAGTTATATATAATGATGTATCACAACAATAATGTATTCTCTCTTGATGAAAGGATCCAAGGAAATTATTGAGAAATGATAGATTAGTGATTGGAATTATTAACAATGAATGGTTATGAAACAATGCAATAAAATACTAACTTGATTATAATGTTAATACTTGGTTCATGTTAATGAAGTACCTAGAATAATGCCTACCTTAATGAATATTAATCTCTTACCTAAATTATTAGAGAAAAGTGATATAAAGAATAGTAGAAGTAGATAAAATCAATATGAATTTATGGAATGAGTTGATAAAAGGAATAATGATGTTGGATGATTAACTTATGTTTAATAAAAGAAATAAGTTAGGGACATTCAACTTGATGCATTAAAATGAACGTAGATCTTTTAAGCTCATGATGCCATGAATATCTTATGCATGTAAATGGTTTATATGATGTTGCTTTAGTAGCGATGTTAGGGGACCCATGAGGACTTTGGTTGTATAAATCTTACATTCAAGTAGTAGAAAATTATTTCTTCTTTTAGAAATATGAAGTGTAGTAATGAATATTATTCTAGTTAAAATAAAAAAAAAGAAATTTACTACTTGCATTTTATAGAGGTTTATGTCTTGTCCTCTTGGGTTGCCTGGCAAGGCATTACATCTGGTATGAGAGCCCTAGGTTTCTACAATGGTAACTCTGGGACTCATAGCTCACCTATGCATAACCTTGAGTATCTTAACTTTGTCTCTTTTGGATTTTGTTGTTATGCTAAAACTTGAATCTTAGGAAACAAAGGCTACATTTCGTGTTCTTATGTTGTATTGTCTTACAAGGGCACACCTATTCCTCTATGATTGAGTTATATTCTAACAATTACTTATGTTTTTGTATAATGAGATCAATGATGTGTTAAGTGGATGTTTCCTATAATAATAATGGAATGGCAAAGAATTCTTGAGACTTGTGTTTGTTTTCTTGAAAGGTACTGGTATCTCTAGAAAGGTCAAAAGTTAAAGGATACTAAATGTTTTGAATCTTAATTATGGTAGTAGATAATATTACCCCCTGATCCTACCTATAATATAATGTTGTGCACTCTATCTTCTTACAAATACCTAGTTGAATTTTATCCTACTCAAGGTATCTTAGAAATAGATTTTTTTTTGGGATCTTTAAAGAAAGAAATGACTATGGTAGTACTTAATAGGACTGAAAGGGCAATAATTAAATTACATGGCTAATAATATGTACCTAGGAAATAAGTGAAAAAATAAATAAATAAGGAAAAAAAAATTTACCGTCATATGTATCTCTCTCTCTCTCTCTCTCTCTCTCTCTCTCTCTTCCCTCTTAAGAAATAAGTTTTGCATGACTAAAATTGTTTAGACAAGGCAATAATATATCAGGAAAATTTGTAAATACTCAATTAGGAAACCCTTGGGTGAAGGACCTATGTCCCCAAGATTTTATCATAGGCTATAATTCACATTTTCATTTAGGAAGAGGAATTTTTATCCCTATCTTGGTAAGAAGTTATATCCTTTCTGCATATCATATTAAATTGCACAAAAAGGATTTAAGATAACGTAATCAAGAAATTATAGGGAAGAGTATGTGTGATGATGGATTATCTGTACTAATGATAGATGTTGTTTTTATTAAATATATGTCTTGCAAAATGCCTAGTGAATAGTTAGGATCCTAGATGGGTATTTTGGAAACAAATTCATGTTTTGTATACATTGTGATCAACACCATAGTAGTAAGAAATTAACAACATTAAGTGATTGATCAACTATGAATAAGGAGTTGTTGTGGTAAATAAATGCTATAGGAATGTGCCTTACTCAATTTCTACTTAGAACTAATGTTATCTCAAAATTTTAAAGTGTATGAGGGTAATGTTTCAAATAGGTAAAGGGTAGAAATTAAAGTTATGTATAATAGTTAATGTTATTAATTTAGATGTTGTGGATATAAAAATAGTAGTAGGACTCATATACTTCTTTCTCTCTTGATGGCTCTATGATCGTTATGCAATAAAGAATTTGAAATAACTCTTAAGAAAATGCTATATGAAAACTGCCTGGCATGCAAATTAGGGAAAAGTGCATATATAAATAGTAAGCTTTAAGAAGGGATCCCAACTTAATGAATAATGGTGCAATAAATTATAAATTGTTTAGATCTCCTCTAGGGTGTGAATGTGTTTTTGGAAATCAAGCACTACAACTATTATGAAAGATGACTTAGAATATGTATAATGTAAAATTTGTGCATCCTATGTCATTGGAATTCTACTTAAAGCTTTGATGGAAAGGAATATTTCTTATAAAACTATGTGTTAATGCAAATGGTAAGTTTCAAGTATCTAGATTGTTTTATTTTCATGATTACAAAAGTAAATAAAAAATTATTTGATGTATTCCCTTCATGATCATAACAAATATAAATGTTATACACCTCTCTATGTTTGGTACTCATAGCTTGTAAGGAACACAAATTTTGGACCTTATTTGTAATAAGGTCTCACAAGTTGTATTATGTAGGGTTAGATTATGTCTCAAAAGGGAAAATATATCATAAATTCTTCTTTTTTTTTATACTGGTTACCATAGATAGGAACTTTGATATTGTGAAAGGAAGTGATAATCTCAGTTGGTAAAACATGCAATTTCCTAATATATTGATATTAGCGAGTAAACATGAATACCTTAGAGTTTTGACTTGATAACAATAATTTTGATGTAATTTCAAGTATCTTGTTAACAAACTTACTGCATAAAGTGATAGAATCACTTAGGTAATTCTTTTTGAAAGTCATTACTAATTACTGAGTTAATCTACACCAAAGTTGTAATAAGATAGGATTTAACAAAACTCTTGATAGGAGAAGTATGTGTGCAGTCATTAAATTAGGTTCTAGAATAGTAATATTACAATTCTGTTAGATAATGTGCGATATATAGTTCACATTTTTGACTTCTAGGAGTAAGTTGAATCTTAGTGGGGGAGGATGTAATACCCCTCTAACCCTAATATAAGTTTTGTGTTTTTTTTAAAGAATTAAGATCTTTCAATGTTTTCTTATAGCTTAAGTTGTTCATGATACTTGTTTGATCTATGCCTATAGTTTGTTTACAATAATTTCATAAGCTAGTACTCAAGGATTCTAATATTAGACATATTGTCTAAAGGTATCATTTTTGTATGTATTTATTTCCGTGTATGTATTGAGTACCTTCAAGACCTTTATGAATATAGTTAGGATGTTATATGACATGTACTTGATAGATATATATAAGTGATTATTTATATTTTCTTTTATTAAGGTTACCTTGGATGAATCTTGTAGCTCACTTGATGATTTGATTATGTTGATTTATTATTAGTATTGATAAGAGACTAACACAATGCTTGAGATTCTAACCTTCCTTATGATGATGCTACATGCTTTGAGTGTATATATATACATGACGTGTTTTCATGATTCAGGATGAAGTCATAGTTACTCACATTACTGAGGTCCACATGATGTATCAATCTAGGTCATCTGTCTGTAATGTCTTCTTTTATATGTATATCCGTGCATATGTATTTCTTCTTTCTGATGCAGGCTTGCAGGTACCGGCATCGACTTCACCTGGCTGCATAGGTCTGAGCGTGCCCTCAAATCCTTGATGGTTGTTGTTATGGAGATAGTACTAAGATCCCTGCATGAGTCTTCCTTTGTCATTATTCCAATTTGGGAATATTAGGGTTCCTTCTTTGTTAGTCAACCTTTGGGTGAAAAACCCAGATCCAGCGCACCTAGTTGGGCATTGTTGTAGTTAGTGCCTTGTGGCCACTTGAATTCATTTGGTTGTATGATTTTTTTACTCATTTTATTTTCTTCTCCTTCTTGGTATGATTCTTATTTAATCTTTCTATGTTGTGTTTCAGGGTTTCATGCTTGGTCAAGAGTTTGGCTTGACTTTCCTTGTTGACTTTGGTTGACCTTCTTTGATCTTATGGTTTTCTCGATATGTTTCATAGTTGATTTTTATGGCCCCTTTGGATGATTAGATTTATTTTGAGGCATGTGATTTTATCCTACCTCAATGTTATATCCTATAGTAATTATAAATAGGTAATAATATTGTTGTCTATTACTTCATAATCTTATAGATTATAGTGTTTGGTATTTGACATGTATCTATATAAATATAAATATATATATGGGTGCACACATATATGTATGTATATATAATTTATATGTGATTATATGTTAATTATTGTAGATATTGTTGATGGTGTATATTTTGGGATTAATGTAAAGTATAGTATTATTAAAAATTAAATATTAAATAATGCGAGGTATATTATTCTCAATTGTTAATTATTAATAATGTGGATAGGTTATATATATATAGAGATATTGATGTAATTAATGATGGCATATGCATATATGTTAGGATAATATTACATATGTGTATGAATGAATACAAATCATCTTTTATTGTATATTTGAGTAATATAGTTGTATGATATTAAGTTATTTTATAATACCCTTTAGTTAAGAGTTAGTTGGGAGTTGGTTACTTTTCCTCTCAACCTTTGGAAATCTATTTATATGCACTAATTTCTCATTTGAAGAGGGGGGATTTTGGGGCTGAAGCATTGAGGAGAGGATGGCCTTACTTTTCATGGAGATTTTGGAGAGAAAACTTGGAGATGTGAGGGAGAGTTTGTAAGCATATGGCTTTAAGAATTTTTGGTTATCTTTGCTTTTGGGGAAGAGACATTTTTGTGAGAATTTTTAGTAGTTGAGAGAGGGATTCTTTGATGTGGAATTATTTCTTTCTTTCATGGAGATTTCTGAAAGTGGATAGGTTTGATGGATGCATCTCAAGTTTGGATTTGTCTTCTCTTTTGTTTCCTTCCTTCTTTGATTGAACCTTCGTAGGACATGAGGTATGGATTGAATATTTTAGTTACTTTATGTCTCTGATAGATTATGGATCTATTTATATATTATCATTATTTATCATATCTGTATATTTCATTTCTATGGTTACTTTAAAGTTTTGAGTTTTTATTTGTAAGAATTGGCATATGTTTTCCTAGGGTTTTTAGCAACCCTTTTTTTGAGATCTATTATTATAATAATTTAAATTACATCTATGGTTTTATTAAATTGATTTTATGGAATTAAAATTCCCAAATCTCAAATGGGTATCACTTTGATTTTATTTTTAGGGTCGAATTAATTCCTTATTTTTGACATTTTGGCAGACTATGCCTGTCCATTCTTGATTCTAAATTTTCTATCAAATGTATTCATATGCTACAGGCTGATATGATTATATAAAAGTATGAATTTGATATCAAAAATTATCCTAAGTCTTATCTTTCATTTCCAATTTGTTTTGATAATTTTAATTATGTTTTGTGAAAATTACAATCGTTTTAGTGAAGGCAGGTTTGAACCCTAACCGGAGTTTTCTATTTTAAACTAGAAGTCATAACATTCTTTCCCGCCATTGGATCTTCCTAAAAATAAATTTTTGAGTACATAATTATGTTATCTAAAGCTCCACCAAAGTGATTGACTTTATTATTATTTTTTTGGAAGATATGGATGATTGTTCTATGATGACTATTCTTTGCATTTAATCTTTGCTTGACACAATTCAGTTTAAGAACATCACTAAGTTTTTGGGTTTCGGATGGTTACCAGAGGCTATTAAAATTTTCTTTTGGTTAATTAGATCTATGCGTATTTTTAATATGTTTATAATATCACTTGGATGTCTTCTTATATTTTTGGAACATTCTGAATGCCATATTGGGTTTAGGGTTGTCAAGTGGACTAGGGACAACATATGTTTTTCCTAAACTCAATCAAAGGTTGTTATGGAATTGATATGAATTCTTGATGATGGATCTATTATGTTCTTATGATTTTTATATGTATTTTAGGGACCCTAAGTACACTAGGTGAGTGGCTCATAGTGAGGGGTCGGGGCCCTATGTGGCTAGTACTAGGATAACCTACTATGAGTTATTTAATCTAGTGATAACCTTAATAAATGAATTGGGAATGGGAGACTATTGGAATGGGAAATTACACACTAATAAAGATTAATTATGCCTCTCCCATGCCTTTAGTGCTAGTAAAGACTAAGGATAAGAGTGGGAGAAGGTACCTATGCGTAGGTACGACTGAATGACCTTGTCTATACGAGAGGCATTTAGTTCCGCATGTGTGTACTTCAGGGCCGGTGCCAAGAGTGGCTAGTACCAGGACAACCCAAGGGGGAGGGCTATGCAATGACACTCACCTAGCTTGTAGCTTTCATTCTCTACCAAATTTGATCATGCCTCTGGTAGTCCTTGTGGTCATCTTTTCTTTTCTTTTGTGTTGTGACTTTGGGGAAATTTTATCACCACCTTAGGAATTTCCTAGTTGTTACCTCTTGTATGGGCCTTTGGTTCTATCTCCTAGCTTAGGGGAGTGGGCCTATTGGTTCCACATGGTTGGGTGGTTAATATTTATATCGAGGTATTGTTCGCGATTCTCTAGATGATCCGAGCACATATTCCTTTCCATATCTGCAGTTGAAGATTTCTTATTGGATATTTTAATATGTTGAGATGTACTTATGTATCTGTATTCATGTAATTTTAATCTCCTTAAAGGAGTCTTGTAGTATTGATGCAATCTCAATTCAAATAAATGCATAAGGGAATGGGTAGTTCTAGGTAAAAGAAAGGGAAAAGAATGTGGAATATTGGACATGTTACTAGCATTAAAAGAAAGTGTTTATGTTATTTCTCCCATCCTCTTATGTTGTCCATATGTAAAGGAAATAATCTTAAATATAGTTATATATAATTATGTATGGCAACAATAATGTATTCTCTCTTGATGAAAGGATCCAAGGAAATTATTGAGAAATGATAGATTAGTGATTGAAATTATTAACAATGAATGGTTATGAAACAATGCAATAAAATAGTAACTTGATTATAATGTTAATACTTGGTTCATTTTAATGAAGTACCTAGGATAATGCCTACCTTAATAAATATTAATCTCTTACCTAAATTATTAGAGAAAAGTCATATAAAGGATAGTAGATGTAGATGAAATCAATATGAATTTATGGAATGAGTTGATAAAAGGAATAATGATGTTGGATGATTAACTTATGTTTAATAAAAGAAATAAGTTAGGGACATTCAACTTGATGCATTAAAATGAACGTAGATCTTTTAAGCTCATGATTCCATGAATATCTTATGCATGTAAATGGTTTATATGATGTTGCTTTAGTAATGACATTAGGGAACCCATGAGGACTTAGGTTGTATAAATCTTACATTCAAGCAGTAAAAAATTATTTCTTCTTTTAGAAATATGAAGTGTAATGATGAATATTATTCTAGTTAAAATAAAAAAAGATTATTATTCTAGACTTAGGTTTATGTCTTGTCCTCTTGGGTTACCTGGTGAGGTGTTACATCTAGTTTGTCCTCCCTCCCCAAAACTACCTCTGATCATAACCCCCTCCTCCTTTGCTAGTTTGAATCCCCTAGTATTGGTTCAGTCCCTTTTAGATTTGAGATTATGTGGTGCTCCCACCCCTCTTTTAGGGACCAAGTGAAATCCTAGTGGGCCACTTCTATCAAAGGCACTGCCATGTTCGGGATCATTTAGAAATTGGAAATAATTAGAAGAGAGGTTAAGGGTTGGAGTAAACATAATTTTGGTGATTTCTATAAGGAGAAGAATTATAGGGACCTTGGACTCCCTCCAAGCCCAGCTGGCCACTGGGAATATCCACCCCCATCTGCAAATGGAAGAAGAAAAGGCTAGACAAAAGTGGTAGGAATCTTTGGGAAGAGAAGAAATATATTGGAAGCATCGCTCCAGGATCTAGTGGCTTACTGAAGGAGACATAAATATGGCTATCTTTCATAGATCTACTAGCAATCAAAAAATAGGAAATACCATTAACATAATTAGGGATGATAGAGGGAATGAAGTTATTAAGAAGGAAAAAATTAATCAGGTTGCTACCAACTACTTTAAGGGATTATACTCTAATGCTAGACATATATGCTTGGTCAATTTGCAAAATCAGCTCCTCGAACACATCCAATGTGCTATTACTCACAACAATAATGATCATCTCACCAAATGTGTTTTTGATGAGGAAGTCAATACAACTGTATTTTCTATGGGTGTTTATAAAGCTCTGGGGCCTGATGGTTTCCCCGCAAATTTTTTTCAAGAATATTGGGATATTGTTGGATTAGAAGTTTCTCATGTTGCCAGAGACTTCTTTAGAATGGGGTGACTACTAAAGCACCATAACAAGACCTATATTGTGTTGGTCCCTAAGAATGACAAACCTACCTCTATGCTGGACTTTAGGCCTCTCAGTCTATATAAAACATTTTATAAGATCCTCACTAAGATCTTGGTCAACAGAATGAAGCCCATCCTAGAAAAACTGATCAGTCCTACTTAGAAAGGTTTTGTTCTTGGAATGCAAATCCTAGATGCAGCCATATCCACTCACAAAATCATCCACTCCATGGACAAGAGAAAAGCACCAAGAATGGCCTTCAAACTTGATATGTCTAAGGCTTATGATAAGGTTAATTGGTCCTTCCTCCAAAAAATCCTTAGTAGAATGGGCTTTAATGAGAAGGTTATCCACATTATTCAAGAATGTATGAAAATTATTAGCTTCTTTGTTATGGTCAATGGCTCCCCAGGTGGCTTCTTTCAACCTGAAAAAGGTCTTCAACAGGGTGACCCTCTCTCCCCCTTTTTATTTATTATGGTGGCTGAGGTCCTCAACATGAATTTGACTATTCTCTCTTCCATAGGAAGAATAAAAGGAATCAAACTTGCTTCCACTCTGTAGCAAGCTATTTTGGAACAATTTGTGGATGATACTTTCCTCTTTGGGTACTCATCAGTAATTGAAGCTAGATAGTGGAAGGGTATTAGAGAATTATGATTTGGCCTCATGACAGTGCATCAACTATCAAAAAAGAAGACTTTTTTTCTTCAACACCCCCATTGAGACCCAAACTACAGTGCTTCAAATTTTGGGTTGTCAGTCGACTTCACTCCCCTCTACCTACCTGGGCCTCCCTCTCACTATCAAAGAGGTTTCCCAAGAATTTTGGAATTCCATCCTAGAAAGAAATCAAAAAAATCTTAATGGATGGAAAGGGAAGATTCTAAGAAACACTTGTAAACTTTAGTTGGTGGCTTCTACTCTCCAAGGGATTCCTGTCTACTTTCTGTCCCTCTTCAAGATCAAAAGCAACATGGCGGACAGGCTGGAAAAGATACAAAGAAATTTTCTATGGGTGGGCTTGGAAGAGAAAAAGAGGATGTCCCCGGTCAATTGGGAAACATTTTACCTCCCTAAACAGTTAGGCGGTCTGAGCCTTAGGCGAATTAGCTTGCTAAAAAGGGCCCTCACCACAAAAGTGGCTTGGAAGCTAATTGAAAGGAAAGAGGATTGGTGCAAGATAATAGAAGCTAAGTATCTTCAAGGGAACCCTTATGGGGTGATGTTCTAGGATAATGACCTTCCCAATGGTTCCAAACTCTGGGAAAACATATACAAATGCAAAACCATGCTATCTAAGGTTGTCTTTTGGTAACTCAGGGATGGGAGATTCATCTAATTCTGGCATGACTCATGGATCTAGAATTGCACTACCTTGGGTGGAAGGTTTGGCCCCCTCATGAACTATCTTAGGCCTACCCTTGGTAATAGAACCTTCAACTACATGTTTGAAGGGAGATGGAAGGATATAGCTCTTCTAGTTAGGGATTGACCGAAATTAGAACACTTAGCTAATGAGCTGATGGAAACTTTGGATAATGTTAGGATTCCTAGAATTGCTGGTCAGGACTCCATCATTTGGGCACCCACCCAAGCAGGAACCTTCTCGGTCAAGACTGCTTACAACCTTCTTCTGAAGGAAGAGAATAATCTGGGAGATTGGAATAAGGTATGGATCCCACACCTTACTCCAAAAATGAATTTCTTCTAGTGGATGCTTATGCATGGTAAATTCTTAACTCATGAAAACCTCATAAGAAGAGGATTCTCCCTAGCAAGTAGATGTGTCCTCTATAAAAAGGAGGAAATTTTGAACCACCTATTCATACACTGTGAATACTCTGCTAGTATTTGGCAGGGAATTATTGGAAAGTTGGGGGTCCCCTGGCTCCTAGGAAATGATGCCCACTAGTTCACTAGTTGGTGATCCCCCTCCAATCACCCTCTCCTCCACCTCCTATGGTGGCTTTTTCCCCTGTACATCTACTGGACTATCTGGAAAGAAGGGAACAACAACATCTTTAGGGAGACTGATTCCCTACCTGAGGCCTCTCTCCATCTGGGCATCAAGCTCCTATGTGATAATGCTAGCTCAGCTAACTGGAAACTCCCCTCAACACCCCTCCAGCCTAGGAGATCAAAATGAATGATAATTGGAATTTATTGACTGGATTCACTAGGTTTGACAACTCTAGGTTGATGGCTTAGAATGCTACTTGGTGGGTTACCCCACCCATTGGATAGACCAAATTAAACTTTGATGGGGTGGGAATAACCTTACCCAGAGTGGGGGTGGAGTGGTAAGAGACCATGATGGTGCTTTCCTGTTGGCTTATGCTGGGCCGCTAAAAAATAGTACTGTCAATCAAGCTGAAGGCATGACTCTTCTATGGGGTATAAAATTTTCCATCTCCATGAATATGAGGTTGTTGATGATCAAGAAGGATTCCAAAGTGATTGTAGAGGCCATCAAAATAAGGTCAAATGTGGGGTGGTGGGTGAACACCATAATAGTGGATATTTGGGAGCTTCTTAACAACCTCCAAAACATGACTATCTCCCATACCTACAAGGAAGGTAATATGGTGGCAGATTCTATGGCATCCATTGGCCTTAAGAAAGCCAAGCTGGTTAATTAGGAGGAGGTCAGTGAGCTACCAAAGGAGAGCCAATGGCTGATCAAGCAAGAAAGACTCAACACCAATAATGTTTAAAATGAGCCAGGCTATCACCAATATTGTTGAGGGAACCACCTTGATTATGTGTTGGCTTAATTTAATGATTAATGTAGTTATGAATATGTATGTGCAAAATTTTATAAAGGTTCATAATTGCCTTTTGCATGAGTACATGTGGAAGTATAGATGTCTGCCTCAGGAAGTAATTTTGATTACCAAGGACACTAATGGAAAATATAGATTAATTTTTAATTATTAAGCCTAGATTTTGTTTCGTATGGACTCGACTACCCAAAAATCACCCAGCCCTTGCCTCTTATGAACAAAATTCTCATAAAATGGTTATCTCAAAAAGACTTGTTTTATACCTTGGTTTGCGAAGCTCGGCTCTGCAATTCTCAGAGGACTTCTGCAGTGGATACTAGTTTGGTTGATATGGGTGGAAAAAATTTTCACATAGAGCTGGACAAAATCAAAGAGGAATTCTCCTCCAACCCCCTGGTGACCCCCTATTGCAAAGATAGTAGCATCTGGAGCTTCACGGAAAGAATGAAGGGAGGCCACAATGAGTAAATATCCAAGCAATTTGTGTCCTCCTGGGACAACAAGAAGGTTTTGGTTGGGGCATACACTTTCAAATAAATGAGGAGGTCATTGCTAAAGCAACAGGTCTATCAATGGAGGGTAGGAAGTAAAATAAAACCAGCCAGATGCTAGACATTACAAGTCTCAACAAGTTCTTCAGGTTGGGTGAAAAGCCTGTAAAAAAGTCTAGAGGATTCAACCATGAGTAGCTCCCTGAGTTTTGGCCTAAGTTGTGTCACATTATTATGAAATACTTCACTCTTGAGGGTAAATTTACTGTGTTTTATTATTATCATTTATCATTCCTCAACCAAATTAGGAATAGGGACCTCATTTCCATCATGTTCTACCTCCTCCACTCATTGGAAAGAAACATCCTAGATATTAAGGAGAACAAAAATCCTGAGAAGTTGATCCTCATCCTTCACCAAGGCCTCTTACTCTATATGTACAACTTCCATAAATCCATTTTCCCTCTTCCCCAACCCCCCCTTATTATTAAGGATGTCACCTAGGACATTTCTCCTTCGGGAGCTAATAACCCCTCTCAGTCCCCCTTCCAATCTATCTAGAAGATCTAGGAGACTGACCTTGTCCCAAGGGATGGTAAAGGATGCAAGAGATGAATCCCATGTCTTTGAGTCCATGGAAGCTAAGGATAAGATGATGGTTGTGTATGTGATGGAATGTGGACCTCAATTCCAACTACACACGCAACATGGTCATTACTCACATGATCAAATTATAAGAGAGAGTATGAATTACTTAATCTGAAATCCGTGGTGAAGCGACCTATTGCCTCCTATGTAGATGGAGTGTTTAATTACTCTTAGAATGAGAGCCAACAACCATAAGACCAGTTCTACAATGGAGGATTTGAAAGCTATGAAGATAAGAAAAAACTAAAATTAAACTAGAATGAGTGCAATTTAATCTAAGATACTTTGAAAGAAATATGATACTAATCTAGATAGCTTGAAAGGAAATATGAAGTGTAATTTAATCTAAAGAAATTTGAAGTAAGATGATATTAAACTAAGAGCAATTAAGAAAACTAAGTATATGAATATGCAATATTAAACTAAATGAAGATTATACTAAAATGCAATAAAAGCTTGGAATTAATGAAATTGAGACACAAAAATACTATAGTTTAATTACTCTCCAAAAAGCTCTCCTTGAATGAAGAAATGAGGCTCATTAAATAGAAAAGCCCAGGAAGAGAATGAAGGGGTTCTTGATTTGAAACTCCTGACTCTTCATTCCCATTTGAGACAAAAAAGCATTGAATTACTTAATTAAAAGAATGGAATTTGCCACATAGGGGACTTTTCAAATATCTTGAATTATTAATTCAAAAATGAGCGTCCATTCAAATAACAAGTAATTATTAATTCCTTTTTATGGGTAATTAGCTAAAGGGGGTAGATTTTAATTTAATTCCAAGTACTTAGGACTTTAGGAATTAATTTTAATATTTGATTAATGCAATTAGGGTTTTTGCAATTGACATCAAGTTGAATTAAGTCAAGTAGGAGAGAGAAAATTGCCTAGGAAATTAGGACTTTGGAGATGTGAAATTGATGAAAATGCACCAAAATTGATTGAATTTATTAGGTGCCAATTTTTTGGTATTACATTTGCCCCTCTTTGAATTGATGTGTGAACAACGCGTTGATTCAAAGAATAGCCTGAAGTGACAGATGATGAGAAATTCAAAAGTCTGGGTTAGGTTGCCAAGATGCCGAATAGATCAAAGCATGATTTTACGAAGTCCAATTAGTTAGATTGCAAAGACAACGGTCTTGAGAGAAAATGAGAATTAGGGTTAGATTACCCCAATGCCTAGAATGAGATTCAGATGAAAACTTAGGGCTACTTCTAGAATCAAGGTTAGATTGCCCCAATACGAAGGTCAACCCTCTATGACTTGGGTTAGATTGCCCAGATAACAATCTAAGAGAGATTTCGAGAGCCATCTCTAGAACGAAGCTTGAATCTTAGGAATTAGGGTTAGCTTGCCCCAATACCTAAAAGATTTTGAGAACCATCTCCAAAACAAAGCTTGATCCTCGAGGATCCAAGTTAGATTGCTCAGATACCTAAAAGATAGATGACCAGATAGAAAGATGTGAGGCACCGAGATGCCCCAAGCAATGAGAACTGATGATTCAGATTAGACTGATTCAAGAATTGATTCGATAAGATTCAAATGATGCAATCATCCTACCCCCTCAGGAGTGAAATCAAAAGATGACATATCAGAAGGATGATTGACAACAAGAGGTTGCAGAGAAGAAGCAATTAGACTAGATTCGAGAAGCTGCAGAAGCAAATCAGAGAAAAGAAAAGGTCCTGTTGACCAAGTTTGACCATGGTTGACTAGATTTGACTAGGGTTGACTTTGATCAAAAGAGAAAAGATCTTGAGAACATGATGCAAAGATGAGGTTCTGGCAAGAAAATGACACTAGAAGATTGACTGCACAAGCGTTCGATCCCAAAGGGTCCTAGAATTTAAAATGTGATTTCAAGCTATTTAGAGATGTCAGATTTTGATTTCGATCCTGAAAACTTGTGTAATCATGATGAAACTAGGACAAAAGATGAGGACCTTTGATGGAGAGATCCAAAGGAAGACAATCAAGAGAGCACCAAACATAGTCTCAAATGCAAGCTTAGCATGAAAATGCAAGCCTAAACTAAAATGCAAGCCTAGAATGAAAATGCAAACCCTAGGACTTGGTTTTTGGACTCATAGTATGTATCATCATCAAGTTTGTTTAAGCACAAGATGATTGCAAGATGTCATAAAATTCTCACTAAAATTATGATCATGAGAATATGAATATGACATAAGTCTTAGATTTGTCAGAATGAGGTGTAAGCATTAAGGCACAAGAAGCCAGAATGACCTGAACACCTATTCCTTTTGATTTAGCAAGTTAACATAAGCATCAAAGCGTAATTTCTAGAATGACCTAAATTTTTCTTGTGAACAAACACACCAGACACATGAGAGTTCCTTCTTTTGCTAAAGAGTGCTCGCAGTGACCCTTACGCTTACTTAGTAGGACGAGCATTAGCAATTTTACTGGTAGCAGAAAGAAGTCACTCAAAATAGACAAGGAGAAGAACCAACCTCACCAAGGCATCCATATAAAAGGAGTCAAGGTACACATGGCCATCCAATATGAGATGAAGGCTCTTACAGACAAACACCCTTCTTATATGAATTCATTGGATCATTGGAACTAAACCAGCAAACATAAAGCAAAGGAAAGATTATGCCCCCAGTCTTCACGTTTCTCAATCAAGAAAGATGTCTTAGATTTGCTCGAGGAGAAATGATAAAGAAAACAAACAAACAATCAAAGGAAAAGCTCAGCATGCTTCAAAGGAACACAAAATCAGTTTTTAGTTTTAGTTTGCATGTGTGTTCAAGTGGATTAAAGTCGAATTGGAAGTGTACAACATTTGAAGTCTCGACACGATAGCGACATTAGGCAAACACAGTGAGAACCACTAGTGACCATCACAAGAGACAAAGTCTCAAGAGGATATCAGAGTGCGAACCAAGTATCAATAGGTGAACGTAGTGAGAATCACTGGTGACCGATACAAGGAAGATTCTCGAAAGAGAGAATAAGACATGAGTGAAACATCAACATGCTAATGTAGTGAGGACCACTAGTGATTGATGTAAGGAAGAGATCCCAAAAGAGAGAGGTTTGAATGAGAGCTAAGTATCAGTAGGTAGGCACAGTGAGAACCACTAGTGATCGATACATGAGAGATCCTCAAGGAGAGAAATCTCAAAAGTAGCTAGGCATTAGTAGGTAGACACAACAAGAACTGTTGGTGACCGATGCACAAATAAAACTTCTGAAAGTGATAGGACAATGCCCCCTAGACTAGGAAGATGCCCCCAAGTGTGAACCAATTCCAATCCATGAAGAGTCAAGGAAAATATCAAAGACAACTGAAGGGAAGAGCATGAGCTGGCAAACTAAAGTAGGAAACAAGCTAAAAGTAGCAGACAAACTAAAGCAAGAAAGTGGGAAAGCGAACTAGAGCAGGAAACTAAAAGCCAAGTGATGCTAAGATGAGATGTAGCTTTAGGAAACAAGAGGTGTTTGTTTACCAAGTTTTCACCATCTTGTTAGAGATTCTATTTTTGCTACCATGACACTTGTTTACCAAGTTTTCATTAATGGCACATTTTCTTCTTTTTCAATTTTTTTGTACTTTTCTCTTCTTTTTTTTTGTATTTTTGAATATCTCATTTTTTTCGTATTTTTGATCTTTTCACTTTTTTTTTGTATTTTTTCAATTTTGTATTATTTTGATTATTATCAAGGTTCCTGTTTACTAGGTTTTCACTAAGATAATAGATACATCAAAGCACCTGTTTACCAGGTTTTCACTAAGATGATCATTTTTTCAGGACATTTTGCAATTTTTAGGATTTTTGCAATATATCATTTTTTTGGATTTTTTTCAGGTCCAATAAATATGTATATGAGCATGCTGAGAATGTCTCAACTATAGAACTTCTTTAGATGAAGAGCGTTGATAGGCTCTTTGAGTTTCTCTCCTTCAGTGGTGGAGAGTGGATAAGTGCCAAACCCAAATGTTGTAGTAATGACATACGAACCAAGCCAGTTTGGTTCAAATTTCCCTTTCTGGATCTGCTACTACTGATTCTTGGGATTCTCTCTTAGGACAAGATCACCCACTTGGAATTCCCTTTGTCTGACTTTCTTATTGTAAGCTTTAGACATCCTCTTTTGGTATGCTCTTAGATAATCTAATGCCACCTTTCAATGTTCATCAAGTAACTCAAGCTCTTGAAGCTAGGATATTCTATTATCTTCATCAGTGATGAGGCCCCTTAGAGAGATTCACAATGTCAGAATCTTGACCTCAATAGGTAATACTACCTCTGCTCCACAAACCAAGGCAAAAGGAGTGGCCTGCGTTGGTGTTCGGATACTTGTTCTGTAGGCCCACAAAGCTAGATTAATCTGGAGATGCCAATCTCTACCAAATTTATGAACTGTTCAGTGTAAGATTTTTAGAATTGTCTTATTAGAAGCCTCTTCTTGTCCATTATCCTATGGATAACAGATGGATGACCAATGCTGAATAATTCTAAATTTAATGCATAAGTTTGTTAGGTCCTTATTTTTGAATTGTCCCCCATTGTTAGTGATAATAGATGAGGCTATACCATATCTGCAAATGATATAGTTCAGTATGAACATAGTAATGGTCTTTCTATCAGCTATAGTGAGAGGCACTGCCTCAACCCACTTGGTAAAGTAATCAATAGATGTGATGATGAACTTGTGTCCTCTTGAAGAGGAAGGCTGTATTTGACCAACCAAGTCGAAGGCCCATTGCTGAAATGGCCAGAAATTGATGAGAGGACTAAGTTCATGAGCAGGAGCATGAATCAGGTTCCCATGAAATTGTCATTGTTTGCAAGTCTTAGCATAGTGAACAACTTCTTTTTCCATGTCTGACCAGTAATAACTAGCTCTAATAAGTTTCTGGGCTAACATCAAACCATTAGAATGAGACCCATAAATACCTTTGTGTACCTCAGCTAGTGCACATTTGGACTCATCAGGTTCTAAGCACCTAAGGAGGGTACCGTCTAGACCCCATCTATAAAAGTGATTTGCTATGAGGATATACCATGAAGCAGTATGAATGAGGTGACATTTTTCGTTCTGGGTATAGGTGTTTGGAATGATCTGGTCATGAAGGCAAGAAAAGATATGGTGGTAGTAGGATGCATCATGTCCAATGACTGAACATATCATCCTAGATTTAGGAATATCATAGGTAGGGTAGTGTAATGCCTCCACTAGGAACTCATGTCTAAAGTCATTTTTTGGCATTTGTAACATTGAAGCAAGAGTGGCCATTGCATTAGCTACTTTATTGTCTACCCTTGGAATCTACTAGAAAGAAATGTGTGCAAATTATTGTTTGAGATCATCCACCATCCTTTTGTAAGGTATTAGCTTGTCATTTTTTGTTTGGTAGACATCATTGACTTGATTGATGATTAACTACGAGTCTCCAAAGAACTTGAGCTCATCCACACGCCATTCAAGGGCTATCTTCATTCTATTAATGAGAGCTTCATATTCAGCTATGTTGTTTGTGCAAGGAAACAACATTTTATATGCTTTTGGCAATGGGTATCTTTGAGGTGTTACAAACAGAATGCCTACACCAGATCCTTGTTGAGTGAACGATCCATCAAAGAACATGCTCCAAGATTGATATGTGAGAAGCATGATGGATTCATCTGGGAATTCAATACTCAAAGGCTGATGATCTTTCAAAGGAGCTTTTGCCAGATCAAAAATTGCTTGTCCCTTAATATCTTTTCTTTCCACATACTCAATGTCAAATTCACTAAGTATCATTACCCATTTTGCTAATCTACTCGTGAGGGCAGCCTTGCTTAGTAGGTACTTTAGTGGATCAATTTTTGCAATAAGCCTCATGGTACAAGCTAGCATATAATGTTGCAACTTTTGAGAAGCAAATACCACTACTAAACAAGACTTCTCAATGATAGAGTAATTCATTTCATAGGCAACCAATGTTCTACTGATATAGTATATGGCTCTCTCTTTATTGTTCTGATCTTCTTGAGCTAGGAGAGCACCCAAGGATGTGTTTGTTGTTGAGATGTATAGTATAAATGGCTTCCCATGAATAGGAGGCATCGGTATAGGTGGATTAGCAAGATATTGTCTTATTTGAGTAAGTCCCTTGTCACATTCCTCATTCCATTCATAGGTCACATTCTTATGCAAAGTTTTAGTAAATGGTTGTGACTTGTCGGCCAACTATGAAATGAAGCGCTGGATAGATTGTAGCCTTCCTTGTAATCCTCTCATTTGACTAATATTCTTAGGTGGAGGCATGTCCATAATAGCTTGCACCTTTTTAGGATCAACTTCTATGCCTTTAGCGGAAATGATATAACCCAAGAGTTTCCTAGAAGTAACACCAAAAGCACATTTCTTTGGATTAAGCTTGAGACTGAATTGTTCCATGTGGTCGAGGATGGGAAGTCTATGAGATGAGTTCTTTGATGCATGCTTTTGGCTAAAGTATCATTCACATAATCCTCCATCATTTTATGCATCATATCATGGAAGATATTAGTAACAACTCTCTAGTATGTTCCTCCAGCATTCTTAAGCCCAAAAGGCATGACATTCTAGAAAAAGGTGCCGTAGGCACATGTAAAAGAGGTCTTTTCTTGATCTTCTAGGGCATTTTTATTTGATTATAGCTAGAAAAGCCATCCATCAAGGAATACGTCTCATATCCTATTGCCATGTCAACTATCATATCAATATTAGGTAGTGGGAAGTCATCTTTCGGACATGCCTTGTTGATATCTCTAAAATCTATACATACACAAATGGACTTATCATGTTTAGTGACTAGAATAATGTTTGAAATCCATTCTACATAATCAATAGTTCTTATGAAACTAGCCTTAAGAAGCCTTTCTATCTCTGCTTTAACCAAAAGTGCTATGTGTGGATGCATTTTTCGCAGCTTCTATTTAACAGGTTTGATACCTGGTGCAATGGACAAATGATGCATGATTAGATTGGGGTGTAATCTAGGCATGTCAGAGTAGGTCCATGCAAAGTTTATTTTCTTTCTCTAAAAGAAGCTCGTGAACTCTTCCTTTTCTTCAGTAGACAATGATTGTGCTAGATGAATAATCTATGGAGCAGGCTCTGTACCCAAATTGACCAGCTATGTCAGCTCAATCAATACTAATGACCTCTCTTGAAAGTGGCTTAGAAGTGTATCAAGTATCTCATCTTTGGGTGCCTTAGAGAGGTTTTCACCCTCAGATACATCTTTTATTTTTACTATTTTTGGCTTTGATACTGCCACAAAGTGGTTTTCACCATTAGAGCATCTATTTTTTCTTCTTTTAATTTTTTGACTCAGATACTTGATATCCACCTCTGTCATGTTGACACTACTTATACTAGTGGAGGACATCATAGGTTTAATAGCATGGAGGTAATAGGCTAGATCATAATCATTTTGGAACATTAGGACTTCATTGGATTCAGAAGGGGAGTTCTAGTTTATCAGATCGGGACAACGGAGTGAAAGGGAAGTAGTGACTAGTTCAATTGCATTCACGGCATAACCCTCAAAAGTGTTGATGAGAAAGTCAAGACCTAGAATGATCTCTTCCAAAGGAGCATTTGAATCCCTATAAGACCTTGCATTAGAAGTAGAGGACATGTTGACATTAGTGGTGCCTAATTCATGTGGCCTAGCGCTAGACCCTTCACCTACTTTGAGGAGTCTTTCATACATGTGAACAATATCTATGTCTACATCATAAGTAGCATCATAAAAAGAGTCAAACTCATATTCATGTGAGTCAGTACTTGATGTGGGAATTTCATTAGTAGCATCATCAGACTCATTATTATCCCTTGTGGCATTAATAGCTTGTTGAAGTTGTTCTTGTTCAAAGTATTTTTGAAAATGGGGTGGCTTGTATCATTCACCTTGAAAATTAGGATCATCATTTAGTGTTTCTTTCCATTCCTCATATGTGAATTGG
Organism: Chamaecyparis obtusa; assembly: GCA_027943335.1. Classification (NCBI taxonomy): domain Eukaryota; kingdom Viridiplantae; phylum Streptophyta; class Pinopsida; order Cupressales; family Cupressaceae; genus Chamaecyparis; species Chamaecyparis obtusa. The sequence continues at coordinate 84,627 of BSBK01001713.1, forward strand.
TATACTGAAGAAGTTTTATCAGAATCATTATTAGTATCATTATCTATCTCTACCATATGAATAGGTATGATAGGCTCATCAAGTTCGATAAAAAGTGCCGCAAGATCTGGAGAAATAGGATATGGAGATGTATCTTCATCAGAGCTATCCTCTGGATTCACTTCTAGAGTGGCATCTTCAATTTCTTGTTCAGGTTCAAGTTCAGGTTCAAGCTTAGGAGCTAACACAAATTTATTGGTCCCCAAATGGAAGGGAGTCTTTTTAAAGCCTAAGCCACTAGTATCTTTTGTGCTGCAACCTGTAGCTTCAATGGATTTTAGTAAGCCATTATCATTTTTTCCTATAGGACCACTCTCCTTATAATTGAATTTCTTCATGATCTTGAAGGCTTCACTATATGGTTCTTGCTCTAAATCTAGAGGTGGAGTGGTTGTTTTAGCTATTTCTTTTCCTTTATAAATCCATGCTCTGATAGCTCTCTCTTCATCCTCATCTTCTAAAGGCATAGAGGCCCTTACAAAGGTGCCATCATAAACTATTTGAGGAGGAGCATTAGAAATTTTGTTGTCCTTAGAAGGTCTCCCATAAGAGCATGGAGACAAAGGTAGAGCAACCAGTGATAGCACAGGTTCCAGTCGATATTCTCCCATGCTTGTATCCTTAAGTCTCAAAGATTGTTCCACTTTTAGCTTAGTGTCATAAAACTCAGTGGATTCTATATTTTCTGGAAAAAAGCTATATGTGGTTTGCGCAAGAGTGTTGCAAGGGAAATTGGTATTTGTAGGTACATTGATTTTCGCTCCATGGAATGGAAACTTAATGCATTGATGATATGTGCATTGAACAGCTTGCATCTCATGAATCCAAGGCCTACCCAATAAGATATTGTAGGCAAGAGGAATATCAAGCACTTGGAAAGTAACTATTATACACTAAATTTGTGCCTCTGATCTCAAGCTCTCATAGTCTTGATAATCCAATATAACATGGGAATCATCTCAAGGTTGTGGGACCTTTTGCTAACTGAGATGAAACCTCCAGATTCTAGGTTGGTTCCTCTTGGATAATCACCCTAATTTTCTCTTAGATAAGAAATATAAATTCTTTTGAGGGAAAGGGATAGAAGGAGTGCATGAAAGGAAATGACTGAAAGCAAATCTACCTACTAGGTGATGCATTGAAACTAGGGTTTGGATCTTAGTATAGAGGAATGAGACCAATGGAGGACTCAGGTCTAATAGGTCACCACTCACTAGATAGGCTTGCATAATTATTTCATAGGAAGGCCTGAATAGAAGACTCAACCTATGACCTACAAACAAACATCCTCCTCTGCAACTAGGTGTAGGAATGAGACAAGGCTGCTAGGGGCTGTTGTATACCCACAAAACACCTAAATCAGATCAAACATAGGAAACAAACAAAATCATAAATAGTGAGAGGGACTAGGAACTCCAATTTCCATTGAAAACATGCATAAAATTCAATCCAATAAGAGACAAGCCAAACAAGGAAGGCATGGGGATATAAAAAATGTCACAGAATGCTTTGCAACATTTGTATTATCAATGAGAATTTATAGGATGTGGAAAACCATAGAGCATGAAGAAATGCTATAGATAGTTTCCCAAGAAAAGTCTTTCTCTTTTACAAAATGCAAATTCTGAGCTCTACAAGCTCCAAAAAAACATTATATACATCACTCAACTGCACGCAGGCAGGAGTCAAAAACTAACTAGGGTTACAAAAATATGCATAAAATAATCAACCCTAAAACCAATCGTGTCTGATCATAAATGCTTCTCTAAAAATATCTCAACAGATCAGACATATGCTTGTGTGCCCATGCCTATACTGATCCTACCTGTAGATCAACAACCTTGATCCATCTACCTCCCTGCAAGCCCACTAAGCCATGAATGCTCAAATCTGATTTTAGATCCTTGAAAGGACCCAAAAATGGCAATCTAAATCTTCTGTAAATTCTCCCATCTGCAACCGCCTCTGAAATCATCAATCCTTAGCTACCCACACTTGCAAGCATTCACAAAAAAAAGCCCACCAAAACTAGCCGCACTGCTTGAAAATACCACTGGTCACATGATCGCATGAGCTTGAAAGGATTCAAGCAATCATGTGACAAGCCTTTTGAGAATTTGCCTCCACCACACAAGACACATGGCTCCACCAAAAATCCACCTGTCAACCATAAACCACTTGTCGCATGGTCGCATGTGGTCAAGAGACCGCATGCGATCATGTGACCAACTACAAGATGCTGCATGCAAGATACCTCAGGCTCATTTTGACTGCTACTTCTAACTCGACCTTCACCTCAGGTTCACCTTCTCCCTTAGTCACCAAGTCGCTGGAAGCTTTCCTTAACCCTAGGTTCATTTAGCAACCATGTGAAAACCTTATCCCCACAACTGCGCATCCACAAACTGAGATTCCAATCGAACGGTGGGTGCAAGATCTCATGGGGTAGGAAGATCCCATGAGATCTTGTGACCACCATAGATCTCTTTCCACCACCACCAAACTACAAGTTCTATCAGCGTAGCTAACAGTTTGTCGCATGTTCACATAGGCTAAAAAAGGGCTATGCAATCATGTGATAGACCAGTAGCGGTTCTTTGAAAACCATCAACTGGGCCCACCAACGCCACTTGGCATTCTGTTATTCATCCCAGTCACTCGGTCATCAACACCTCGGCAACCCTTTGACAATGGACCCACTGCAACTTCTAGATTCCCATCTAATAGCGGGTGTAAGATCACATGGCTGAAGAATATACCTTACACTTTTATGCCAACCATAGATCTCCTTTCAACTAGGACCCCACTGACACATTGGCCCATCTACAAAAAATAGCATCAGACGGTTATCACTATACTGCTAGCTTAAAAAGGCATCAACTTTCTTTAGTGGTGTAGCGACAGCCACAAGATCTTACCGAGCGTTAACTTTTATAGACAAAGAATGGGCCTGCCAATAGGTGTCATCTTGTCACATGATCACAAGGGAAAGGAATATTCCTTGCAAACATGTGACAACCACAAGATTATGAGGAAAGCCAGCCATCGGGCCCTACCAGGCTGGAGTTGCGCAGATAAAAAATGAATGCCATTAGAGGAAGAAGTCTGTAGCGTAGGATTTGAAAACATAGAGGGTTTTTAGACTGAAGGTCAAAAACATCCTAAGTTTTCAGAGTGAAGGTTGAAAACATCCATGAGATTCGAACAAGAGGTAGAAAACACACTGGGTTTTCGACACTTGAGCACTTCTTTTTGGAAAATAGGACCGTGGCCAAAAATGAATGATAAGGAAATTTTTGGGCAACATTTTGGTGACTTCTATAGGATGTCAGCCTGCTAGACATTTAGACTAGTTGCCTTGACAATCCATTTGGCATAGGAGTCATTTCTTGAGCACAAAAACTTTCTGACAGGGAGAGGGACAAAACTATGCTCGAGCACTTCTTGGAAAACAAGGAAAGACTAAACTAGAAAACTAGAAGAAAGTAGGAAACCTAACCTAAGCTAACCAATTACAAAAACCTAGTTAAACAAAGCCATTCACTGGTTGTGAAAAATAGCTTTCCATCCTTCTTAGTCTACAATAATCCACATGCTTCTGGAAAGCTATTGAAAGATAAATATAGGAGATATGCAGAATCACTTGCTTGACAAGGATTTGACTGATATGGATTTTACTCACTTGGTCAAACTGATCGTAGGCACCATCAGTCTAAGGAGAAACAACAAGTAGCGATGAGGCTTTACTTACTTGGCCAATGGGGACAACAAGCTAATCTAGTTCATTCACAGCCTCAACTTCTGATGGAAAACCACATTCGGATGGTGGCATGATTTGCACTCCTTTGATAACCTCCATCCTAGCCAAATATCTGATAGGGCAACCATGAGAGATGCTGGACCTAGAGCTCTTCTTGATAAACTTGGGCTCTTGAGAGATTACTTCAGTCTGATTGACCTCCTTCTTATGCTGACCAGAAATGACTATCTCCTATAGATTGCAGGTGTTCTCTAGAAGTGTGGGCTTGTCATCAAGATGCAAGCAGAAATACTCCATCTTGTCCCAGAATTGATCCTCCTCTTCTTCCAGATTCTCTCGTAGGAGAAGTATACTATTGTTAGCACAATCAAGATTTGCTAAGAATGTATTTATCTTAACCTGTTCAGAGAGAGCCTCCCTTAGATTAGCAATCTTCTGCTCAAAGATCTCCTTTTCTTCTTCAAGTTGAGAACATTTCTCAATTTGCATCTGATAGCTTCTTTTATATGTTTTAGTGGCAAAAGCCAGGAATCCAATATTTTGTTTGAGATCCTACAGCTCTCTCTCATGAAACTCCTCATGAGCTCTCATCTCTTTTTCTTTTTCCATTTGAAATTCAATGCCCCTATCAAATATGGTCTCCATTAAATTTTTTTGGTCTTGAACCACCCTTTCACAGTTATTCTTATGAATTTCCAACTCCTCACAAGCAACCTTCTGAGCTACTAATGTTCTTTGAAAATCTTCCTCTTTGTCAGCTATAGTAGCACTAACCTTAATCAAGTTTTCCTTGTAAACTTTGTGTAGTGTTGCCAGGTTGCTTGTAAGGGTTGCTTGACTTTTTTTTTGTCCTGCAATGATTTCTTCACACTGCTTCCATCTAGCATCAAACTACTCCTTTTCTTGTGTCTGCATATGCCTTTTCTATGTTTCCAACACCTCCTCATAGTGTTTCTTTTGTGCTTCCAACCCCTCAGCAAGCATGGCCTCATTTCTTTTGTATTGTTCTGCCAGATACCTCTTGTAACCTTGATCCTACTGAGCCAAAGCTTGTTGTTGTTGGATCTGGGCATGATGAGCATGTTCTTTCAAAGAAAACATCTCCTCTTGAGGTTGCTGGTATGAGTAATTCTGCTGCCATGGAACTGGAAGTTGGGTGGGGGGGGGGGGGCAAGCATGAGGTGACTGTTGCTGACCTCCATGAAATGAAGGGATACCCTCATGAAAAGAAGGATGGCAATCCATCTTAGGTACTGAATCTACTTGAAACTAGTGGATGTGAACTTGGAGTCACCAGATATGCCAAATAATGACCTCTCAAAGGTCTGCAACCTGTTGGATGCATATCAAAACTAGCAAGAATTATGAAAATATGACCTCTTGGTCCCACCGGGCGTGCCAAAAATGTTATACACTGGCACCAAGGTGGGGAATACTTGAGCTTGAGTCTATACTGATAGGCCTTGTGTACTGAATTTCTCTAATCATTTTGTAGATGAACCAACATGAACACCTTTGAACTTTACTCTGATCTTCACTGTGGTCCCACCGGGTGTGCCAAAAATATTATACATTGAATTTGCACCTCTGATCTTAAGCTCTCGTAGTCTTGATAATCCAGTATAACATGGGAATCATCTCAAGGTTGTGGGACCTTTTGCTAACCGAGATGAAACCTCCAGATTTTAGGCTGGTTCCTCTTGGATAATCACCCTGATTTGCTCTTAGATAGGAAATGTAAATTCTTTTGAGGGAAAGGGATAGAAGGAGTGCATGAAAGGAAATGACTGAAAGAAAATCTACCTACTATGTGATGCACTGAAACTAGGGTTTGGATCTCAGTATAGAGGAATGAGATCAATGGAGGAATCAAGTCTAATAGGTCACCACTCACTAGATAGGCTTGCATAAGTATTTCATAGGAAGGCCTGAATAGAAGACTCAACCTATGACCTGCAAACAAACATCCTCCTCTACAACTAGGTGTAGGAATGAGACAAGGCTACTAGGGGCTGTTGTATACCCACAAAACACCTAAATCAAATTAGACACAGGAAACACACAAAATCACAAAAAGTGAGAGGGACTAGGAACCCCACTTTCCATTGAAAACATGCATAAACTTCAATCCAATAAGAGACAAGCCAAACAAGGAAGGCATAGGGACATAAAAAATGTCACAGAATGCTTTGCAACATTTGTATTATCAATGAGAATTTACAAGATGTGGAAAACCAGAGAGCATGAAGAAATGCTACAGATAGTTTCCCAAGAAAAGTCTTTCTCTTTTACAAAATGGGAATTTTGAGCTCTAAAAGCTCCAAAAAAACATTATATACATCACTTAACTGCACACAGGCAAGAGTCACAAACTAACTAGGGTTACAAAAATATGCATAAAATAATCAGCCCTAAAACCAGTCGTGTCTGATCATAAATTCTTCTCTAAAAATATCTCAACAGATCAAACATATGCTTGCTTGCCCATGCCTATACTGATCCTACCTGTAGATCAACAACCTTGATCCATCTACCTCCTTGCAAGCCCACTAAGCCATGAATGCTCAAATCTGATTTTAGATCCTCGAAAGGACCCAAAAATGGTAGTCTAAATCTTCTGTAAATTCTCCCAACTGCAACCGCCTTTGAAATCATCAATCCTCAGCTACCCGCACTTGCAAGCATTCATAGAAAAAAGCTCACCAAAACTGGCCACACTACTTGAAAATACCACTGGTCACATGATCGCATGAGCTCGAAAGGCTTCATGTGATCATGCGACAAGCCTTTTGAGAATCTACCTCCACCACACAAGACACATGGCCCTGCCAAAAATCCACCTGTCAACCACGGACCGCTTGTCGTATGGTCACATGTGGGCAAGAGACCACATGCGATCATGCGACCAACTACAAGATGCTACATGCAAAATACCTTGGGCTCATTTTGATTGCAACTTCTAACTCGGCCTTCACCTCAGGTTCACCTTCTCCCTTAGTTGCCAAGTCACTGGAAGCTTTCCTTAACCCTGGGTTCATTTAGCGACCATACAAAAACCTTATCCTCACAACTGCGCATCCACAAATTGAGATTCCGATCAGATGGCGGGTGCAAGATCTCATGGGGTTGGAAGATCCCACGAGATCTTGCAACCACCATAGATCTCTTTCCACCACCACCAAACTGCAAGTTCTATCAGTGCAGATAATAGTTTATCGCATGTTCGCATAGCCTAAAAAAGGGCTATGCAATCATGCGACAGACCACTAGCGGTTCTTTGAAAACCATCAACTGGGCCCACCAATGCCACTTGGCATTCTATTATTCATCCCAGTTGCTCAATCATCAACACCTCGACAACCCTTTGACAATGGACCCACTGCAACTTCCAGATTCCCATCTAACGGTGGGCATAAGATCGCATGGCTGAAGAATATACCTTATGCTTTTATGCCAACCACATATCTCCTTTCAACTAGGACCCCACTGACACATCGGCCCATCTGCAAAAAAGAGCATCGGACAGTTGTCACTATACCGCCAGCTTAAAAAGGCATCAACTTTCTTTAGTGGTGTAGCGATAGCCACAAGATCTTGCCAAGCGTTAACTTTTATAGATGGAGAATGGGCCCACCGATAGGTGTCATCTTGTCACATGATTGCAAGGGCAAGGAATATTCCTTGTGAACATGCGACAACCATAAGATTATGAGGAAAGCCAGCCACCGGGCCCTACCAGGTTAGAGTTGTGTAGATAAAAAATGAATGCCACCAAAGGAAGAAGTTTGAAGTGCAGGATTTGAAAACATAGAGGGTTTTTAGATGGAAGGTCGAAAACATCCTGAGTTTTTAGAGTGAAGGTCAAAAACATCCATGAGATTTAGACAAAAGTTAGAAAACACACTGGGTTTTCGACACTTGAGCACTTCTTTTTGGAAAATAGGACCATGGCCAAAAATGAATGACAGGGAAATTTTTGGGCAATAGTAACATCTCTCTCAATAGGACCTAGGCAAATACGTAACACAACTAAGCCTTGGGACTTATGTTCTTCCTCATCATAAGCTTTGATGGTAATCTTTTTGTGAGGATCTATACAATTCTCATCATAACCTAGTTGAGTGAGTAGTTTAGCAGAACAGATATTAAGACCAGCACCATTGTCTATGAGCACTCGGTGGACATGCTTAGGACCTATCATGACCTCTATATGCAAGGGAGCATTATGTGGGTGACTCAAAGAGTGGTCATCTTCTTCAAAGAAGGATAGATAGTGAGGCAAAGTCAAATGACCCACCATAGATTGGAACCAGTTGAGATTGAGATCCTTGGGAACATTTGCCTCAGCAAAGGCCTTATCCAAAGTCTTCCTGTGAGTAGGCAGGATTTTCAACAACTCAAAAATGGTAATCTGAGCATTGGTTCACTGGAGTTGATCTAAAATGCTATAACTAGCCGAGCTAGTTGTAGGAATAGATTTCATGTTTTTGTTGGTGGGGCCAACAGTAGTCTTATCTGCAATTTGCTTTGGAGTGGATGTGGGAGTATGAAGTCTCTTATTTGCAATTTTCTTTGGAGCAGACGTGGAAGCATCAGGACCTTTCAAAACAACTCTTCCTCATGATTGATTGACAACATTAGCATGGTCTTGAGATTGTTCAGATTCAGACAAACAAGATGCAGAGCTATGCAAGATAAAAGGAGTCTTAGATTTGGGAGCATTGTCACTCCCTCTAGAAGTGACCACATCACAATACTCTATCTTGACATGTTCGATCATACCAATAACATTGTCATTATTAGTGTATGTGTAATTGACTTTAGCATTGGTATTCTTGGCATTTGAAGACTCACCCTTCTCATGAGGAGGGAAGGGATCCTTAAAAGCTTGGTGATTCAAATTCTTATTATGGTTCTCCATAAGGATGTCACCATTGTCAATGAGATCTTGAACTTTATGCTTCAGTTGGAGACAAGTAGAAGTCTTATGACCAATGTTCTGATGATAGTCATAGTAAGCATTATCATTCCACCAATGAGGTCATGGTTGTGGGTCATAAGTATGCTTTTCTAAAGGAGTAAGAACTTGATTATCTATAAGATTTTTATAGACCACATCAAGAGGCTTTCCCAAAGAGGTGAAATAACACTTGGGTCAAGAGGCCCAAGGTTTGTTCCTAGCAAATTGTGAAGTTTGTTGATTATCCATTGTGGTCTTTTTGATAGCCTTAGCTGCTTGTATACTGGAACTAAGATTAAAAGTAGGCTTTGAAGGCTTCATAGTAACATTATCCACCACTCCATCATTTACCACATCTCTATTCTTATTGATATTTTTTCCTTTATCCTTGTTTGTGGATAATCCTTGTTTATTGTCCTTACTCAAAGTTAATTCTCCCTTCTTGATCATAAAGGCCTCTATCCACACTACTTGTTTGATCATACTATCAAAAGTGAGAGGACCTTTCAATTTTACTTGGTATCCAAAGTCTGGGACAAGATTGTCCAAGAAAATGTTGAGTCTCTCAGACTCTGGTAGCTTATGAGGACACTTTGTACATAATTGTCTCCACCTTTGGAGAAATGTTAGGAAAGATTCTCCTTGTTGCTATTTTACATTGCAAAGATCTTAGATGTTGACCGGATGCTAAATATTATGCGAGTAGTGTTGGAGAAAAAGATTAGCCATTTTGTCAAAAGTTTTAATACCAGTAGGCAATCTAGAGAACCATTCCATAGCTGGTCCACCCAAACTATGAGGAAACAAGCACATAAGATATGTTTGATCATGCATGAATTCTATAGACAATGCACCAAAATCCCTTAAGTGATCTTGGGGATTAGTTGTGCCCAAGTATTTGTCATATTTAGGGAGTTCTACACCTCTAGGAAAAGGTGGCATATGAAGACTTCTATCAAAAGGGAAAGGACAAATACTTTCCATCATAAATTATTGAGCGGGTTTGTCTTTATTCCTTGCAAGTTGACTAATCTGATCTTGCATTTCTCAGACCATCTTTTGCAACTTTGTGGTCTCAGTTTCTTCTTCCTTAGCTATGAGTGTTTCAACTTGATAGTCTCGGGGTAACTTGGCCCCTTGTTTAGCTAACTCAAGGAAGTACTTTTCTTTCTCCTCTAGGAGAAGGATCTCCATCATTTTAATAAGACCCTTATTAGCTTTGGTAGCATTTATATCCTATTGAGTTATCACTTCATTTTCATTCCCAAGAATCTCATAAATACTCAGAATCTAATCTTGTTGCTGATCATCTTGGTTTTGATCGAATGGAGGAGGACGATAGAAATAGGCAGGTTGTCGATCGCCTTGAGGTTTTCTTTGAGATTGATCATCATTGTGGGACTGATTTTGGTCATGTCAAGATTGACCATGAGGTTTCTCATTCCAAGGTTGAGCATGAGGTGGGTCATTAGAAGATTGACCATGATATTGATTATTTTGAGATTGATCAAAGGTTTGACTATACTTTCCTAGTTGGAAATCAAATGGATCTCCCATCTTGTTGTAGGCTTGTAAAGTACATGAATTCTCAATGAAATGATATGTCTAGTGTCAAAAGGGCATGACCACAGTAACCTTTGGTGAGTGAATAGGATCAAAAGATTTAATAAAAATTAAGTGGGAAGATATCATCAATAGTATCACTAGGTTCAATTATAGAACTATTCTCAGTAGGATCAACAGGTACGATTATAGGATTAGTCTGAGGAAGAGGTCTTCCAAAGTTGTGAAACAATGAGTTCTCTTGGAAAAATGAGTTGTCTTGGTCTTGAAATGAGAAACTAGGTTGCACTTCAAACAATGGATTAAAACACTCTTGAAACACCAGAGGTGATGGTTGAGACAGACTATATTTCAAAGTATTCAATGAGAAAATTGAGGATATCTCACAAAGTTTAGATTTCACAATAGAGTCAGGAGGATCTATTTCTTGATTAGGAGGTTCGCTTCTACCTTGATCAGGATTCTGAATGGGATAAGTCTTGCCACCTCTAGTCATGATAGTCATAGACGAAGATGAGATGAGAGAGGACTTAGGATAAAGCTAGACTTGGTCTCTAAGAACAATGCAAAGGAGATAAAGGCTAGAATAGCCAAGATGTGAGATGAACCTAGTATGAATCATCAAAAGAGGTGGCTAGAATAGCTGAGATAAGACTATCACAACATGAGATACAAAAGGCATAAAGAGATAAGGTAAACCAATGAGAGACAACATGAGTCAAAGAAAAGATCGATCGATTCCTAACTCAAAACAATCAGTTTCTAACATTGAACAACAGGAAAGCAAAAAAATAGACCTCAGACAAAAAGCACATTAGATAAAAAGTCAAATAGTCAATGGAAAATAGGTCTCTATTTTTGCAAACTGGGCTACAGTCTCACATGAGAGAGTACCAGGCTATGCGAGAGAACACCAACCTTCATATGAGAGAACAAAGTCTCACGCGAGAAAGTGTTCTGAAGTGTGAAACTTCATGTGGGAAAAGTGCAAAATCTGACAATCTGACACAATTTTTGAGGTTAAAGTTGAATTTTGAGGTACAGCTTGAATTGATGCTGATAGAAAATCTAGTTTCCTGACAGGTTTGAAGAGCAGTTTAATCAACAATCTCATTTTAGGATTTCAAGCATTCATTTAAAGACATAAAGGTTCAAATCAAGTAGTTGTGATATAAGTAGTCATTAACAGACCTATCAAGGACAAAGCAACTTGATAGCATAAGGGGAGTCTTTGTTTGATAATGATTTGGACAATGTTTAAGACTCAATAACAAACACATAGCTTAGTCCTACAAAAAAATGGCGAGAAGACAAAACCTTTGCCCCGTTGCTTATGTGCATACGTGCACCTCACATAGTCATGTCACCCCCTAGAGGGTGCCCATGTTTTTGGTGTTTCCAGGGACTCAATAGTGTATTTCAAAGGTTACCCTTGTAGCAGGGGTAGTTGTCACACCTTCAAGCATCCAGGTGTATGCCTATGATGGGAATCTATGGAAGAGATTCTTCCCCCTCCCTGTGCAAAGATTATGACTCCTTTCAAAGGTGAATTGGGTAGGCCACTAGCTAAGGAAAGTTTTTAATAGGCTTCTATTCATGCTAAACTTTGGTGCCCTTGATACAAGGTTGAGGCCTCATAGCCACACCAACAGCCAAAAGTCATACACCCCCTCAAGTAGGGCTAGGAGTAGTGCCACTTAGTATAACAGATGGAGCCTTCTCAAGATGATAGTCAAAGTCTTGAGAAGGAAGCTAACATGGTTTTGGAGTCTTTAGACTCAACAAAATGTTCTTTATTAGAGTGAGGTAGAATCACCGACAATAGGTGTGTACTCACTTGGGTCATTCCCAGAGGTTCAACTTCTAGCAGGCCCTCTAAAGGTGACACTGGACTTGGTTTAGATTCGGGGGTCAGATTTTCTAGTTCTCCCAAAGGGAGAAGAGCATACTTCTCTATCTCGTTTCCTCACCCAAACACATCAAGAAGATTCATCACTGAGTTAGCTTCACTCCACCACAACTACAAGCTTTTGGGTTTCTGTTTCTCTCAAAGAGAGAAGAGCATAATCCCCTGGCTAATAGAAGCGTAAAGATTCACTACCTTTCTCTGCTTCCCTAAGAATTTGTCATATTAGTAAGATCATTAGGATTTTAGGTTCATTCATGGTCATCACCTCCATGTAATGAAGAGCCAAATTCCCTACTCACTATCAAAATCCTCAAGAAATTTTAATGGAGCCCTATTTAGACAATGTGAATGAAAGAAAGAAACAAACACAACATTTTAGCAAGTCTTCGACTATCATCCTGCAATCAAACCATTAGCATGTTTTATGTTCTTGGTCAAACATCCTATAGAAAACTGTTACACTGAAAATAACAGAGAAATAATAAACAACAACAAACAAGAAACTATCAGAAATCTGAAATAGGAAAGACAAAAACTAAAATTTTTAAACCATTGTATCCAAATCTCGCATGAGGAAGTACTCCACAGTGCATGAGAAAGTACAGGGCAGCACATGAGGATTCATTAGCTCATGCGAGAGAGTGCTACAAGGAGTGAATCTTCACGTGACACACTCTAGATTCTTGTGCAATAATTCATACATAGACAGTACAGACGCATGACAAAGCTTAAATTTCCTGTCAGAAAAAATGGAGAATGAGGCCAAAAATTGATCTTTTTGCCCCACGGTGGGTGCCAAAATGTATGTGATGGAATGTGGACCTCAAATCCAACTACACACGCAACATGGTCATTACTCACATGATAAAATTACAAGAGAGAGTATGAATTACTCAATCTAAAATTCGTGGTGAAGCGACCTGTTGCCTCCTATGTAGATGGGGTGTTTAATTACTCTCAGAACGAGAGCCAACAACCATAAGACCGGTTCTACAATGGAGGATTTGAAAGCTATGAAGATAAGAAAAAATTGAAATTAAACTAGAATGAGTGCAATTTAATCTAAGATACTTTGAAAGAAATATGATACTAATCTAGATAACTTGAAAGGAAATATGAAGTGTAATTTAATCTAAAGAAATTTGAAGTAAGATGATATTAAACTAAGAGCAATTAAGAAAACTAAGTATATGAATATGCAATATTAAACTAAATGAAGATTATACTAAAATGCAATAAAAGCTTGGAATTAATGAAATTGAGACACAAAAATACTATAGTTTAATTACTCTCCAAAAAGCTCTCCTTGAATGAAGAAATGAGGCTCATTAAAGAGAAAAGCTCGAGAAGAGAATGAAGGGGTTCTTGATTTGAAACTCCTGACTCTTCATTCCCATTTGAGACAAAAAAGCATTGGATTACTTAATTAAAAGAATGGAATTTGCCACATAGGGGACTTTTCGAATATCTTGAATTATTAATTCAAAAATGAGTGTCCATTCAAATAACAAGTAATTATTAATTCCTTTTTATGGGTAATTAGCTAAAGGGGGTAGATTTTAATTTAATTCCAAGTACTTAGGACTTTAGGATTAAATTAATTTATCAAAGGGGTAATTTAGCTAATAAAAGTTGAAGACTTTAGGAATTAATTTTAATATTTGATTAATGCAATTAGGGTTTTTTGCAATTGACATCAAGTTGAATTAAGTGAAGTAGGAGAGAGAAAATTTCCTAGGAAATTAGGACTTTGGAGATGTGAAATTGATGAAAATGCACCAAAATTGATTGAATTTATTAGGTACCAATTTTTGGGTATTACAGGTTGATAGCACCCTTGAAACTAAGAGGAAGCCCAAAAAATAGAGGATTTGGGGTAGCCAGGTTGAGTTGGAAGTGGATTTGGGGTTACTGTCCGCCATTCTAATAGAATTACCAAGGAGAAATGTAGCAAAAGACTCAAGGAAACAACTTCTAAAGAAAAGTCTCATTCGGAGGATATGGAAACCTCTACCTCCTCTAGTTCGATTGAGGGCTCCTAGGTTGAGCACTTGAACTCACCTAGGTCTAGCAACACTCCCCCCTTGAATCCCCCACCAGTGATGGATGACATGCCTCACAACAATACCCCACCCCCACCCTCTCTCCACACCCAATAGACCAAACCCCCTCACATTGAGCACACTACTGTGGTGATGGATGAGAGTGACAAGTTTAAAGGCTCCCTCAAAAAGAAGTTCAAGGAGCTTGATAATGAGATCCTTAGCCTCAAATAGGACATGAGAGAAATCAAATCCCGGGTCACTAATTCAAACAAATTTTCTCTCAAAGTCATGCACGCATTGGTTGTGACCCTGTGCAATGTGCATAAGAATATGTCTGGTGGTAAATTGGAAGCTGATGAGGATAACAAAGACATCTTCCTATTTTTTTAGGAAGAGTGGGCCGCGACCTTGATGTCTAAACGTCTAGGTGGGAAATCCTAGTTGTTGTTGTTTCCATGAGGTTTTTGTTCTGGTTTAGGCCTGTTGGCCCCAGGTCCCGTATTTTTCTTTCCTATTTTATGAATAAGTTTTTAAAGCTCTGGATTAGCCCTGTGTGGTAAGTTACTGGTAATATGTTCTTTAGTTTCTGGTTAAGCTACTCTGGTTCATTATTTTTGAAAAGGACCTTTAAGTTAGTTTTTGATAGAGGTAGACTAGACACTTTTGTTTCTGCTGACTTTCTATTGATTAATTTCTATGCAACTAGTGCTATTAATATACTGTTAATGTGCTTCTAGTCTTTCTGTACCATGGGCCAGCACCCTCTTGCTGCTTTTTCTATAAAAAACATCATGTACAAATTTAATAACCTAAAAATATAAGAATGAAAATGAATTGAAATACATGTGTACTTACATGCACAACCATCAAATCAAATGTAGTGTTGTGAAGCCTTTATCCCATGATTGGAAAGATCTTCAAAAAATATTGCAAAAAATGAGCCACATAACTCCTATCATGAACTCTATCATCACTGATATAAAAATGAACCTCCTTAATGATAACACATTCATTTTGATCAATAATTCCTATCCCATCCAAATAAAATTGTGTGTGTCTATAGATCACTTGCACAAATATCGCAACTTGTTCAGAATGATAATATTGACCTTGAAGCTCCAATCAAGGGGAAAATATATAGTTCTTAGAGAAATATACAATTGAAAGAATACAACAAGATGAAAAATAATTTTTCGAATCATGAAACTATTTTGTTTTCCATTGTGCACCATGACAATTTTGGATATGTGGATATATCATAGTATGAAATCTGGTCATAAAATCAAGGTAGGGAAATTCACTCTCCTTCAATGCAATTTTTCTAGATTCATCTCCTATTTTAGTTTAGTATGTCTCATATTCAAATCTCTTCCACAAAAATGGCATTGAAATATCAATATTTTTAATTGTTGTGGAAATTTATGCAAATCTCCACAATATTGCATATATTTTTTATACATTGTACTTTGAACTCATCTGAATCAAAGATGCAACCTCTCAAAGATTCTTTGACATATTTTCACATCTAAAAAGTCTTGCTTGAATACTTGAAATAGTTCACTTTGTGTTATATCTATAAAAACATTTGGATGTTCATATTTCATACTTGTCTCTTCATCTTTCATCTATATAGTCTCCCTTCTATTGAAAGAAACATGGGAGCAAGTAGTCCAATATTCAATGGCCTATCTTTTTTATCTTTAGAAACTATGTCTTTTCAAGGAAGTCTCCAAATATTTACCCAATTTTTTTCAATGTTTTCATCTAACATATTTCTCCTCCTGATATATATTTGAACAATTCTTCTAGATACTTGCATTAAATCAAAAATTGCACAAATTTTTTTTCTCTGTGTCAACTTCCTACTAGAGGACGTCTTCGGTGGATACTAGTCTGGTTGATATGGGTGGCAAAACTTTGTGCATAGAGCTGGACAAAATCAAAGAAGAATTCTCCTCCGACCCCTTGGTCTTCTATAGTTTCAGCTGAACTGGTTCCAGTCGAACTAGGTTCGGCTGAAACTACTTATGTGTCATCATCCTATGTGGAATCCAAACAAGAAAAATTGAACATTTTTTAGAACTTCTCAGTTCTACATCTTATTTCTCCATCAAAATTCAAATTTCTTCAAAAAATAAAAAATACCCTTTTGTAGAGCTCAGAGTCAAGATTATAGACATAAAATTTGTATAATATTTTGATTACAAATAATATATTATAATTGTAAAATACTCTAAGTAGGTATTTTAACATTCGAGAGGAGGCTACTTCAAAAAAAGAAAAAAATAGTAAATCATAACAAAAAAAAATGAAAATTAATATTTAACACTAGAGGAGAGTGTCATCTTCAAGAATATGTAATTTGCTTTCTAAAAGATGTAGATTTGATAGGGAAAATTTGATGGGAGACAAAAACAATCAATATTGGTTATGTTCGACTTTATAATAGTCATAATGGAAAAAATATACATCGAAAACCAATATATTTTTTTATGCACTAGCTATACATGTCATCTATAACATATTTTTAAATCAGAAGAAAAAAAAGATTATTTGCATATACGTTTTTAGCGGGAACTAAACCCCAAATTTTCAATATTTTTCAGCAATTAAAAAATGGACTTCAAAAATTAAAAAATGTATCAATTCTTGTTCAATTTTTTTTTAAAAAAATATAGACATAAATTTCATCCAATTTTATACATTTCATTAGTTTACATCATCTTCAAATTCTAAACAAAAATGTGACTTTTTTGTCGTTAAAGTTGAACAGTTTGCTTGTTGTTGACCTTTTCATTTATAAAAGTGTGACACATGTTTGTACTTTTACACTTCAATAAGTTACAATTACAAATAAAATGCCATACTATAAATTGTTTGGAGTCTAGAGCTTAGAGTTTCTAGGACACTTTGTGTAATGCCTGACCAAGGAACCCGCTAGGATAAGAGCTAAATAGATACAAAATAGCATGGAATAGTTTATCTTTGAAATATTTAATTCAATCACATGAAACATGCAAATTTCAAAAGCTCAAACCTCAAGATTAGTGTAAATTTTGAACAAGAAATACTTTAAAAGATAAAGACTAAAAACCATGAAATTAAGATAGGAGAAAGGTATCATAATGCAATGGACATAATATATCAAGTGATTAGAGGCATCCAAGACTTCCCCTAAAGTAATAGAGTTTAACTAAAGAAATTGGACCTTTTCTAGGTCCTAGGCATCAGAGATAGGCTCTAGAAAGTATTGACTTGCACTTAGGTGCCACCGACACCACTCAAACTCGGTTTAAGTCTCATTTAGACCCATTTGATAGTTTCTAGACACTAATATCTTTGAATGCGAGTAAAATAAGGTCAAATAGACCTTTCAAAGATCCTAGAAAGTCTTCTAGACTAAAATAAAATGACTATGATACCCATAGTGAAATAAGCACTAAGATTGGACACAAGAATTATTTTAGGATTAATTCATAGTATGATGGTGTCCCCAAGCCATTATAGTTTCCTAGACAGATGCAAGTTTCTAGTTTTCTCACTAGTGTCTCCTGGACTAGAAAACCCACATTGTCATACTCTGAGATGCAAAATTATCCCAAGTAGGGAGCTTCTTACTTCATTGTAAGACCTCCTAGACAAATTAGTGAAGAAGAAATAAAATTATGACACTCATTTTGGGAGAAATCATAAAAAAAAATTAAGAACAAGGGATCAAAAGCATCCATAGATTACTAGGTGACAGCTATCAACATGAAAAAACTTGTATGAAATCTAAAATGTCCATTTCAAAACTTTTATTATTGATGTAGTCAAGGACATAGAATCCTTGAAGGATATTTCCAACCTTTTATATAGAAACACCATAGTAGAAATGATGAAAAAAACAATAGACAACACCATCTAATAAGGAAATGTGATCTTCTATTATCACTGAAACAAAGGATTTATATCAAGTTGTCCTGCAAACATGCAATCTTAAATTCCAGGCATACAGGCCTGATTATTTACAAAATTAGATTCTAGGCTACTAGTTATCTCCCATATACTATCATTGCCCAAAAAAAGAACCACTACCTAGCTTAAATGCAAGATCGTCAGCCACAAATTGTCTTATCTGATCATCAATGTCCAAGATAAAGAAAATAGTTTACAAACATAAAGGTCAAGACCCAAATTCATAAGAGCACCTCCAATTAGATACATCATGACATGAATTCTTGGCCAAATAATAGTATCAGAAACCCAGAGCAATGGACTGCCTATTTTAGGATTGGACACCCCAAATGATTTCTAAATGGATTATTTGGTCTCATTTAATTATCAACTAGGGATGTAAACTTGGAATGGCATTTTCAAAGTATATGCTTCAAACCTTCTCATTCTAAGACTATCTATGGAATTCAAATGCTTATGCTTCAGGAAAATTATGCTAAAACTGATGAATAAATTTATTCTAACAAACCAAGGAATTGCGGCTAGGAATTACTCTAACCGACTGCGCTACAGGAATAGGCTACTAATTCTGTTATCAGTAGCTGCAAGAACAACAGAGTTCTTACTACTTAGAAATAAATAGGAAAATGAACTCTACACTAACAGAACAATTAACTCATCAAGTGGGACCCCTTGAATGAGTGAATATGAAATACAATCAAGATGAAAGATATAAACTTGAACTAAACATTCCATTCATCCATAAAAGAATGATTACACTTGATTGAAAACAATATGCAAGAGTTCTATTATAAAAACTAGTTTATTCGAATAAATCCTAAAGAGTCACAATAGTCGATTATTTAAAGGAAATCTACAACTATCTCCTAAATCTATGATCACTTCATAAATGAGGATCAGTTACAACTCATAAAGTTTCAAAATAGAAACATCATTAACCATGAATAATTTCCAGAAATATAGCGCATTAAGGAAACTAAATCTGTGCACTATATGTAACAGAAAACATAAATTGACTTGATTTGCTTGCAAAGATTCTACAATCCATGGTTGGCTTTGATTACTCCAGTGCCACTATGTTGGTCTTTAAATGTCCATAGTCAACACCTGCAAAACAATTAATGCACACACATCCAACCATATACATATATATCTGTATCATTAATATTAGGAAAAGGTGTAAGTCCTAATTAACACTCTTGCAAGTCCTACGGCTACAGGAGGTAACTACCCAAAACATAGCTTAGGCAAGGAAACATTCATTAACATGTATAGCTACTGAATTTACCACTCCTATCCATGAATTCAAACTAATATTATGTCTTTAAAGTATCCATATTTCCATCTTATGTTCACACACACACACACACACATATATATAACATATACATAAAAACCATAAGTTCATATGCTTAAAAACCATAAATTCATGTCTATGTGCAATCAACTGTTCTGAAAAGAGGATAAAAAGTACTAAGAAAGATGGCTATTTAGAAGCCCATCATTACCCCCAACTGAACTATTGCTGGTCCCCAACAACCATGAAATTTTGAATCCTAGCATGGACCCTCAAGTCACTAGTTGTTCTCTACCCAGGCTCATCATGAACATAGTCAAAGTATCCATGAGTTTCTTTGAGTCTTTCCCATCGCTAGACTTTAGTGGCCATATCATAATCCACTGCACTGTCATTCATCACTAGCAATGGTTCTAGGAAGAGTGGAGGCTTAAACCTCAATGGAAACTAGTAATTAAGGAGTGTCCATCCCAACATAATGTACCATGGAACTCTTCTTGTAGCAAGGGTTAAATTCTATGGTGAGTGAGGTTCCTTTGACTTTAGATCATGTGACATCCTTATCCATCTCTTCTTGGAGGCACTGATTGCTATGGCAATATCACATGAGGAATGTTGGTCCCAGTCTACAAAAGCTTGTTCTCACACTGGATATATTTTATTATATCCACTTGAGTTTGTTTTGATAGAAAGTCAATCTAAATATGTTCGTCTGGAATGCTGAACTTCAGGTCTCATCATCAAAGGAGCTATCATCTCATTATTTCTGTACAGTGCAACCTGATGTTCCCTACTTATCTCATTCTACATCCAAGACATAACTGGTCTAAACTTCACATCCCCTACATAGAGGAGTGAATTCCACTCTGTATCATCAGGGACTACTAGGTTATGCAGGTACAATTCACACAATAGGTTTTTCAGAGTCAGTGGAGTAGACTGAAAATCATAGTAAAATTCATGGGGAGTTTATATAGAAGGATTGAGTCCTTCCATAATTCTTGTTAATTTGAAATTAACAAGTTGTTCTTTAAGGAATAATGCATACACCGGAGATGGTGATTTGCATTCCATTAGCTCTGGAATTAATCCTATGATTTGATCAATCCTTCATTTCAACACCTAAATCTGATCTAATTTTTGTTCTAACTGAGAACCCTACTCACTAATGACTCCTTTCAATTTTTCCTTTTCTAATTCCCATTATGTCTTCTCTGATAACAATTGTTGATACAAGTTTATCCTTGTAGCCAGGGGTGTAGACAAATCTATTGGGGGTAAAGGCTCTTGATTAAGTATATCCACCCATCCAGATGGTAAGTGAGGAGTTTTTATTTTTTTCTTTGGTGCAAAGGACTCTCCTTTCCATAAAACAATTGTTTTTACTACATTTCTTTCCTCACTAACATCAGCTGCTACCTTAGCTAGCATTTCTAACCCATCTTGACTACTTTGCTTGGGCACTTCTTCAACAATTTTTGTCCCAAAGTCAGGGGTTTCCTTAGAATCCATACCAACATATGGCCTGATAGAATTATTTACAAATTCCTCTGTGTCCTCAGAGTCCTTGTCACTATCAATAAGTATGTAGTTAACTCCTGGGTTAACTTCTATTTGTGGACTCTAATCTTTCAATGTAGTGTCACTAGTTGCAGTTTGATGAAACAATTCCTCAGAAGAGGACTTCTCTAAAGACTCATTCTCTATATATTCAGAAGAATCAAGGTTAACAACAAGAATAGAAGCTTCAACATCTTTTTTGAAAAGCCTTTTACTTTTCCTCCTAGGGGGTATGGATGAGCTCAAAGGACTCTTTCATTTCCTTCTTTTAGTGGCTACTTCCTCTGCAATTGCTTCAAGAGGGTTTTCAGAATTTCCTTCCCTAGGGGAGTGTAAGGTTTCTTCAACATTGTCAGTATTACCACTAGGCTATAGCTCTAATATTTCTTCTTCTGACTCCTTTATTTTACCCTTATCCTTCCTAGATGTATACCTGGTCCTTACAAATGATAATGTTTCAGGGATACTAGGAGCTTCTTTACTTTTGTTTTTCTTCCTCTGAGAAGTAGAGGCTCTAGCACTAAAATTTATTTTCCTAGGCGACCTAGAAATGGAAGGGGAGGCTTCAGGATAAATTTCAATTCTTTGAACAATTTTGCAAACCCCAGAGGATGTTTTCTCTCTCCACCCAACACCATGACCTCTAGGGATGACCACTCTAGGTTAAACCTCATTCATTTGCAAGAATTCTTCCCATGTCCCAACCATTTGTCTATTTAATTCTCTTTCAACAATTAGTTTTATCAAGCACTAATGTGAAATAGATTGGAAGCTTACTTTTTCACAATGTTAAATAGGAAGCTAGGAAGATTTACTAGTTTTTTGTCATACCAAAGATGACTGAGAATTTTGAAATGTAGAGCATGCAAATACTTGTTGCATCCCTCGCAGTTGAAGTACTAGATAACAAATGAAGCTAGTTGAATGAATTCTAGTGGTAAAGATAATTGCGAAGTACCTTTCTTCCTATAGATATTTAACTGGGGATCACCATGCAAAGTGAACTGGGCCCTTGTCGAATGCAAGTCAAAGTCTTTCACCCATTGCTCACCTTCTTGCGGTAAACCAGTCACTTCAGCTACTATATCCTCTGTAAACTCAATCTTTAAGCCCTTGACCTCTGCAAATCCATCCTTCAAGGTGGATAAAAATTGTAGAGTGACTTCTTCATCAAACCCTTTAAGGCTTAAGCAATAATCCAACCATCCTCTTCTTCTAAACATTTCACAATTGGACGCATCATTTAACAAAACCCTGTGATCCACTGGCTCATGCCATTAAAGGTCACCCCCCATTGCTATGCTCAAAGAATTTTGAATTTCTTAGAACTTACTATTTCCATAGAGTTCAACAATGGTAAATCATAGACCTTAACATTACGAAACAAAATGTTTGTAGAAGAAAAGGCAACGTACCAACTGCAACTTGCTTCATGAAATTAAATATTTTTGCAAGAAATCTAATGATATATTTCTTGCATAACATCTCGTAATAGCTCGCACACGCCAAGGCTACCACCCCGAACATGTCACAACATATCATTAGAAATTAATTTTATCTTTTAAATTCACTTCAAATGTGATGACACAATCACATAAGGATAGATCAACAAGTCATGACGCAGACATCTCATAAAGACAAGAAACTTCAATTTTACATGCTAATTTGAAAATTTGAAAATAGAATAGTTCCCCCCCCCCCCCCAACTAAGTAATGGCATGGCTCCCACCAAGCCAAGTTATGCAAGAGTAGAAAATTAGAACACAAAATCCTAAAAATTAATGAATAAAAATAATATATGTATGAGTTTATGTGGCACAAACTTGGAAGCATTGCAAGAAGAGTTGTCTAAAAAATTGCATCTACATAAATGAAGTGATGGGATGGGGTGGATGGGTGGAAGAGAGAGAAAGTGAGCTGAAAATTATTATCAAGAAATAATTCCATGAAATGTGAAATGTTTATTATGGTGTTCTTGAATGGAATCAAGAATTGGTTGAACTCTGGGTAGAAGACCTAGATTCTTTGGCTACAGGATCGATTGCTTCAACTATGCTCTGGAACTACTTCAGGAACTCATCAGACTGATAGGTTTGTTGTAAAGTTTCAGGTGATGCCCATTGACAAGTAACTTAAATCTGACAAGATCAATGGTTGAAATCTAGATGGCACCATTATCAAATACTAATATTATCTCATAAGGCCCAAGCCATCTGGTTTAAAATTTCCTGGGTGTGTGCTGGTATCTTGAATTATACAACATTGCCCAATCGCCCACAAAAAATTTCTTATCATGGATGGACTTGTCATGCCATTTTTTCCTTTTTTGTTGTATCAACTCTGTATTGTGGAGGGAAGACTTCCTGTATTCATCCAATCCATTTAATTGCGGTAACATGTCTTCTTGTGCTTTGGTGAGATCAATATCTAAATCCAAGGTTGTGCGGAGTGTTTTATGCTAGAACTCAATTGGTATGGAGCCTGCTTTCCCATACACCAACTCAAAGGGAGTAAACCCTATGGTGGTTTTCCATGTTGTACGATAGGCCCATATGGCTTCTGGAAGGCGTGTAGCCTAGTCCTTTTTGTGCACAACCACTATTTTGGTTAGAATAGATTCTATCTCCCAATTTTTTATTTTAGCCTGACCATTTGCCTAAGGATGATATGGTGAAGATTTCCCATGCTACACCATATATGCCTATAGCAACTCTATGATAAGATTAGATGTGAACTATGCTCCTTGATCTATGACAATTTCCCTTGGTACTCCAAATCTGGTGAATATGCATTCATAGAGGAACTCAGCAACTTTGTGATCTTTTGCATGCCTCATAGCTTTGGCTTCAACCCATTTTGTGGTATAGTTAGTACATACTAAGATGTAGGACTTCTCATGAGAAGAGGGTTCAATGGGTCCAATGAAGTCAATACCCCACTTGTTAAATGGCTTGACAACTACATGAGGTTGCAGGGGAATTTCATGAAACTTTGTGGGATGCCCATATGCTAGCACCTATCATAGTGTTGGGTATGCTTTGTTGCATCTTTATGCAAAGTAGGTCAATAGTATCTAGTTGTCAAAATTTTATAGGCTGTCTACTTTGCTGCAAAATGTCCACCACATGGTTCATCATGACATGCCCAGAGAATGTCATAAGTTTCATACTCACAAACACATTGCCTAGTGACCTGGTCTGGTCCTGTATAAAACATGAATCCTGAGATCCAAGAGAAGTTAAAACTCTTCTCAAACAACAAGCGGCACTATTTAGGAGAGAAGTGAGGTGGCATTCTACCTGTAGCAAGGTAGTTGGCTAAGTCTACATACCATGGATTAAAATAATCAATAGAAAATAAGTGCTCATCGGGGAAGCTATCGTCAATTGCTACAGGATCATCTGGTACTTGCAATCTTGACAAGAAATCAGCCACTATATTAGCCTTGCCTAGTTTTTCTATTATCTTCACATCAAATTCCTGCATGAGGAGTAACCAGCATGCTAATCTACCACTAATGGTAGGTTTATCCATTAAGTACTTGATAGTTGAATGATCAATATAAAAAAATACTTCATAACTTGTGATGTAGTGCCTAAATTTGTTTAGTGCATAGATAATTGCTAACAGCTCTTTTTCAGTAACAATATAATTTAATTCTACTCCTTGCAAATTTTTACTAATATAGTAAATTGCATGTTCAACCATAGCTTCCTTGTGTCCAAGGACTGCTCCAATGACATAGTCAGATGCATTTGTGTGGATGTGGAATGGAAGCTTCCAATCAGGTCCTCTGAGAATAGGTGTTGTTAAAACATCTTTCAATTTCTAGAATGATGCTTCACATTCCTCTCTCCATTCAAATTCAACTTCTTTCTTCAACAAGTTGTATAAAGGTTCTGCAAGTTGACTAAAATCCTTTATTAATCTCATGTAGTAACCAACATGGCCAAGGAAACTCCTAACATCCTTCTACTTAACTATTGTGGGAAGTGTGTCAATAACTAGAATTTTTGTGGGGTCAACCTGAATTCCAAAAGATGATAGGTAGTGCCCCATGACAACTCCCTCCTCCATCATCATATAACTCTTCTCACTATTAAGAGAAATGTTGTAATCTTGACATCTCTTAAGAACCTTCTCCAAGTTAGCTTGTGCTTCTTCAAATGTGTTTCTACGAGTGGTGAAGTCATCCATATAAATTTCAACACAGTCAGTAGAAATGTCAGAGAAAATACCCAACACTACTCTCTGGAAAGTAGCAGGTGTGTTGCACAACCCAAATGGCAAGACTGAATAAGAAAATGTTTCCTAGGAACAAGTAAACATTATCTTATCCTAGTCTTTAGGTGATATTTGTATCTGGTTATACCCACTAAAGCCATCTAAAAATGAAAATTACTTCTTCCCATCAAGATTATCAAGCACTTGGTCAATGAAAGGTAGTGGAAAGTGATCCTTCTTAGTGGCTTTATTAAGCTCCCTATCGTCCACACAAACTCTCCACTTTCCCCCTTTCTTTGGAACTATTACTAGAGGAGAAACCCACTAGCTGTCAAAAATAGGATAAATGAAACCGATACTAAGAAGCTTCTGTAACTTAGTTTTCACTATGTCTCTCAAAGCGGGATTCATTCACCTTTGCGTTTGCCTCACTGGCTTGTACTCAGGGCTTATATAGATTTTGTGAGTGCAAATTTTAGGATCTAACCCTTTCATATCAGTGTAATCCCATGCAAAGGTTTGCTGACTATCTTGTAAAAGATTAAGAAGACTAAACATTTGAGATTCAGTGAGGTTCTTATTAACATTCAACTTCTTTCCTGAAGCAATTTCAACTCTTTTGACTTTTTCTAGCATCTAGACTTCCCCTATGGATGGAGATTTTATCTCATGGTGTAGCAAAGTGTGGAGATAATCAGGTGTTGCAGGAAGCTGAGATGTGGTTTTCTTGGGTATTATTGTTTGAAGGGAACAATTAGGATCATCACAAGATGATTCCTCAAAACCATACTGATTGGTAAGGATTGCTGCTAGTATATCATCTTCTTCTTGTGATACCATGACTAGATTTCTCTCAATGACCATAAGTTTTTTCACAGAGATTGCTTCAAGGGAAACATCACCTAGGTCTGGCTAGAGAACCTGATCAAGTTCACTTTGGGGTTTTGCTAGAGAATAAAAATCTAACTTCTTGGTAT
Organism: Chamaecyparis obtusa; assembly: GCA_027943335.1. Lineage (NCBI taxonomy): Eukaryota > Viridiplantae > Streptophyta > Pinopsida > Cupressales > Cupressaceae > Chamaecyparis > Chamaecyparis obtusa. The sequence continues at coordinate 110,918 of BSBK01001713.1, forward strand.
TTATCCCATCTGATATGGTCATTTTTCCTGAGTGGCATGCAATACAAGCATCAGTCGTGGCTAGCCAATACCATCCTAGGATTAATGGGTATCCTCCTAAGGTGGCTTTGGGTGATAGGACTATGAAATCTGAAGGGTAATCTAAATAATCCAATGTGACAATAATATCTTCAACCATACCATCTGGCTTGACAGTGGAATTATCAGCTAATTGCAATATTGTAGGGGTATCTCGCAAACCAATGATACTGAGTTTTAGAAGAACTTCCCTAGTCATGACATTGATTGATGCTCCTAAATCAATTAGGACATTCTAAATTTGGATACCATTAATATTTATAGTGACCACTGGACTTCTTGGGTCGGAACACTTAGGCATTACCACTTTTCTTAACATGAGATCAGAGAGCTGGCCTAAGACATGGACAGTATCAGGTTCTTTCTTCTTTCTTCTAGGTTGTTTGATATAGGCTTTCTTGATTTCCTTGGCATAGACTAGAATTTATTTAAGGGAATCCAACAAGGGAATTTGCACTATCATTTGCTTGAGTTGATCGATCAAATCAATTGCTATAAGATTTTCTTTTGGAGGAACTTCCTGAGACAATCTTTGTGGATAAGGAGGATTTTTAGGTACTTGTGTAGTTTGAACAAAAGGTGAAACATCAACAGACTAGTTTATGGGTAAGTCCTCGACATCAACAAATTTGGTTATTATTGGCTCCTTGGGTGCAGGTAGTGTAGTTCCTGATCTGAGATGGATATCATTTACTTGCAAGGAATAATCTTGTTGCTTGCTATTAGGATTTGGAGTTGGATGAGTAGGAAGTTGAGTGTGCTTTTGTGGGTTGCTATTGGCTACAGGAGGTGGTGACATAATATCTTACTGATAAGGTGGAGGCATTATTGCTTGTTGCTAAGGTGGAGGCATTATTGCTTGGTGCTGACTAGACTGATTGGGTGCCCACTGAGGTTATGGTTGCTAGTTACCATGGGGTGGCCATTGGCTATTCTATTGTGGTTGTTGATAGGAGTTATATTTTTGTTGATATGGATTAAATGATGGTGGTTTCTGATAGGCTTGGTTATAGTGTGACTATTGGTTGGACTAGTTATAATTCTAATTCTGACCTTGAGGAGCAAAATTTTTGGGGTTATGGTTTGGCCATTGACTACTATTATTATTATAACAAAAGTTATTCAATGGGTTTGGAGGCATACCTTGCCTCTGAGCCCATGGACATCTTTGAGAAACATAAAAAACTTCTCCATTCTCCTCATCTATGGCTTTAAACTCAGTGGGAATTAGATTAATGTCCATAGATGCAACCATTTTGCATTTACAATTTCTTTTGTTTTCTCTACAATGAGAACAAAACTCGGTCAGCATAGCATCTTCCTCTTCCTTCTTTCTCCTCACCTACATACTATCGAGTTGGGTGGAAACATCATTGATGATGTCTTGCTTAAAATCAAACAAAAAATTAGACAGCTCCATTTTGGATACTCCTGAACCACCATTAGACTTATGTGGAAGGTCTCTAAGTCCTCTACCCTTCTTCACAGTGGCCCTTGAAAAATTTAGACATATATTCTATATGTCAGCCCAATTTTTCTGTTTGATATCTCCTCCTGCCATCAGGTCCAAAGCTTCAATGCTTCCATCATTCACACCCTTCAAGAAAAGGTGTTTTTGAGATGCCTCATTTAGCTGGTGCTACGTATTATGCTGCAAGTTGAACATGAATCTTGATACATAATCCTCAAAGGTTTCATCCTCCTTCTGAGACATTTCGCAAATGTCATCACCCTTCAAATCCTGACCCTGACAGTATTCTTTGTATTTTGAAAGAAATAGATTACACATGGCATCCCAATTTTCTACAGCATTGGCACCCAACCCCATGAATCATCTCAAGGTAGCCTCTTTTAGAGTTGATGGAAACAACTTTAGCTTGTGGGCATCAGTGGTATAGTCATAACTCCAGCAAAGGATGTCAAACTCAAAGAGGAAGGTCTTAGGGTCTTCTATAAGGAGGCCATAGAATTTGGAGAGCGCAGTAGTAGGTATGTTCTTTAAATTTTGGTTACCTTGCCGAGGAGGGATAGGAAAAGGAAAGGGAGCCTGAGCAGTCATTTTGGGAGGAGGACCTGGTGGTGGTGGCTGATAGATAATAAGAGCAAGTGGGTTGTCTTGGTATTAAGGTTAAGAAAATAGGTCATTCAAATGTAGCGATTCCTTAGATGATGAAGAGGATATGTGTTCCTAAGCATCAGAAAATGGATTTTCAAAGGGTTCTTCTTCTTCGTTCTTTCTTTTGGGCTCTTCAATTTCAAGATTAAAAAGATCAAATGGGTCTTCTTGGTAGTTACGGGGAAGAAATCTCCCAAGGCGATCTCTCCTTCTATGCATAAAATGCTTTCTTAAGGCTAAGCACTAAATTAGGACTGAGAATGCAACTACACTATCCTCGACAGTGGTGCCAAAAATGCCTGGCCAAATAATAGTATCAGAAACCCAGAGCAATGGACTGCCTATTTTAGGATTGGACACCCCAAATGATTTTTAAATGGATTATTTGGTCTCATTTAATTATTGACCAGGGACGTAAACTTGGAATGGCATTTGCAAAGTATATGCTTCAAACCTTCTCATTCTAAGACTATCTATGGAATTCAAATGATTATGCTTCAAGAAAACTATGTTAAAACTGATGAATAAATTTATTCTAACAAAGCAAGGAATTGTAGCTAGGAATTACTCTAACTGACTGCATTGTAGGAATAGGCTACTAATTCTGTTATCAGTAGCTGTAGGAACAACAAAGTTCTTACTACTTAGAAATAAATAGGAAAATGAACTCTACACTAATAGAACAATTCATTCATCAAGTGGGCCCCCTTGAATGAGTGAATATGAAATACAATCAAGATGAAAGATATAAACTTAAACTAAACATTCTATTCATCCATAACAAAATGATTACACTTGATTGAAAATAATATGCAAGAGTTCTATTATAAAAACCAATTTATTTGACTAACTCCTAAAGAGTCACAATAGTCAATTATTTAAAAGAAGCTACAACTATCTCCTAAATCTACGATCACTTCATAAATGAGGATCAGTTACAACTCATAAAGTTTCAAAATAGAAACATCATTGACCATGAATAATTTCTAGAAATATAGCACATTAAGGAAACTAAATCTGTGCACTGTATGTAATAGAAAACATCAATTGACTTGCTTTGCTTGTGAAGATTCTACAATCAATAGTTGGCTTTGATTACTCCAACACCACTATGTTGGTCTTTGAATGTCCATAGTCAACACCTACAAAACAATCAATGTGCACACATCCAAATACATATATATCCACATCATTAATATTAGGAAAAGGTGTAAGTCCTAATTAACACTCGCAAGTCCTACGACTATAGGAGGTAACTACCCAAAACATAGCTTAGGCAAGGAAACATTCATTAACATGTATAGCTATTGCATTTACCATTCCTGTCCATGAATTCAAACAAATATTATGTCTTTAAAGTATCCATATTTCCATCTTATGTTCACACATATATATATAACATATACATAAAAATGATAAGTTCATATGCTTAAAAACCATAAATTCATGTCTATGTGCAATCAACTGTTCTGAAAAGAGGATAAAAAGTACTAAGAAAGATGGCTATTTAGAAGCCCATCAATGAAAACATAGGAGGTAGGCCACATGTGTAAGAACATATAACAAAGCACCAAAAAGTTTCACATAATGTGAGACTCCATCGCAAGACAAATCTCACCACCCTAGCCATTAGAATAGGATAAATTGAATAGGACCAGACCAATCATTAAATATATTCATGTGAAAACATTAGAATGAGATATCAAGCTAGACATAGGATCTCAAGGATGCCTAGAACATGTAATCACTTAAAAATGGCCTAGTAAACCTAGAGCTCCTAATTTTGATTAATTTCCTAAAAATCTTGAATAAAAGGCATAAATTAACTAGGCCTAATTATGTAAATATTTCATCAAAATTAATTGCATAATTAAATCAATTCCATAATCAAATCATCAAATAAATTGATTTTATTTATAAAACCAGATTACAATACCTAGTGTGATACCTATGATATTGTTAAATTCAACATAAAAACTGAGAAGATTAACAACAAGATTGCAAGCCAAAAAATTGATCCATTCTATTCGAATATTGGAGTTTATACAAATCTGATGGATCCCAAGGGTCACAAAAATCCCTTAGAAATTAAATGAAGAGTCATCATAATGTTTATTACAAATAAACTATTTGAACTATCAAAATTTATCAAAAAACTATATATAAAAATTAGGTCCACTTGGAGAAGGCATAACTTTCTAGTCCTAGCTCCGAATTGCGAACCGTAAAATTTGTTGGAAAGGTATTCAAGAAATATAGAATCATAAATGCATCATCCAAGCCTAGAAATGCTTTGAAAACCCTCAAAAATGCAATTTATTGAAACATAGACAACTTTGAAAAAAAAAAAGATTTCAATATTTTCCCAATTGAATCTTGATCCTTCGTCCCCACTTGAAGAGGCAATGGGCCCCATTGCACTAATCTATTAAAATAGATGAGGAAATTGTTCTTCAATTTTCTCCTTAGTAAACCACTTTCATTGATGAGAATGTTGACCAGCTCGAACCATTCGATATAGAGGAATGTTTTGATTTTTCAAAGTCTTTAAAATGACTTCGGTAACATGGTCACACTGGACTAAAGCAGTAGTAGATAGATTTAACTTTGCAGCTTAAATGTTTTTGGTAGCTTGGGAAATGTATATGGGCCATAACAAAGAGGATGAAGCTTCCTATTTGGTCCTTGTAGGTGCTCTTTCTAAAGATCTAACCATAGCTTGTCACCAGTCTTAAACTGATGAGGAGTTCTATGTTTATCATGCCTTTCTTTATTTTTCTGATTACTCTGCTCCAAGATCTCATAAACTTGCTACTATAGGTGTCTAATGTTATGAATGAATTTTTTTTCTTTATCTACTTCCTTGTCACCATTCAATGGACTATTAGATTGTAGATCTAGTATTGCTACATCCATAGGTGCCAATGGCTGGTACCCAAGGGAAACCTCAAATGGATTGTTCCTTGTAGTAATATCGAGTGCACGGTTGTAACTATGTTGCACATAGGGTAAGCTTTCATCCCATGTGTGAGGATGTTTAGAATGATACATCCAAAAAATATGAATAATCATTCAATTCACCACTTCTGTCTGCCCATCTATTTAGGGATGGAATGCGGTAGACTCTGTCAGCTTGGTGTCCATTTTAGCCCATAGTCCAGACCAAAATTTGTTGATGAACCTGCTATCCCTATCAGAAATAATGGTTTTTGGCAAACCAAAATGAACCCAAATGTGTTCAAAAAATAGCTTGGTAGTCGCTTCTATAGAAATCATCTTTTTACATGCCACCATGATAGCCATTTTAGAAAACCTATCTACCACAACATATACACAATCATGCCCCTACCTAGTAGTTGGAAGCCCAGACATAAAATACATTGAAATAGACTACCATGGCTTATCAGGAATAGGTAATGGTAAGTATAGACCCAACTTACACTTTGTTGGCTTTACAATTGCAGAGGTTGCACAAGCTTGTATATGTGAAATGATATCCTGCTTCATTTTTGGCCAATAGAAATACTTTTAAAGGATAGGAGTAGTCTTACCAATACCAAAATGTCCTGAAACATGACTGTAGTGAGCTTCCCATATCATTTTCTTCCATTCCTTAGTGGGTACACATATATGACCAATATGGAAAAGCAAACCATCCTGCAAGTGAAAGTCATAGACAGACTTTCCTTCTACCAAATTACTATAGATGTTAGAAAAATCAAGGTCAGTACCATATAACTATTCCCAAGTAGATGATTGATGACCACATGAATCCAGCACTATTGTCAAACCTAAAATTGGAGGCCTACTCAAACAATCTACCACCTTGTTACTACTTCCTTTTTTATGACAAATGTTGAGGTGAAATTTTTGTAGATAAGCTAACCACCTTTGATGTCTATCATTCTGCAGCTTCCCTTGTGTTTGCAAGAATTGAAGTGGTTTATGGTCTATATGTGTAATAGTTTCCTTTCCTAGTATATAATTTTTCCATTGTTTTCAGGCTTGAACAATGGAATACAACTCCTTATCATAGGTGGGGTACCTACATACTATATCAAAAAAAATTTCACTGTGATAGGCAACAAGATGCCCATGTTGCATGAGTACCACACCAAGAGCATAATCAGATGCATCTCTTTCTATCTCAAATGATTGTTGTAGATCTAAGAGGACCAATACTAGTGTTGAACATAATATTTTCTTTAACTCCTCAAATTATCATTGCTTTGCCTCTATCCACTGAAATTTTTCTTGTGCTCCACCCCTTAGTGATTGATTAAGAGGCCATGATATATGTGAGAAACCAAACACAAATATACAATAGAAGTTGGCTAAGCCCAAGAAGTTGTGAAGCTCTATGAAATTTTTATGGGATGGCCAATTTCTAATTATTCAAATCTTTGCTGGATCAACATGAACACCCTCAGTATCAATGATATACCCTAAGTATTGAATACTCTGCATACCAAAAGAGCACTTCTCAATATTGGCATAAAGTTTATGTTTTCTCAAATTTGAAAGCACTTGTTCAACATGATGCAAATGCTCAGACCAAGTTCTTCTAAAGATGAGTATGTCATCCAAATAAAAAACCACAAAAGAATCAATGAATGGTTTGAGCACAACATTCATCAACCTCATAAAAGTGGTTGGGGCATTTGTTAAGCCAAAAGGTATGACCAACCATTCAAACAAACCTTCCTTAGATTTAAATGTAGTCTTCCACACATATGTTGGATCAATTAGTACTTGGTAGTATCCATACTTCAAGTCAATTTTTGTAAAGAAATTAACCCCCCTAAGTTGGTCCAACAAATCATCAATTTGAGGGATTGGATACCTATTCTTAACAAAGATTTTGTTCAATGCCCTATAATCAATACAAAGTCTCCATTTCCCATCTTTCTTTTTAGTAAGTACAATTGGATTGCCACAAGGTGAAGCACTTGGATGAATGTGTCCTTTCTAAATCAACTCTTGAATTTGTCTATTAATCTCATCATTTTCCAAAACTGATCAACTATATATTGGCTCATGTGGTAGTGGTGTGCCTGGGATTAAATCAATAGAGTGCCTGACTTGACAGTGTGTTGGTACTCCTATTGGTGGTTTAAACACAATCTGATATTCTTTCAAAATTTAATCCATCTAATTTTGTTGATTTTCTATTATGGTTATCTTAGCATGTGTATTAAGAACAACTAACTTTGTTTGTTCAGGGTGAATCATGAGTAGAACAAAAGCTCCAGTTTGAGAAATCAGGCATTTACATTGTTTAGCACTGATTAAATAAGAAGTTTGCATTGGACATACCTCTAGTATTTGATACCTCTTCCCACCAAGATTGATTGTAACACTATGTGGCCTAGACTCATAAACCCCATGCCTCTGATACATGTATGGTTTCCCCAGAAAAAAACATCACATACATCTAGCGGTGCTATACCATATATCACTTCATCCTTGAAAGGCTTGATTGAATATGGTAGATGAAATTGTTGATTTATTTAAATGTCTTGTCCCTCATTTACCCATCCCATAGAATAGGTTTATGGGTGTCTTGTCACTTTCAAATTTAATATTTTGACTATCTCCCTAGAGATCAAATTTTTTTGACACCCACTATCAAAAATAAAATACAGAGGCTTTCCATCAACCCACATTTGTGAATGAAAAAGTCTCTCTTCATCTTCATGGGGAAATACTTTCACAGTTCCAACTAGGACATATGGGTTTGCTTCTATGGTGGAATCATTTTCATCTTTCTTAGAGTTATCTATTGGTGATGATTAAGGTTTAGCTTCCTCTCCTCGTGTTTCTGTCATCAAATTTTTAATACTTCGACAATCCTTTGTATTATGAGTTGGGGACTTATGCATCTCACATCACCTGAATATATCCATTTATGTATTTTTAACAGCCCACCATGTGTTCTTGGGTGAATTTGAATGAGGTATTGGAGATTTTCCAGTAAGCCAGTACTGACTATATGTTTGTCATTGATGACAAAATATGGTAAGTAGCATGCATGGAAGAATTATGTAGTAAGCTTTTAGTATATGTAGCATGGACATGTTATCAACATTATATCATGGATGCAGAGGTTAATTGTTAGTATAGATAGTTATGTAGCAGCTTGTGTCAGCAATGTTCCTAATAGAGTTATAGGTAGTGTTCTGTGAGTGATTGTCTATACAGTCATCATGGAGCCTTGAGCATTTGGATATATGATGGAGACATGTTAGTGATGTTACATGCATGGATCTAGAGTTTGATGTGTAGTATAAGTGAAGATATGTAGTCGCTATTCACCAGTAGTAGTTTCCTGTGTTTATTCAGAAGAGCCGACAAAGATCATCTTGGTACAAGAGTTGCGCCTATCATTCTAGTATGCATGCTTGGATTAGTGATTGGAGAAGAGTTGTGAATGTTTGGTTAAGAATGCATGATGTAATTTAGCTTGAGGAGAAAGTTTCAGTTAGTTTGGTAGAGGTGATAGTGGGTAGAGTGCATCTACACTTATTGATTTGGACAGGTCCTAGTTTGTGATGCGTGCTTAGTAGAGCTGACAGAATTATTATTGGAATGTGTTATGGTTTATCTAATATGATTTCAAGGTGGTTCTAATAGGTTGACTTGATTATATCATTTGGAAGAAAGATATTTATAGGCAGTCATTTCTGATTGCTAAGGTATGGTTCATAGTGGAATGTGAAGAGCAGAGTAGAGAGTGCGAAGTGTTGAGCCATCAGTAGAAGGTCTATGTGACCAAGTAAAGAGTATATGCTATTCATTGGAACTAATCTAGACAGGTGGTCAAAGTGCAGTTCACCAAGATCTAGATATAGTGTGTATCTATTAATCAGAAGGTTGTAGCCTTCACCCCTTTGAGTAGTGTGCTCTCAGACAGTGTGTCCTCACCCCTAATAGGGTTATTTTTAAAAGACTCCTAACAGGGTCTAATCCTTGACCAGGTCACTATACTTATTGCATTGTAAAGAAAAAATCCTAATAGGATTGTAAGGTCTCCTAATAGGGATCATAATACACTAGTGCAGATTATTAGTGGGTGTTAATTCCCACTTGGGTTTTTACCTATTTTGGTTTCCCCGTAACTAGAATATTTGTGTTGTGTTAAAGTGTTCTTTCAATGTGTTTATTCTTTATATTTAAGTATACTTAATTGGATAAAGAATTGAAACTTGTAGATAACTGATTCACCCCCCCCCCCCTCTCAGTTATCTCCTTGGGACTATTCCTAACAATTGGTATCAGAGCCAAGTGCCTCGGAGAGAAATTTTAACATCTTGAGGTTGATCAGATGGCACACTTCAGAAAAGAAAGTCCTAATTTTGATGGAGAGAATTATCTTGACTGGAAGAACAAGATGGTGAAACATTTACAATGCATTTCTTTTAAAGTTTTTGAAGTGGCTATCAAAGAAGTTAAGATTCCTTCTTTAGAAGATCTTGCAAAGAATGATGCTACTGACAAGCATACAGAATTATTCCATCAAAATGCAATAGCTAAAGAAGCCCTTATCAACACCCTATCTGATAGTGAGTTTTCAGAGATAAAGAAAGTAGACACAACCTACAAGATATGGAAGCACCTAGAAGACATGTTTGAAGGAGATACACAAGAAAAGAATGCATTTAGAAAAACATGGAAGAAAAGGTATAGTGCATGAGAGATGCTACTTGAAGAAGACATCAGAGCTTACAACCAAAGGATTAATGAAGTAGTTGCAAGAATAAAAACTAATGGTGGAGAGATCTCAGAGGAAGAAATTATAGATAAGTTGATGACTACTCTTACATCAGAGTATGAAAACAAGATCAACATCCTTGATGAGACCATACAACTTACAACAAACTTCAAGAGAGAAACCTTGATCAGCAAAATTTTAGCTTTTGAGATTTCAAGATTGAAGACAAAACCTAAAAGTGAGACAACCTTCAAAGCATCAATCCATGGTAAGAAATTTGTAAACACTAGTGGTAATTTTGATGATGATGATGAAGAGAAAGCACTAGATGATTTCATTGCCATGATTGCTAAAAGAGAAAAGAAAGGAAAAGGAAAATATGAAGGCCAGTTGCCATTCAAATGCTTTTCATGTAATAAGATTGGTCACTTTGCATTTGAGTGTCCTACAAGAGTTAAGAAGTTCAAAAATAACTACAAGCCTAAGTATACAAAGGAATGTTACTATGATGGAGATGGAGTATTAGATGATGATTCAGCTGAAGATGAAATTGGATTCATTTCTATTATAGAGAAAATGAATGATGAGATAGATCATGAAGATGAGAAAAAGGTATTTTCATAAATCACACTAAATATGTGAAAGAGATCTTGAAGACATTCAATATGGATGATTGCAAGCTATTAAGTACACCTATGATAATAGGATGTAATCTTACAAAAGAATATGATTCTCCAGTAGTAGATACAACATTGTACAATTGGCATAGTTGGAAGATTTGCAGTAGAGCCTAAACAATGTCACCTCATGGTAGTAAAAAGAATATTTAGATATCTGTAGGGAACTATAGATTATGGTCTATGGTATCCTAACTTAGAGAATGTTGAGCTTCATGTTTATATAGATACAGATTGGGTAGGATGCGTTGATGATAGAAAGAGTAAATCAAGAGGAGCAGTGTTTCTTGGTGATAGACTTGTCACTTGGACAAGCAAGAAGCAGAACTGTATTTCTCAGTCAACAATAGAAGAAGAGTATGTTGTAGCAACTTTGAATTTTTCCACAATTGTTTGGATCAAGTAGATGATAAAGGATTTTGGAATTCAGATTGATTATCCTATTGCTATTCATTGTGATAACACTAGCACTATCAATATGTCAAAGAATCCTGTGATGCAAGCAAAGACATAGAACATAGAGATTAAGTATCACTTCCTTAGAGAGAAAGTAGTAGAGAAAGAAGTCAAATTGGATTATGTAAGCACAAAATAATAGCTAGCAGATATATTCAAAAAGCCTTTACCAAAAGATACTTTTGAGTATCTTAGGGAGAAGCTGGGAGTAATTCCCTTCCCTGATTTCTCTTAGAGAAAGTGGAAAGAGCATCAGTCCTTAGTTACTAATGGATGGTTGACTACTCTACTTAATGAGTAGTACCAGAGCTTAAAGGAGTTGTCACCCTTTGTCATTGATGTCAAAGGGGGAGTATATATAAAGTCATGAAGAAAAAGAAAAGAAACAAGAACAGAAAATAAGATATACAATAAGGGGGAGCATATTCAGTATTGAATATCAAGAAAAGAGGAATTGCAGTAGTTGATGGAGGATCCATCCTTGGGGCAGTTTTGATGAGGAAATAGAGAGTGTTATAAAATAATTTTCTCATTTGGATTGATGGTGTTTTTTATTCCATATGTTGCCATCAATGCCAAAGGGGGAGATTGTTGGAGATCTTCTAGCAAGCTAGTACTGACTGTATGTTTGTCATTGATGACAACATATGGTAAGTAGCATGTGTGGAAGACTTATGTAGTAATATTTTAGTATATGTAGCATGGACATGTTATTAGCATGATATCATGGACATAGAGGTTAATTGTTAGTACAGACAGTTATGTAGCAGCATGTGTCAGTAGTGTTCCTGATAGAGTTACAAGTAGTGTTTTATGAGTGATTGTCCATATAGTCATCATGGAGCCTTGTGCATTTGGATATATGATGGAGACATGTTAGTGATGTTACATTCATGGATGTAGAGTCTGATTTGTAGTAGAAGTGAATTTATGCAGTCACTATTCACAAGTAGTAGTTTCTTATGTTTATTCAGAAGAGCCATCAGAGATCATGTTGGTAAAGGAGTTACACCCATCATTCTGGTATGTGTACTTGGATTAGTGATTGGAGAAGAGTTTTTAATGTTTTTTTAAGAGTGTGTAATGTAATTCATCTTGAGGACAAAGTTTCATTACTTTGGTAAAGCTGATAGTGTGTAGTGTGCGTCTACACTTATTGATTTGGACATGTCCCATTTTGTGATGCATGCTTAGTAGAGCCAACAAAATTTTTATTGGAATGTGTTATGGTTTCTCTAATATGATTTCAAGGTGGTTCTAATAGGCCAAATTGATTATATCATTTGGAGGAAATCTATTTATAGGTAGTCATTTTGATTGCTAAGGTATGGTTCATTGTGGAATGTGAAGAGTAGAGCAGAGAGTGTGAAGTGTTGAACCATCAATAGAAGGTCTATGTTACCAAGTAAAGAGTATATGGTATTCATTGGAACTGATCTAGAAAATAGGTCAAAGCACAGTTCACCAAGATCTAGATATAGTGTGTATCTATTAATCAGAAGGTTATAGCCTTCACCCCTTTGAGCAGTGTGCTCTCGGACAGTGCATCCTCACCCCTAACAAGGTTAATTTTAAAAGACTCCTAATAGGGTATGACCCTTGACTAGGTCACTGTACTTATTGCATTGTAAAGATCAACTCCTAATAGGGTTGTAAGGTCTCCTAACAGGGATCATAATACACTAGTGCAAATTATTAGTGGGTGTCAATTCCCACCGGGGTTTTTACCTATTTGGGTTTCTCCGTAACCAAAATATTGGTGTTATGTTCAAGTTCTCTTTCATTGTGTTTATGCTTTATATTTAAGTATACTTAATTGGATAAAGAATTGAAACTTGTAGATAACTGATTCACCCCCCCTCTCAGTTATCTCCTTGGGACTATTCCTAACATGAGGTTCCTTGGTCACTTGTTTTCCTACAAATTTATTTCCACCTTCAACCCTTGGCTTATTATTTACATAGTAGTCCCTCTTCCCTTTCTTCTATGAATTTTTCTCCAATATTTTAGAATTTGATGTTTCTTTGAATCCTCAATACTGAGTTTTGCTAAAAGTGAATGAAATGTATTGGTGTAATCTTGCATAGACTGATCCCTCTTTTGTCAAAGAAGCTGCCTTTCTATGTATTTTTGTTCATATACATCCTTAGGAAAGTAAGATTCCTTTATGTATTTCACAAATTCTCCCCATGTAGGCTTCTTATCAAGAGATATTTCAAGACCATCTTCAGCAAGTAATTCTCATTCTTTATTTTCTACTCTATTTTCCCAAGATAATTTTATGTGGGTTTTAGCTTTGAGGAGAGAAAATGTTATTTTTTCCGCATCTGAGAAATCATTTATAGAAAAGTATCTATCCAACTTTGATAACTAGTTATCAACAACTTTAGAATTGACTTTTCCTTCAAAAGTCAGGATGTCAAAACTGACCTCCACTTTGAAAGGATTATTTCCATGAAATGATGTTCTTGATCAAGAGGGTTTTTTATTTTGTGGAAGGTGTGAAAATTGACTCATCATCTCCTCTCGTTTCTTATTTAAAGCTTCCTCCACCAACTTCTTAATAGCATCATCTAACATCTTTGATCATGTGCGTCTAAATATGACCCCTCAAAGATTGATGATTTCATGCTGAAGGGACCTCAAGGGACACTTTGGTCCAGAGTGATTGACAGTGTTCAAGCGAGTGTACCAAACTATTGGAGATTTGTAAGTGGGCTAGTACTGATTGTATGTTTGTCATTGATGACAACATATGGAAAGTAGCATGTGTGGAAGTCTTATGTAGTAAGATTTTAGTATGTGTAGCATGGACATGATATTAGCATGATATAATGGGTGTAGAGGTTAACTGTTAGTATAGATAGTTATATAGTAGCTTGTGTCAATAGTGTTCCTGACAGAGTAATAGGCAGTGTTCTATGTATGGTTGTCTGTACAGTTATCATGGAGCCTTGCATGCTTGGATATATGGTGAAGACATGTTAGTGATGTTTAAGTTATGGAAGCATAGTCTGTTGATGAGTAGAAGTGAAGTTATGTAGTCGCTATTTGCCAACAACAGTTTCCTATGTTTGTTTAGGAGAGTTGACAGAGATTTTATTGGTTCTTGAGTTGCACCTATCTTTAGGGTATGTGCCCTTGGAGTTAATCTTGGAGAATTGTTATTGATGTTTGGTTAAGAGCACATGAGTTAATTCAGCTTACAAAGAAAGATCCAATTATTTTGGTAGAGCTGACAGTGTGTTGCATGCATCTACAATTATCTTATTAGATAGGTCCCAGAATGTGTTACGTGCATAGTAGAGCTGACAGAATGTTTATTGGAGTTTGTTATGGTTTCTCTAATATGATTTCAAGGTGGTTCTAATAGGCCAACTTGATTATATCATTTGGAGGAAAGATATTTATAGGCAGTCATTTGTGATTGCTGAAGTGTGGTTCATAGTTGATTAAGCACAACAAAGCAGAGTGTGAAAAGTGTTGAGCCATCAGAAGAAGATCTATGTGACTGAGTAAAGTACTTGTGATATTCATTGGAACTGATCTAGATAGTAGGTCAAAGTGTAGTTCACCAAGATCTAGATATAGTGTGTATCTGTTATTTAGAAGGTTGTAGCCTTCGCCCATTTTAGCAGTGAGCTCTCGGATAGTGCATCCTCTCCCCTAATAAGGACAATTGTAAAAGAATCTTAACAGGATCTGACCCTTGACCAGGTCTACTGTACTTAATATATTATAAATCTACTCCTAATAGGGTAAAGGATCTTCTAACAAGGATCATTATACACTAGTACAGAATATTAGTGGGTATCAAGTCCCACCAGGGTTTTTACCTATTTGGTTTCTCCGTAACCAAAATATTGGTGTTGTGTTTATGTGTTCTTTCATTGTGTTTATGTTTATGTTTAATTATACTTAATTGGATAAAGAATTGAATCTTGTAGATAACTGATTCACCCCCCCCCCCCCCCTCTCAGTTATCTCTTGGGACTATTCCTAACAATTGGTATCAAAGCCAAGTGCCTAGGAGAGAAAGTTTAACATCTTGAGGTTGATTAGATGGCATACTTCAGGAAAGAGAGTCCTAAGTTTGATGGAGAGAATTATCTTGATTGGAAGAACAAGATGGTGACTCATTTGCAGTGCATTTCTTTTGAAATTTTTAATGTAACTATCAAAGCAGCCAAGATTCCTACTCTAGAAGACCTTGCAAAAGATGATGATATTGACACACAAAAGGAATTGTTTCATCAAAATGCTATTGCTAAAGAATCCCTTATCAACACCCTATCTGATGGTGAGTTTTCAGAAATAAAAAGGATAGATACAACCCACAAAATATGGAAGCACCTAGAAGACATATTTGAAGGAGACAAACAAGCAAATGATGCACATAGAAAGACATGGAAGAAAAGATACAATGCATTAGAGATGCTACCTGAGGAAAATATTAGAGCTTACAATTAGAGGATTAATGAAGCAGTTGCTGGAATTAGAAACAATGGTCAAGAAATTTTGGAGGAAGACATTATGGACAAGTTAATGACTACCCTCACTCCTAAATATGAAAGCAAGATCAACATCCTTGATGAGACCATGTAGCTTACATCAAATTTCAAGAGAGAGACCTTGATCAAAAAAATCTCATCTTTTGAGATTTCAAGATTGAAGATAGAACCTAAGAGTGAGATAGCTTTCAAAGCAATAGTTCATGGTAAGAAATCTGCAAACACTTCTAGTAATTTTGATGATGATGATGAAGAGAAAACATTAGATGATTTTATTGCTATGATTTCCAAAAGAGAAAAGAAAGGAAAAGGAAAATATGAAGGTCAATTACCATTTAAGTGCTTTTCATGTAATAAGATCAGTCACTTTGCATCTAAGTGTCCCACTAGACCTAGAAAGTTCAAGAAGGATTACAAGCCTAAGTATTCTAATGAATGCTACTATGCTAGAGATGGAGTTTCAAATGAAGAATCTAGTGAAGAAGAACTTGGATTCATTGCTATTATAAACAAAATGAATAACAAGATAGTTCATGAAGATAAGAGAGAGAATCAAGAGCTAGCATTGATTTCACAAGCTGACATAAGGACGGACTAGATTATAAACAGTGGTTGTTCACATCACATGACAGGTGATAAAGGCAGGTTTGTTCATTTGGACAAATATAATGGTGGTATGGTCAGATTTGGAGACAAAACTCCTAAACCAATAGTTGGTAGAGGATCCATCACCTTGAATAGAAATAATAGTACTAATGATGTTCTTTATGTTGATGGTTTGAAACATAACCTTCTCAATGTTGGTCAGTTACTTGGAAAAGACTATCAGTTGGATTTCAAAGATGACAAATGCATCATTAACAGCAAAGATGGTGTTATGATTGCATCAGGCTCAAAGACAAGAGGTAATGTTTTTCAACTCAATTCAGAAGCAAGTTTTTTTGTTGCTAAAGTTGATGATAGTTGGTTGTGGCATAAAAGACTATGTCATATCAATTTTGATAACATATTAAAGATAAGCAATGTTAAGGAAGTAAGAGATCTACCTAGCATAGAAAAGCTAGTTGATACTATATGTAGGGAATGTGTAATGGGGAAGCATGTGAGAAATTCATTTAGGAGCAAGTAGAATTCAGTAGAGATCAAGTGGGATCTGATTCATATAGACCTATGTGGTCCAACTCAAACAAGATCATATTATGGTGAAAGGTATTTCATTTTGTTTGTTGATGATTATACTAGAATGATGTGGGTTGCATTCTTAAAAGACAAGTCAGAAAATTTTGAGAAGTTCAAAATATTCAAAGCTAAGGTTGAGAATGAATTTGGACTAAAGATAAAATGTTTGAGTTTGGATAGAGGAGGAGAATTCATCTCTAATAGATTCTATGAGTACTGTAAAGAACATGGCATAAAGAGATAGTTAAGTGCATCTAGAACCCCTTAGTAGAATAGAATTGTAGAGAGAAGGAATATGATCATTCTTGATACACCACGTACCATTATGATAGAAGAAAAAGTTGCTCACACCTATTGGAGAGATGTGGTCAATACAATAGTCTATACCATCAATAGAATTCAATTAAGTCTAGGCACTGACAAAACACCATATGAGCTATGGTTTGGTAATGTTCCCATAGTAAAATACTTTAGAATCTTTGGAAGCAAGTGCTACATCAAAAGGGATGAAGCAGTAGGAAAGTTTGATGCAAGAAGTGATGAAGGTATTTTTCTTGGTTACTCTACTAAAAGTAAAGCTTATAGATGTTTCAATTTAAGATTGAAAAAGATCATTGAAAGTTCTCATGTAAAGATTGATGAAAAGTTTATGATTCAAGAAAGATATCATGATTACTCACCCATGATTGAAGAAGAACCTAGACCCTCCACTAGTGAGATAGTCATTGAGGAAATGTTTGATAGTATTGATGTGTTATTCAATGACCCTGAGACAAGTGAAGAAAATACTCCTAAGGTTGATGAGTCAGCATCACCTAAAGTTCCAAAGTTTACATCAAGAAATCATTCCAAGGCAGACATCATTGGAGATCAGAGTGGCAAAGTCTTAACAAGGTCACAAGCAAAGAATCCAGCTAGCAGTGAAGCAGTATGTTTACTATCTCATATTGAACCTTTAAGTGTTGAAGATGCTTGTAATGATTCAGATTGGCATGATGCTATGAAAGAAGAACTTGATTAGATTATTAAGAATGACACTTAGGAACTAGTCCTGACCTAGTGATAAGAATGTGATTGGAACAGAGTGGATATTCAGAAACAAGATGAATGAAGATGGTATAGTAGTAATAAATAAAGCAATATTAGTGTGTAAGGGATATGTGCAAAGAGAAGGCATTAATTATTCAGACACATTTGCACTTGTGAGTAGATTAGAAGCTATTAAGTTGTTTCTAGCCTATGCTATAGTCAAAAACTTCAAAGTTTATCAGATGGATGTCAAGTCAACATTCTTGAATGGAGATTTGAAAGAAGTTTACATTGAGCAGCTGAAAGGATTCACCTTATCAGATAGAACTGATATGGTATGTAGATTGAAGAAGGCCCTCTATGGACTTCAGCAAGCCCCTAGAGCATGGTATGAGAGACTAGATGGATACTTAACAAAGATTGGATTCAAGAAAGGAGCAGTAGATTTTAATCTATTCATTAGAGAGACATCTGAAGGTTTACTACTTGTAGCTATATTTTTTTATGACATTATCTTTGGAGGTAATGACAAGCTCAGTGTTGAATTTGCAAAAGAAATGCAGAATGAGTTTGAGATGAGTATGATTGGTCCTATCAAATACTTTTTGGGACTAAATGTGTGGTAGACAGAAAAAAGAATTTTTATTAATCAATCAAAGTATGTGAAAGAGATATTGAAGAAATTCAAGATGGATGATTGCAAGACAATAGGAACCCCTATGATTACTAGATGCAAGCTTACTAAAGAAGATGACTCACTAGTAGTTGATATAACATTGTACAAGTGTATTATTGGTAAACTCATATATCTTACTCAAACTAGACTTGATATTTCCAATGCAGTTGGTATAGTTGGAAGATTTGCAAAAGAGCCTAAACAAAGTTCCCTCATGGTAGTAAAGAGAATATTCAGATACCTGTAGGGCACTATAGATTATGGTTTATGGCATCCTAACTCAAAAAATGTTGAGCTTCATGTGTACACTGATGTAGATTGGGCAGGATGTGTTGATGACAAAAAGAGTACATCAGGTGGAGTAGTGTTTCTTGGTGATAGACTTGTCACTTGGACAAGCAAGAAACAAAATTGTATTTCTTAGTCAACAGTAGAAGCAAAGTATGTTGCAATAGCCTTGAATTTTTCTACAATTGTTTGGATCAAGCAGATGATAAAGGATTTTGGAATTTAGATTGATTATCCTATTGTTATTCACTGTGATAACACTAGCACTATCAATATGTCAAAGAACCCTATGATGCATGCAAAGACAAAGCACATTGAGATCAAGTATCACTTCCTAATAGAGAAAGTGGTAGAGAAAGAAGTAAAGTTGGGCTATGTGAGTACTAAAGATTAGTTGGAAGATATATTCAAAAATCCCTTGCCTAAGGATACTTTTGAGTATCTCAGGGAGAAGTTGGGAGTAATTCCCTTCCCTAATTCTGCTTAGAAGAAAGAAGGAAAGGCATCAGTCTTTAGGGACTAATGGAAGGTTGACCACTCTACCTCAGGAGTAGTACTGGTGCTTAAAATGAATGGTGCCCTTTTCCATTGATGTCAAATGGGGAGTAATATATAGAGTCATGAAAAATAGAAGTAAAAAGAGGAGTAATATACTAAGGGGGAGCAACATTTAGTTATGACAACAGTATAGTTGAGGAAATGGAGAATATTAGAAAATATTGTAGCAATTGGAGGATTCATCTTTGGGGGAGTTTTCAAGAGGAAATGGAGAATGTTATAAAATAAATTTTTATTTGGGTTGGTCGTGGTTTTTCATTCCACATGTTGCCATCAATGCCAAAGGGGGAGATTGTTGGAGATTTTCCAGCAGCCCAGTACTGACTATATGTTTGTCATTGATGACAACATATGGAAAGTAGCATGCATGGAAGTCTTATGCAATAAGATTTTAGTATATGTAGCATGGATATGATATCAGCATGATATCATGGGTGCAGAGGTTAACTATTAGTATAGACAGTTATATAGCAGCTTGTGTCAATAGTGTTCTTAACAGAGTAATAGGCAGTGTTCTGTGATGGTTGTCCATATAGTTATCATGGAGCCTTGTGCACTTGGATATATGGTGAAGACATGTTAGTTATGTTTTAGTTATAGATGCATAGTATGTTGATGAGTAGAAGTGAAGTTATGCAGTCCCTATTCACCAGTAGTAGTTTCTTGTGTTTGTTCAGGAGAGCCGACCAATATTTTATTGGTTCTTGAGTTGTGCCTATCTTTAGGGTATGCACCCTTGGAGTTAATCTTGGAGAAGTGTTATTGATGTTTAGTTAAGAGTGCATGAGTTAATTTAACTTACAGAGAAAGATCCAATTTTTTTGGTAGAGTCGACAGTGTGTTGCGTGCATCTACAATTATCTTATTAGACAGGTCCCAGAATGTGTTGCGTGCATTGTAGAGTTGACAAAATGTTTATTGGAGTTTTTTATGGTTTCTCTAATATGATTTCAAGGTGGTTCTAATAGGCCGACTTGATTATATCATTTGGAGGAAAGATATTTATAGGCATTCATTTGTGATTGCTAAAGTGTGGTTCATAGTTGATTAAGCACGGCACAACAAAGTGTGTGAAGTGTTGACCCATCAAAAGAAGGTCTATGTGACTGAGAAAAGTACTTGTGCTATTCATTGGAACTGATCCAGATAGAAGGTCAAAGCGTAGTTCACCAAGATCTAGATATAGTGTGTATCTATTATTCAGAAGGTTGTAGCCTTCACCCATTTGAGCAGTGAGCTCTCAGATAGTCCATCCTCTCCCCTAACAAGGATAATTGTAAAAGACTTCTAATAGGGTCCAACCCTTGACCAGGTCTACTATACTTATCATATTGTAAAACTACTCCTAATAGGGTAAAGGATCTTCTAACAAGGATCATTATACACTAGTATAGAATATTAGTGGGTATCAAGTTCCACCAGGGTTTTTACCTATTTGGAGTTCCCCGTAACCAAAATATTGGTGTTGTGTTCATGTGTTCCTTCATTGTGTTTATGCTTATGTTTAAGTATACTTAATTGGATAAAGAATTAAATCTTGTAGATAACTGATTCACCCCCCCCCCTCTCAATTATCTCTTGGGACTATTCCTAACACAAACAAGGTTTCCACTAGTGTTTACCTGACCATTCAGAGCTATTCAAACAAACAGTTCGATGCTAAGACCAATGGTTTGAAAGATACACAATGTTTCTCATTACAACTGAGGAACACTTTGAGTTTTGACATCAACCAAGAATGTGGTGCCAAATATAAATGAACTTGAATCTCTAAAAATCAAGATAGGTTATTGTAGGCCTTAGCAACACATTATTGTATCACTAATAGTTTGATGCTACCTTTCATGAGCTCTGAGATATGACTTTGTAAAGATCACCAATTTCATGCTCAGTGCACCTTGAGGAGCACTTCAGCCTGAAGTGGTATGTAGTGTTTGAGAGACTTTGTGTGTCAAATGAGGTTTCCACTAGTGTTTACCCAGCCATTCATAGCTTTTGGAATAGACAGTTCGATGCTATGACCGATGGTTTGAAAGATACACAATGTGGCTCATTTCAACTAAGAAACACTTCAAGTTTTGACATCAACCGAGAATGTGGTGCCAAATATAAATGGACTTGAATATCTAAAAACTAAGATAGGTTATTTTAGTCCTTAGCAACATGGTCCTATAGCACCTAATGTTTTGATGCTACCTTGCACGAGATCTGATAGATGACCCCGTAAAGATCTCAAATTTATTGTTGAGTGCACCTTGAGGGACACTTCAGACTGGAGTGGTCTGCAACATTTGAGAAACTCTGTGTGCCATATGAGGTTGCCACTAGCATTTACCCAACCATTCAAAGCTATTGGAGTAGATGGTTCGATGCTACAATCGACGGTTTGAAAGAAGTGCAATGTTTCTCATTTCAATTGAGGAACACTTTGAGTTTTGACATCAACCGAGAATGTGGTGCCAAATATAAACAAACTTAAATCTCTAAAAATTGAGATAGGTTATTATAGGCCTCAAAAACACTGTCATGTAGCACCTGATGTTTGATGCTACCTTATATGAGCTCTGAGATATGAGCTTGTAAAGATCACCTATTTCATGTTGAGTGCACCTTGAGGGACACTTTGACCCGAAGTGGTTGGCAGTGTTCGAGTGACTCTGTGTGCCAAATGAGGTTTCCACTAGCGTTTAATCATCCATTCAGAGCTATTGGCATAGATGGTTCGATGCTATGACTGATGGTTTGAAAGATACACTTTGTTTCTCATTTCAACTAAGGAACACTTTGAGTTTTGACATCAACTGAGAATGTGGTGGCAAATATAAATGATCTTGAATCTCTGAAAACTGAGATAAATTATTCATGCAGGAGCACCAAGGTCAACTCCAGAGAAATGGAAGTAGACCAAGGTCATTTTTATCCTTGGGTGATAGGAAAATACCATTTAAGGTCATTTGATATTGTAATGAACCATGATTGGTCATTTTATGTTATTTTGATCATATTTGTAATGATGTTGATCATTTGGTGATATGGTCACAAAAGATGTAATGTAATCCATTGAATGGCATAGGGGTTTAAGGATGTAACCTTGGGGTCACTTGGTTGATCCAAGGGCATATGTAAAGTTCAAGGACCTATAAGGATACCTATATTTATTATATGGCCATTAATTCCATTAAAATATGTAAATGCACTCAAAGTGCAAAGATACTGGTGCAGGGCACCCTGATGAAGGAAGGAGGGTCACTTGGGTGACTAATGAGTTTGATAAGGATACAAGACCTATAAGGTCTTTTCAATGATGTAACCTGGATATTAATCCATTTTATTTGATCCATGAAGGATGTAAAACTTGTAATAATACACTTGGTACAAATATTGATGTAATTGTCAAAACATGGCATATAGACCTAGAGGATAGGAATAGGTCTTAGAGGGATTTTAATGGTTTAAAATTGTTATTTGTATCATAAAAGAACAAAATCCAAATTTATAGAATCTTGGGAGTTATATTAAATAATTTCTAAAATTTAAAAATTCGAAAAGTAATGGCTAGTTACCAAGGGAGAGAAATCCTGAAATAGTGTTTAGTTTGTGTTGTTAGGAGTTCCAACTAATTTCAATCAGTTGAGGAGGTTTATTAGAGTCAATTTAAACATTGGAGGATCTGATATTTCATAATAGTACTGACTAGAACAAAGCATTTTGTACGGACTGTGTCTTTTGAGTAATAAAATTCAAATTTCTTGCAATTTATTCTAGTAATGAAATTTCTTGTAATTTCATTGAGATCTAACATTGGGCATGATTGACATGCATTTCTAATACCTTGTTTAAATCAATTTCATATCCATTTTATTGATTCTGTATATTTCCTTTTGATTGGTCTATAACAGGGCAAGGGTTTTATCTTGTTTTAAGATGTAAATGGCTAGATCCATCCTCTTTTTGTAATTGCTTTCACTTGGAAATGGATCATATCCATGTATTATAGTATTATAACCATTTTAATGTAGGAATGAGAAGGATTTTGTAGGTGGTGATTGATTGAGGAGTTTGATGGTGTTAAAGAGTGACTTTGGGTCATGAATGAAGTCATAGCTATAGCAGCAAAGGATCTAGCCCTTGGAGGGGCTATTTTATGATTGAATCCATTTGAGGATGGTAAAATAATGGTGGAAAAAATCTCATTTATTTGTTATGGTGTTGGGAGGTCATACATTGAGAGAGCCCTAGTTTATAGGGGGTTTTAAGACCAATTTGGGGCTTTCATATCCAAAAGTGTCATAGAGTTGAATTGATGGCATATTATTATAATTAGATGCATTTCATATGAATTTTGAAGAGGGAAAGGTCTAGGAGATTACCCATGATAGGTTTCCTTTGTTAAATGGGTGAATTAGGTCTCTCTAGCAAAATGGAATCAACAATTTTAAAGTAGTTTGTCTCAAAACAAGTTGGGTTACATTTGGGACATGTTTTAAAAATTCCAAAAGGGTATCCAAGTCATTGATTGTTTTTGAATTCTTTTGGAAAGATGTGGAGAAAAACACCATTTATGACTGGTGAAGGCTACCAGGAGCAGTCCTAGAATGACAGTTTGATAGTTTGGAGCGAACCAATGCAAGTTGAGAGTTTGGGTGAAGTAGATAAGTTGTTTGTAAGGTCTTGAGAACCTTAGGAAGATTTAGAACACCTTGCAAGGGTGTTGAGGATAATATATTTCCTTGTTGGGTACAACCATGGGGTTGGAATGATGATTGAAAGCTTGGATGTGAAGGGTATGAAAGAAGGATTTCATGTTGTGGAGTCTAGGATGGTAAAGGAGGATTGAACTAACCTATGATAGGTCTATGGTAAGTGGTATGGACCTTGGAATGATCCTTGAGTGAAGATAAACAAGAGTGATGTTACAAAACAAAGGTATGAACACACATTTTCCTATGAAGAACACAAATCCATCCCTAGCCTCTACATCAGATACCAAAAGAAGATGTGAAATTGCATTCATGCAATTATGGCCTAGAAGGGTCATCTAGGGGTTAGATTGTTAGTATGGATTGAAATAGTTGTTCTAAACCTTTATAAAATTCTTAAGAGGGATTTTAGACTCATGTTGTCAAGTTGACAACATTGCTTGTCAACTTGACAATAAATATTAGTTGTGCTTTGTTAAGATAGTCAGTTTTAGACTGTTTGGGGATAGTTTTTGGGTAGTTAAATAGTTACAATCAGTTTTTTGGGTGTTTGAGTCTATTTTAAGATTGATCCATGTAATTGGAAGAGGAGAAGTGGAGTTGGGTGTGGAATGAAGGAGCATTTTAATAGTTTTCAATCAATAAACAATAATATTTTCTGCATACTATGACATTGTCTCATGGTACAGTCTAAGACTAGTGAATTAAAATGTTTGCATAAAAGATAAATAACAACATAAGGGGTTAAAGGACTAAAATGGTTTGAGAAGGTTGTCTTTAAACCTTTATCAAAATCCTAAGAGGAGTATTAGGTTCATGTTGTCTAGTTGACAACATAGGTTGTCGACTTGACAACAAATTTTGATCATATTTTGATTGCAACAGTTGGTTTGTGACTATTATTAGATAGTTTTAGAGTTAGTTATATGGTTGATGTCAGTTTATTTTGGAGTTTGAGTCTATTTCATGGTGGATCCATGGGTTTTGAGATAGTTATGTGGAGTTGGTGTGTGTAAAGAACCATTTTTTAAATATTCATTGAATAAATAAATATTCTCTTCAAACTATGTACTGTCTTGTGTGTACAATCAGCCTTAGAAGTGTTTTCAAATGTGTTTTGGTGATGTGTAAGGATTGGACCATGATGTGAGGGCATTTCCTTGGTTTTTATTTACCTTTCCATGTAAATTTTTTATTATTTTATTTTTTAATAAGGTGGAGTAATTAATTGGTCTTCTTGACAAAGACTAGGTTTTGTGTAGGCCCTAGATAAATGACCCTAGAAGTAAGGGTTTGGCTACTAGAAGAATGGGTAGGGGTTGAGAACTTAAAAACTTGAGAATCTTTTTTTTAAAACCTTATAGAATACTATTTCTTACTTTGGGGTCAAGGGAGTAAGTACATTTATAAGTTGCTTTGTACACTAGTAAATTTTAGCTTGTTTTTCGATGAGGTTTAGTTGATTATTAGACACCTATTGGTCGGATAATCGACCACAACAGTCATCAAATTTTTTTAGTTGAAAATACCACACTTGAAATCTCCATCGCAATTGTGATGTCAGCAGTGGTTGAACTATAGACAAAAATGACGTCAAAATCATTGCTTCAACCTGGAAGAATTGCTGGCTATAGTGCTATCTCTACGACCAATGTAGGTCAAATTTGTGATGTACAATCGTCACAATAAATGTCAAATGTATATCTTTCTTGTCGATATGTCTATTCTTTTTTGGTCAAAAAAGAGATAGAAAATTTAATTTTTTTTTAATATATATATATATATATATATATATATAAAATTAAATTAAGCACAGCAATATTATGTCATTGTTGTTTACTATTTACAAATAGTCACACATTTTCTATCTTATTTCACACAAACATGTTCTTTCCTGATCTACAAAAGCAGAGACACAAAAAACCCCTCTAACTATCGGACCATGATGATTAATCCCCTTCTCAAAAATTTATTTGGAAGCATGGTAGAAAGAAAAATCAGTAAGTGGGATGAAACAAAGGAGAAAAGAGCAAAGGGACAAGCTGGTTTTAGACCAAAACACTCCACCATAGATCACGGAGTGACTCTTAGATACTTAGTTGAGAAAATATGGGACACTCTAGGTGACAAGGCTTTTTGCTGGTTTGTTGACTTCAAAAAAGCCTTTAACACTGTCCCTCCTGACAAACTATGGAAAAGAATGGAAGAGCTAGGAATACCTATGGTGCTAAGGACATCAGTACACAGACTATATGAATAAGCTAAGGCCAAAATCAGAACTACGGATGGGTTATTAGAGTGCTTTGTCAGCCTTAAAATCAAAACCACAGTGCCTTATGAGATCTTATTGACAGAAGTGGGTGCCTTTCCCTTAGAAGCTATTGCATTGGTTTGGTTGATATGCTACTTAAAGAAAGAGGGGGATGCTTTGAGGATTGAATGGGTTGTGGGAGATTTTGGGAAAGGATTTCTCAGACTGCCACTCTCCCCCACCCACCATTTTCACCTTAGCATTCCCATTTCTTGGGGATACTTCTCACCGCGTATGACAAGGTAGAGCTCCTTGTCCATTTCCAGCTATACATCTTCTGTCCTCAATTCTACATGCATTATTTATGTTTGTAAATCAGTGTTGCATACAAATCTATGGATGGTGTGTGGTACGAAGCCTATCACAAGCTTGAAAATGATAGTCAATCCATAGTCAAGGTTAAGGAACAAATGGAATAACCAAGAAAACACTATATGTTAAATCATGTGATTTATAGTAGATTGGGGCTCACCTGAGCCATAAACATGAAGAAATGTTCTAAAAAAAGATGTAAACCATATATATGTGCACTTGAGGAAAATAGAAGTTACGTCATATTCATATTAAAATATTAGTTACAATATGAAAATACTAAACTAACTAATTCCTGAGTTCATCTCTGCATATGGTCACAACAAAGATATGTGATTACAATACAGAGAAGGCATCATAAAAATATAATTTCAGAGTTTGCCCTAGCCTGACACATTTTTCACTCAAATCCTTCATCATGGATAAGTGGAGATAGGCGAATAGATGCAGATGAGTTGTCATTGACCCAAATAAAGTATCCACAACCATTATTTCCATGTGATGCCCAGTCTACATTAGTTCTTATATTATAATGAATAGTATTTACATTAGAAACATTAAATATATACACATTAGCAACCTTTTTTCTATTTGGGTAGCACCAAAATTGTCATCTAGGGTTGTTCGATGTCCATGAAGTCTTCAACACACACTGCCCACCACCACATTAACAGTTTGGCACATTGACAAGAGTCATCGAGCCTATATCAATAATGCACCGCACCATAGTTACTAATTTATTATTTTTATATGATTATTTTTATATGAAATACACCAAGGAGTACCATCAAAAATATTAACCATTTACAATAATGAAAAGTAAACCTAAATCAAATAGCTCATTTTTTTATCAGTATGTGTAGTCTATGTGTATATGAAAAATGAAAGAAATATCAAGCTGAAATAAAATAGTGAACAAAATAGTATTCCACATAGAGTGAATGAAATATACCATCAAAAGAAGGTGACAAAATCTTGTCATGAAGCATAGACATAGGAAATCAAAAAGGGGCCAAAGACAAGAAATAAGAAAAATCATTACGACTATAGAAAAATCATTTATACTATAATAAAAAAAAGAAACATTCTTTGTCAACAATTTTCAAAATCATTATGACTATAGAAAAATAATTAAGACTATACAAAATCAAATTTTAGAAATGGACGGTTCTGATGGTTTTCCATTACAAAAATTAAGCATTCATCATTTGGTATTGTGTATTCCATTTAAGTATGTCAACAATGTTCAAAATCTTGTCATCAAGCACAGACAAGAAGTAAGAAAAATCATTAGGACTATAGAAAAATCAAGTTCTAGAAATGGATGGTTCTGATATTGCTTTTCCATTACAACAATTGAGCATTCATCATTTGGTACTTCTTGATGTATTCCATTTAAGTTTTTTAGTTTTCATGTTTATGTGCATGTTCTTTATGTGTTTGGCTTCTCTCCCTCACAAGGGATACATCGATAGGTTTGATTTGAAAGCATAATGATTTTACAGTCTTTTTTCATATCACAGACTTAAAATCACTAAACAACCAATTGCCTCTTTGAAACAAAGAATGAGCAAATCACACATTCACAAATTTCACATAGACAGCAAAAGAATCACACCATGAATGAAGCACCAATTTTATATCTTGTATTAATGATAAAGTCGACCCCCATTACATCATTTTATTACAATTTATAGAGCCATGCTCTTATTTTCGCAGATAGCATTTTGCTGCAGCTAAAACTTGAAAAGAAATCTAAACTCTAGATTGCATTAAAGAAACTACTACTAAAGGTGAGCTAAACTACCCTAGCATAGAATTAAACCTTGTGCACTACAAATATTTGAACAAATCAAGCAGCAAACATCTCAAAAAATGGGGTTGGAACTGGTGCAGGCACTTGATGATCTTCATGTTTGTACCCTTGATCATTGGCTCCGGCTACTCCACATAGTCCTGACTGAAAGAGATCCCAAAATCATACATAAATGACCCAAAGAAAGAAGCCCAGATGATTGAAAAGTGATCTCTAAGATAATTGGAGTCATCTTTCGGACGTGCCAAAAATGTCCAAATCTCGACACTTGGTCCAAAAAACTCAAAACCCAAAATTGACTAAGTGCTAAGTCCTTTATCTCCACTATTTTGGACTTGTCAAACCTGTCGGACTTATAGGTGGCTGAGAACTCCTCATGGCCGAAAGGCCAAAAAATAGGCTCTACAAAAATGGCTAAGTACAAAACTCCTTCCAATCCAACTCTCAGTCTTTCTGACTTTTCCGAGGCCGAAAAAATAGGAAGGCCGAAAGGCCAAAAATTTAGGGGCCCAAAAATTTAGGAGGCCCAAAAAAATAGGAGGTCTGAAAAAATCTCCAACTTTCAAAATTTCAGACTTTTTGGTGGCCGAAAAAATAGGAGGTTCAAAAAAATCTCCAACTTTCAGAATTTCAGACTTTTCGGTGGCCGAAAAAATAGGAAGTCCGAAAATTTAGGGGCCCAAAAATTTAGGAGGCCCAAAAAAATAGGAGGTCTGAAAAAATCTCCAACTTTCAGAATTTCAGACTTTTCAGTGGCCGAAAAAATAGTAAGGCCGAAAGGCTGAAAATTTAGGGGCCTGAAAATTTAGGAGGCCCCAAAAAATAGGAGGCCCGAAATTTTAGGAAGACAAAATTTTCTAAGTCCACAAATTTTTTCTTCGAAAAAAGGCTAAGTCCACAACATTTTTCGGCCTTTCGGGGTTGTGAGGAATTTTTTGCATTTAGGCCTTTTCGACCTCTAAAACTCTGAAAAGCTTGAACTCCAAACCAACCTTTGAACTCTGAACTTTTGAACTTTGAACTTTGAACTTCAAGCCTTTTGCACTTCAAACCTTTGATCTTTGAACTTTTGAACCTTGGGCAACTTTCGAGCTTCCGAACTTCTGAACCTTTGAACTTTTAGACCTTCAGCACTGAAAAATGGCTAAGTTTTAAAATTCTCTAAACTTTGTCAAAATTGAAGACTCAGTGTTTTGGAAGAATGTTGGGGTGAACTCTTTAAAACTTCTCTGTCACTTCTTGGATTTCCAAAAATCTTAGTCCCCTGGATGTCAACTTCCCTTGTTGTTTCTTTGTAAATCTTAGCATCAAACTTCTACATGCAAAAAATAGTTGTCAGTAATGCCTTATTGAAAGCATGAAGAAAATTCTAACTATCTAAACTAATTGCACAAGGAAAACAAACCAAAACCCCAAAGGCAACTAAAAGACCCTAAAAAAAAAGGGGGTCCCCATTAGGCCAAGTGGCCAAAATGGGGCATGTGTTGTGGAACCACAACAAATAGCCCCGACAAAAGGAGAAATGACCAAGGCATTTCTTTACCAGTAAACTTTCTCTGAAATTGTCTTGCAATAAATTGAACACAAGCACCATTCATGAAAATATTATTCCGCCAACTTTCAAAATTGAAATCCTTTATTGTTTCATCTAGTGGGTGCATCTGTGTGTTCATTCCTCCAACACTTGGATGAAGGTTTCCTAGATAAAAAACACTTGGAGCCAATCTTTACTTACTTTCATAAACTTCCATAATCTCATTCTAACCTTGCTCTACTACCAGTCAGGCGTTCATAGCCCTAGTAGAGGTTGCTAGAGTCACCCCCTTTTATCTTCTAACAAGATATATGGTTTTTTTATTATTTGGAGGGCTCTTTTATAGTCAACATTATTTCATGGAATGGAACTGTTTTGAGCCATTGTGCTCTGAATATTGTCACTTTTTCAATTGTCTTCAATTTAGCATTTTTGGTATGCTAAGGTAGCGCTTAGGCTATGCTACCTTAGTGCTTGCATTTCTAATTTCTCTTTTTCTCTTTTTTTTTTCCTTCTTTCTGGAAACTTGGGTAGTGATTAGGCTACGGCACCTAAGCATTTGAACTTTGCTTTTCCTTGTTGACCTTTCTTTATGCATTCCTCCTTTTGATTTTGTCCCTTCAAGTCAAGATGTAGATGGAGAAGGGTTTTGAGATTTGAGGTCACCCATAACAATAGGCTCCAATCAACTCCAACTGATACTTACCTGAGAAACCAACAACCACAGTATCATGTTTAAAGTGTGTAATGTGTTGAGGATGGTCGACGTTGAATATCAACTTGATTGCTAGTGAAAGGCATCACCATTCATGATCCATGTATACAATTTCTTGCAAGATGAATTCCTTTAAAAATTTTGACTAAGAAAAACCTCTGCCTCCTCTCAAAGACCACCTGGGATGGATCACTTTCTAGGAATAGCCCCGATAAAAACTCTCTTTTCCCCAGACTGACAAACAAAAGAAAAAACACTCAAGCAACAAGGAATGAGACTGACCCACTAACAAAACAAAACTTAACCACTAAAACACAAGGGAAACTAACTAACACCTACCTAATTACAACTAAAGTTAAATTATATACAAAAAACTTAGAACAACAAGTATATGAATTGCTTATTAACTAATTTTTCTTTCCATGCAGTAGCAATAATGCACCCTAGATAGTTCTAAGGAATGCAAACTCATCTTTGTACTCAGAAAAATAAGATTTAGACAATTCATGTTCAAATTCTGGGTACAAATCACATAAAATCAAAAGTTGTGGCAAGTCTCCATAATCATGATTAATCCACAAATAAGTTTTTTCACCTTTATCATATTCAAACTGAAAATCATCAAAAAGCAAGGGATAATGGATAGATACAACTTGGTTTAGTGGGTTCCCAGCCATGGGCATATACTCAATGTGATTTCTTCTTCTGGAGGTCTTATCTCACGGTACACCAATCCATCCTCCTTAAGTGCATACACACCATTAGAAAACATATTCATCTATGATGTATTATACCTCTCATTACAACAAGGTTCAAAATGAAAATCATCCAAATTGTGATCCCTGTTATAATTATCATTAGTCGTAAATAATCAATCATCACATTTGACCTCATTAGGACTAAGAATTTCACTCAGAAGCATGTCTTCAAAATTGCAAGAATTTTTATAATCATCATTCAAATTATTTTCTCGCTCATGCCTCAAAGAGACATGTTCAAAGTTGTACTTACCTTCTAAGGTGATCTCCCAAGCTAACAAGAATTCAAGACAACTTACCTCTGAATGTATCTCAAATGGATGAATCCTACATGAATTGGCTACTGTAAGGTTTGATATATGCATGGAATACCCATAAATGGACATTTCTTTACTCAAACATGATACCAAATCAAGAACCTTGTCTACCTCCCCTGATGACAAAAATTGAGAGTCATCTTGTTTGTTGTTCTGTAAATGCTGAGATTCCTCTACCTCAAGGTGCAATTTTTCATCTTCATCATCTTCCTTTTGATCATCCTCTTGAATTTCTTGTATCTCCTTTATTTGGGCTCCATCATGATTAGCATTCAAAAAGGATAGTGCATGATCACTTATGATTTCATGAGAAGAGACCTTTCCACTTTCATCTTTCATGAAGATGTCTATGAATGTATTTATGATTTCACTCTCCTCATCATTGGGGATTTTCTTGCCTTCATTTTCTTGTATGTAAATCACTTTATCTTTCTCATTAGGCAAATCCATATCTTCCAAAGTCTCATGAATTTGATCATGTTCCTCTTCTTCTTCCCTTGATTGACTATCCCAATGATCTGCTATAGGAATTAATACCTCTTCAATAGTCATCTTTCCCTTCAAATAGAAGTCCATCTTTCCAAGAAAAATAGGGCAGTCCATCTAACAATGCTGATTCATGAGGTGTATTCTACATCCTTCCATCCATGAAAAATCTGATAATGACATAGGAATACCCAATTCTTGCAACTTCTCATCCAATCTACTTTGTTGAAGTGGAATATCTACCCAACAATGATTATCCATGCCTTTGTTGTGTGAATATTTTTTAGCATCAAAAGTGTCATCAGAATTACCTTGTGAAGATGACAAATATTTTGTACTTGCTTCTCTTTCATGGCAATAATTCTGGGGCAGCATTGAATATCTCTCATCCTCCTAGATTTGTTCATCATTTCTTGTTATCCCATGACTAATTTTTGTTGAAAAATCATTTGGTAACTTGCATTTTGAATTACAATCAGCATTTAGGATCATATCACTTTCATTATTGCACAACTTATCAAGCTCATATAACTGACCAGAAAGCTTTCCATTTGAAGTATCATCATGTTTTCATGGATTGAGCAATGGAGTATAGTAAGAATATGACAAGATCTCTATAGGAGCATCATTGGGTAGCAAAATATTTGTGTCCAAGGTTGTATCATGGGAATTTTGGCACCAAATATAATCTCGAAAGTGATTGATCTGATTCTTTTGATTGGCTAATTGCATCATATGGATAGCAGGCATGTTGTAATTAGTTGAATGAGATCATTGGGTAGCAAAATATTTGTGTCCAAGGTTGTATCATGGGAATTTTGGCACCAAATATAATCTCGAAAGTGATTGATCTGATTCTTTTTATTGGCTAATTGCATCATATGGATAGCAAGCATGTTGTAATTAGTTGAATGAGATGATTGTAGTTGATTTGATGTATTCACTGGGTCGACATAGAGCTGTAATGATTGACAACATTCAATCAATTGCATATTGAAACTTCCATCAAGGCCATTTGTACCATTTGTAACATCACATCCACATTGTGCCAAGAAAAGAGCCTTGTTGAATGCATCATACAAGGTAGTAACCTCACCAAAAGATCTGATTATGCATGCAAATGAGAAATCCAAACACCATAAATAATGCTCTTTTAACATTGAATCATGCACCATCCTTTCTGAATCTTGAACCCTTTGATACATGAAGAGAAATTAATGATTAAATTGGGCAATGGACTCTTGAGGTGTCCTTCTTATAGCAGCAAAATAAAATAGTGAATCTTGTGAACTCACATTGGGATCAAATTTAATTAAGAACAAATCCTTTAATTCAATCCATGAGAAAATAGAATTGGATGAGAGTCTTTCATACCATTGAAGTGCTACACCTTGAAATGTCTTAACAAATAAATTGCAAACAACATCTTCATGTTCAATTTCAAGAAAAAGCATTAGATCCTTGCAAGTCCTTACATGATTTGTAGCATTTTGTCCATTACTGGGGAAGAACAAAGGAAGCCTATTATGTGCACGCAAAGGAATCTCATGGATACCTCCCGATATAGACAATGAACTATCCATTGAAGCTAGATTTTCCCAACATCCAACTTGTTTAATGTGATTATAACTTGAAAAACCTTTTGGTTAAGGCCCTCCTTCTAGTGCCACTTCTGTTGAGTGTCATTTTTACACAAGGACAATGGCTAGGAATTTTTGTGAGAAACTTCCCCTCTCGAAAGACTGACGGAATCAATCTCAAGGTTCCTTCTGGCCGGGTCTCAACTGCTTGGCTAGCTCAGCGGAAGATAAATATGAATCTGGTTGACAAGGAGGCCTTTGCTGGTTCTTTTCTCAAGGGAAACTATAAAATAAACTTTAGGAAACCAAGATATCTCTTTTTTGATACGATTTTCAAATTTTAAGAATGAAAGCAATGTTGATTTAATTGATGTACTGAAATAACTTGCAAAGAGGGTTAGAAGATGTAAGGTAACAAGAGATTTGAAAGAAATTGCTGAAACAAAACCTATTGGACACATGCTAGCATAACACCACCATGTGAATTAAAGAACCAAGAAGATGAGAAAACCCACACAACAAAGATCAGATCATGTCACAATCTTTAGCTGAATGGATGCAATCATCAATGAAAGTTGAACAAATGCAGACGTATTGATAAGTCAAAACTCATCAGATCACGAAGCCACTCTAGATGCGTGCACACTTGAGACAAGTTAATCTTTAGGCACCAAAGATTAATTATCTCAAAAATTCATCACAACATAACAATGTAGTACCAACAAACACCAAACTAAAAGATCGCAGACTTAAAATCACTAAACAACCAATTGCCTCTTTGAAACAAAGAATGAGCAAATCACACATTCACAAATTTTGCATAGATAGTAGAAGAATCACACCATGAATGAAGCACCAATTTTATATCTTGTATTAATGATCAAGTCAACCCCCATTACATCATTTATTACAATTTATAGAGCCATGCTCTTATTTTTGCAACTAGGGTTTTGCTGCAGCTAAAACTTGAAAAGAAATCTAAACTCTAGATTGCATTAAAGAAACTACTACTAAAGGTGAGCTAAACTACCCTATCATGGAATTAAACCTCGTGCACTATAAAGATTTGCACAAATCAAGCACCAAACATCTCAAAAAATGGGGCTGGAACTGGTGCATGCACTTGATGATCTTCAAGTTTGTACCCTTGATCATTGGTTCTAGCTACTCCACGTGGTCCTGACTGAAAGAGGTCCCAAAATCATGCATAAATGACCCAAAGAAAGAAGCCTGGATGACTGAAAAGTGATCTCTAAGATAACTAGAGTCATCTTTTAGACGTGCCAAAAATGCCCAAATCTCGACACTTAGTCCGAAAAACTCAAAACCCAAAATTGACTAAGTGTTAAGTCCTTTATCTCCACTATTTCAGACTTGTCGAACCTGTCAGACTTGTAGGTGGCCGAAAACTCCTCATGGTCGAAAGGCCAAAAAATAGGCTCTACAAAAATGGCTAAGTACAAAACTTCTTCTCATCCAACTCTTGGACTTTCTGACTTTTCAAACTTTTGGGAGGCCGAAAAAATAGGAATGCCAAAAGGCCAAAAATTTAGGGGCCCAAAAATTTAGGAGGCCTGAAAAAATAGGAGGTCCGAAAAAATCTCCAACTTTCAAAATTTCAAACTTTTCGATGGCCGAAAATTTAGGAGGCCCGAAAAAATAGGAAGGCCGAAAAAATAGGAGGTCCGAAAAAATAGGAGGTCCGAAAAAATCTCCAACTTTTAGAATTTCAGACTTTTCAGTGGCCGAAAAAATAGGAAGGCCAAAAGGCCAAAAATTTAGGAGGCCCGAAAAAATAGGAGGTCTGAAAAAATCTCCAACTTTTGAAATTTTGGACTTTTTGGTGGCTGAAAAAATAGTAAGGCTGAAAGGCCAAAAATTTAGGGGCCTGAAAATTTAGGAGGCCCGAAAAAAATAGGAGGTCCAAAAAAATAGGAGGCCCGAAATTTTAGGAAGACAAAATTTTCTAAGTCCACAAATTTTTTCTTCGAAAAAAGGCTAAGTCCACAATATTTTTCGGCCTTTCGGGCTTGTGAGGAATTTTTTGCATTTTGGCCTTTTCGACCTCTGAAACTCTGAAAAGCTTGAACTCCAAATGAACCTTTGAACTCTAAACTTTTGAACTTTGAACTTTGAACTTTGAGCCTTTTGCACTTCAAACCTTTGATCTTTAAACTTTTGAACCTTGGGCAACTTTTGAGCTTCTGAACTTCTGAACCTTTGAACTTTCAGACCTTCAGCACTAAAAAATGGCTAAGTGTTAAAATTCTTTGAACTTTGTCAAAATTGAAGACTGAACGTTTTGGAAGAATGTTGGGGTGAACTCTTTAAAACTTCTCTGTCACTTCTTGGATTTCCAAAAATCTTAGTCCCTTGAATGTCAACTTCCCTTGTTGTTTCTTCGTAAATCTTAGCATCAAACTTCTACATGCAAAAAATAGTTGTTAGTAATGCCTTATTGAAAGCATGAAGAAAATTCTAACTATCTAAACTAATTGCACAAGGAAAACAAACCAAAACCCCAAAGGCAACTAAAAGACCCTAAAAAAAAAGGGGGTTCCCATTAGGCCAAGTGGCCAAAATGGGGCATGTGCTGTGGAACCACAACAAGTACATGTGTTGCTAGGTAAGCTCCCAATAGCACTCAGACAAATATGCATGTTCATCACCTATGCATATGAAGTGGCTCTAATGGAAGATACAATTAGTAAATTCTGCATACTTTTTATTTTGTTCTGGGTTGATATTGTCAGACATGGTCTTTCTTGAATGGAATGACTCGTTACTTGTACATTGACTAGAATGTTGGTGGAAGATGGATGATTTGTTTACAACCATTTTTTCAACTCTAATTTTATGAGCTGATTTTGGTTAGAATTCATTGAGGTCTAAAAAGAAGGATAATTGTCA
Organism: Chamaecyparis obtusa; assembly: GCA_027943335.1. Taxonomy (NCBI): domain Eukaryota; kingdom Viridiplantae; phylum Streptophyta; class Pinopsida; order Cupressales; family Cupressaceae; genus Chamaecyparis; species Chamaecyparis obtusa. The sequence goes on from BSBK01001713.1 coordinate 147,636, forward strand.
TTGAAATAAGACTTGTCCATTACTAATTTGAAATATTTTTGTTGATGGAAGCTAAGATTTGTCACACTTAATGCCAATGGAATTTCATGTTTGAAAGAGGAATAAATTAAATTAGTCTTAATGAGACCTAAACCTTTAACAACATATTAGGGTTTAGATTAAAGATTGGAGTCTAGTTTTTAGCAAATGCACAAAATTGTCAAAGTTGCAATGACAACTTTTTGTGCAAAAAAATGCAAGAAGAAGGGAACTAATAGAAAACTAGTTTGAAAGTCAGTTATAGGCATTTGTACCCATAGAAAAGTATGCCCTCACGTCCCATGGGATGCCATGCCTCCTCCAATGTTTATGTCATACACCCTGTGGTAGTCAGACCATGTGTCGTGCTTGTTCAGAGAGTATTTATTACATAATTTTCAAAGATGATATAAAGATATTATATTTTATACTTAGCAAGATCTTGCTAAGTTAAAAAAAGGTGAATTTCATTTCTCATTTCATTATTTCATTTGTGAAAAAAAGAAGTGCAGCGCGCGCGAAGGAGATAAGTCCCTTCATTTTAATATTAATATAATTTTCATATTCATTTTGTCAAAATAAATTGATTTTGCATACGAACTATACAATAGGATGCATTGGAGGAGGCATGGCATCACATGGGAAATAGGGTCATAGTTTTCTATGGGTGCAAATATGTTGCACCATAGCTGGTGCCGCTCTACAACAGGGCATAGATATCCATCAAAGCATGAAGGATAGAGGATTTTGTATGGTCAAGGGTTCCTCAAGCATACCTATGAGCCTAGAAGACCCTTAGTCCATGTGGATCCTAGTTGGCTCTGAATGGCTAAACTTAGCTTTAGTAGGGTATGTGCAAGATCATGAGGGGCCAAACTATGCCCTTAAGTGGCAATGAAAAATCAACAAATCAGGGTTAGTCAACTTGACGTGAAAATTTCAACTAGCTATCAACCTAATATCAAAAAGTTGTAAGAATAGAATCTGTAGAAAATTGAATGTAGTTTCTAAACTACTAGGCTTTTTTTGAAAAAAAGTTAGTATGATTGGTGAAAAGTATAGATTTCAATGCAGCAGTACAAAAATTTTAGGAAAAAAATAAGAAGTAGGTGCATGTCTGACCACCTTAATCATAATCAAATGATAATATTTTATTATAATATTTTATATATAAGTAGTAGACTCATGCATGGATGTGACACATATTTTTTTGTAATTTTATTCCCAAAAAATAATTAATTATGAATTTTTTGCTACAACATTTTTAGAATAAAAAAACTCCCGTGTTTGACCACCTTAACTCATTCAAAACTTTACAAAATTCAATTTTATTTTTTTTCCTTATAGTAGGTGAAGCATAGAATGTGACACAATTTTTGGATTTCAAAAATGTTATACCGTCTAAAAGTTATAGTCATTTTTCAATCAATATATAAATCAACACTTTAGAGGTAACTCAATTAGAAAATAATTAATAATTACTTACCGAATTCAAAATTTGACAGCAATTATATCAATAGAAAGCTGATAATCTCCTTAAGATACCCTTTTCATTTCATCAAATTCGGGTGAAAAAAAAGTCGTCAGCTACATGGTCGAAGTCTAGAACTCAGAGAAACAGGGGAACAACACATTTTTGAGACATTTCAATAGTTGACCATGTAGGTTTGGTGCACAAAGCAATACCGAGCCTAATCAGGTACCCGATATTTTTGGGTACCCGAAAAGGCCAGCAAAATTTTGATTTTTCACTTTTCCCTCCCCTTTCTCCCTCCCATTTCTCCATCCTCTATTAGATTAGATTATATATTAGATTATATATTATATATATTAAATATTATATAATATACATTTTACGTTAAATATTATTATTTAATATATATTAATATTAAATGTTACATTATATATCATATATTACATATTATTTTATATGTATATAATATATATTAATATGTATTTTACAACTATGTACGAAAGGTTGGAAGATTGTAGAAAAATCATCAATGGCCATTGAAAGAAGAAAAGGAAATCAATCAGCCATTTAAAAAATTCATGGGCGGCCATTGAGGAAGAGAGAGAGAGTGAGAAGGTGGCAGGGGCTGAGAGAGGAAGAGAGAGAGTGAGAAGGTGAGAAGGAGAGAGAGAGAGAGAGAGAGAGAGAGAGAGAGAGAGAGAGAGAGAGAGAGAAGGGGAAGGATAACCAATTCATTACAATATTAATCAGTAAGGAGCAAGGCAAACTTAAATAATATCACAACAGGTATTAGAAATCCAAATTCTAATTAGGAGTTTTAAGAAAATTGAGTAAGGTCCTGGATAGGGACATTACAGATCCACACATTGCTCAATAGATACCTCCAAGAACCCACATACATGGGAGTAGGTTTGAAGTAAGACTAAGATTGTTTATCGGTTCAAAAATATTATTGTGTTGTACTTTTGATTAACATCCAATGATTGGATGTGAAATTCACAAATTTGATTATATTACCACTAGTTCTATTTCAAATTCTGGAAAAAATGGATATTTGACATATGTTCATAAATTTCAGTCAACACCATTTTAAAATAACACATCAATTTATTTTCACACATTGAGAATATCATCAATAGGAATTGAACTAAAATTGGCATAGGTCATAGGAAATAAATGCCCCAACTATTTATTGTCTTCTTCATTTTGAGTTTCTTATTACAATCAGGAGAAGAATATTACTCTCAAAATGGTTTTGGATAGTAACATTTTTACTTCCTCTTCTCAAATATTTCTTCCCTCATCTTGCTGCCTATTGATACCCACAAAGTAAATCTAGGCATTTCTGCCATGTAATGGAAGAAAAATGGTTTCCTAATTGATATGTGTCTAAATAATACATGCAATAACATTTTCTTTGGTTTTGCTCACTAACCCTTTACAACAGAAAATATTTACAAAAACTATCATGTACTTGCATGATGACATTATATATTACAAAAATCCTACAAAGAAGTAGCTGGCAAGCAGCTCAAAAAGTAGTAACTGATAGCAAGTGGGTTATTGTAGATGCTTTAATAAACCACTATCTTCTTTACTCAAGCAACATCTAGTTCATCTGCTCGACTGGGGCATGTTTGGGAATAGACAGTCTCCATTTAAACTCAAGTCTCTAGAAGCCGTTATATTTCGCAGTGGAGGAGATACACCCATTGGCTCTGGAATAACTTTATGCTCACTGGAATTTCAATTTCTCTTCAATTGGGTAACTCTTTCCAAAATTGCATCTACACTTTTACCAATTTGGGAAATCAATGGGTCTATTTGTGGACCTCCAAGGTGTTGGTCACCTAAACGAGAACCTTGAGATGAATCAGGAACTTCTCTATGAAAGAGATCAGTACCTTGAGAAGCTCTCCACTTGTCAACTAAATTAAAACCTTGGACCATATATGGCTTCCCTTTTTTGTAAAATGAGGAGTGAGACTACCTTGCCAAAGGTGGAAATGAACTTACATTTGAGGGATAATGCCCAACATGAGTAACTTGGTTTCCCAAGTCCCGTAAATGCAAGGTCATTGATGAATAGGCATTTCTAATAGAAATATTTGTGGTGCTAGAATGAAGTGGATGACCAAATTATTTTCCTGTTAAACCAATTTGAGGCTTCATTTCACATTGCTCTGTGGATAATTCCACAACACTTGTTACTTGAGCTACTAGCAGATGGTGAGTACTCATCATCATCATCTGACATAGGCTGACACGTGCATATCTTACTTATTTCCTTTGTTGTTTTCCCCTTTCTAGCTCTTCCTCATTATCTGTAACTTCTATCATGGGTCCAAGAAGCTCTTCCCATTCTTTCCCATTAACTGTGGACTTTGTCTCTTCGTCCTAAGTAATTGGCATACCTTGGATGGCACCAATATAACCATTTTCTTCTGAAATGTCCTTTTCTCTCACATTAATCTCTCTATTAAGAATATTTTCTATATCTTCCTCTCTATATTGAATAGATGTAGCTATAATCCCATTTTCATCAATAATATTCCTTGCACCATTGAGTAATATATCATGCAATTCCTTAATAGTTTCTATCATGGGTCCAAGAAGCTCTTCCCACTCTTTCCCATTAATTTATACAAATATTTTTATTTGTAACAATATTTTCTACATATATTATGATATTGATCCAATTTGATGCACCTTCGCTATTTGATCCATACTTCCCTTTCATTTCACTTGCTTTGCTCATTTTGCACGACATAGGCTAGATTTGACAACAAGTAAGGATTTTGCAAATTTTGGAGAATCTCTGTTAAAGAGAAGGTAAGCATGGCTAAGCTAAGTGCAACAAAGAGGGAGAGAACTAAATTGAGAGAGCGGAGGTGAACAGTGATAATGATGAAAATATTTCAGGCCTTCCAAAATATGTAAATTATAATCTTCCTCCCAGAGCAACCATAAATGAAGTAATGCATGAAAATAATATGAATTCCTAGGGGTCCGAGTACGCCTTATCACGCGTTAGGACCCCTAGGAAGTCCTCATGACCCCTTTTAACACATTGGAATGCTCAAGTGTGTCCTAAGAGGTCTTATGACACCGTCAAACACACTTGAGCATTAAAATGTGTCAAAAGGGGTCATGGGGACTTCCTAGGGGTCCTAGTACGCCTTATCCTGTGTTAGGACCCCTAGGAAGTCCCCATGACCCCTGTGGACACATTGGAATGCTCAAGTGTGTCCTAAGGGGTCCTATGGCCCCTTCAAACACACTTGAGCATTCAAATGTGTCAAAAGGGGTCATGGGGACTTCCTAGGGGTCCTAATAGGCCTTATCATGCGTATGGACCCCTAGGAAGTCCCCATGACACCTATGGATACATTGGATTCCTCAAGTGTGTATGAAGGGGCTATAGGACCACTTATGGACACATTCGAATGCTCAAGTGTGTCCTAAGGGGTCCTATGACACCTTCAGACACACTTCAACATTCAAATGTGTCAAAAGGAGTCATGGGGACTTCCTAGGGGTCCTAATGGCCCTTATCACACATTAGGACCCCTAAGAAGTCCCCATGACCCCTTTTGACACATTAGAATGCTCAAGTGTGTCATAAGGGGTCCTACGGCCCCTTTAGACACACTCGAGGATTAAAATGTGTCAAAAGGGGTCATGGGGAATTCCTAGGGGTCCTAATACACGTTATCACGTGTTAGACCCCTAGGAAGTCTTCGTGACCCTTGTGGAAATATTGGAACACTCAAGTGTGTCCTAAGGGGTCCTACGGCCCCTTCAGACACACTTGAGCATTCAAATGTGTCAAAAGGGGTCATAGGGAATTCCTAGGGGTCCTAATAGGCCTTAACGAATGTTAAGACAACTAGGAAGTCCCCCTAACCCCTATGGACACATTGGAATGCTCAAGTTTGTCCTAATAGGTCCAACGGCCCATTCAAACACACTTGAGCATTCAAATGTGTCAAAAGGGGTCATGGGGACTTCCTAGGGGTCCTAATAGGCCTTATAGTGCATTCGGACCCCTAGGAAGTCCCCGTGACCCCTTTTGACACATTGGAAAGCTCAAGTGTGTCCTACGGGGTCCTATGACACCTTTGAACACACTTGAGCATTCCAATGTGTCAAAAGGGGTCATGGGGACTTCCTAGAGGTCCTAATAGGCCTTATCACATGTTAGGACCTCAAAGAAGTCCCCATGAGCCCTTTTGACACATTGGAATGCTCAAGTGTGTCCTAAGGGGTCCTACGATGCCTTCGGACACACTTGAGCATTCTAATGTGTCAAAAGGGGTCATGGGGACCTCCTAGGGGTCCTAGTAGACCTGATCATGAGTTAGGACCCCTAGGAAGTCCCTGTGACCCCTTTTGACACATTAGAATTCTAAAGCATGTTATAAGGTGTTCTACAACCCCTTCAAACACACTTGAGCATTCAAATGTATCAAAAGGGGTCAAAGGGACTTCCTAGTGGTCCTATTAGGCCTTATCACACGTTAGGAACCCTAAGAATTCACCGTGACCCCTTTTGACACATTGGAATGCTCAAGTGTGTCCTAAGGAGTCCTACAACACTTTCAGACACACTTGAGCATTCCATTGTGTCAAAAGGGGACATGGGGACTTCCTAGGGCTCCTAGTAAGCCTTATCATTAGTTAGGACCCCTAGGAAGTCCTCGTGACCCCTGTGGACACATTGGAATGCTCAAGTGTGTCCTAAGGGGTCCTAAAGCCCCTTCGGACATAGTTGAGCATTCAAATGTGTCAAAAGGGATCATGGGGACTTCCTAGGGCTCCTAATAGGCCTTATTGCATGTTAGAACCCCTAGGAAGTCCCCATGACCCTTTTTAACACATTGGAATGCTCAAGTGTGTCCTAAGGGTTCCTACGATGCCTTCAGATACACTTGAGCATTGCAATGTGTCAAAAGGGGTCATCGGGACTTCTTGGAGGTCCTAATAGGCCTTATCATGCATTAGGACCCCTCGGAAGTCCCCATGACCACTTTTGACACATTGGAACACTCAAGTGTTTCCTAAGGGGTCCTACAACACCTTTGGACACATTTGAGCATTTCAATGTGTCAAAAGGGATCATGGGGACTTCCTAGGGGTCCTAATAGGCCTTATCATGCATTAGGACCCCTAAGAAGTATTCATTACCCCTTTTGAAACATTGGAACACTCAAGTGTGTAATAAGGGGTTCTACAGCCCCTTTTAACACACTTGAGCATTCAAATGTGTCAAAAGGGGTCATAGGGAATTCCTAGGGGTCCTAGTAGGCCTTATCATGAGTTAGGACCCCTAGGAAGTCCCTGTGACCCCTTTTGACACATTGGAATGCTCAAGTGTGTCCTAAGGGGTCCTACCATGCTTCTGGACACACTTGAGCATTCCAATATGTCAAAAGGGGTCATGGGGATTTTCTAGGGGTCCTAATAGGCCTTATCATGCGTTAGGACCCCTAGGAAGTCCCTATGACCCCTTTTGACACATTGGAGGGCTCAAGTGTGTCCTAAGGGGTCCTACAATGCCTTTGGAAACACTTGAGCATTCAAATGTGTCAAAAGGGGTCATGGAGACTTCGTAGGGGTGCTAGTAAGCTTTATCACAAGCTAGGACCCCTAGGAAGTCATTGTGACCCCTATTGACACATTACAATGCTTGAGTGTGTCCTAAGGGGTCCTATGACACCTTCAGACACACTTGAGCATTCAAATGTGTCAAAAGGGGTCATAGGGACTTCCTAGGGGTCCTAATAGGCATTAATGCATGTGACGACCCCTAGGAAGTCCCCATGACCCCTATGGACACATTGGAATGCTCAAATGTGTCCTAAGGGATCCTATGACACCTTCAGACACACTTGAGCATTCCAATGTGTCAAAAGGGGTTATGCGGGCTTTGTAGGGGTCCTAATAGGCCTTATTGCGCATTATGACCCTTAGGAAGACCCTGTGACCCCTTTTGACACATTGGAATACTCAAGTGTGTCGTAAGGTGTCCTATGACACCTTTGAACACACTTGAGTATTCCAATGTGTTAAAAAGATTCATGGGGACTTCCTAGGGGTCCTAATAGGCCTTATCATGTGTTAGGACCCCTAGGAAGTCCCTGTGACCCCTTTTGACACATTGGAATGCTCAAGTGTGTTATAAGGGGTCCTATGGGCCCCTTCAGAGACACTTGAGCATTCAAATGTGTCAAAAGTCATCATGGGGATTTCCTAGGGGTCCTAATAGGCCTTATTATGCATTAGGATGCCTAGGAAGTCCCCATGACCTCTTTTGACACATTGGAATGCTCATGTGTGTCATAAGGGGTCCTTTGGCCCCTTCAAATGCACTTGAGAATTCCAATGTGTCAAAAGGGGTCATGGGGACTTCCTAGGGGTCCTAGTAGGCCTTATCATGAGTTAGGACCCCTAGGAAGTCCATGTGACCCCTTTTGACACATTGGAACATTAAAGTGTGTCCTAAGAGGTCCTATGACACCTTCAGACACACTTGAGCATTCCAATGTGTCAAAAGGGGTCATGAGGAGTTCCTTGGGCTCCTTGTAGGCCTTATCACGAGTTAGGACCCATAGGAAGACCCCGTGACCCCTGTGGACACATTGGAATGCTCAAGTGTGTCCTAAGGGGTCCTACTGCCCCTTCGGACACGCTTGAGCATTCAAATGTGTCAAAAGGGATCATGGGGACTTCCTAAGGTTCCTAGTAGGCCTAATCACGCATTAGGACCCCTAGGAAATCCCTGTGACCCCTTTTAACACATTGGAACACATAGGTGTTTCCTAAGGGGTCCTACAATGCCTTCAAACACACTTGAGCATTCCAATGTTTCAAAAGGGCTCATGGGGACTTCCTAGGGCTCCTAGTAGGTGTTATCATGAGTTAACACCCCTAGGAAGTCCCTGTTACCCCTTTTGAAACATTGGAATACTCAAGTGTGTCCTAATGGTTACTACGACCCCTTCGGACATAGTTGAGCATTCAAATGTGTCAAAAGGGGTCATGGGGACTTCCTAGGGCTCCTAATAGGCCTTATCACATGGTAGGACCTGTAGGATATCCCCGTGACCCCTTTTGACACATTAGAATGTTGAAGTGTGTTCTATGGGGTCCTACAATGCCTTCGAACACACTTGGGTATTTCAATATGTCAAAAGGGGTTATGGGGACTTTCTAGGGGTCCTAATAGGCCTTATCATGTGTGAGGAACCCTAGGAAGTCCTTGTGACCCCTTTTGACACATTGGAACACTCAAGTGTGTCCTAAGGGGTCCTACGATGCTTTTAGACACACTTTAGCATTCCAATGTGTCAAAAGGGGTTAGGAGGACTTCCTAGGGGTCCTAATAGGCCTTATCACATGTTAGGACCCCTAAGAAGTCCCTGTGACCCCTTTTGACACATTGAAATGCTCAAGTCTATCCAAAGGGGTCCTATGACATGTTCAAACACACTTGAGAATTCCAATGTGTCAAAAGGGATTATGGGGACTTCCTAGGGGTCCTAATAGGCCTCATCATGCATTAGGACCCCTAGGAAATCCCTGTGAACCATTTTAACACATTGGAATGCTCAACTATGTCATAAGGGGTTCTACGGCCCCTTTAGACACACTTGAGCATTCAAATGTGTCAAATGGGGTCATGGGGACTTCCTAGGGGTCCTAGTAGGCCTTATTGCAAGTTAGGACACCTAGGAAGTCCTCGTGACCCTTTTTGACACATAAGAATGCTCAAATGTTTCCTAAGGGGTCCTACGACACCTTCAGACACACTTGAGCATTCCAATGTGTCAAAAGGGGTCATGGGGACTTCCTAGGGGTCCTAATAGGCTTTGAGCATTCAAATTTGTTAGAAGTGGTCATGGGGACTTCCTAGGGGTCCTAGCAGGCCTTATCGCATTTTAGGACCCATAGGAATTCCCTATGACCCCTTTTGACACACTAGAATACTCAAGTGTGTCCTAAGGGTTCTTACAACACCTTCAAACACACTTGAGCATTACAATGTGTCAAAAGGGGTCATGGGGAATTCCTAGGGCTCCTAGTAGGCCTTATTGTAAGTTAGGACCCCTAGGAAGTCCTCATGACCCCTATGGACACATTGTAACATTGAAGTGTGTCCTAAGGGGTTCTATGGCCCCTTTGGACACACTTGAGAATTCCCATGTGTCAAAAGTGATCATGGGGACTTCCTAGCGCTCTTAATAGGCCTTATCACATGTTAGGACCCCTAGGAAGACCCCGTGACCCCTTTTGACACATTCGAATGCTCCTAAGGGGTCCTACAACACCTTCAAACACACTTGAGTATTCTAATGTATCAAAAGGGGTCATGGGGAATTCCTAGGGGTCTTAATAGGCCTTATCATGTGTTAGGATCCTTAGGAAGCCCCCATGACCACTTTTGACACATTGGAATGGTCAAGTGTGTCCTAAGGGGTCCTACAATGCTTTTGAACACACTTGGGCATTCCAATGTGTCAAAAAAGGTCATGGGGACTTCCTAGGGGTTCTATTAGGCCTTATCATGAATTCTCAAGTGAGTCCTAAGGGGTCTTATGATGCCTTCAAACACACTTAAGCATTCCATTATGTCAAAAGGGTTCATGGGGACTTCTTAGCGGTCCTAATAGGTGTTATCACATGTTAGGACCCCTAGGAAGTCCTTGTGACCCCTTTTGACACATTGGAACACTCAAGTGTGTTATAAGGGGTCCTACGGCCCCTTCAGAAACACTTGAGCATTCAAATGTGTCAAAAGGGGTCATGGGGATTTCATAGGGGTCCTAATGGGCCTTATCATGCACTAGGAGCCGTAGGAAGTCCTCGTGACCCCTTTTCACACATTGGAACACTTGTGTGTGTCTTAAGGGTGCCTACGGCCCCTTTAGACACACTTGAAAATTCAAATGTGTGAAAAGGGGTCATGGGGACTTTCTAGGGGTCCTAGTAGGCCTTTTCATGAGTTAGGACCCCTAGGAATTCCCCGTGACCCCTTTTGACACATTGAAATACTCAAGTGTGTCCTAAGAGGTCCTAAAAAATCTTCAAACACATTTGAGCATTCCAGTGTGTCAAAAGGGGTCATGGGGACTTCCTATGGCTCCTAGTAGGCCTTATCTCGATTTAGTACCCCTAGGAATTCCCCGTGACCCCATTTGACACATTGGAAGACTCAAGTGTGTCCTTAGGGTTCCTACAGCCCCTTTGGACACACTTGAGCATTCAAATGTGTCAAAAGGTGTCATGGGGACTTCCTAGGTGTCCTAGTAGGCCTTATCATGTGTTAGGACCCCTAGGAAATCCTAGTGATCCCTTTTGACACATTGGAATGCTCAAGTGTGTCCTAAGGGGTCCTATGATGTCTTTAGACAAACTTGATCATTCCAAAATTTCAAAAGGGGTCATGGGGACTTCCTAGGGCTCCTAGTAGGCCTTATCACGAGTTAGGACCCCTAGGAAGTCCCCATGATCCCTATGAACACATTGGAATGTTCAAGTGTGTCCTAAGAGTTCCCACCACCCCTTCAAACATAGTTGAGCATTCAAATGTGTCAAAAGGGGTCATGGGGACTTCCTAGGGCTTCTAATAGGCCTTATCACATCGTAGGACCCCTAGGAAGTCCCCATGACCCCTTTTGATGTATTAGCATGCTAAAGTGTGTCCTAAGGGATTCTACAATGACTTTAGACACACTTGAGCATTCCAATGTGTCAAAAGGGGTCATGGGGACTTCCTAGGGGTACTAAGAGGCCTTATCATGCATTAGGACCCCTAGGAAGTCCTTGTGACCCCTTTTGACACATTTGAATGCTCAAGTGTGTCCTATGGTGTCCTACAACACCTTCGAACATGCTTGAGCATTCCAATGTGTCAAAAGAGGTCCTAGGGACATCCTAGGGGTCCTAACTCATGATAAGGCCTATTAGGACCCCTAGGAAGTCCTCGTGACCCCTTTTGACACATTGGAATGCTCAAGTGTGTCCAAAGGTGTCCTATGATACCTTCAGACACACTTGAGCATTTCCATGTGTCAAAAGGGGTCATGGGGACTTCCTAGGGGTCCTAAGAGGCCTTATCATGAGTTAGGACCCCTAGGAAGTCCTTGTGACCCCTTTTGACACATTAGAATGCTCAAATGTGTCCTAAGGTTTCCTACGATGCATTTAGACACACTTGAGCATTCCAATGTGTCAACAGGGGTCATGGGGACTTCCTAGGGGTCCTAGTTGTCCTTATCATGAGTTAGGATGCCTAGAAAATCCTTGTGACCCCTTTTGACACATTGAAACACTCAACTATGTCACTTGAGCATTCAAATGTGTCAAAAGTGGTCTTAGGAACTTCCTAGGGGTCCTAATAGACCTTAACACGCATTAGGACCCCTTTTAATTCCTTGTGACCCCTATGGACCCATTACAATGCTCAAGTGTGTCCTAATGGGTCCTACAACATGTTCGGACACACTTGAACACTCAAATGTCTCAGAAGGGGCCACGGGGACTTCCAAAGGGTCCTAATAGGGCTTATCCTATGTTAGTGTCTCTAGGAAGTCCCCATGACCCCTTTTGACACATTGGAACATTGAAGTGTGTCAAAAGGGGTCCTATGGCCCCTTCGGACACACTTGAGCATTCAAATGTGTTAAAAGGGGTCATGGGAACTTCCTAGGGGTCCTAGTAGGCCTTATCACGAGTTAGAACCCCTAGGAAGTCCCTGCGACCCCTTTTGACACACTGGAATGGTCAAGTGTGTCCTAAGATGTCCTACGACACATTTAGACACACTTGAGCATTCCAATTGTCAAAAGGGGTCATGGGGACTTCCTAAGGGTCCTAGTAGGCCTTATCATGAGTTAGGACCCCTAGGAAGTCCCTGTGACCCCTTTTGACACATTGGAATGCTCAAGTTTGTTATAAGGGGTCCTACGGCCCCTTTGGAAACACTTGAGCATTAAAATGTGTCCAAAGGGGTTATGGGGACTTGTTAGGGCTCCTAGTAGGCCTTATCATGAGTTAGGGCCCTTAGGAAGTCCCTGTGACCCCTTTTGACACATTGGAATGCTCAACTGTGTCCTAAGGGATCCTACGATGCCTTCTAACACTCTTGAACATTCCAATGCTTCAAAAGGGGTCATGGGGACTTCGTAGGGGTCCTAATAGGCCTTATTGCACCTTAGGCCCCTAGGAAGACCTCGTGACACATTTTGACACATTGAAATGCTCAAGTGTGTCCTAAGGGGTCCTACGATGCCTTCAAACACACTTGAGTATTTTGATGTGTCAAAAGGGGTCATGGGGCCTTCCTAGGGTTCCTAATAGGCCTTATCACATGTTAGGAACCCTAGGAAGTCCCTGTGAGCTCTTTTGACAAATTAGAATGCTCAAGTGTATTATAAGGGGTCCTATGATCCAGTTAGACACACTTGAGCATTGAAATGTGTCAAAAGGGGTCATGGGAATTTTCTAGGGGTCCTAATAGGTCTTATCATGTATTAGGACCCCTAGGAAGTCCCCGTGACCCATTTTGAAACATTGAAATGCTCATGTGTGTCATAAGGGGTCCTACGGCCCCTTCGGACACAATTAAGCATTGAAATGTGTCAAAAGGGGTCATGGGAACTTCCTAGGGGTCCTAGTAGGCATTACTATGAGTTAGGACCCTTAGGAAGTCCGCATGACCCCTTTTGACATATTGTAATGCTCAAGTGTGTCCTAAGACATCCTACCACACCTTCAAAAACACTTGAGCATTCTAATGTGTCAAAAGGGGTCATGGGGACTTCCTAGGGCTCCTAGTAGGCCTTATCACAAGTTAGGACCCCTAGGAAGTCCTCGTGACCATTGTGGACACATTGGAATGCTCAAGTGTGTCCTAAAGGGTCCTACAACCCATTCTGACCCACTTAAGCATTCTAATGTCTCAAAAGGGGTCATGGGAACTTCCTAGGGGTCCTAATAGGCATTATTGACAGGGACTTTCTAGGGGTCCTAACATGAGATAAAGCCTATTAGGAGCCCTAGGAAGTCCCCATGACCCCTTTTGACACATTTGAATGCTTAATTATGTTCCAAGGTGTCGTAGGACCCCTTAGGATGCAATTGAGCATTCCAATGTGTCAAAAAGGGTTACAGGGACTTCCTAGGGGTCGTAGTGTGTGATAAGGCCTATTAGGACCCCTAGGAAATCCCCATGAACCCTTTTGACATTCTACAATGCCTTTGGACCCACTTGAGCATTCCAATGTCTCAAAAGGGGTCATGGGGACTTCCTAGGGGTCCTAATAGGCATTATCACATGTTAACACCACTAGGAAATCCCTGTGACCCCTTTTGACACATTGGAATGCTCAAGTGTGTCATAAGGGGTCCTATGGCCCCTTCAGACACACTTGAACATTCAAATGTGTCAAAAGGGGTCATAGGGATTTCCTAGGGGTTCTAATAGGCCTTATTGCACATTAGGACCCTTAGGAAGTCCCTGTGACCCCTTTTGATACATTGGAATGCTCAAGTGTGTCCTAAGGGGTCCTATGGCCCCTTTGGACATAGTTGAGCATTCAAATGTGTCAAAAGGGGTCATGGGGACTTCCTAGGGCTCCTAATAGGCCTTATCCCATGTTAGGACCCCTAGGAAGTCCCCATGACCCCTTTTGACACATTGAAACACTCAAGTGTGTCCTAAGGGGTCCTACACCACCTTTAGACACACTTGAGCATTCCAATATGTCAAAAGGGGTCATGGAGACTTCCTAGGCATCCGCAAAGGCCTTATCACATGTTAGGACCCCTAGGAAGTCCCTGTGACACCTTTTGACACATTAAAATGCTCAAGTGTTTCATAAGGTGTCCTACGACACCTTTGGACACACTTGAGCATTCCAATGTTTCAAAAGGGGTCATGTGGACTTTTTAGGGGTCCTAATAGGTGTTATCATGTGTTACGACCCCTACGAAGTCCCTGTGACCCCTTTTGACACATTGGAACACTCAAGTGTGTCATAAGGTGTCGTAAAGCCCCTTCAAACATAGTTGAGCATTCAAATGTGTTGAAAGGGGTTGTGGGGACTTCCTATGGGTCCTAATAGGCCTGATCACGCATTGGGACCCCTAGGAAGTCCCTGTTACCCCTTTTGACACATTTGAACACTCAAGTGTGTCCTAGGGTGTCCTACAACCCCTTCGAACACACTTGAGTATTACAATGTGTCAAAAAGGGTCATGGTGACTTTCTTAGGGTCCTAGTAGGCCTTATCTTAAGTTAGGACCCCTAGGAAGTCCCTGTGACCCCTTTTGACACATTGGAATGTTCAAGTGTGTCCTAAGGTCTCCTACAACCCCTTCAAACACACTTGAGTATTCAAATGTGTCAAAAGGGGTCATGGGGACTTCCTAGGGCTCCTTATAGGCCTTATCATGTGTTAGGACACCTATGAAGTCCTCGTGACCCCTTTGACACATTGGAACACTCAAGTGTGTCCTGATTGTTGCTACGAGGCCTTCACACACACCTAAGTAATCCAATGTGTCAAAAGGGATCATGGGGACTTCCTAGGGGTCCTAATAGGCCTTATCACATGTTAGGACCCCTAGGAATTCTCTGTGACCCCTTTTGACACATTGGAACACTCAAGTGTGTCCTAAAAGGTCCTACGATGCCTTCAAACACACTTGAGCATTTCAATGTGTGAAAAGGGGTCATGGGGACTTCCTAGGGGTCCTAGTAGGCCTTATCATGAGTTAGGACCCCTAGAAATTCCTCGTGACCCATGTGGACACATTGGAATGCTCAAGTGTGTCCTTAGGGGTCCTACAACCCCTGTGGACATACTTGATCATTCCAATGTATCAAAAGGGGTCATGGGTACTTCCTAGGGGTCCTAATAGGATTTATCATGTATTAGGACCCCTAGGAATTCCCCCTGACCCCTTTTGACACATTGGAATGCTCAAGCATGTCATAAGGTGTCCTACAGCCCCTTTAGACACACTTGAGCATTCAAATGTGTCAAAAGGGGTCATGGGGACTTCCTAGGGGTCCTAGTAGGCCTTATCATGAGTTAAGACCCCTAGGGAGTCCCTGTGATCACTTTTTACACTTTGGAACACTCAAGTGTGTCCTAATGTATCCTACAACACCTTCAAACACACTTGAGCATTCCAATGTGTCAAAAGGAGTCATGGGGACTTCTTAGGGGTCTTAATAGGCCTTATTGCATGTTAGGACCCCTAGGAAGTCTATGTGACCCCTTTTGACACATTGGAAATCTCAAGTATGTCCTAAGGGGTCCTACGACACCTTGAGACAGACTTGAGCATTCCAATATGTCAAAAGGGGTCATGGGGACGTCCTAGGGGTCCTAATAGGTCTTATCACATGTTAGGGCCCATAAGAAGTCCTCTTGACCTCTTTTGACAGATTGGTACACTCAAGTGTGTCCTAAGTGGTCCTACGATGCCTTCAGACACACTTGAGCATTCCAATGTGTCAAAAGGGGTCATGGGGATTTTCTAGGGGTCCTAGTAGGCCTTATCACATGTTATGACTCATAGGAAGTCCTTGTGACCTCTATGGACACATTGGAATGCTCAAGTGTGTCCCAAGGGGTGCTATGACCCCTTGAGACACACTTGAGCATTCAAATGTGTCAAAAGGGGTCATAGGGACTTCCTAGAGGTCTTAATAGGCCTTATCACACATTAGGACCCCTAGGAAGTCCCTATTACCCCTTTTAACACATTGGAATGCTCAAGTGTGTCCGAAGGGGTCCTACGACCCCTTCTGACACACTTGAGCACTCAAATGTATCAAAAGGGGTCATGGAGACTTCCTAGGGCTCCTAATAGGCCTTATCATGCATTACAACCCCTAGGAAGTCCTCGTGACCCCTATGGACACATTGTAATGCTCAAGTGTGTTCTAATGGGTCCTACGGCACTTTCAAACACACTTGAGCATTCAAATGTGTCAAAAGGGGTCATGGGGACTTCCTAGGGGTCCTAATAGTCCTTATCATGTGTTAGGACCCCTAGGAAGTCCCCATGACCCCTGCGGACACATTGAAATGCTCAAGTGTGTCCTAAGGTGTCGTACGGGCCCTTTGAACACACTTGAGCATTCAAATGTGTCAAAAGGGGTGATGGGGACTTCCTAGGGGTCCTAATATGCCTTATCACATGTTAGGACCCCTAGGAAGTCCCCATGACCCCGTCTGTCACATTCGAAGATTGAAGTGTGTCCTAAGGGATCCTATGACACCTGTGGACACACTTGAGCATTCAAATGTATCAAATGGTGCCATGGGGACTCCTAGGGGTCATGGGGACTTCCAAGGGATCCTAGTACTAGTTTCTAGGACAGATGATGACATCTACTTATTCAGTATTGTCAGACCACCGAAATTACAAGGGGTCCTAGTACGCCTTATCAAATACATTATATATATATATATATAATATGTATTATATATATTATATACATCAGTATATATAATATGTATTAGTTAATATATAATATATTATATATATTATATACATTAGTATATAATACATTCTAGTATATATATAATATACATTTTATATTTTATCTACCCCATTTTATATGTAAAAGTTCAATTTTTTCATTTGCTCCTGCCCTTTTTTCATGTGCTTGGAAATATCGGGTACCTGATGTAGAATCGGGTACCTGATTTGTCACTGGTCATATTTGGCCAAAATATTCCCTATCCCCACAGACCAGACAAGCACGGTATTTCAGACTTTTTCATGGGTTGCAAGAAAAAACAACGTGATTTGGGTCCCATTTTTTTTTTTTGTCATCTTGTGGTCTCACCATGGGAAGCAACAGTTGTCGAAAGGCTAAACAGAAGAGGAAGGTGACAAATGAAGAAATTCAAGCATATAGGGAAAAAGATAGGGAAAATCACCAAAGAAGGAGAGAAGGTATGTTAAACATTAATCAAGGTGACCCCATAAATGTAGTTGTAAGTGAAGAGGATGTTGAATTTTGAAAATAATATGGAAATTAATTTTGTGAATAACAATGTATGGAATGAAGATGAAAATGTAGAGATGGAGAATGAAAATGTAGACTTGGGGAATGAAAATGTTGCACAAGAACCACATGAACGTTACACATCTCCAAATTATATGTGAAATGAAGTCCCTTGCAATAAAGATAATCAATCTTCAAATTTGGGGCTTTCAAGAACACCTAAATGGTTAATTGAAATTGAGGAGAACATTATGAATAATTGGGAAGGAAAGAGGTCACATAGAACTGTTAGGTTGTGGGCTTCAAGAATTTATGATCAATTTTTTGGAAACAAGACATTGGTTGAGCAATTTTAAATTTTTGTGCAGTTGTTAAAGATGCAAAAGATGAGACCTGTGCTTGTGAAATTGAAGATTTGTGTGAACAAGAAAATGGATAGAAATGCCATTGTTATGAAGAATGTTTTCAATGCTCTCAATAGAATTGGGAAGAATAATAGAGAAAAAAACAAGAGAGTTGCTCAGAGGGTTATTACAACCTCCTTAGTAAGTCATCAATTGATAAAGGCTCGTTTGATGAGAAAAACTTGTGTTGACTTCAATATAGACCGTAAAAATTTGGGTAGAGCACTTGCAAGAAGAGAAAGACTTGATGATTTGCTTCAAATTGAAACATGGGCTTCTGGTGGGAGACTCCCACATTTTGATCAGAAGCTAATAGATGTTGTCAAGGATGAAATTCAACAATTTTGGGATGCTAAATCAAGAGTGTCACCAAATGTGAAGGATGTCTTGAAGTTGAGAGTTGGCAATCGAGACCACACTCCACATCCTAAACATTATGTGGAGGTAAGTCAAACAATTTTGTATACAAAATTTTGTGAGACACATCCAACATTGAAAATATCACAAAGGTCTTTTGAATCCGTGAAGCCATTTTATTGTGTACCCCTTAAGATTCGAAATACATGTTGTTGCAAATATCATGTTGATTTTTCAATGGATCATGAATTATTACGGTCCATTCATTATACTTTGCATACTAATGAAATGCTAGAGGATTGTGGTGCAAGTGGTCTTCCCAAATCATCAAGAGACTTGCTAGATCAATTTTTATGTCATAGAGATGATGGTTGTTTATTTTATAAAAAAAGATTGCTTAAATTCCAAGTGCTTAGAATGTGGTGGCTTGTCCAAGTTTAGAACATGTTTTCATGAGGGTTTGGAACACAATTTTGGAAAGACACTTGTCCAAAAAAAGGTATATGAAATAGTGAAATATACATTGAAGAGTGGAGGTGAAGGCTCTAGATGTGAATTAGTTGCAAAAGAATACAATGTTGCTGATTTTATCTCAAATTTCAAGACAAATATTTTTTACAAGTATGCAAGGCATATTCATAGGTCTCAATGGTTGGATCAACAATTTAGGACATGTCAGGACACTTTCCCCATTGGAACTATTATATCCATTGTAGATTTTGTGGAGAACTATACATTGCAGCCCCAAAATGAGACTCAAGCTCAATATTACAATTCCATTTAGGTTGCTATTTTTGTACACATCACATATAGACATTCCCCTGATAGCACAAAAGATGAGCAAAAGATAATCAGAGAGTACCATTTTTATATGAGCAATGACAAGTCTCACTCTCATGATTTTGTTCAACATTGTTTCCAGAACTATTTTGACTTCTTGTAGGAAAATGGTATTGCTATGGATAGGCATCTCATTTGGTGAGATAATTGCACCAGTCAATTTAAGAATGCCAGAATGTTTTATTGGTTTCATAGAATGCATGTGGAGAGAGGTGTACCTCATATTTGGAGTTTTTTTGAGTCAGGGCATGGGAAAGGGGACCATGATGGAGCAGGTGCGTGTGTGAAGAGAGCTCTAGTTAAGGAGCAATTGAGGATTTCAGGTGTTGTACTTCTTGATGCTCATTCTATTGTTGATTGGTGTACTTTAGCATTATCACAGGGGGGACTCTTGATTCTACAATGTGTAGATTCTTTTGGTTGGTTGAGGAGGGAACTTTAGGAGATAGATTGGATTGTCAAATAGTGAAAGACTCTTAAAAAATGCATTCATTCCGAAGCTCCAATAGTAGTACATGGACCATTTGGACATGAGAGTTGGCTTGTTTTTGCCCCATGTTTTTTTAGTATGATTAGGATCATTGTGAGTGAAGTGAGTGGGTGGATACATGGGTTCCACAATATCTAACTCCTTTATCTTTGACACTCTCTATAAGAAATGATGACATGGACACTTCAGTTGAGTATGACCATCTTTTAGATCTTTTGAAGCTAGGAGATGTTTTTGCATTGGTTGCACTGCAGGGGAATGATGAGAGGTCAAATTATTGGTTAGCATGTTATGTACAAGGTCAATAGAAGCTTGTACAATCGATGATAGATGGTGATGGGTTCACATATCCTACTGGTTTAGTTGTTGTTGTGGGAACATGGCTGTGAACATACATGATTAGAAAGAATGGAATTCTTGCATTTGAAGACTATGAGGAGCACAAAACTATTCTCATGTATTCACACCTTGTTATAGCAACAAATGTCAAGTTGTCAAAGCATCAAGGAAGACCAAAGACAAAATAACTTTGGACTATTAGTACTACTGATCATGAAGCACTATTGGAGACCCTGAAGAAAAGATATGACCCTTCAGGAACACTTGACTAGGTAATAAGTTAACTTAGTGCATGGTTTTCTAAGTTCGTTAAGCTTAATTTCAATACATTAATTTCACCTTTCTTAGATTGTATTTTGAGTCAATAAACTTGGTTTTCTATGTGGATTGTAACTTGTGCAGGAGCACCTATGAAGATGCCTACGGTCACCATGGATCCAATTAGAGATAGAAGGACAAAAGGATCCTTAATGGTTAATTGAGATCTTTTGAAGCCTATAATGGCAATTTGTAACAATCAATTTGATTTAAAAGTTAAATGTCCTAGAAGTCTTGATAAGGACTTATGACCAAAATCATGTATGGGTGGCCAATAGTGCCAAGAAGGGATCTTACATGTCATTTACTTATGTCATTTTCATGGTTTGAATTCTTACATGTTTGACTGTTATTTCTAATGCTTTAAGGATATTATTTTTTATCATTTCAAACAATTTATAGAAGTTAAACCTCAAACATAATAAGCTTCATAGTTCAAATTTCACAAGCTTAATCATGATTAGTTTCATAGTTCAAATTTCAAACATACCACTAACAGTCATTGCAATGGAACTAGGTCAAGAAAAGAAGTGTGCATGCTTTCCCATTTGGTTCTTCTCTTATTTCAAAATGAAAACCTAATTGTTTCCACTACAGACAAGGACATGTTCCCAAGGACTACCTACTCAATCTATAAAATACAACTACTTGAGAGGTCTAATATAACCTCTCTTGATTTTGGGTGATTCAACTTCATTTGCATTTGGCAAGACGATCTCAGTCGATGCCAAAAATTGCAATGAGGGTCTGTTGAAAGTGGCTTAGCAGTGTATCTTTCAAACTATATGACATTGCATCAAATCATTAGTTCCATCAGCTCCAGTTGGCCAGGTAAACACTAGTGACAACCCTCTTCTACCCATGGAGTCACCGAAATGCTCGTGAACACACTCGACCCAAGTGACCCCATGGTGCACTAAGCATGATTGGGAAATGATATTATGGGGCTCATATCTCAGACTTCATGAGAGGTCTTGACAAGCCGTTAGGTGCTACATGATTGTGTTTCTAAGGTCTACAATAACCTCTCTCAGTTTTGGGTGATTTGACTTCATTTGCATTTGGCAAGATGATCTTAGTCGATGCCAAAACTTGCAGTGAGGGTCAGTTGAAAGAGGCTCAACAGTGTATCTTTCAAACCATATGACATTGCATCAAACCATCTACTACATCAGCTCTAGTTGGCCAGGTAAATGGTAGTGACAACCCCATTCCACCCATGAAGTCACTAGAATGCTCACGACCACGCTCGACCCAAGTGACCCCAAGGTGCACTAAGCACGATTGGGTAGTTATCTTTTGAGGCTCATATCTCAGGCCTTGTGAGAGGTATCATTAAGACATTAGGTGCTAAGAGATCATGTTTTTGAGGTCTATAATAACCTCTCTTATTTTTGGGTGATTCAACTTTGTTTGCGTTTGGCAAGAAGATCTCAGTCGATGCCAAAACTTGTAGTGAGCATTAGTTGAAAGTAGCTTAGTAGCGTATCTTTCAAACCATCTAACACTACATCAAACCATCTACTCCATTAGCTTTGATTGGCTGGGTAAATTCTAGTGACAACCCCGTTCTACCCACGGAGTCACCGGAACGCTCGTGACCATGCTCGACTGAAGTTACCCCAAGGTGCACTAAGCATGATTGGGAAGAAATCTTCTGAGGCTCATATCATAGACCTCATGAGAGGTATCAAAAAGATGTTAGGTGCTACGAGATCATGTTTCCATGGTCTACAATAACCTCTCTCAGTTTTGGGTGATTTGACTTCATTTTCATTTGGCAAGATGATCTCAGTCGATGCCAAAACTTGTAGTGAGGGTCAGTTGAAAGTGGCTCAGTAGCGTATCTTTCAAACCATCTAACATTGGATCAAACTGTCTACTCCATCAGCTCTAGTTGGTTGGGTAAACTCTAGTGACAACCCCATTCCACCCATAGAGTCACCGGAACGCTCGCAACCATGCTCGACCCAAGTGACACCAAGGTGTACTAAGCACGATTGGGTAGCGATCTTCCAGGGCTCGTATATTGGACCTCATGAGAGGTATCAACAAGCCATCAAGTGTTATAGGATCATATTTATGAGGTCTACAATAACATCTCTCAGTTTTGGGTGATTCAACTTCATTTGCATTTGGCAAGATGATCTCAGTCGATGTCAAAACTTGCAGTGAGGGTCAATTGAAAGCGGCTCAGCAACGTATCTTTCAAACCATCTGACACTACATCAAACCATTTTCTTCATTAGCTCTAGTTGGCTGGGTAAATTCTAGTGACAACCCTCTTCTTCCCATGGAGTCACCAGAATGCTCTTGACCACACTCGACCCAAGTGACCCCAAGGTGCACTAAGCATGATTGGGAAGCAATCTTCCAGGACTCGTATCTCAGACCTCGTGAGAGGTATCAACAAGCTATTAGGTGCTATCATGCTTCCGAGGTCTACAATAACCTCTCTCAATTTTGGGCGATTCAACTTCATTTGTATTTGGCAAGACGATCTCATTCGATGCCAAAACTTGTAGTGAGGGTCAATTAAAAGTGGCTCATCACCGTATCTTTCAAACCGTCTGACATTGCATCAAATCATCAGCTCAATCAGCTCTGATTGGCTAGTTAAACACTAGTGAAAACCCCATTACACCCACGGAGTCACCGGAATGCTCGTGACCATGCTCGACCCAAGTGACCCCATGGTGCACTAAGCACGATTGGGCAACGATCTTCCAGGGCTCATATCTTAGACCTTGTGAGAGGTATTGACAAGCTGTTAGGTGCTACAAGATCATGTTTCCAAAATCTACAATTATCTCTCTCAGTTTTGGGCGATTTGACTTCATTTGCATTTGGCAAGATGATCTCAGTTGATGCCAAAACTTGCAGTGAGTGTCAGTTGAAAGTGGCTCAGTAGCGTATCTTTCAAACTGTCTGACATTGCATCAAAACCATTTGCTCCATTGGCTCCAATTGGCCAAGTAAACACTAGTGACAACCCCATTCCACCCATGGAGTCACTGAAACGCTCGTGACAACGCTCGACCCAAGTGACCCCATGGTGCACTAAGCATGATTAGGAAGCGATCTTCTGGGGCTTGTATCTCGGACCTCATGAGAGGTATCAACAAGCCATCAAGTGCTATGAGATTGTGTTTTTGAGGTCTACAATAACCTCTCTCAGTTTTGGGCAGTTCAACTTTGTTTGCATTTGGAAAGACAATCTCATTTGATGCCAAAACTTGCAGTAAGGGTCAGTTGAAAGCGGCTCAATAGCGTATCTTTCAAACCATCCAACACTGCATTGAACTGTCTACTCCATCAGCTCTAGTTGGATGGGTAAATGCTAGTGACAACCCTGTTCCACCTACAGAGTCACCGAAATGCTCACGACCACACTCGACCCAAGTTACCCCAAGGTGCACTAAGCACGATTAGGCAGCGATATTCCAGGGCTTGTATCTTGGACCTCGTAAGAGGTATCAAAAATTTGTTAGATGCTATGAGATCATTTTTTTGAGGTCTACAATAACCTCTCTTGGTTTTGGGTGATTTGACTTTGTTTACATTTGGCAAGACGATCTTAGTCGATGCCAAAACTTGCAGTGAGGGTCAGTTGAAAGTAGCTCAGCAACATATCTTTCAAACCGTTTGACATTGCATCAAACCGTCTACTCCATTGGCTTTGATTGGCCAGGTAAATGCAAATGACAACCCAGTTCCACCCATGAAATCATTAGAACGCTCGCGACCACACTCGACCCAAGTGACCCCAAGGTGCACTAAGCATGATTGGGCAGTAATCTTTCAGGGCTCATCTCTCAGACTTCATAAGAGTTATTGACAAGCCATTAGATGCTATGGGAATGTGTTTCTGAGGTCTACAATAACCTCTCTCATTTTTTGGTGATTCAACTTCATTTGCATTTGGCAAGATGATCTCAGTCGATGCCAAAACTTGCAGTGAGGGTCAGTTGAAAGTGACTCAGTAGCATATCTTTCAAACCGTCCAACATTGCATCAAACCATATTCTCCATAGGCTCTAGTTGGTTGGGTAAATTCCAATGACAACCCCATTCTTCCCATGGATTCACTGGAATGCTCGCGACCACGCTCGACCCAAGTGACCCCAAGGTGCACTAAGCATGATTAGGCAGCGATCTTCTGGGGCTTGTATCTCAGACCTTGTAAGAGGTATCAACAAGCCATCAGATGCTATGGGATCGTGTTTCCAAGGTCTACAATAACCTCTCTCAGTTTTTGGAGATTTGACATCATTTTCATTTGGCAAGATGATCTCAGTTGATGCCAAAACTTGCAGTGAGGGTCAGTTGAAAGGGGCTCAACAGCGTATCTTTCAAACTGTCTGACATTGCATCAAACCATCTTTTCCATAGGCTCTGGTTGGCTGGGTAAATTCCAATAAAAACCTTGTTCCACCAATGGAGTCATTGGAATGCTTGCGACCATGTTGAACCCAATTGACCTAACATCACAAGTGCTACATTTCTCTGTGCATTTAGTAAACCCCAATATGATGAGTTATATACATAGTATTGAAACAATGTAGTATTAAGTGGCTCAAGTGAGTATATATAATGATATGAAACATAAGAACATAGAAAATCTATAGAAGTTAAACCTCAAACATAATAAGCTCCATGAACGGGGAATTCCAGAGTAAAGAAAAATAAATGTAACTTCAACAAGATATAATTTAAATCATAATGATAATCATAGTCAAGATATAACTTCACCATTCAATTCCATTAACATGAATAATAAATATGTGTACAAAATATGATGAAAATATAACATAAAAATGAACATGTTCTATATATAGAAAGTATCAAATGTATCAAAAGTATCTCCATATACAAATATGGCACATGTCATTTCAAAATGTCTACAAAATCAATGTTTCAAGGTGTACAATGTGGCATATATGCCATCTCAAAATGTGCCAAGTGGCATCTCTAAATTACCACAAAACTAAAACTACATCCTATGTCATAGGGGGATCATCAAAATGTAGCCTCTTTGAAGAAGTGTTAGGCTCTGATTGATCCTACAACAAAAATGAGTTCAAACCCAAGTTAGATTGCTTAGGTTATATGATTTGTATACACACACACACACACACACACACACATATATATAATTCAAAATTCAAACACTAATTTAATTTAAATTATAATCGAATACAAATATATGTACCTAGCCTCTCAGTCGTCTACCACGATCAGGTGTCCTAGCATAAGTCCTTGGTAGCGAAGGGACCATGCCAACAATACCAACTCTGACCTATAAATTTATATTTTCAATAATGAGATTAGAAGAGTGGTGCAACATAGAGTAGTAAATCTACAAAATAGGACATGATTTGAACTAAAATTAAAACTTACATCTGGTGATCCCTCCTTTGGAATAGTGGGCTGGGTCAACAAAGATATGAAAGATTCTCGTGGGCCCTCCCTCACACTAGGAGTAACCTATGAGAGTAAAAAGATTATCAATTATATATAAATTTACTTCATCATAACAACCCTAGTTAAAAAATACAAATAACAATATGTAAAAGTCTATGTACAATCAAACTATCACTCTGAATCGAGATGCTTGTCAACCTAGGCTCCCGAACCCATGTCGGAACATCATCAATAGCCAAACCCTATACAATAAATTCAAGTAAAATATTTATTATGTACACACAAGTGGCATACATATGCATGCATAATTTATCTTAAACAATTAATTACCTTTCCTTTGTCGACACTTGATGAAGGAACCCCCTCATGCCCCCCACTAACATCAGTTGTAGTTTGTAAGAGTACAATAAGATGATAATATATTAGTAAATGTATGAATTTTATTGCTCTAATTGATAGAGATTTAAGCATGTACACCAAATGATATAAAAAAAACTAATGGGTACATAATTTATAATATATCGTATAGGCATCAAGGCCAAATGAAATGGTTGAAGATGTGGACTCATCCACCTGTCTCAACTCCTCCTGTGTCATCAATTGAACATAAATAGAAAAAATATATATACATAAGTGCATGCAATCATTAAAACTAATCTAATTGAATAAATTAAATAAGTCATGTGACAAATTTATTTATAATGTTTACTCTTACCATATCAATAGGAGTCCATGGCTCTGCGTACACCTCCTGAGCACTCTCATGAGATTTAGATGCTCCATTAGGTGTTGTAGCCTCTGTAGCTGCATCTCCTATATCCTCCTCATTAATAACATACTGATATGTATCAACATTAGTAAGAGGTTTGAGGCACATATTCTTGCATATAATGCAAATATGGGGCTCGCATACATGTGAACTCCAACGAGATGTCGATGCACCGACATCATCCACACCAGGAGGCAACACTGACCTGGTCTGCATGATCAACTGATCACTCAACAAATGAATGGCCCTAATAGTCTATGAGGCAGCCTCTACAATGATATCGTGATGCTGCACTCAAGGAGGGGGTGCGACATCAGTGGGGGGGGCAAAGGTAGTGGCCTTTTTGCGCTAGGAAAATGGCCTAGTCTAAGGAGCTCCTCTACCTACGCCCATGTTGGGCCTCATACTCCAATAATCAACATGGTGACCAAGCACAAACTCAGCATACAATTTTTTATGAAATAAAATGGGATCTCCAAATTTCTATGGGGTGGTTTATCAAAAACCATCCACCAACGATCCCAAAAGTGTGTGTGCATTGCTTCATTTGTGCACCATTTTATTGATAATTTGGGCTTTTTGGGGTCAACTTGTATTTCAATTTTGGGATTGACAAAAAGGGCAGCTATATCTTCCTTACTTATATTAAGGGCCGCAATCCCATCATGGTCAAGCCCGTCATCAAATTGGGCATGCATATCATCATGCCAATGAAGAGCAGCATTATGTTGCTGCATGAGTGTGTCAATATTTTTAACAATTGTATTTAGTGTGGCAAGCATGGGACCTAATGTAGGTATATTTTGATATGTGTTTTGGAAACCTCATATTGTATTTAAATTATCTTGTATCAAATCTTCTAAAGATCGAGGGTTTTGACATGGGGGATTATTTTCAGGATCGTTATTTGGTGCGGGAGGGTTATTTTTTTCATTGTTGTCAGCCATGCCTGATTAAATAAAAAAAATCTAAATTTCAATCTAATTTCATATATTATTACAAATATAAATACAAAACCCTATTTCAACAAAAAAAATGACATTTGGTATGAAAATGAAATAAAATAATCAAAATATACAAATAATTTACTTACCGAATATGCTGGAGAGTCAAATTTGTTGTTGCCAAAATCAGATACCCAAAAATATATCGTGTATATGATATTTCAAGCCATTTTCCCAAGCAAAAATGTGAAAAGAAATGAGGAAAAGGGCTCATGGGTTTCAAATTTATGCCACAGGTATCAGGTACCCGATAACATATTGGGTACCCAATTAGGCCTGTGCTTTGGTTGTAGGTTTTCCTAGGTGTACTAACACCTAGGCCTACTAAAAAGTCAACAAGCATTTTCATGCACTTTTGGACGAGTGGAAAGTGAATATTTTTCACATCGCCACTTTTTGGCCCCTCATGATCTTGCACATACTCGTATGTTTTAGTTTATTTTCTTTAGTTTTAAGGAATTTGAGGGATCAAGTGAATATCACTATATGGCTCCAGAATTGGCTATACAAATATTTTCAACAACTGATGGCTCTTGGGGAAAACAATCATTATCTAAATTAACTTATTAAACAAACCTAGTAGCATAATATTAAGTTGTTTGGTACAAAATAGGTGGAGGTCCACAAAGATAAGAATTAAGATGAAGTAGACATATGAAAGCACAATGCAAAAATGAGGAAGGTTCCCAACCTGCATTGAAGAGGAGCACTAAGTTTTAATCCCATTTAAGGTTAGGAACATCAGAGTGGAGTCCATTAGACAAAGATAGTCCTAGAAGACAAAAAAACATTTTTCCAAATGTGTTGAAAAAATTATAAGAGCAGAATAGGATGGGCTCAAGTGCCAAAGCCTACAGGCTTTCAAAGTGGTGCCCTAAGTTCAAATCTCCACAAGACTAAGGAAAGCTCCCAATCTATAAACAAGAGGGACAGGAAATTTCTAGATTCATCTCAGGTAGGGACATCATAATGGACTCTATTAGAGAAAGATAGTCCCTGAGGTTAACGAAGTAGTGATAGTGGAGCCAAAAGAAATGTCAGATGTAGGGAAGATGGAGAGTATACCTATTTATATGTATTTCTTTACATTATTTCTATAAGACCTAAATGATCATGACAGGCTTCATTATTGCTTCTTATATAACATGTTAACAAATTGAATAATACATTGTTTGAAAAATATAGGAGTAATACATTTTTATACATTTGGGTGCATGATTTCTACTTTTGATGCACTTGTTGATAAGTGACAGTAAGATTAAATTGAGTTGGCTTGGAGTTGTGATTTAAGCTGAATTTGGAAGATGGGGACAACCTTGAAGTAGGACAAGGTTCCTTGGATAAACTTGACTTTAGAGAAAGTATTAGTTTGATAATTGAGACTAATTTGAGTACGTTGAATTAGCTATAGTGTATGACTAAACCAAAAAATCACTTG
The DNA here is from genome assembly GCA_027943335.1 of Chamaecyparis obtusa. Taxonomy (NCBI): domain Eukaryota; kingdom Viridiplantae; phylum Streptophyta; class Pinopsida; order Cupressales; family Cupressaceae; genus Chamaecyparis; species Chamaecyparis obtusa. Next base: position 176,544 of record BSBK01001713.1, read on the forward strand.
ATGCAAGAGCATCTTTGGTGAATTGGTGAGCAACATCAACCAAAAGCATTTTCTATTTTGTTTATTTGATTTTCTTCAGTTCTAGTTTGGTGGTTTGACAAACAAGTTAAAATATCACTTCTACTTTATGGTGGTCAACTGTGAAATGAGAGTTTTGGAACAAAGCATAAACATCAACTATTTGATAGAGTACCTCAAATAGGAGATTCCTATTCCACTGTATTGTCCCTTGTCTGATCTTATGGGATTTGGGACTCAATTCTTATATTTCAATTGCAAGGTTCTTGTTTCTGTGAAATAAATACCGATATCCTTATCTTCTTGAACCATAGACTTTGATTAAATCTAGTGTTTTGCTATAAAGTCTAATCTGCAAATGTCATGAAGATCATATTGCTACAATCTTCTCTGTAATGTCCCTGTCTCTTTGATGTCCTTGTCTCTGGTTTAGACAACTAAGTTGATCTTGTAAATGAATTTTCTTCTTTATTTGGATCAGTTACTAAAGATAAATCACAAGTTATACTATGTCTCTTGCTGATCAATTGACATGACCAGTTAACAATGTTATTTATCACATAGATTATGTTGATTTGTTTATTGATCAGTAATGTTGGTCAATTATGTATGTCCAAATAGAACTTGCATATTATTATTGCAGTCATTATTGATATTGTTATTTGATTCAAATTTAATTGATACTCATCAAAGATGTGCTTGATCTCTAGATAGCGGGTTGTGTATTAAGTAAATATGTTCTCCCTTGACATATTAGTTTCTATTATTCATGTGTTTCACCCTTTGTATGGTCAATTTGATCAAGATAGTTTGCTGATAGATCTCATATCAATTCTCATGATTCCCTACGTATTGACCATGAGCATTGTGTATAATGTCTCCATGCATGATACAAGAATTGTGGTGACTAGTTGCAGACTCCTATTACAAAATTGGAGATTCCTATTACAACCAATCACCTCAAAGAAATGTAGGCTTGTGAATTGTATTGATTGCAAGATATGCACCAAATGAATTTGTCGAAAAGGCTGACGACACTCAAGCTAATGAAATTGGCTACCATCGTGCTGAATAATCCAAAATGCCAACAACTTGTGCATGATGCAAATGGTTTTTGAGATGCTACTATTCAACTTTGTATCTGATTCTAATGTGACTATCTAGACCAAATCTTTGGGTGCAATTTCTTCTTTAATTAGGCATAACAAGCTTGCTATAGTTGCATTTTGTCTGGCTAATGGATATACAACACCGAGGGATGCGTTGAATACATAAGATATTGTATTCTAGAGGAAAATTGATTTGTTATTTCACCAAGGTTCTACAGGAAAATGAGACTGAATATAATCAATAATGTAGCTATAGAGCTAGGGTTTACTTGTCTATTTATACTTTTGTCATCTAATGATTTGGGGTCAGCACTAGAGAATATACTCTTTCATGAAACTATATCATTAGGGTTTGCAACCTTAAGTTTGGGAATTGAGAAAGGTCACTTTCACAGTCATGTCTGTGAGTTCAATTCTCAATTGATCGATGCCTCGCCCTATTCTAAAGGTTAGAAAAATGCTTACCCCACCCGGAGGTCACTTTGCTAGTCTATGGAGCTAGACTTATGATCAAGTTATGTAGAGTTATGTTGTTATACCCTCTTTGAAAGGTTATACCGTAATCTAAACTTAGTTCAGGATTCTACAAAAGGTTTGTCCTTGTGCAGGCGAATAGTAGGCACAGTCATATGACTTAGACTGGTAGATCGATGAGCCTATAATGCGAATCTTTTCTCCATCGATTGGAGAACCATTCAGCTTCCATTGGAGTTAAAATAAAAGTCTTTTGTTTTCTTTATCTATACAAAGGTCAAAATGTATGTAACAAAATGAAAAATCTTCAAGTATGTATGCACTTGAAGATAGTCAGCTAACCAGTCTTGAAGCATAAATCAATGAATAAAAGAAGAAAATGATTATATTGATTGGGTAACCAGTAAATTAAACAATTGAGAGGAGGAATGAAAAACCTCCAAAACCCCATGTTAAGGTTTCGGCCACTCAATCTCCTTCTCATGCACGCTGCCCTTCTATTTCGCCAGCTGGGAATAATGAAATGAGAAATGAAATAACCTTTTTTTTTAAAGTTATAACCGTGTTTGTCAAAATTTTGAAAACCATGAGATTTTTTGGTATTTTGACAAACACGGGAATAAGTTTTTTTTAAAAAAAGTTTTCCTTCTATAATCCAACCAAGCAAAACCTTTTAATTTTTTGGTCAAAAATTTTGGTAGAAAAACTAGGTCAAATGTACTAGTGGTAAATAAGGGTGAATTACACCTAGTTTGGGGTTGCTAGGTTATTGGATCTTGTATATGGCCTAAGACTTAGGGAAGATTTATAGAATCAAAAAGGGTATCTAAAACAATCAAGATTTTTTTGAGTTGTTTGGGAAGTTTGAGAGAAAAAGGCTGATTTGTGACTGGTGAAGGCTACTAGCCTAAAGGGTTGTTGGAGTGGATTGTGTTGGAGAACACTTAACCAAACTTGGTGGGTTGGTTGGAACAAGGCTGGAAGTCTTACTTGGAGATTTGATAACTTGGAGGCTCTAGGTGCATTGGGAGAAGCCCAGATAGTGCATCCTTGAATGGATGTTTGATGTGAGAAGTTGTCTCACTTGCTAACTAATTGAGCACCCATTTCAATTAGGGTATGGGAAAAGAGAGTCTTACACACCACCTCTGCATTAAAATCTTTGAGTGAGTTACATGACACTTGTAGAATCCTTAAGTTGAGTTGGTTCCTTAAGGCTCTTCCATGGCCTTCCAAGTATTATGTGCCTGCAAGTCATTTGCATAACATCATAGAAAATATTTATTAATAATGAGAATTGTTTTTACAATTCATCTCATCAGGAGCACCGGAGGAAAGAGCCAACTAGAGAAAACCTCTGGTATTGCCCCAAAAAATAGAAGAGAAAGGTTATCATTAAATCTTACAAACTTCCCATTATGCATACGGGGTAATGCATGAGTAATTTAAAGTCCACCCAATTTACAGTGCTATATAAATATACATGTTGTATGCACATGTATTAAAATAGATTTGACATTACAATATTTTGTAATTCCATTTATTCCAATGAACCAATTGGATCTTCCCTACCCTTGATTGTCTCAAGTATTACCTCGTGGTCTGACTCACAAACCTTCCAAAGAGTTTTATTATGTGGTCTTCCCCAATATCTGATCAAGTGGACATTTGATGCAAAAATGAGGTTCGAATAATAAAGAATCTTTGTGTGTCTCCCAATCCTTCAACAACCACAACCTAGGGTTCTTCATATCATACCACCTAAGCCATGTACCAATTACAACCACTGCTCCTATAGGGTATTTTTTATTATTCACCATCGATAACCAAGTAATCAAATTTCTTTTTTGTCTCAACACAATGACACAAATAATAATCTATCCCTTCTTCATTTTCTTTAGATGTAATAACAAAAAAAACATGGTCTATAGTGATATAAACATAATGAGGACATTAGTTTACTGAATATTTATGATAAAATACTAAATTTGAGATTATTTGTATGTGGAAAATTTACCTGGTTGTACTAGATCATATAAGCGATCAAAGAAAATGGATGATTCCATTTCTATCAATTATAGTGATTCATGGGGATGATAGGAGGCAAGTGGGCTCAAAATATGTGTATACCATTCATCAACCCATTCCTTTGACTCGCACCCATCCCAATCTTCATCTATAAATGATGAACAAAATAATGCCATATGTCATGTGTGGATACTCCATGAACCTGCATTACAAATTCTAAAAGTGTATAGCTCACTCAATCTTGTCAGTGTACAACAATCCTCATATGGTGTAATGTTAGTTTCATCCATCAACCAAAAATATCTACAAACCATAGACTCACCTTCATTACCTGGACCCATTGTATCATTACACCACTGGACAATACATCTCACATCTCGTGCTCTCCCTTTCCATGACCAACCTCTATGAAATTCCACATATATTGAGTTCTAGTAATCTTATGCATCCTGCACAACCAATAAAATATCAAGGAATTCTTGAATTGTGATGCACAATTATCTGACCATATGATATGTCAATGATATGATATGCCCCTATTAGCAAAATCACCATAAAATAGTTGAGGGAAACTATGTAAAAACTTTGTAGAATGTGAGTGATCTCACTGATATAAAAATGATACTCCCTCAATATCTTCTTATTCTCCTCTGTACTATCAAGTGAATACATGAATGCTATATGAATAAATATAGAAACCTGTTGAGAGCTGTAATACTTTTCTTGCACCTCATTCTATGGTTTTAGTGTGTAGTTCTCTACAAATTCCACAATTGAAACAATGGTATCAAGTGGGAATGTGTCCTTGCACAACTTGAATTGCATATCCAACCATCGTGCTCTATGTGTATGCCTTGCATACTCATCAATATTTTTTTTACGAAAAATGTCCATGAACTGATACACTAGAATTTTTTCAATTACTAAATCACATCTTTTAGCCTCTTTTCTATCTTTTATATTTTATTCCATGGTCTTATATTTTCCAAATTCCACTATTTCTTTACCAATTGCATGCATACTTTCCATATGTTGAAAAATTGGCAAATACCGCAAACCTCTACAATCTATGCAAGTACCATTCAAGCATGAGAGCTTGTAAAATTGTTGACCATCCACTCTTTCACATAAAATGGTATTTATTAATTAACTTGAAGATCTAGGTGGTACATTTATGTTACAATCCTACAAAACATTGTAAGAGTGAAAATCTACACATATATTCCTATAAACATCAAAATGGTTAGGAAACTTAATATGTACCCTACAACAACAAGTTGTGCATGTGTGATTTATCTTCACATAAAAAGGTTTACCCATTTCAAAATATCTCTAATTAATTTTAATTTTAGAATACATATGTATTAAGTTTGCAAAGAATTGTGTTTGAGTTGAATCCAAAAAATATTTTAGATGTGGAACACAAATTCGACTACCAATCCTCCTTAAAATATCTCTTTGATTAGGAGATACCTGTGTGTTATTCTTCCAAAATTCTTCAATCAAGGATTTCAAAGCTTTAATAATTGCTTTATCTTTTCATGGTAGTCTGCCAGAAAATGCCCATAACTCATTTCTATTTGGATCTTTCACTCTTTGACGTCTTCCTAGGGCTCTCATTAAAGACTTTCTACTTATTTTTAATGTTTTGCTTGTCTTTGTAATGAGTCAAGATTTCTTCATTTGAGTGCTTACTATTGTTGATGTAAGTACATATCATGTGACATTATTATCTTTTGTGCATGATGTAGAACCCACACTCTCATATGCAGTCATTAGATTCTTTACAATAGATTTTTCACTTGACTCATCCATCATTCTTAGCCCAAGAATCTTCATGACGGGCCTAAATTTTAGATTTCTCATTATTTCAACAAATAGTTGACATCTTCTTATCATGTTTAAATTCTCAAAATATGATCTCCAAATATGATTAGCATTTCTTTGACAAGTATGCTTAGGAATCTTGTCAAGAATTACTTGCAAAATGTTAGTATCAATATCAATCAAATATTTTGGCTTTCTATAAATAATTCTAGGAGCATAAAAAACATTATGTGTGAATTGTGTACCATCTTGAGTTCTTTCAACATGACACAATGTTGTGCCTACACCTTGGGATGTAGATAATGGTGTACCTTCAAAATGATACAATTGTGTACCTCCACTTTGGGATGTAGACAATGGTGTGCCTTCAACATGATACAAGGGGGTGCGTACACCTTGGGATGTGGACAATGGTGTTCCTTCAACATGATACAAGGGTGTGCCCATAGCTTTGGAAGTAGACAATGGTGTGCCTCCAACATTAGATGATGATGTCTCTTCAACTTGGGAACTCATAGATGATGTGCCCGCATCTTCATAATTCAATTATCTTGTTGGACACAAGTTTCTCATTCATTTTGTTTTTGTTTCCAATTCCAATTCTCTCTTACTTTGTATTGATGTTTCATGTTACTCATCCAAAGAAAAATCTTCTTCTATGGTATGCAATTTTTTCTATTCACGAAGTTGTCTCATTTGTTCCCTTTTCTTCTCTTTGTCTCTTTCATGCTCTTTCGGTGTTAAAGTATTTTCTCATTTCCTCAACATGATGATGATTTCTACATATGAATTGATTACAATTTTAAAAATATAATATAAATCTATTACAATAAGTCAAATCATACTATAAATCTCTTATAATATGATAAATTATAATATAAATTTATTACTATTATATCAAATTATGTATTGAGCAAGTCTATATCATACCAATTATAAACCAAAACACTCTTTATTCACATTTCACATGTAAAAAATAAAAAAACTTACCTCAATCGATAAATTTCGGTGAAGAATGATTGGCTTTCACAATTCAATGTTGATTTTTAAACAAAAAGGTGGTACAAATTGATAAAATATGCTTCTTTTCCACCTTCAACTGCATGAAAAGTGAATATTTGTCAGATAAAATGTAGAAATCAAATATTTTACAGAAAATGTGGGCCTCTTTCATGAGATATATAATAGATAAGACCGTTTATTTTAGTCGTGCATAGCACGAGCACACTATAGCATGTGTGTCATATGCAAAAACTAGAAAAGTGTAAAGCGTAGTCTTGCATAGCATGAAAATGCTATAGCATGTGTGCCCTATGCAAGAAACACAAAAGTGGTGAGAGAGAGAGAGAGGGAGAGAGAGAGAGAGAGGGGGGGGAGAGAGTGAGTGAGAGAGAGAGAGAGAGGGTGAGAACCTGGTAAATATAGAGGGAGAGAGGGTAGGATAATAGGAGAGAGCGTGAGAGAGACTGGGAGAGGGAGATGAAAGAGGTTGACAAGAGTCTCTCTCTCTCTCTCTCATCCCCCTCCACCTTCTCACTCTTTCTCTCTCACTCAATCCTTTTCCTAATGTTACATAGCACATGTGTGCTATAGCGTGCAAACCCTATCCAAGTCATATATTTGAATAGCATGCACACACTATAGTGTGCATGCGCTTTGTAAGAAATTGGAATCCACCAAGCCTAAGGCTTGGATTTTCCTTGGAGATCCAACCCAAAGGCTTGGAGGATTCAAATAGGCTTGAGATTTTTTTTCTAGCAGACATACAAAAAAAATGACATCTTTTTTGTGTGCTCCTCGTCAGGTTTACTCATGGTTCAATAACATTAAAATTAGATGATTTGATATTGTAGATCTCTCTATTATCTATCTAACAATATTATTTATTTTGAATTATGATTATGTTAATCTTTTCATCTCTAATTTCTTTTGTATGTATGTCCTATTTTTGTCAAAAACTAATGTGTAGTATTTTGGGCATAGATTTTGGCTCATTCATCGAATTTTGCAACAAGTTACATTTTTAGAAACTAGACTCCACTATACACACTTTTAAAAAAATAATTGATTTTTGATTAGTTTTAAATGATTTCTAGGGGGAGAGCACAAAAATTGCACATTTTTAGGATGTGTGCACTTCGTAAATTCATAAAAAATTATACATTCATAAAAAAATTAGCAAAAAATTCTTTGATAAACTACGTGGTGTTAGCTAACTTCTCACTGGAGCGATTATAAATATTCAAAAAAAAAGTTAACATTTTAGGGGGAGCACACCAGATGCTATGTTATGTTTTTTACAAAAATAAGACCACTTTTTGTTCTCCCCCTTTGTGAGGGCCTTAATCTGCACCATTTTTAAAAATAAATTATTAGTTTAGGAACTAAATTCAAAGTATTACAACTCTTGTTCTTGTCGCATCTTAAAATTTTGAGTCTAACTATATTCAATTTCTTGTTAAAGTTTAGAGATTGCCAATTTTAGGGAAAAAGTGGCATCTTATACCCCCTTATTGGTCCCCCATCTTTGTGCACTTACCCTAATTAAAATTCTTAAATACTTTTAATTAACATAACCCATTCACCCATCCTCACACATGTGTGAGCACATAAAATCCAAATAAAAGTAATTAAAAGGGAATAATTAATAAATTTTTGTCATTCTCTCAAAAAAATACAAATTTGACCAATTGTGTGCCTCTCACATGGATTGAGGAAGGAATAATCTCAACCTCTCCTCACCATCAAATCTTGACAGTTGATTTCGATGAAACTTATATGAAAAGGAAGCTCTTACTAGCTCAAGGATCCTATATGTGACTGAATGTGACCTCTAAAACAAACACAACACAACATGGTCATTATTCACTTGATATAATTCAGGAGAGAGTATGAAGAACTCAATCCAAATTCCATGGTGAGGTGACCTGTTTCCTCCTATGTGAATGGGGTGTTTGAATACTCTCAGAATGAGAGCCAACAACCGGGAGACCAATTCAACAATGGAGGATTTCCAAGAAGCAATAAAGATGAGCAAGAATGCAATTAACCTAAGATGAAGTGAAATTTATCTAAGAGCTTGAAAATAAAGATGAGATGCAACTTAATCTAAGAACTTGAAACAAATATGATATTAAACTAAGAAAAAATAAGCAAATTTAGTCTAAAATGTGATGCAAAGATTATACTAATAATGAGATATTAATCCAATAAATGCAATAAAAAGCTTTGAAAACAATGAATCAAATGAGACTAAAAAAATGCCTATAGTGTAGATGCTCTCAAAAATTGCTCCTCTCTAATGAAGAAAAAGAGCCCAAATAAATAGAAGAGCCAAGAGGAGGAGGAAGAGTTTCTTGATTCGAAACTCCTAACCCTTCAAATCCCTTTTGGGACAAATAAGCATGAATTACTTTATTAAAAGAATGGAAAATGCCACATGACGACCTTTCGAATATCTCAAATTATTAATTCAAGAAAAGGTGTCCATTCAAATAACAAGAAATTAATTAATTCCTTTTTTATGTGTATTAGCCAAAGGGGGTGGTTTGATTTAATTTAATTTAAAGCACATAGGAATTTACAATTAAATTAATGTATCATAGAGATAATTTAGCTAATAAAGTCAAAGAGACTTAGGAATTAATTTTAGTGTTTGATTATTGCAAATTAGGGTTTTTGCAACTAACATCGAGTCAAGTAGAGCTAGGTAGGAGAGAAAATTGCCTAGTGAGATAGGACTTTTGATGACATAGAAAATTGAAGAAATGCACCAAAATTGATTGAAATGATTAGGTACCAATTTTGGGGTATTACATTTTCCCCTCTTTGAATTGATGTGTGAATAGTGCATTGATTCAAAGAATAGTCTGAAGTGACAGATGATGAGAATTTTTGAAGTCTAAGTTAGATTGCGAAGACAACGGTCTTAGAAGAGAACCAGAATCGGGGTTAGATTGCCCCAATAGCAATTGATGAAGATGCAGATTTAGGACTATCTCTGAATTAGGGTTAGATTGCCCCAATATGAAGCTTAGTCCTCTGAGACCTAGGTTAGATTGCCCAGATAATGGTCTAAGAGATTTTGAGAGCCATCTCCAGAATGAAGCTTGACTCCCAGGGATTAGGGTTAGATTGCCCCAATACCTAAAAGATAGATGATGAAATAAGAAGATGTGAGACATCGAGATGCCCCAAGCAATGAAAACTGATGATTTAGATCAGACTGATTCAAGAATAGATTTGACAAGATTCAAATGATGTAATCATCCTGCCCCCTTGGGAGCGAAATCGAAAGATGACATGTCAGAAGGATGATAAACAATAAGAGATTGCAGAGAAAAAGCAATTAGACTAGATTCACGAAGCTGCAGAAGCGAATCAAAGCAAAGTAGAGGTCTTGTTCACCAAGTTTGACCATAGTTGACCATGGTTGACCAAATTTTGACTAGGGTTGACTTGATGAAAAGAAGCAAAGATTTACATGATGCAAAGATGAGGATCTGGTAGGAAGATGACACCAGAAGGCTGACTGCACGAGCATCCGATCCAGAAGGAGTCCAATATTTAAAACGTGATTTTGAGCCACTTAGAGATGTCAGATTTTGATTTCGATCCTGAAAAAGGATGCAACCAAGATGAGACTGGGACAAAAGATGAGAAACTTTGATGAGCAGATCTAGAAGAAAGCAATCAAGAGAGCAACAAGAAAACACTCCAAATGCAAGCCTAGAATGAAAGATGCAAGTCTAAATGCAGACCTAGGATGAACAAATGCAATCCTCCGGACTCGGCTATTGGACTCATCGTATTTATCATCATTGAGTTCATTTAAGCACGTGACAATTGCAAGATGTTATACTATTCTCCCCAACATGAGAATATGAATATGACATAAGTCTTAAATTTGTCAGAATGAGGTGTAAGCATTAAGGCACAAGAAGCCAAAATGACCTGAACACCTATTCCTTTTAATTTAGCAAGTTAACATAAGCATCAAAGCACATTTTCTAGAATGACCTAAATGTCTCTTGCAAAAAAACACACCAAACACATGAGAGATCTTTCTTTTGCCAAAGAGTGCTTGCAGTGACCCCTACGTTCACTTAGCAAGATGAGTGTTAGCAATTCCAAATGTAGCAAAAGAAGTCACTCAAAACAAACAAGGAGAAGAACCAACCTCACCAAGGTGTCCATATAAAAGGTGTGGAGGTACACATGGCCATCCAATACGAGATGGAGGCTCTTATAGACGGACATCGCTCTTATATAAATTTCTTGGATCATTGGAACTAAACCAGCAAGCAAAAAACAAAGAAAAGATCATGCCCCCAGTCTTTGCATTTCTCAGTCAAGAAAGACATCTTAGATTCACTCGAGGGGAAATGATAAAGCAAATAAAAAAGAAAGAGAAAAGCTCAATACACTGCACAGGAACACACAAAGAGTTTTAGTTTCAGTTTACATTTGTGTTCAAGCAGATTGAAGTCGAATAGGAAGCGAACAACATTCGAACTCTCAATAGGATAGCGACAGTAGGCAGATATAGCGGAAAACCACTAGTGACCATCATGAGAGATAGAGTCTCAAGAAGATATTAAAGCGCGAACCAAGTATCAGCAGGCGAATGCAGTGAGAACCATTGGTGACTGATATGAGGAAGATTCTCAAAAGAGAGAATGAAACACGAATGAAACATTAGTAGGCAGACACAGTGATGACCACTGGTGACTGATGTAAGAAGGAGATCCTGAAAAGAGAGGTCCAACAAGAGCTAGGTATCAATAGGCAGGCACAGTGAGAACAACTGGTGACCGATACATGAGAGATCCTTGAGGAGAGATCTCAAAAGTAGCTAGGCATCAACAGGTAGACACAGCATGAAATGCTAGTGACTGATGCACAAATGAATCTTCTGAAAGTGATAGGACAATACCCCCTAAACCAGGGAGATGCCCCCAAGTATGACCAGTTCCAATCCATGAAGAGTTGAGGAAAACTCAAAGACAAGCGCATGAGCTAGCAAACCAAAGCAGGAAACAAACTAAAGCAGGAAAGCGGGAAAACAAACTAAAGCAGGAAAGGAAGGAAACTAAAGCAGGAAACTAAGAGCCAAGTGATGCTGAGATGAGATGCAGCTTTAGGAAACAAGAGGTGCCTATTTACCAGGTTTTCACCATCTTGGTAGAGATTCTATTTTTGCTACCATGACGCCTGTTTACCAGGTTTTCATCAATGACACATTTTTTTCTTTTTCAATTTTTTTGTACTTTTCTCTTTTTTTTATTTTTTTGTATTTTTGAATATTTCATTTTTTTGTATTTTTGATCTTTTCATTTTTTTTGTATTATCAAGGCACCTATTTACCAGGTTTTCACCAGGATAATAGATACATCAAAGTGCCTGTTTGCCAGGTTTTCACTAAGATGATCATTTTTTCAAGACATTTTGCAATTTTTAGGATTTTTTGCAATATATCAATTTTTAGGATTTTTTCAGGATCAATAAGTATGTACATGAGCACATAGAGAATGTCATCTATATAACTTATTTAGATGAAGAGTGTTGATGGGCTCTTTGAGTTTCTCTCCTTCAGTGGTGATCTCTGGAAACACAGTCATTTGTAGTAGTAGCCAGCTGAGAAGTTGCAAAATCAGAACTAGATGTTGTAGCAGTAACAAGAGATCCAACCAGTAGTGTCCAACTGTCAAGAGATCCATAGTCAAGGAAAGATCACTTAAGTGAGACTCACAAATATCCTCATGGACACACCTTAAGTCTTTGTCAGATTTTCCATGCTCTAAATGCTTAGGAAGAGTACATTCTAGATTTTTCTTAGTCATGCCATTAGTAATAAGGAGATACTGATACGCACCTTGGGAAAAGGGAAGATGGAGTGAATAGGGTAAAGTATGAGAGGCAAGGGTGATGAAATGGAGGGAAGCATGAGAATTTTGGAAGCTCAAATGACAACTTTGATTTTTTCTTTTTTTGGAATCCACATAGCTTTTGAATTTTTTCTTCTTTACTTTGAGGTGCTTTTGATGACAATGCCTATAGAATGGATTTTGAGATCCATTTTTTATTTTATTTTTTGGCTTTTGATTATCTTCTTCTTTTTGAGGACCTTTGTGGTCTTTTGAACACCTTTGTTTCTTTCATTTCTTTGTAGTCACATGTCGATTAGATGGGACATGGTGACCTTGAGATATAAGTGGATTCTCATTATTTTTATTTTTATGTTGCACATCCAAGTTACTTCCAAAAGACTCAGGAATAATGGATGAAAGAGGCTTATATGACTGGTTCAGGTGGAGAGGTGGAGATGGAAGTGGATGGGCCACTTTTCTGGGAGATGAAGGGGGAAGAGAAGTCAATGGGATGGGCTCAAGTGCAAATATGTCAGTATCATCCTCATCATTCATGAATGCATCAAATAGATCAAGAAAGTAATCTTCCATAGAGCGTTGTCGATTGTGAGTCATCTTAGAAGAGTCAGACAAATTTGGAGGAATATTATGTGAGCCTAACCAAGATGGTCTATCCAAGAGTTAGGTCCCCTTTCAGGTGGTAAGAGTGCATGAATAGGAACCATATCAATTTTGGATCTACCAGGATTCCATGAGATTGTAACAAGATGGGATCTCGAATACCCATGATTTGCTGGAGCAGTAGGATTATAGCTTGAAGAAGATGGCCTAGGAGCCATAGGAATGATCTCTACAGGAGGGTGGAAAGGATCATCATCAATAGCTTGATCTGGAGGATCATAACTTTCTCCTCTTTCTGAGTTGTTAAGACTAGCATATAGGTGCATAGCATCAACTGGCATTTTCATAGTAGCATATGATATAGAGTCCCATTCAGCTAGAGACATAGTCGGAGGTAGACTTTCTTCATTGTTGTCATCTAACATAGGAAGTGTTTCTTTAACAGTAAGATCTTGTTCAATAGTAGAAGTAGCAGAGTAATCTGGAATAGGCATACCCAAGAGGAGGGAAGCATCCAATAGTTGCTCCCAATCAGTATATGTGTCATTAGAGTTGGCAGCAGTAGGAGTCTGTTCAATAGCAGAAGTGGTGGAACAATCTAGAATAGGCATACCTTGAGGCATACCCAAGATAAGGGAAGCATCCAACAGTTTCTCCCAATCAGTATGTGTGCCATTAGAGGCAATGACATATTCAGTAGTAGCTATAGTAATAGAAATCTGTTCAGTAGAGTGTATAAAATCCTTCTAGTGAGGACCAAAATCATGTTCTTGAAGCACTTGAGAAGGTAGATAAGACTCTTTCTAGTAGTCTGAATCAGAATTTTGATCATTCAAAGGTCTTTCATATGTCATAGGCTGAATCTATGTTTCTTCATCATCTAAATCTACATGTGAGTGCAAGCTGCAGCTAGGTTGGTCAAGCTCATAGCTCTGATAGCCAATACCAAATCTATCTTTAGAGGATTCTTCACAGGAATGTGGAGATATGGGGAGAGCTTTCAGTGACAAGATGGACTCAATCTGATATTCCCCCATGCCAATATCTTTGATCTTCAAGGTCTTTTCTATTTCTTTTAGCTTAGCATCATAGAATTTAGTGGACTCCCTATTGGTAGGAACAAAGTTGTCTATTGTTTGGGTAAGCAGCTTAGCAGAGCAAGTATTTAGGGCAGCATTATTGTCAATGAGGATGCGGCGGACATGCTCGAGACCTTCCATAACTTCAATGTGTAGGGGAGCATCATGCGGATGGCTTGGAGAGTGATCATCTTCTTCAGGGAAGGATAAATAATGAGGTGAGGTCAAATGACCCACCATAGATTAAAACTGGTTGAGATTGAGATCTTTGGGGATGTTTGCCTTGGTGAGGGCTTTATCCATAGATTGTTTTGATCCAGATGTCAAAGGTTCGGGACCTTTGAGAACAATCTTTGCATGAGATCGAGTAATAGCATTCACACAAGCTAGAGACTGTGTGGAGTTATAAGAGGGAGGGAGATGTAGGGCCTCGCAAGACAAAGGGAGTTTTGGGTTTAGGAGTATCCTCACTCCCTGGAGCAATGATCATGTCACAGTGAGAGATCCAAGGTTTTTTTCTAGCAAATCTGGAAGGTGGTTGAGCTTTTTTCATAGCCTTCTTAGTGTCTTTAATCATTTGTATGTTAGAGCTGAGATTGAAAACCAACTTTGAGGGTTTTGGCATCATATTGTCAACAACACTGTCATTCATAATATCTATGTTTTTGTTGACAATCTTATCCTTATCCTTGTCTGAGGGAGAAGGTCCTTGCTTGTTGTCTTTGTTCAAAGTCAATTCTCCCTTGTTGACCATAAACACTTCTATCCTCATAGCCTACCTTATCATATTGTCAAAAGTGAGGAGACCTTGTAATCATACTTGGTATCCAAAATCTAGGACAAGATTGTCCAAGAAGATATCAAGCTTTTCAGACTCGGGTAATTCATGCGAATACTTCATGCATAGTTGTCTCCATCTCTAGAGAAATGTTAGGAGAGGCTCCCCTTGTCATTGTTTCAAATTGTGAAGGTCCTGGATGTTGACCAAATATTGAATATTGTGGGATTGATCATAACTCTTGTCATTTTGAGACTGACCATGACCTTGGTCATTTGGGGATTGCTCATGAATTTTGTTGAATTTGCCTCCCCTTGGGAAGTGGAATGGATCTCCCATCTTGTTGGTAGTATTCTGAGAGATCATGAAAGAGTCAATAGGTTTGAAAGGATCAATAGGTTCAATTTTAGAAAGTGACCCTTCAGAGTCTTGTTGGTCTTCAAACAATGGGTTATAATATTCTTGAAATAATAAGTCAGACTGTATCTGAAACAATGGATTGTAATACTCTTGGAATGAGGAGGAATGTGAGGATCTCTCACAAATTTTAGATTTCATAACAAATTTAGGATGACCTATGTCTCGATTAAAAGGTTTACTTTGATCTTGATCAATGTTCTAAATGGGATAAGTCTTGCCACTTTGAGTCGTGATAGTCATAGACAAAGATGTAACGAGTAAAGATTTAGGATAAAGCTAGACTCTACCTCTAAGATAACGAAAAGGAGATAAATGGCTAGAACAGCCAAGATGCAAGATGAACTTGGTACGAATTGTCAAAAAGAGATGGCTAGAATAGCTGAGATAAGACAATCACAACACAAGGTACAAGAGCACAACAAGATAAGGTAGACTAATGAGAGACAATACGAGTCAAAGCAAAGATCAATCGATTCCTAACTCAAGACAACCAGTTTCTAACGGTGAACGACAGCAAAATAGAAAAATAGATCATGGACAAAAAGGAAGATCAGATTTATGTCATTGATCAAGCACATAAGATAGTAATCAAGGAGTTCAAGAAAATAGTCTTCAAGCAATGGGCAAGGGACAAAGCAACCTTGCACACAAACAGGAATAGTGACTTAGTATTTCTACTCCCTAAGGACTCTACTTGTGTATGTTTTTGAGAATGTTTTAGCAGGCACTTAAAACACAACATCATCCTAGAAAGCTATCTACAAGGCTATACATAGCTCTTCTAAAGGGAGTCCTTGATATACGCAAGGTACATGAGGCACAAATCCGTAGATGAGAAGAATCTGAAATCACATAGCCGGGAGGAGACGGTAACCCAAATCTCCTCCTTCACTTCTCAAAGGTATAAAGTTCTTTAAGGCTTAGCCAAGAGTGAAATCTAACGCATTCCCAAGAGAGGTGTCTTTGGATTCACCTCCTAATATTTATACTCCATCAGAACACGAGAGTTAAGGTCATCCCTTGAGGTGATGAAATCCCCAAGTAGGCCTTCTAGAAATAAAAAAGTAAGTAATTCACTATCAAAAGTATTGGGAAGCACTAAAGGTGGTGCATTTAACCCTTCAAGTAAATGTGAGGTGAGTCCACAAAGTGGTGCATTTAACTCCTCACACAAACTCAAAGTAAGTCCACACCCTAGAAAACAAGTGAGTTCCAAAAAGCACAAAAGGGTTGCCTAGTGGAACAATTAACGCTTCTTTCCTGTAGACCCCTCCCCTTTAATGTGGCACTGAGATTGCAACCACAAGGTGGAATGAGGGGCCGATAGATTAGCAAGTCCAATAACCCAATATAGCAATCTAGATCAATCACAAGTAATCCAAGACTGCTAATCAATACTACTCATAAGTGCAAGAGGGTTTGAATCATGGAATATTTAACTTTCTAAGTAAACATAAAGTGAGTCCACAAAGTGGTGCATTTAACTCTTCATGTAAACAAGGAATGAATCCATGCCCTAAATTACTCAATGAGATTTTTGATATTGGAACCAAGAATTACTTAAGGTGTAAACACAAGCATTCACTTACATAAACTTGTATGAAAGAAAATCTATGTTCATTCATTTTCCATTAAGAGCATCAATTAAAATGTGTTCTATGAAAGCATGTAAACACTCAAGCTAAACACATGAGAGATTAATTTTATGCCCAAACCAAGTGTTATATAGATTTTATGAACTCACCTTAGGTCCAAAGATCTGCAATCCAACATTTAGCACACATCCAAAAGTACAAAATCAAGACAAATAAATGGCAAACCGTAAGATATGTAACATTGCTGTCTTCAAGACAGTCTTTAAAGATTGATTTATTTGACCCATAAAATCACAATATTAAAATTTCTAGAAAGAATTAAATTTTTAGCCAACATCAAGAACTATCATTTCCCAAAATTACAAGGTCTTATGATTCAATTTGGTTCCTCAACCAATAACCTTTTCAAACTGCCATTTTTCTGTCATAAACCAGATTTAAAACACCAAACCCTGCCTAGGGAATCACATATCTTTCTCAAAAATAATCCAAATGAAACCAAAATTTTTTTACATAACTATTAATGAATCTAGTTTCCAAATATGTAAGCCATTTATTTTTCCCATTCATAAATCATTTTCTAAGAATAAATCATTGCCTACAACTCCAATACAGATTGTTAAAAACCAGTTTTCACTCAAATGCCCATAACTTTCACAAATCTGCGTAAAAATGACTCAAACCAAAAGGAAATGAAAGATAATTCATGTATATTTCTAATTAATTTTATTATAGATCTTTATTCTTCACAATTTGTCTGTACCAGATGTTTCAATCTGACTGTATTCAGAGAATCTCAAATCTGAAAATACCCACTTTCACCAAAATGATCATAACTTATTCATTTTTTTATAAAAATGAATGAAACCAAAATAATGAGAAATAGGATTCATCATTCTATCTATCCATTACTATATTACAAGGTTTTCAGGCTGTACATGGTCGTACAAGGCTTGGAACCAACACTAAAACTGAAAAACCAATCAAGAATGAGGCCAGAAATTGATCTTTTCTGCCCCACAGTGGGCGCCAAAATGTATGTGGCTGAATGTGAACTATAAATCAGACACAACACAACATGGTAATTATTCACTTGATAGAATTCGGGAGAGAGTATGAAGAACTCAATCCAAATTCCATGGTGAGGTGACCTGTTGCCTCCTATGTGAATGTTGCCTCCTATGTGAATGGGGTGTTTGAATACTCTCAGAATGAGAGCTAACAGCCGAGAGACCAATTCAACAATGGAGGATTTCCAAGAAGCAATAAAGATGAGAAAGAATTCAATTAAGCTAAGATGAAGTGCAATTTATCTAAGAGCTTGAAAATAAAGATGAGATGCAACTTAATCTAAGAACTTGAAACAAATATGATATTAAACTAAGAACAAATAAGCAAATTTAGTCTAAAATGTGATGCAAAGATTATACTAATAATGATATATTAATCCAATAAATGCAATAAAAATCTTTGAAAACAATGAATCAAATGAGACTAAAAAAATGCCTATAGTGTAGATGCTCTCAAAAATTGCTCCTCTCTAATGAAGAAAAAGAGCCCAAATAAATAGAAGAGCCAAGAGGAGGAGGAAGAGTTTCTTGATTCGAAACTCCTGACCCTTCATATCCCTTTTGGGACAAATAAGAATGAATTACTTTATTAAAAGAATGGAAAATGCCACATGATGACCTTTCAAATATCTCAAATTATTAATTCAAGAAAAGGTGTCCATTCAAATAACAAGAAATTAATTAATTCCTTTTTTATGTGTATTAGCCAAAGGGGGTGGTTTGATTTAATTTAATTTAAAGCACATAGGACTTTACAATTAAATTAATGTATCATAGAGATAATTTAGCTAATAAAGTCAAAGAGACTTAGGAATTAATTTTAGTGTTTGATTATTGCAAATTAGGGTTTTTGCAACTGACATTGAGTCAAGTAGAGCCAGGTTGGAGAGAGAATTGCCTAGTGAGATAGGACTTTTGATGACATAGAAAATTAAAGAAATGCACCAAAATTGATTGAAATGATTAGGTACCAATTTTGGGGTATTACAGATCCAAGGGTTTTTCATAGTAAAGGAAACATGCCATTTTAGTTTCTCATATGGATTAAAGTTTATTTTTCTTAGCTTGGTTAGCTTAATTTAGTTTTCTTTCAATAAATATTGGCTCTCATAGTTTAAATATTGCATTGAACTTGCATTTTAGCATAGAATCATCAATCTGTTATCATAGCTTTACATTTGTCACTTTGAAAGATCTTTGGGTGGTGTAGGAGGACCAAGGGTGAAAGACCTCTCTTATATTTTATATGTTACTTTAATAGTGAGTTTTGTAAATTAGAAAAGATTTGGAAGGTTTTTGTTAGGTTAATATTTGGAGGTCTAGTTGTCCAACCACTCATTGTAAGGTCCTAGAGTCCACTTGGGTCAAATAGTGGAATGGTCCCTCTAGATCTCTAGGAGATTTGGAATGTTTAAAGTCTAAAATTTTAGTTTTCCAACCTATTTTATTTGGTCATGGAGTCAAAATCCATTTAGGACCATTTAGATGAGAGCCTAAGAAAAGTTTCTCATAGCAAATTTGCATTTTTACAAAATTTGTAAAATTTGCTTGAAAACTTTGTCTCAAATGAAGTTTTAGACCTAAATAGAGGATATACCAAGGATGAGGAAAGTATTTAATACTTTCCATGGCAAATTATTGAGGTTGGCTAAGTTTTCTTTTGTTTTTACATATTGTTAAGAGACTGTGACTAGTAATAGTGAATATGTCACCTACCTTTTGGATTGAGATATTTGTAAATGGAATAGAAGTTTTTTTTTATTTCAATGTAATCACTTCTTATTATGTGAGACATATTTTTTGTAACTAGGTTTGAAAGAAGATTTCATTTTGATAAGTTCTTGTTAATTTTCTTGAATTCACTGGTTCACTGGTCTATTTTGGACCATGTATAAAATGACCTCTCAAGCTTCCTAAACCCATGGAAAAAAAAATGTTCTTGGCTGGAATGAAAGAGGGTTCCATGTACATAAAGTTTATTTTTACTTTGTTTGAGGAAGTGCAAGGATGGGAGATTGAACTCTTTCCCTAGGCAAGCTTGGCAATAGCCAAGTTAGAGAAATAGAGGATCAAAGGTTGTTGTGTACAGGGTTGGATGGATCGATGCAATCCAAGAGTTGTATTATGTTTAAAAAATAAGGAATCAACTCTCCAAGAAGTGGTGAAACCCCAAGACTTGGTCTCATTAGACTATAAAGACAAAGCTAGGACTGTGGCCCTTTAGCCCTACTTTTAAGGATTATGTCCCTCATTGAAGAAAGGGGTCCAGTGTATGGACCAAGAAAAAATCCCTAACCTTAAAAAAAATTTGTAAAATTGAAAAGGGTGTCAAAATCCATGATCAATTTTTGGGGTCATTAAGATGGAATTTGAAGAGAACCCTGATTTGTGCCTGGACAAGGCTACAAGAAAAACTAGTCCTAATTCCTAGTTTGTAGGAGATTGATAGGAAGGAGATTGGGTGGAAGTTCTAAATGACCAATATGGTCATCATTTGGTCCAAGGACATCAAAATTCAACCCTACAAGTCTTGGTATGCAATTTGGCATGGTAACTAGAAAACCCCATGTAAATTTCAGTGAGCATTGACAAAATTGATTGATAGGAAGAGTCTTGATTAGAAGGGTAGTTTTCTAGGTGACTTGCCCTTGGGAATTAGGGTTGGAGAAACCCTAGGAAGGTCTTTGAAGAGACCTAGAAAGTGAGTCAGAGAGAATCCTAAAGGAAGGAGAAGGCTAATCCTATCATTGGGGAAAAGAATGCAAGTATTGCTTCATGCTCATAAAAAAACTTTCATTTTAGGGTAGTCAAGTCACTAGTCTCATACTTCATCTTATGAGCATCATTCATGGACTATACTCACCCTAATTAGGAAGCCATAGATTAGTTTTAGTGGGTTTTATGTTACTTTTTTTGGATTTTGAGTATCTTTCTACTAACCCCCACTAATGTAATGATTAATTGTAGTGTTGGTATTTATAGGTCAAGACCAAAAAATACACCCACATTCTTTGGCACCCATCATGGGGCTAAATCCAAATTTAGCCTCATCTTTTATGCATTTTTTATAATTTTTGAAACCCCATTGTTTCTTGTAAGGTTGGGTAATACAATTTGTACAATATAAATTGCAAATGATTTTTTTTTTGTCCTCAGGGAAATGTCATATGATTATGGGGTTGGGTCAACTTTGTCGTATTTCTAGGTGATAAATCTCATATGATTATATGGTTAGATGCATTTTGTTGCATCACTCTGTGAAAGTTGTCGTACAATTCTATGACGTTATAGGGTTGACTATGTTTTATCATATCAAAAGCAAAGAGTGAATTTTGTGTGTTTCCTTGAATGATTTAGATTTATAACTGACTAATGGGTGTTTATTTTCTCTTTGCATGATCATTTTAGCAGCCTAATAATTTCTTGTAGAATGTTAGTGAGAATAATTGATTTCCAAATTCATCATTGTTGACCCATTTGAGAGAAAACTACTAATGTGCTTATGGTTGTAAGACAAGTGTCAAAGAAAAGTCATTCTAAACTACTAATCATTATTTTCTAGGTTTCCTAATCAGTCCAAATAGAATTTGTATTTTATTATCCATTTTAGTAGGCACCCAGCTAATTAGGGGATTATTTGTATTTTATTTGTAAAGCATAAGGGGAGTATGCTATTTTCCCTTTTGGGAAAATCAGAAACTAGACCTACGAAACTTTTCATTTGCAAGTGATCTTATGGGGAATGAAGGTGTATCTTGCATGTTTTACAAAAGCAATGTATAGTAGGAGATTATGCTCTTTTCCCCTTTTGAGGGAAAATAAAAAATCCTAACCTATTTCTCATTATCTATTTCTTTTATGCATCACCTTTAGAGGGCCTGCCAATTGAGGGAAAATCTCCTGGGAACCACCTAAGTGGGAAAAATAGAAAGATCGGCCCTTCCAACCAACTATCATAAAATACCTCCTTGAGATTAATGTCTTGGAGGGTGGGTACATCTCTTCATAGGGATATCAGCCTCAATCATTATTGCGTGACTATGAAGGATGTATTTGAACAGATGCCCTTACTAGACACCTTAGTGTAGAAGCTACTCGGTTCACCACCAAAAGTGTGATAATCCAAGTGCAAGGAGGATAGTAACCTCCCTAGGACACTTTCCATATTGTTCCTTACTTAGCATTCAAAGTTAGATAATATGACATTATCATCCCATTATGTGGCTGGTAGTGGTCGTATTCTTATTAGCTTTGGAATGTGTACCTAAATCTATGAGTGAGGGTTTTCACACTCAACCACTTTCTTTTAAGGATAAAATGTCTTTGATATCCCTTCAATTATGTACTTGATGTGTTTGTTTTACACTACCAACATTGACAAAACCTGCATAAACACAACTAGACACCATAAAAAATACAAACACGAATAGTGTGACTTGTCCAAAAATCCAATGGCAAACTATCTAGACCAGAGATCTATCATTTGGTAAAGGAATTTTATCATACGATATGAGTGTTTCATTGTACGACCCCAGTCTTCTATCGCATTACCTATTGACAATTATCGTATGATCTAATGTCAAAGTCATTAGTTCACCATATTATCATTTTAGCCCCTGAATTTCCTTGTACAGGAATGGCATCATCTTATTACCCATTGAAAATTATCATATGACCCCATTCTTCTATCATACCAAATTTTATCATCTAGCTTTCAAAGAGAAAATTTGACTAGTTGTGTCCTCAATTTGACCTCCAGTCTAGTTGTCCAATTGAACTACCAATCTCTCCCGATCTAACATATCGATTGTGTATTGTTTGTGATAGTAAAAATTTTCATGTAGTGCCCACCCATAGTTTGATTTTTAGTTTTATATTGCCAAACTCCTTTGGGCCACTTTTATGTGTGCATTGATATTTTAGTTATTATGTGGTTTTGGATGTATGACACTACATGGTGATTTTAATAAATGAATAATTATGGATATTATATTGATGCAGTTAAATGATGTTAGTTATTTTAATGGTGATGATTTACATGTTTTAAATGATGCTTGTGATTATGATTATACTTACCCCATACTTGTATGGTTATCATGTCTACTTTTACTTTCTTGTATGACATGTTTGATATGGTTGAGGGACAGAGTCATAGTTACCTTCTTGCAAGATCCACACGATATCCTGATCCCCACCATTTCTTTTTTTATATACATGTATGTACAGGTTGGTCTTTTATCCAGGTTTGTAGGTGCCAGACATCGACTTCCTTGAATTGTCAGTATGAGTGTGCCATATCGCAAGTCTCAATGGTAAAAGAGGGGAGATATTAGTCAAATCCAAATCCCAACCTAATCCATTCTATTGTTCTAAAATAGTGGACAAAATTATGATATTTTACCCTTTCCAAACTTGTCCAGGTGACGTGAGTTTATAGTCCCTTCCTTGAGCATGGTTGTGGTTCTTTCAGTTTAGTTGACTTTTGGTTATTGATGTGATTTGTATAATTAGATAATGTATTTAGATTAATTGTGTAATTTAAATAAATTAGATTTTGGCTTTTTTAGTTATTTAAATGTGAGATTATTTAATTAATTAAAATTAATCAAATATATTTTTTAAATTTAAGGATTTTTTATTAAAAAAGGTTTATTATGAAAATGGAGATATTTAATTAATGAAAATTAATTAAATATATTCACTTTAGATATAATTATTTGTAAATTTAAATTTTTGAATAAAAAGGTATTTATTAATTGAGAAATTAAATAACAAGAGAAAAATAATAATTAAATGTTATTATTTAAATTAATTAGAATGCATTAAGTTACACAATCAAAACTGAAATAAATTAAATAAAAAGAGTTAGTCAATTTTGAGTTAAGTGGTTTAACAAGAGCAATTAGAAAATTAGACTTGAGTTCAAAACTAAAATTAGAGGAATTTAGGAATTGATGGAAACAAGGCAATGAGTGGAGTTGAGTTCGAAACTTTGCATGTGGAATTCAATTTCCTATATTGTGAAGGTTTGGCCATTATTCTCAACACATAGGTTTGAAGAAGTTTTGGGTGAAGAATTTCAATTTGGAGCAAATTTCTGAGATCTTGGATTTGTCTTTGTTTCTGGTCATCATTGAATTTATCTATTTGGTGTTTGAGGCAAGATTTGGTAACCCTTGTGATTGTATTTCTATAATTTTGGAAGGAATGTTTTCTTTGTTCCTATCAGATCTGGATGTTTTAGATTGTTCATGAGATTTCTCTTCATGTTGAGTTTCTGGAATTTGATTGTAGGAAATTGTAGTATGCATGCAATCCTTGGTTTAAATTTTTCTTAATTTTAATTAGGGTTTGAATTTATGGAATAGATAAGGATTAGATTTATGATTGTTAAAATTCTATGAAAGAATATTTTGTCTAAAAACCCTAGGTTCAATTTTACAATATATTTATTTGGAGAAAACTTAGATCTGACATTAGATTTGAAAGGAAAGTTTCAATTAAACCTTAGAAAATAAATTTAGAAAATACTCAGTTCGATCTGTGCATCTAAGGTTCTCTATGTTAGAAACTACAATTGAAGCAATTGTTGCATTGTCATTGATGTCAAACCTTAACTGGTAAGACTGTTGCTATCTGTTAGTATACAGATTTTCCTTCTTACTAGAACTATAAAAATTTGCAAATAATTTGACCCAAGATGAAGGAAAAACTCATACAATAGTTGAGTTAGTCACTCACGACTAAACTCTCTACAATTAAAGGAGCAACTACCTTATATAAAGATCAATCTTGACAATTCACTTATTTGAAAAGAATGAAAACAACAAAAGTAATGTATACTTTTGACCTGAAAGTACAAAAGGATTTTTCAAAACTCATATGAAATAACTACTGAAAGATTTTGCTTTGAGAGAGAATCCACATTTATCTAAGCCAAATGACTAAGACTGTAAAGAAAATTCCCAAAAAGATCAATTCAACATACACTGAAATAAAACTAAAAAGGGATGTATGATCTTAAAACACATACATAGATTGCAGCAACATGAAATCAATTCCAACTAAAATCAACACACATGTATTAACTAGACACACTGATCTAAAAAAGATACTACTATTTGTTATATATATCAACTAATACTATATCATAAGTTTCAAATCAAAACATAAACCATTTCATGAAAGTATTTGCAGTAAATATTAAACTATAAGTTTTTGCTACCAGAGAACCAACCCTTGCAAGGTCTTTCAAAAATTAACTTATAGCCACGCAAGGCATAATCAATTTCATAACTAAAGTCTATTCTTGGAAAAGAACTAACACCCTATAACTACTTGGAACCATCCTTTCAAAGGCTAATCAAAATAGATTAGCTTTTCTCAGCCTCAGCACTAATAGTGGCATCAGTTACTTTGCGCTCATCTGACCACTCCTTGAAAGCCATCATGAATCTCTCCAACATCTCCTTATTTGGCAAAGAAACAAGATCCAGCCTTTGCTCCCAAATATCATTGCAGTTTTGTAACTGCTCCAACTTAGTATTCAATGTTTTCACTTGTTCTTCACCGAGCATTATCAATGATTGCACCCTAGTGATGACTGAGCAGTCTTGGGCTACCATTTCTTTGGCATCTTTTAACCCTTGTACTTTTCTGGTGAAGGATTCTTTCATCCTGGCCTCATCTATTCCTATTTTCAATTCCCCTATGGATAGATTGTAGACATAATTTATATGATTGCTGACAACTTCCTCAACACAAGCTACTATCTTTAGAATCTACTTTGATTCTTTGATACCTTGATCAATTAAAGTACATTGCCATTCCTCATTAACCTTTGCCACAAATAGGAGACTGGTATCAGCACCCGAAATTGTCTTCTCAGATAGGAACTTTTCTATGCTGTAACTGAAAGCTTCATCCATATTAGCTATTGCTATCTCTAGACTGTCTCTCTTTCCTTCCCAAAGCTTGACTTTAGCCTCTAAGGCAGATACTAGATCAGAAGACTAATTTGTTGAACTCTCATAGGCTTGAGCAAAGTGATTGACCATTTCTCCAACTTCTCCCATCCAATTATAGAATGCCTTAGAGAAGGATCTCTCTTTATGTACCTGATCAAGGAACTTTTGATTGTCTAGAGACTTGACATCCATACTTAAGGGTACCATCACCAAAGGTTGAGGAATAGGATTTTGTAATTGCTAAATGTACTTTTCCATTTCACATAAAGCTTGCTTCAGCTTAGCTTTATCTTTAGCATCCTTCAACACTCTATGATTGATTTTTTTGTTTGCTAAATTCAAAATCTTCAAATCAGCAGCTCTGGAAGACACTCCTAAATCCACTTTATCCACAGTGAAATCTTTCTTAGTGACTTCAGCACTAGTCTTGTTGGAATTAGGCTTGAAAATCTTTGCGACCCAATGACCTGTTGTCGGATCCAAATCCACCATATACTATGTTTTAGGCTTCTTTGTTCTAGGGGACTTTCCAAGATATTTATTGACCAGGTCACCATAGGGACTGAGGTAGACACAAAGTTCCTCTTCTTATTCATAGTTAGATCCATCCAATTTGGAGAACTAGGAGTTGCATTCAGTAGGGAAATAGTGGTACTTGGATTGCTCAAGGTAACAGGCTCTTGTTGACTTGAACTTCCATCACCTCTAGCTAATACTGAATCCATAGTGGATGCTTTACCTCTTTTCAACCTTTTGAACTACTTTACACTGGGCTCCTTGGTGTCAGAATCTAGAACAATGCAAAAAGGAAGATCCACCTTCCCACTTCTTTTGCTTATGTGCCTTGTAAACTTCACAGCATCATTAGAAACCAATTCTGAATCTTCAGGAATTTCTAGAGGATATGAAACACCTGCAGAAAGAAACAGTTCAATGTTATTAGTCAGAACAAGGGAGGGTTCAATTTTTGGAGTCCTTGGACTCTTTCTGGTTCCCAACACAGGGGCAACTGAAATTTTCTTCTTTTGGGCTTTAACCCACTGCTCTGTCTTCTGAAAAACTTCCTTAGTTAAGGACTTCACATTTTCTTCTTCCTCTGCTAGCCAGCCAATTCTTTTGATTACCATTTCAGATCTTGATACTGCATTTTCTGACTCCGATGCATTGTTATCTTCATCTTTAATATTTATGATGCTGAAAGGTAACTTTAAAGCAGTGATTTGTTTGAGGGAAAACCTAGAACATAATCTTTTAGTAACCTCAACTTCATCCATGCAATCATCCCAGTAGTCTTCCAAGGCTGGCTGATGAAAGAACATGGCATCCACTCTGAAATGGCTCTCAACAAAACCTTTTCTATCAAATTAGTTCCTTGCTTGATATGGATGGAGATTCATTTATTTCAACTCATTGATTATAAAGGCAAAGTCATGCATCAACCGGAATTTGTAATGTCATAGTTCGAGTGGGAAGAAGGCACCGATACCTCTCTTGACCTTGTACTTCTTCTCAACCATTAGTAACTACCTTCCTACTTTAAGAAGAATGCACTTGTCTGGGTAATACTTGGGAAGTTTTAATGGAGCATCACTGAAACCTCCTACCCTTAAATAGGTAAAATTAGGAAACTATATATAAAAACTTCCATAAATTTTCACAAATTCCATACCCTCCTCTGATATCCTACAATTAGGTTTTCCCCTTAATTCAAAGACTAATTTGGATGAAAATTTATCATGCACTTTCTTAAAACCCACGGGGTGATTTCCTTTTTGTAACAAGGGGTGATATTTATAGATGGACATACTGCTATTCCATTCTTCATGAGGCCAACCATCCTAGATTCTACAGATGGCTAGAATATAAAAGAGGTATGAAGACATAAAAACTAGAAATTAAAGCTGGCTGAGATAAACCTTCATGTAATTGCTCAGCTATTATTTCGGCCTAGTCAACAGCATTACCAACGTCTAGGATAGCCTACACAAAAATGTACATCCAGTCTTCCCAATTGGTTTCTATAGGATTACCTCTAACCCTATTCAACATTACCATTATATCCCTAACTTCTTTGAACAGGTGATCTTTTCTAAGTGGTCTAGGAAAATGGGAACCACCCTTTTTTGGGTTTATCAACCAATCCCTTGCTATGTTATTCCTATATTCCTTCTTGTTCTTCTCAGAGTCTGCTATAGCTTTATTGATACTCCAATCTCCATAGATTTCAATTGATGGAATTTTGAGAGCGGCCATTATTACTGTCCTATCAATATTTACTAGAACTTTACCACTTTCTATTTTAATGCACCTCTCAGCCTTGCTGTACCTATTTTAGCATTCTATTACTAACTCCAGGCATGGAATCACTTAAGAAAAACCAGCGGCTTCTAATAAACCACTCTCTACAATCCTAATGAATATGGCTTCATCAACTATTTTCCTCAGCCTTGAAATTATTTCTCTGATATCATCATCTATTATAGCCATATCCCTCATTTCAGGTAAACAACAACTAAGAGGAGAAAATCTATTTTCCTCCATGAATTTTACTTTGGAAGAAGACATACTGAAATATAACCTTGTAAAATTCTTATGAATACAGCTCTTTAAAAATGCAGAAGCTCAAATGAATTACAGGGCCAAGGTTATTGTAAAACTCACCGTTTTCCTTCCTTTTGAGAATGTTACCTCACAACTCCCAAAACACCTCCAATAGATAGTAGAGTAGAATGAAGAAATGTAAAGAGAGGGAAAAATAAATACACACTTGCTTCAATTCCCATCATTTCATGAAAAACTACCATTAATTCACTTTCACACCACAATAAATGATAACAGCATGTTACACACACTTGTATTTAGTAAGAAAATCCCATGAGCTGAGGTGGAGCCACTCTTTCCATTGCATTAATCATTTCATTATTAGTCGATAAAGATTTGGCTCGCGGCTTATATCCGGGTATTATTACACCTCAAAAATTGATCCTTGAACCATAAAGTTTGGGTTCAAAGTACATGATTCATGATGTTTTAATTTATATGCACATAAGAAAACTATGGTGGACATGAATAACTTCTAAAATGAGCTCAGGAAAATTATGAACTATGATTTTAAAACCTTGACTTGGGAGACTTTTTAGTGTAAAGTTGTAGAAGTGCACATTCTAACGTGAACTTTGAACTGAAAAAATGAGGTTCAAAGTTCAAGATTTAGTTCAACATTTACACATAGACATGTGAACATGGTGAGAAAAGACTGTTACAAGACACAACATACACGTGATGCTTTTGGAGAAAAATATATTGAACTTTGAACCTTGAACCGACCAGTTCGAGTTCAAAGTTCAAGGTTCAATTTGCAACTTAAACTTTGACACAACTTGAAAAATTGTCACATAGAAATAAGGTGAAATAAAAATAAAAATATTGATGGGCAATAGGTGTCTCTGACTAGGGATTAGGACTATGAAGGACTAAACAAGGAATCCAAGCTCTCTGGTTTCACACTAAGCAAAAAGACAACACACGCAACTAACCTACAACACAACAAAAACTTATATACAAAGGAAGGCCGAACTTATCTACAACTCATAAAGCTTCAGATCTTGTCCATTATAAGATAAGGGCATTTCAGTTCCATCTACATACCTGAGTTTGAAAGAATTAGGTCCCAATACTTGACTAATTTCAAAAGGCCCCTTCCAAAGGGACTCAAATTTGTCGTGAGTACCCCTGGGCTGTTTTATTTTATCCCATAACAACACTCTATCATTTTCCATGAACTTCCTGGGCATGGTTCATTTGTCAAAAATTTTCTTCACCCGAGATTGGTGTAGGGCTATGTGGTTCACCATCTCTTCTCATTCTTCTTGGATCTTGCTTAGGTACATGATCCTTTTATCCAATCCATCAGAAAAGGTTTGATCTTTAATTAATTTTTGCAATTTTATGGTTGATAGCTCTAGAGACAATGAGAGTTGAACTTGTACTCCATAGACTAGTTCAAATGGAGTCATACCTATAGCTCTCTTAGGAGAAGTACGATCATCCCAAAGAGCTTCGAACAATCTCTTATGCCAGTCTTTAGAATTTTCATTCACTAGCTTCTTCATAATATTGATCAAGTTTTTATGGGTAGATTTCGCTTGCCCATTGCCTTGGGGAAAGTAATCAGAAGAGCAAGCCAATTGAATCCCATTATCATAGTAGAAAATTTGCATATCTTGAGAATAAAAGTTATGTGCATTATCAGCGACAATCTTTGTGGGAACACCAAACTTGACCAAAATATTCTCTTTCAAGAAAGAACAGACCACCTCAATAGTAGTTTTCCTCACTACAACAGCCTCTACCCATTTAGTAAAGTAATCTGTAGTTGTTAGAATATGGGTATGTCCAGCACTGGATGGGGGATTTATTGGTCCTATAAAATCTAAACCCCATTGTTTGAATGGCTCATCAATTATTACTGGTCTTAAAGGAAAAGAAGCTAAATGCGGCTTTCCTTAAAATAACTTGCATTTTCACATTGTGCTACCCATTTATAATCATCTTTAAACATTCCAGGCCAATAATAATAGTTCCTCAAAATTTTGAAAGCAGTTACCATTGAGGAGAAATGCCCACCACATGATTCACTGTGAAATGACTGAAGCAACTTCTTCTGTTGATCCTCATCTACACACCTGAGAAACATTCCATCCATACCTCTTTTATACAGAATAATCCACTATAACATACTTAGCTGCCTTAAGCTTCAAATTTCTCTATTTTTTTGTTGTAATATGAGCTGGACATTCTCCATATGTAAGGTAATAGGTGACATCAGAGAACCATGTGTCTTTTAATCCCGTAAATAAAGACAAGGGAATATCACTATTAGGAATTTCATCATTTTTTGTGATCAATTTGCACAGGCCTTGGCCCCTAACCAATTTGGTAGGTTTGATTTCTAGATCAAACTCTTGAACTTTGGCCACCCAATTGGCTCTCTTATTGATGGACACCTCTTGTTGGGTTAGTATGCTCTTGACAATAGAATTTGGAACATACACTATGGAATGAGAATGCAGAATATAATACTTAAATTACTTGATGGCCTTTACTACTGCATAAGCCTATTTTTCTATGGGTGAATATTTCAATTCATGATTCTTTAAATGAATGCTCATAAAAGAAATGGGCATCTCTTCACCCACCTCATTCTTCTGTAACATGACTCCCGACATTGTGTGCTCAGATGCATAGCAATGTATAACAAAGTCTTTATGAAAATTTGGATGAGCAAGGACAGGAGCCTATGCAATTTCTTCTTTAACCGTATCAAAAGACTTTTTAGCCTCATCATTCCATCTAAATGTTTGCTTCTCACTTAACAAGTTGACCATAGGTCTAGTTTTTTCTAAAAATCTGGCATGAATCTCCTTAGAAAATTGATCTATCCAAAGAAAGACCTTAATCCACTTCTATGGGATGGAAAACACAATTGTTGAATCACCTGCACCCTCTCTGGGTCTATTGCAATCCCTTTTTCTGAAACTATGTGACCTAACAATTTTCCTTTAGTCAAATAGAATATTGATTTCTTGGGATTTAAGGATATCCCTTGGTTCCTATATTCTTGGAGAATGAGCTTCAGGTCTTTAGGATGTTTCTTCCTTCTACAGGAGAAAATAGTCATATCATCAAGGTACACCATGATCACTTTATTCATTAGATGACTGAAGGAGGAATTCATGGCCTGCTGGAAAGTCGATCCTCCATTAATCAGTCCGAATGGAATTTAGTTATATGCAAATGTACCCCAGGGGGTAGTGAACACTTTTTTGTGTTGGTCTTCTAGGGCCACACTAATTTGGTTGTACCTTGAAAACCCATCCAACATCGACATCATTTTAGACCCCGCTACCATCTGAAGGATATGATCCATGTTGGGGAGAGGAAAATTGTCCTTCAAACTAGACTGATTGAGATTTTTTAAATCAATGAAAATTTGAATTTCTCCATTCTTTTTGTGGATAGGAACTATGTTCACCACCTAGGTCGAATGATGGATCAAATAAATGATTTTTGCCTTAAGCATTTTATCAACTTCTCGAAAAATGGCATCAACAACTCTAGGATTATAATTTCTCAATTTCTGTCTGAAGGGTTTAGCTCATGGCTTTAAAGGAATATGATGCTTGAACTTGCCTTTTCTAAAATATTTTAAATCCTCATACAACTAGGTAAAAATATATCTAAATTCCTGCAACAATTTTGTAAATACCTCTTTCTCAATAGGGCTACAAAACATACCTAGGTTGACAAACTTAGGGTCTTCATTGCTCCCAATATTGATCTTTTCGTAACTACTGGGCTGATCTTCTTTTTTTCCATCAGCATGGCCTACAAAGCAATCCTTACAATCAAAAAACTTTTCCATATTTACAAGACCTTTAGGAATATGATTCCCTTTTAACTGAATAACCTCTTCTTCTTTTTCAACTTTCTCATCAGAACAAAACTCTTGGCATTCAAATTCTGAACCCTTGAAAAAGATAGAGGAAAACTTTTCCATACCCTAAAGAACATAAAACACATGAGTATCATCACTGAAAACTTGCCAAGAATTAGCATTGTCTGCAACATTGGGTCAATGGATGAGCTTAATGGTATACTGATCACTGTCAAAGTCAGGATGAGGAATCAACAATGTTGCAGAACTAGCTAGGGCATTTGCTCTAGAATTCTTTTCTCTAGGAATGGAATCAATAGAGAAAGCTTGAAATCCTTCTATTTCATCCCAGACTCTATTTCTATAATGCTTCATTCTATCATTCCTGACTGCATATTTTCCTCTTGTTTCACAATTAGCTCATCATCTCCTTTTGCTTTAAGCATTTTAATGCCTTTTCTTTTTGCTTCTTGAATCCTAAGTAACAGAGCCTCATACTCTATAGTATTGTTAGTGTTCTCAAACTCAAGCTTATAAGCAAAAGGGAGTCTTTCTTTAGAAGGTGATATCAAAACCACTCTAGCACCCAAACCAGTGGATGAACAACTACCATCAAATTCTAAGGTCCACAGTTCCTCATCATCATTTTCATTCATGACCTCAATTTCTGGCATGATCAAATAGTTAGAGAAATTAGTCTCCTGGTACAAAATATGAGACATAGGATCATGAGAGGTAAAAACTGTGTACTTGCACTTAGTCTCAGGTTGTAGAGTAACCTTTTTATCCCCAATGGGAACAATAGCCTGAGACCAATCTAATTTGATCTCTCCACCTAGATCTCTACAAAAGGTTCTACTCAAGAGCATACTATAACTTGTTGGTATGTTAGCAACCAAAATGGTCAACTTGAGTCTTTTGTCAGGGAAAGCCGCTAAAACAACTTGAGCATCTTTGATTTGGCCAATCAAAGGAACTTGCTTGGAATCCATGGAGTAGCACCTACAAAAAGTTTTTGTCAAAGGAGGATCAAGGGCTTTTACTATTAAGGAGGGCATGATATTGTTAGAAGCACCAGAATCTATAATACAATTACTAAGCTTGTGACCATGTATGAACAATGATACATAAAAGGGTTCAGGTTTCCCTATAATAGGAGCATGTTCTAAGGAATTGAGATTAATGATGGGCTCTTTGATATTAGGTTGTTTTATGTTTGATTCAATAGGGGTTTCATTAGTGGATATAGTGTTTTCCTTATTGGACTAAACAACAAGAGAAGAGCATTTCACATAAGCAACCAACTTATCTAATTCACTAGGATTTGACTTCAAATATTCAGCAGGGGATATTTGAATTTTAGCAGACTTACAAAATTCTATAAAATCAAAAGTTGGCTCAGAATCTGACCTTTTAAGGATTTTAATCCCTGTAGGTTCACTCCCTAGAGTCTTTGTATTGTTGTCTGCTTGACTTATTGGTTCCTTACCTCTCTTGCCTTGAAATGAAGATGGAGAATGATTGTGGATTTTTCCACCTTACTGCGCTCGAGTAAGCACTAAACATGAAGGATGCTCTAGAGTTGTAAGAATTTCACCACCTCATTCTGAGTCAGACTCATATTTGAGATAATAACTTACGGAGTCACTAGGTCCTCTGGAGTTATCTTCATTGCCAACAATTTCCACAATGGTCTCTTTGTTGGCCTCCATTTGCTTGTACTGCACCATCTCAGGACAAGAATCACCATCATGCTCATCAATCAAGTGAAAGATACACATGTTGTTTTTAGTAGGAGGTGCTTCAATTTGAAGTCTAGGCTGATGTGTTAAAGTATTTGATTTCTTTACATAATTCCATGTTCCTTGGCCTCCATACCTTCTAGGAATGTCTTGATATGGAGCAGGGGTAGTTTTTGGTAGTTTCCTTTTTAAGGTAATCATATCATTTACCAATCTTTGAACCACTAGATTAGAAGACCTTGATGTAGAAGCCTGATTACTAGGATTCTGAACCTCTCTTCTCCATTTCTCAGCAGTAATCATGTCATCCTCAAGCTCCACTGGTAATGCTTGGGCAGCTACCAAGTCTGTCACTCTTCCTCATCTAAGATGGAAACTAATATTAGGGGGCATAGCATTTACAAAGAACCCCTTTCTATTTTCGTCACTAGGATGATGAACAATAGGAATACGCTGCAAGAGCTTGTTAAATTTAGTTATGAATTCCCGCATAGGTTCCTACATCTCCTTCTTTAATTGGGAGAGCTGTAACAATAAGGAGTGTTCATCATCGACTGCTTTAAAGTGAGCCATGAAAGTTGTTCTCATACCATTCCAAGTTGTTATGGACCCATTGGGTAAATGATGAAACCAATCTGCAGTAGTTTCAATCAAGGTTTGAATGAAAAGATGTATTGCCACATCTTCTATACCTACGCCTATCACACTACATGCAGTATTAAAAGCATTAATGTGATCACTTGGAGAAACTTTACCATCACCACTGAACTTGGGTAGAACCTCTCTAGCCGCTTTGGGTAAAGCTTGTAGGTTAAAATTTCTTAGGTCCAGAGGACCAACCTGAGCACCCCATGGCTGATTTTGGGCCATGACTGGCTAAGAAAAATTTAGAGGCTGAGGATTAAAAAGAGATGGGGTTACTATGCCAGATAATGTAAGGGCTTGAAAACCAAAAATGGGAGTAGTAGACTTGATGGGAGAGGAAGCTCTACTAGTCATTTGAGTCCTTCTTCTCACAGGAATATTAGGGTTAAAATTCAATCGCTCAAGGGCTTCAAAATCTTCATCAACCAATCCTTTTGCTCTATCACCTTAGGTATATCTCCTTTCAACTAACTTATTGATTAAGACTATAATAGAATTATATATATAAAGCAAAGATTATCCTCTAGGTCTTTGGGCCACTCTATTTTCTACAACAGCTGGTCAAGCCAAGGGAAAACATCTCAACCACTCTCCAATCTCTTCTTCTTCCTCAATTACTAATCTCACTTGTTGGTATTGCTGACCACTTGTCCTTAATTTCCAAGCAGTATTACTCAAATTAGCAATAATGTCCTCATGTGTATCAGCGAAGTGAACATTAGGTTGTAACACTGGGGGAAGCTCTTGCTGGCCAGGAATTACCTTGGCATGTAGCACCATAACTGACCATTAAAAGAGAAGAGTTAAGCTTTGGTCTACTTATAAGTATCCCCAGTAGAGTCACCAAAAATCTATTAGTATACAGATTTTCCTTCTTATTAGAAGTATAACAATTTGCAAATACTCTGACCCAAAACAAAGGAAAAACTCATACAACAGTTGAGTTAGTCACTCACAACTAACCTCTTTGCGATCAAAGGAGCAGCTACCTTATATAAAGATCAATCTTGACAATTCACTTATTTGAAAAGAATGAAAACAGTAAAAGTAATGTATACTTTTGACCTGAAAGTACAAAAGGCTTTTTCAAAACTCATATGAAATAACTACTGAAAGATTTTTCTCTGAGAGAGAATCCACATTTATCTAAGCCAAATGACTAAGACTGTAAAGGAAATTCCAAGAAAGATTGATTCAACATACACTCAAATAAAACTAAAAAGGGATGTATGATCTTGAAACACATGCATAGATTGTAGCAACATGAAATCAATTCTAACTGAAATCAACACACATGTATTAACCAAACACACTAATTTGAAAAAGATACTGCTATTTGTTATATATATCAACTGATACTATATCATGAGTTTCAAATCAAAACATAAACCATTTCATGAAAGTATTTGTAGTAAATATTAAACTATAAGTTTCTGCTACCAGAGAACTGACCCTTGCAAGGTCTTTCAAAAATTAACTTATAGCCACGCAGGGCATAATCAGTTTCATAAATAAAGTCTATTCTTGGAAAAGAACTAACACCCTATAACTACTTGGAACCGTCCTTTCAAAGACTAATCAAAATAGATTAGCTTTTCTTGGCCTCGGCACTAATGGTGGCCTCAATTTCTTTGTGCTCATCTGACCACTCCTTGAAAGCCATTGTGAATCTCTCCAACATCTCCTTATTTGGCAAAGAAACAAGATCTAGCCTTTGCTCCCAGATATCTTTGTAGTTTTGTAACTACTCCAGCTTAGTATTTAGTGTTTTCACTTGTTCTTCACTGAGAGTTATCAGTGATTGCACCCTGGGGATGAATGAGCAGTCTCAGGCTACCATTTATTTGGTGTCTTTTAACCCTTGTGCTTTTCTTGTGAACGATTCTTTCATCTTGGCCTCATCTATTCCCTTTTTCACTTCACCTGTGGACAGATTGTAGACACACTTTATATGATTGCTGACAACTTCCTCAACACGGGCTACTATCTTTAGAATCTGCTCTAATTCTTTGATACCTTGATCAATTAAAGTACATCTCCATTCCTCATTAACCTTTTCCATAAATAGGAGACTGGTATCAGCACTCAAAATTGTCTTCTTAGATAGGAACTTTTCTATGCCATAATTGAAAAGATTCACCCATATTAGCTATTGCTATCTCTAGACTATCTCTCTTTCCTTCCCAAAGCTTGACTTTAGCCTCTAAGGTAGATACCAAATCAGAAGACCGATTCATTGAACTCTCATAGGCTTGAGTGAAGTGATTGACCATCTCTCCAACTTCTCCCATCAAATTATAGAATGCCTTAGAGAGGGATCTCTCTTTATGTACCTGATCAAGGAACTTTTGATTGTCTAAAGACTTGACATCTAGACTTAAGGGTACCATCGCCAAAGGTTAAGGAATAGGATTCTACAATTCCTAAATGTACTTTGCCATTTCACATAAAGCTTGCTTCAGCTTAGCTTTATCTTCAGCATCCTTCAACACTCTGTGATTGATTTTCTTGTTTTCTGAATTCAAAATCTTCAAATTAGTAGCTTTGGAAGACACTCCTAAATCCACTTTATCCACAGTGAAATCTTTCTCAGTGACTTCAACACTGGTCTTGTTGGAATTAGGCTTGAAAATCTCTATGACCCAATGACCTGTTGTTGGATCCACATCCACCATAGAATCTATTTAAGGCTTCTTTTTTCTAGGGGACTTTCCAAGATATTTACTGACCAGCTCACCAATAGGGACTAAGGTAGACAAAATGTTCCTCTTCTTATTCATAGTTAGATCCATCCAATTTGGAGAACTAGGAGTTGCATTATATAGGGAAACAGTGGTACTTGGATTACTCGGGGTAACAAGCTCTTGTTGACTTGAACTTCCATCACCTCCAGCTGATACTAAATCCATAGTGGATGCTTTACCTCTTTCCAAACTTTTGAACTGCTTTACGTTGGGCTCCTCAATGTCAGAATCTAGAACAATGCAAAAAGGAAGATCCACCTTCCCACTTCTTTTGCTTCTTTTCCTTGTAAACTTCACAGCATCATTAGAAATCAATTCTGAATCTTCAAGAATTTCTGGAGAATATGAAACACTTGCATAAAACAACGGTTCAATCTTATTAATCAGAATAGGGGAGGGTTCAATTTTTGGAGTCCTTGGACTCTTTCTGGTTCCCAACACAGGGTCAGCTGAAATTTTCTTCTTTTGGGCTTTAAGCCACTGCTCTATCTTCCAAAAAAATTTTAGTTAAGGACTTCACATTTTCTTCTTCCTCTGTCAGCCAGTCAATTCTTCTAATTACCATTTCATCTCTTGATACTGCATTTTCTGACTCCGATGCACTGCTATCTTCATCTTTAATATTTCTGATGCTGAAAGGTAACTTTAAAGCAGTGATTTGTTTGAGGGAAAACCTAGAACATAATCTTATAGTAACCATAACTTCATCCATGAAATCATCCCAGTAGTCTTCCAAGGCTAGCTGATGAAGGAACATGGCATCCACTCTTAATTGTCTCTCAACAAAACCTTTGCTATCAAAGTAATTCCTTGCTTGATATGGCTGGAGATTCATTTATTTCAACTCATTGATTAAAAAGGCAAAGTCATGCATCAACTAGAATTTTTAATGTCCTAGTTTGAGTGGGAAGAAGACACTGATACCTCTCTTGACCTTGTACTTCTTCTCAACCATTAGTAACTACCTTCTTACTTCAAGAAGAATGCACTTGTCTGGGCAATACCTGGGAAGTTTTAATGGAGCATCATTGAAACCTCCTACCCTTAAATAGGTAAAAGTAGGGAACTAGATATAAAAAATTCCATAAATTTTCACAAATTCCATAGCCTCCTTTGATATCCTGCAATTAGTTTTTCCCCTTAATTCAAAGACTAATTTGGATGAAAATGTATCATGCACTTTCTTAAAACCCATAGGGTGTTTTCCTTTTTGTAACAGGGGGTGATATTCATAGATGGGCATATTGCTATTCCATTCTTCATGAGGAAGACCATCCTAGAGTCTACAAATGGAAAGAATATAAAAGAGGTATGAAGATATAAAAACTGAAAATTAAAGTTGGCTGAGATAAACCTTCATGAAATTTCTCAGCTATTATTTCGGCCCAGTCAACAACATTACCAACGTCTAGGATAGCCTACACAAAAATGTACATCTAATATTCCCAGTTGGTATCTATAGGATTACCTCTAACCTTGTTCAACATTACCGTTATATCCCTAACTTCTTTGAATAGGTGATCTTTTCTAAGTGGTCTAGG
Source organism: Chamaecyparis obtusa (assembly GCA_027943335.1). NCBI lineage: Eukaryota > Viridiplantae > Streptophyta > Pinopsida > Cupressales > Cupressaceae > Chamaecyparis > Chamaecyparis obtusa. The sequence goes on from BSBK01001713.1 coordinate 215,507, forward strand.
AAAATGGGACCTCCCTTTTCTGGGTTTATCAGCCAATCTGTTGCTATGTTATTCCTATATTCCTTCTTGTTCTTCTCAGAGTTTTCTATGGCTTTATTGATACTCCAATCTCCATAGATTTCAACTGATGGAATTCTGAGAGTGGCCATTATTACTATCCTATCAATATTTACTAGAACTTCATCACTTTCTATTTTAATGCACCTCTCAGCCTTTTTGTACCTATTTCAACATTCTATTACTAACTCTGGGCATGGAATCACTTAAGGAAAACCAATGGCTTCTAATAAACCACTCTCTACAATCCTAACGGATATGGCTTCATCAACTATTTTCCTCAGCCTTGAAATGATTTCTCCGATATCATCCTCTACTATAGCTGTATCCCTCATTTCAGGTAAACAACAACTAACTAGAGAAAATCTATTTTCCTTCATGAATTTGACTTTGGAAGAAGACATACCAAAATATAACCTTGTAAAATTCTTATGAAGACAACTCTTTAAAAATGCAGAAGCTCATATGAATTACAGGGCCAAGGTTGTTGTAAAACTCACCGTTTTCCTGCCTTTCAAGAATGTTACCTGGCAGGTCCCAAAATGCCTCCAGAAGATAGTAGAGTAGAATGAAGAAACATAGAGAGAGGGAAAAATAAATACACACTTGCTTTAATTCCCATCATTTCATGAAAAACTGCCATCAATTCACTTTCACACTGCAATAAATGATAACAACCTATTACACACACTTCTATTTAGTAAGAAAATCCCATGAGATGAGGTGGTGCCACTCTTTCCATCACATCAATCATTTTGTTGTCAGTCGATAAAGATTTGGCTCATGGCTTATATCCGGGTATTATTACACCTCAAAAATTGATCCTTGAACCATAAAGTTTTGGTTCAAAGTACATGATTCATGATGTTTTAATTTATATGCACATAAGGTAATTGTGGTGGACCCCAATAACTTCTAAAATGAGCTTAGGAAAATTATGAACTGTGATTTTAAAACCTTGACTTGGGAGCCTTTTTAGTGTAAAGTTGTAGAAGTGCACATTCTAACATGAACTTTGAACTGAAAAAATGAGGTTCAAAGTTCAAGATTTAGTTCAACATTTACACACAAACATGTGAACGTGGTGAGAAAAGGCTGTTACAAGATGCAACATACATGCTATGCTTCTGGAGAAAAATATATTAAACTTTGAACCTCGAACCGGCCAGTTCAAGTTCAAAGTTCAAGGTTCAATTTGCAACTTAAACTTTGACACAGCTTGAAAAATTGCCGCATATAAATAAGGTAAAAAAAATTAAAAAATATTGACGGGCAACACTATCTAAGAAAGTACTATATCTATCAGTTGATGAGAAGGATTAAAGGGCAAGGTTGGTAGTAATAGCACCTAGGGAAAGGTTGAGTTATCTTGATACTATTTGAGTACTTGATTATGTGGCACAATGATAAGATAATGTATTGCTTATCTAAGTAAGAAGAAAGACTAAACAAGTAGGCTTAACCGAGAAAAAGTGAAGAAATATAGTTTAAGCCAAGTGATGTTAGTGTCGACCGAGCCAGTATATGCTGAGAAAATTCAATTTTGACCAAACATCAATGTATTGCCGAAGGAAACAATTATGTAGTGATGACCGAGGATTTGAACACAGTATTGATTGAGTGTCAGTAATTTACATTTGAGGAATAATTTAGATTCCTAGCCGACATAGTTGAATTCTTGAATTATGTAAATTGTGTTGACTTATTAATTGACTATATGAATCATTTAATGCACAATAAACCATTTTATTTTGATTCTAATAAGAGGATTAAAGATATTTATAGAAGGATGGATGAAGAACATAATGTTGGGAGGATTTGATGAATCTAACCTAACCCTAAGATCTACATAGGATATTAAGTGGAAAAAGAGAAGATCTATCTGTTCAAGAGTATTAAGGAAACCTAAGAGAGAAATTGAGAAGAGAAGAGGATGCTGGAGTTATTGTTATTGACTTAATAAGTAGAAAGGCTGAAGGTGAAGAAGTTGATCAGAGTTGTGATTGCTTGAAGAGATTTCTGAGTAGATCAGTGATGGAGATGGAAATGGAACTCAGTTAGTAATCCAATATAAGTGTATGGAATAGAATCTGTTATTTGCAAAGTGAGTTGTATGTTTTTCAGATCAATACTACTGTTACTTTCTAACCATTGTATCAGTCAAAATCCTTTAATCAAGGTTGACCTAATAGTCATTCTATAAATCCTTTGAACAAGGTTGCATTCTAATGGAATGTACTTAAGTCCTTTAATAAGGCACACTCCTAACAGGGTGGTTGAAATCCTTTAATAGGGTCACACCTAGCAGTGTGTTTGTAAACCTTTGATAGAGTTGGATTTTCATAGAGCTCACTTTAGAAGAGTGAAAATATCAATAACATGTTACAAAGTGGTTTTCCCAAATTGGGTTTCCACTATAAATCCTAGTGTTAATACTTGTGTGAATGTTATGGTGGGAACATTTCTAGTTTTTGCAAGTTAAATACTGTTGGATAGTGGACTGCACTATTTTATGTTTCTGGTATACATTCAGTAGCGACCGAGTAGTGTTGGTCATTAGATCTAAATTTGTTGAACTGTTTTAAAGTTTTTTTATACATCTAGACCTAAGAACAACTGATTCACCCCCCCTCTCTGTTGTTTTAAATCATATTAACAATTGGTATCAGAGCAGCTGGTGCTTACAGAGAACAAGTTTAAAGGTACTTGAAGTAAATGATCAAGATGTATAAGAAGGAGGTATCAAAGTTGAATAAGGAGAACTTTCCTGCATGGCAGAGTATGATGAAATTGCATCTAGTTGGTATTGGTGACTTATAAAAGTATTATGTTGAACATGAGTATGTTACACCTGATGCACCTTTGACTACCGAGGAGATGAGAGCTAAAAAAGAACACAATCAAGAAATGTTGGAGATTGCATCTACCTTAAGCTATCCTGAATTTGAAGACATTAAAGATTGCTCAAATGCAAAGAAAATGTGGGACACTCTTGCAAACATCTATGGTGATGACATAAATGTACTAAGGGAAAAAGCTGAAAGCCTAAGAGGTAAGTTTGATGAAATGAAAATGTAAGAAGGTGATAATATTGCTCAATATTGTGGTAGGATAAAAGAGGTTGTAAATGCTATTAGAGGAGCTAATGGAACTATTGATGATGATACTATCATTGGAAAGGTACTGAGAACTTTGTGTCCTATATATGCCATCAAAATTTCAGCAATTCAAGAATCTGGATGTAACCCTGGTAATGCTCTTACACTGGAAAGTCTTGTTGGTAAGCTTACTACTTTTGAACTTTCAAATTATGATAACTTCACTATTTCTAATGTTGAATCTACATTCAAGTCACAAATGGTTTTTCATAAGTCTAAGAAGGAAAAAGAAAGATGCATCAGTGAGAGTGAAAGTGATAGTGACACTTCTGATGAGGAACTAGAGGATCTTGAAACGCTTATGGCCAGAAGATTGAAGAGGGTAAAAGGCAAGTATAAAGGTAAACTTCCTATCATATGTTTCTCATGTAACAAAGTTGGCCATATAGCTACAAGATGTCCTGATAGGGATGACAAGGATGAGGAAAGAGAAAGAAAGTACAAAGACAAGATATAAAACAAAGGTTACCGAAGGTACAAGGACTACAAGGATAAATGTAAGAAATCCTGTTACATAGATGAAGAAGAAACTGACACTAATAATGATGATTTTGAGATTGAAGTAGTTTATGTTGCTATGAAAGATGATTCTAATGAAGATGAGAAAACTGCACTTGTTTCTTATGTGAGCAAAGGTGATAAATGGATTATTGATAGTGGTTGCTCACACAACATGACTGGTGATAAAAGTAAATTTGATACCCTAGATCATTACAAAGGTAGAAGTGTTTAGTTTGGTAATGATGCACCATGTCCTGTAAAGGGTAAAGGTTTGATTAAGCTAACTAATAAGATCACTTATGAAAATGCTTATTGGGTTGAAGGTCTTAACTATAATTTGCTAAGTGTTGCATGACTTAATAGCACTAGTTACCAAGTGGAATTTCATCATAGAAAGGCCAAAATATTTGATGCCACAGGTGAACTAATTGGAAGTGGAGAAAAGACAAGAGGTAATTTGTTCTATCTAGATCTATTTGAGGAGACATGTTTGATTGCACAGTTTGATGATATTTGGTCATGGCATAAGAGGTTATGTCATGTTAACTTTGACAATCTGGTGAATATTAGTAAAAAGAAGAAAGTTAGAGGTTTGCCTAGATTGAAGAAACCTAATAATGTGATGTGCAAACAATGTCAGTTGGGTAAAATGACAAAGTCTAGTTTTAAGAGAAAGAATTTTACTTCTGAAAATGTTTTGGATCTGGTTCATACTGACCTTTGTGGACCTATGGGTGTAAAAATATATTTTGGTGCTAAATACTTTATTATGTTTGTTAATGATTACACTAGGATGATGACTATAATGTTTTTAAAAGAAAAACCTGATGCATTTTAGTTTTTTAAGTGGTATTTGGCTAAGGTTGAAAAGGAGATAGGTAGGAATCTAAAATGTCTGAGATTTGACTGAGGTGGAGAGTTTATATCAAATGAGTTCAATTCATTCTGCAATTATAGAGGAATCAAGAGATAGATGTCTACACCTAGAACACATCCACAAAATGGTATAGCAGAGAGAAGGAATAGATCTATCATGGATTGTGCAAGGACACTAATGATTGAGAAAAATGTTGCACAAAAGAACTAGAAAGAAGCTATAAGTACAACTGTTTATACCTTAAATCAAGTACAAATAAAATAAGGTACAAATCTTACACCTTATGAACTATGGTATAGTTATGCACCTAATGTAAAATACTTTAAAATTTTTGGGAGCAAATGTTATATACTAAAAGATAATAGGAATGGAAAGTTTGATGCTAAAAGTGATGAGGGCATATTCCTAGGTTATTCCTCAAAGAGTAAAGCTTACAAGTGTTTGAACTCTAACACTAACAAAATTGTGGAAAGTGCAAATGTGAAAGTTGATGAATTTGCCTAGAAAAATGAATAGGAAAGCAAAAGAGAACCTGACGATTATAGATCTTTTGTCTATATAGAAGAAGGAGAGGAAAGTAACACACTTGCACCTAATGTAGAGTCTCAGGCTAGCAATGTCAAGCATCAAGAAAATAATGTCAAGCAACAGGAAGATGCTTCTGAGTGATAAGAAGATGCTGCCGAGAAATAGGAAGAGGTTGTCAAGCAATCAGAGGTTGAATCTAATAATCTCATTGATGAACGTAAAGAGAAAAGAGAAAATGAATCTGAACCTATTTTGGCATAGTATGTAAGGAAATGTCACAAGCCTAAAAAAATCATTGGAGATAAACAAACTGGAGTTCTGACCAGAAGTAAGTTGAAAGACCCTACATGTTTATTATGTGAATTTGAGCCTAAGACAACAAGGGAGGCATTAGAAAATGAAGACTGGATTAAAACTATGAATGAGGAAATAGATCAAATAGAAAATAATGATACTTGGACTCTGGTGCCAAGACCACAAAACAAAAATATCATTGGAACAAAATGGGTATTCAAAAATAATCTTAATGAACATGGAAAAATCACAAGGAAAAAAGTAAGGCTAGTATGCAAGGGTTATGCTCAAGAAGAAGGAATAGACTATGGAGAGACATTTGCCCCTGTAGCAAGATTAGAAGGAGTGAGAACTCTACTTACATGTGTTTCTTACAAAGATTTAAAGGTATACCAAATAGATATCAAGTCTGCATTTTTAAATGGTATATTAGAAGAAGAAGTTTACATTGAACAACCTGAAGGATTTGTTGATCCAAACAAGAGACATATGGTTTGCAAACTAAACAAAGCACTCTATGGATTGAAGTAAGCCCCCAGAGCATGGTATGAAAGGCTTCACAATTACCTAATACAGATTGGATTCTCAAGGAAAAATGACACCAGTAATCTCTATATGAAAGATGAAGAAGGTAAAGGAATCTTGTTAGCTAAGATTTTTATAGATGATATCATATTTGGAGGACAAGATGCCCTGTGTAAGAAATTTTCAAATGAGATGAAAAAAAAGTTTTAAATGTCAATGTTTTGTGAGATAAAGTTCTTTGTTGGATTGCAAGTCTATCAGATGGAGAAAGATATTTTCATCACATAGTCTAAATATATCAAAGAGATACTAAAAACCTTTGGAATGGAAGATTCAAGACCGGTAGTACTCCCATGGCTACTAGATAGAAACTATCTAAAAATGATGATACTACTGAAGTGAACCAAACTTTGTATAGATCCATGATTGGAAAGCTACAATATGTTGTTCATAGTAGATCAGATATTGCTCTAGCAGTTGGGATTGTGGCAAGATTCTTTGCCAATCCTAAGGAAAGTCATATGATGGCTATGAAAAGAATATTGAGATATTTGAAAGGGATAGAAGACTATGGTCTATACTACAAGAAGTATGAAATACTTGAACTGAGAGTTTATACTGATGCAAATTGGGCAGGAATTGTAGATAATAGAAAAAGTACTAGTGATGGAGCTTTCTTTCTTGGATAAAGATTAGTTTCTTGGACAAGCAAGAAACAAAATTACATTTCCCAATCTACAGCTAAAGTCGAGTATGTAGCAGCTACAGTAAACTATTCAAACCTGGTATGGATAAAGAAATTATTGAGAGGCATGAAAGAAGAGATCACTGAACCAGTTGTCATATATTGTGACAACACAAGTGCTATCAACATATCTAAGAACCCAATGATGCACACAAAGACCAAACATATTACTATCAAGTATCACTACTTGAGGGAATTGGTACAAGATAAAGAGGTGAGAATGGAATATGTGAATACAAAGGAACAACTAGTAGACATATTCACAAAGGCCTTACCGAAGGAGGCTCATGAATATTTGAGAAGTAAATTAGGGGTTCTTCCCCTAACTAAGGCTTCCTAGTCATGCTAGGAGCACTACATCAAATGTGTTGCACAGAATATTTGACAAATTGATGCAAAAAAGGTCACACTTTAGGAGCAACCTAGAGTTGTGAAAAGAACAACAAAGCTATAAATAGTCATAAGCAAGATGACAGAGGGAGAAACAATGATATTGAATTGAAAAGATGATATCTACATCTGAAAGATGCAAGTTTTGTTTTTTAGTTGCTGCTTTGGCATTATTGCCAAAGAGGGAGACAAGTCAGATGAAAACACATGAAAGATCAAGAAAGAGGGAGAGATTCAGAGGAAGAAAGACACATAAAATATTAAGGGGGAATTACTATGTGGTTAGTCAAGCAAGCTAGCAAAGTGATTTAGAATCAGAATGAAGCTAACAATATTACAAATATTTTTGATGAGCTGATAAGTTTTTGATTGGTTGGTGAATCATGTGTTATTCATATGGTTTTGTCATCAATACCAAAGAGGGAGATTGTTGGAAACTGCAATTGAAGCAATTTTTGTATTGTCATTGATGTCAAACCTTAACTGGTAAGATTGTTACTATCTAAGAAAGTATTATATCTATCAGTTGATGAGAAGGATTAGGGAAAGGTTGGTAACAATAGCACCTAGGGAAAGGTTGAGTTATCTTGATACTACAATGAGTACTTGATTATGTGGCACAATGATAAGATAATCTATTGCTTATCTAAGTAAGAAGCAAGACTAAACAAGTAGGCTTAACTGATCAAAAGTGAAGAAATCTAGTTTAAGCCAAGTGATGTTAGTGTCGACCGAGCCAGTCTATGCTGAGAAAATTTAGTGTTGACCAAACATCAGTGTATTGCCAAGGGAAACAGTTATGTAGTGATGACCGAGGAGTTGAACACGGTATTGACCGAGCATCAGTAATTTAAATTTGAGGAAGAATTTAGATTCCTAGCGACATAGTTAAATTCTTGGATTATGTAAATCATGCCAACTTTATTAATTGACTGTATGAATCATTTAATGCACAATAAACCATTTTATTGTGATTCCAATAAGAAGATTAAAGATATTTCTATAAGGATGGATTAAGAACATAATGTTGGAAGGATTCGATGATTCTAAACTAACCCTAAGATCTACAAAGAAGATTAAGTGGCAAAAGAGAAGATCTATCTGTTCAAGAGTATTAAGGAAACCTAAGAGAGAAATTGAGAAGAGAAGAGGATGTTGGAGTTGTTGTTATTGACTGAATAAGCAGAAAGGCTGAAGGTGAAGAAGTTGACCAGAGTTGTGATTGCTTGAAGAGATTTCAGAGTAGATCAGTGATGGAGATGGAAATGGAACTCAGTTAGTAAGCCAACATAAGTGTATGGAATTGAATCTATTATTTGCAAAGTGAGTTGTATGTTTTTCAGATCAATACTACTATTACTTTCTAACCATTGTATCAGTCAAAATCCTTTAATCAAGGTTGACCTAACAGTCATTCTATAAATCCTTTGAACAAGGTTGCATTCTAATAGAATGTAATTAAGTCCTTTAACAAGGCACACTCCTAACAGGGTGGTTGAAATCCTTTAACAGGGTCACACCTAGCAGTGTGTTTGTAAACCTTTGACAAGGTTGGCTTTTTACAGAGCTCACTTCAGAAGAGTGAAAATATCAGTAACATGTTACAAAGTGGTTTTTCCCAAATTGGGTTTCCACTATAAATCCTGGTGTTAATACTTGTGTGAATGTTATGGTGTGAACATTTCTATGTTTTGCAAGTTAAATACTATTGGATAGTGGACTACACTGTTTTATGTTTCTGGTATACATTCAATAGTGACTAAGTAGTGTTGGTCATTAGATCTAAATTTGTTGAAGTGTTTTAAAGTTTTGTTTTATACATCTGGACCTGTTAACAACTGATTCACCCCCCTCTCTATTATTCTAAATCATATTAACACTCTATTTATCTGTAAAAGAAAAATAAATATATGGTTACAATTTTATGTTATCAAAAAGAATAATAATATATTTTTGTCTTTTCTATTAAAATTTATTCGTATGATAATATTTATTGCATACCTATGTTTTCAATTTCAAAAAATATATTTATGCTCTCTATTTTTTGGGTACAGTAAATTACTGGTACTATTTCTTTTAAAAAAAAATTATTATAAAAAAATTTAAATGGGAGAGGAGGTGGGGGCCACCCCAATCCCTCCCCTTGTTGAATACGGCAACTCTAAGACCTATCAGCGACAACCCTTAGGTTGTTGTCGGTAGTCATTTGGATTGTCGCATGGTAGGTTGTAGGCTGCCGCACATCAGGCCTAGGCTGTCGTGAGGTTAGCCAGGGGTGGGGTCCGCGGGTCTCCCCACTTTTTATGTTTTGTTTTTTTAAATTTTATTTTATTTAATTTTAAATTATATAAAATATAAAATATTAATTTTTAAAATATTAAATAATAATAAATTTATATTAAAAATAATAAATTATTAAAATATAAAAATAATAAGATTAATAAAATAAAAATTGCTTATTTTGACATGTGTATATTTAAAGTAGGCATGATTTTATTTTATTAATAATTATGTTTAAATTGGGTTGATTATTTAAAGTGATTTATTTTGCTAGTCTTTTGTGGCATATTATTTTGAAGATGTAAAATTTGATTATGATAATTGGGCAATTAATTTATTTCTAAATTAGACTATAAAATTATATTGTGTTAGTAATTTTAATTCCTAAAATTTTTTTTTTTTTTAATGTTATAAATTGATTTGTTAGGGTTAGAATTTAATTGTTTTAAATGTAATTATAGTCTGTTAGTAACTATTAAGTAAACTAATTTCGCGATGAAATTTACAAATAAGATTATTGTATTAAATTCTATTATTTATCTATTTATTTTCCTTTTGTGTTTGGGTTTAGAAGGGTTTAGTATGTCATCCTAGTAGGACTATTACCAGAGGCAGGTTTAGAGATTATTGTTTATATTTGTTTTCCTTGCATACTTGATTGGTGTTTTGATCAAATGTGACCCAACCTTATGAAATTAATTTTTATGATGGAAATTGCATTGTGTGTTCCTATTACTTCTTGGAACCAGTTTTGGATATTATGAGACTATATTGACCTTGAGTCATGGTTTGAGATTTTTAAACCTAGGGTAGGTTATCTAAGTAAAGAGTAAGTGGCTTACTTTGAAGGCATCGAAGCTCGGAAGTGGCTACCTAGGTATCCTTAGTAGGTTACTTAATCAAGTGATAATATTAAATTAAATGGGGATTAAAATGAATTAATAAGATAATGATTCCTTGTCCATGTCTTGAGTCATAGTATAGGATAAGAATGGGAGTGGGAGAAGATACATGCTCATCCAGTAGTGATGGTGAGTTTGGCATAGTTGGTTTTCCTTGTTTGCATGAAAGGACCACTGATACTGCATAGAGTCACTAGGGTCCAGAGTCCAGAGAGGCTACTAGGTGACCTTAGAGTTGACTCATGTGATGACACTTCCCTTATTTCATTTTAGGTTTCCTACATGTGTTGGTTGCCTTTGGGTTATTATGTGTACCTTTGACTTATGAGCTTGTACCCTTGAGATAGGAACTTCTAGGATCCTTTCTTAGTCTACCTAATGGAATTGGTATTTTTATCTAAGTGGGATTTGATGTTATCTCCTCATCAGAGTGGGAGTGGAACCACAAGTTTCTATGAGGTATGGAGGTGGTGATTCTTTTACCATTTGAGACTCTGACACCCTTGTTCTAGTTCTAGATGATCCTAGTTGTAATTACTTCCTTTCCTATCTTCTTGGAGATTTATTCTTGATCTTGTACTTCTTTATTTGTACTTTTTATTTTATTGTAATTACATACCCTACGACATGTGCAGTGGATGTTGATGAGTATGTGTATTTTATCATTAAAATGTAATTATGATGTAACATATAATTTATGATTGTAATTGTATTTTGTAGTTTCTACGTCAAGGAACCCTTGAGATGTGTAATCTACTATGGAGATTATATTTATGTTTATGTTCTTATGGAATTTATGTTTTACTTTCACTTGTTTATTCATCATTGTTTGTAAATATTTAAAAAAAAAAATTCTACAAAACTTAGTATTATGTTTTAGGATAATATCTCTTGGGTTCCCTAGTGGGGCATTACACTTGGTATCAGAGCACATGTTTCAAACACTGGTAGATCTAAGAATATTATACACCCATTTTTTTCTATTGGTCAAAACTTGAAAATAAAACTTAGACATATAACATTCTTGTATTTCAGACCATTCTTTTGCAATCTTATCATGTTTTATTTATTTTGTCCTTCTTGATTTCATGTTATAGGAAAGATGGTCACCATGACTAGATCTATAGCTAGGGCTGAAGTGGAGGCCGTAGTAGGGGAGATGGAAGAAGAAGCTTCTTAGCCCTTATGTTAGTCAGAGAGATGAGGATAGCAGGGAAGAGGATGGTAGAGAACAACATGGTGATTTAGGAGAACTTAATACCATGTAGATTCTCTATACTATTTTAGAGCACCTACCTGTGTAGTACAAGGCCAATCAGGAAGTATCACATCATTCTAAGAATGAGGAGAGATAGAGATCTAGGAGTCTGAAGAGGATGGATACTACCCTCAGTCAGGGAGCTATAAAGGCTAATCAGATGATAGACATTTTGAGATCATGAACACCCTCTTTTAATGGTCTTGGCACTAGTTTTGAGGTAGAGACTTGGCTTATTGCTTTGGATCATTGTTTCATCATGCAATAGTTTGACACTAATGTTAAGGAAAGATGTGTCATTATTGTGTCTATATTTTGTGGTACCTATCAATCTACAATACAACACTTCAATAATACATTAGCTTGTTAGTTTAAATCAAATTGAAAACCATTAAACTAAGAAAAATCATCCTATTGCTCTCTAACTAACAATAGTATATGAAAAGTCTAGATTTCTCTTAGCCTTAGACTCTAAACAATGACAATGCATGTTAGAATGAGAGATTCAAATTGAAATAAGCTAAGAAACATGATTCATCCATTAAAGCCATTAATTCATTCACCATTAAGTTATGAAATTGAAATGTTCTCTAATTAGCTATGAAATGAAATATGGAGCATGTAGGTGTAAATTCAATCAACTATTATATTTTGAGATTTGAAAATCCTTCTTTTATAGAACTTAAAAGATTTGGATGGTTGAGATGCATCCATGATGAATGGTTGATATGCCTCCAAACTTGATCCATGTGATGTCATTTCATTGGTTGAAAGTGTTTTTGTTGTCCCTTGAGAGGAAGCATTCATTTTTAAGCCTTTAAATAATTTTGTTTAATTAATTACTCTAGCCATGCATTTAATGGGAATGATTTAATTCATTAGGCCTAGAGACACTTAATGTAATTCTTGATCATTTATTAATGATTAATGCTTGATTTATGAAGTTTCATTGATTTTATCAAATTTATCAAATTATGTTAATAATCAAGAATTTAATTAACATAATTAGGAGTTTATCTCAAATTAGGGAAAATAGGGCCTTGGGTTCTATTAGCTCAATTTTAGGTGATTACATTTTTCCCTCTTTGAATTTCTTTGCGAACAACACAGAGATTCAAAGAAAATTGATTTAGCAGAGAATTCAATAGAACTGATAGATTCAAAGAGATTTTAGATAGCAGTGAGAACCACTCTGAACTCAAGTGATTTAGAGAGCGATGAAGACCTCTCTAATTTTAAGAAGATTTAGAGAGTAGTGAAATCCACTCTAAAATATTTAGAGAGTAGTAAAGAGAACTACTCTGAATTTTGAGAATTTTGAGCTTGATCGAACAAAATCCCACCTGATTCGAAAAATCAATTTTGAACTTGATTGAATGAGAATTCACCATACTGATTCTGATCTTGATTGAACAAAAATTGATAAGATTTGGATAGAAATATCCAGTTGGATTCGATTTATGGTAACTAAACATGTGACAAATAACCAATTTGATTTAAAGTGATGAAATTGATCAATGTAAAAAAAAATGACAACATCAACTTGATTGAAGATAACTGTCATGCCCCTGGTGTTCAAAGATTTGATTTAAAGTTTTAAGTTTTGGTATGATTATGCCCCCTCAAGACCAAAATTAGAATAAAAGTTGGATAAAATTAGTATTTTCAAGCATTGAAGAGATATGCAATTGTTTAAAATGGATCTGGATCAAGTAGAAATCATTTAGAATGTGTCAAAATTTTAGGATTGATTTTAGTGTTAAAGGAACATTGTTTGACCAAGTTTGACTGAGGAAATATGAGAGTTGACCAAGTTTGACTAATCTTTGACCAATATCCTAGGTTGTAAATTTGATGCATGAGTGAGAAATTCACTTTGTATAGCTTTTGATAAGCTTTTTATGCATTATTTACGCTTTGTATAGCTTTTGTAACTTGCATTTGACTGAACTTTGACTTTTGTTGACTGTGCATTTGACTGATAATCATCACTAAATGTGTTTTCTATGTTTTTGTTGTCATTTCTACTCATTTTGCCCTTGTTTGATTGTAATGTGACCAAAGGTGACTTTTCCTTTTGAAGGTTGACTTTACTCTATAACTTCATTTTTACTACATTTAAGTGATATAGATCACCCATTTCAATTTTGGTCTTGATATGGAGCTTCTGTGACATCCTATCATGAAAGTACCTTAGGTGGTCAGGGTCTCCAGGAGGCTTAAATGAGTCCAAAATGGCTATTTTACTATTCATTTTCACTTTTACCCTTAGTAAATTTTGAGCTCTGGTTGGAAAAATGGTGTTCCCTATTGAGTGACATAATTTTGAGCTTGCGCTGGAGAGAGACAACAAGCACCTAGAGGGGGTGGAGATCAGCAGAGTCAAAAGAGGAGACTCAAAGTACACCCTCCTCATCATGATATAGGTCCACTACTTTATAGAGATCACATGCGCAACAACAAAGAGTACTAGGGGATAGTAGTGGTGGAGGAGGTGGACAAAAACCTCCTAGGGGTGGTCCCATGGGTGGCTCAGATGGAGATCCATTATCATAGTGTGAGAAGTATAGGGGAGCATTGCATCTTGAGGTTGCCACTTTGAGAGTCCATTTGGTAGAGAGAGACACACACAACTGGCTGACATTAGTGTGACAGGGACCAAAAATTATTAGTTTTGAGAGCATAGAGAGACAAATTCTCTCATATAGCTACCCACTAGGGATAGAGGGTCACATATTACTTTAATTTATATTATGTTATTATACCTGCTATGTAGAGAGCTCCTCTATATTCTACCATTGTACAATAGTGTGAAGGTGTCATGCCTCCACCCATCCCTGATAAAATAGATGTTCCTCCTTCGACCCTCCTTGAGAGGATGAGGATGTGAGTTAGACATGATCCCTTGTATATTTCATATTTTGTATCATCTAGACATTTTTACCTCATTAATATATATTGTATCTTCTACCATTTTTTATCGATGTACATTGTGACATATTTTTGAACTCTTATATTGATACACTAATACTTTGATTCACTGGTTCTCTGATACTCTTATACTCAATACTCTGATTCACTGATATTGTGATACTTTGATACACTAATGGTTCATTGATATTATGTTGATGCCATCTAATTTTTGTTTCTTACATGTGACACTATCTGATTTATGCATATGTGTTATGATCTTTGATATGTTTCTCATGCTTTGGATATTAATCTCATCATTGTCATGTGGATACTTGATCATGTGATTAGATTAGATGAATGATGAAATGACATTATTTGTATCATGTCAATGATATATGCATATGTTTTTATATTTTTATGCTTTATGGATGTATGAACATAGACTCATGTGATGGTTTATGATAATGTTCTTTTATGCATATAGATGTATGGATGAGATGTAATGTGATGTGATGTATGAACATCTCTTTGTTTATTTATGTATAGATAATTATGATGCACTATGCAGGTGTATCAAGCTTGGAATGAATGGATATCAATGATAAATACTCAGTCATTTCATTTAAGTTTTTATGATGATCATATGATGTACTTGGTCAAACTCAAAAAATGTTTATGTTTATAGGATTTATAGTTATAATGATATTTATTAATTATATTCACACCATCATGTTGATGCAATTTAAAATGAACTTCAATGCAACTAAAATATGAAATGCATCTAATGCAAATTTTAATATGAAAATACACCTAAAAATGAATCTAAATACAATTAACAATAAAATGCACCTAGACTAAGACACCCAGGACAGCTACTGTTTATTCAAAGTGAATCTATTATCATCATAGAGTGTTTGTTGTTGTTGGGAGCTCATAGGTTAGTACAATTTTCACTGATAGATTTTACAATCATGAAAATAGGAATACTTCCATTTCATTAATCATGTCAAAAGTTAACCTAAACATTAAAGAAAATAGGCTAGAATGTTATGTTAGTTACTTCTTGTTGATATAAACATTTTATGTTCTTGTGAAAAATGTATACCCGCAATGACCTTTTATTTTATATTCATATCCTTGGGTATATTCTCGCTTTATTATGCACCTTACTAGGAAGTTATTTTAGTTTAGTTTAAAATGAGAAAGGAAATAAATTAAACCTCACTAAAGCTTTCATAGGAAATAGGTCAAGGTATACATGGCATTCCAATCATGATGGAGACACTTATCATATACATCCATTCCATATAATCACCTTAGATGAGTGGATTTATCACCACAAGCAGAAGACAAAAAATGTTATGCTCCTAGTCCTTATTTCTCTAGTCCATTTTTAGACATCATTGAGTCACTCAAGGAACATAATAATCACAAATTGATAATAAGCCATAAGAGAAATACATTATTCTTTCATTTAGTTTCCCTACTTAAGACTAGTATGTTTGTTTCAAGAATAGATAGTTATAGTATTTAGAAACACGTTTGTTTAATTTGCAAACACACATAAATTATCAATCATATAATTTTCTTTCATTAATAAATGTCTCACCTTTTTAGTGTTTAGAAATACCCTTATCATCATGACGTAGTGTTTAGGAACACCTTTTAGGTCAAGTATTAAGAAATACTATTGTTGGTGGCATTAAGAAATATCTGTGTTTTCATAGTTTAACATCTATTGTGGACTAGGGGTAAGTGACACCCTAGAAGAAAGTCCTAATAGTGACTAAATGACCTTGAAACATGCATTATTTTGATCATTTCCCCCTAGGAAAATGATTTACCTGGGACCTTGATATGGAAAAATTCCATCCTTAGGAAGATAGGGTTTTCTGATATTGCGTTTTAGGATGTTTCTTGTCATGAAAGTGATTGAAAGATATGTACAAGGTGAAATTTACATCAGCCAAGTATGAAAGCATTGTCTTGATAGATAGGGCATTGATTACAAGTAGCATCCATTTACTAGGTTTTCACCACTTGGCCAAAATTTCTCTATTTTTTCTATCACAATGCATGTATACCAGGTTTTCACCAAGACATTTTTTCTCTTTTTCGATTTTTTATACTTTTTCTTTTTCTATTTATTTTTGGACTCACCAAGGTGCTTGTTTACCAAGTTTTCACTGAGATGGTCATTTTTTTAGGACTTTTTCCATTGTTTTAAATTTTTTTCAGGATCAATATTTTCTATTTTTTCTTTTCTTCAAGAACTTCTTCTTTTTTGTACTTTTTTCAGGAACTCTTTTCACTGTACAGGTGCTACCTCAAGAATGTTAGGCATAACACCTTTTTATATGTAGAGTGTTCATTGGATCTAGTAGGACATCTCCCTTAGGTGTAGCCAATTGATAGACTCATGATCCAAATGATGTTGTGATAACAAAGGGACCCAGGCAGTTGGGTTCAAACTTTCCCTTTTTCTCTCGATGTTGTTGATTCTTTGAATTTTCTCTTAGGACTAGATCTCCTACTTGAAATCTTCTTGGTTTTACTTTCTTGTTGCATCCTCTTAACATTATCTTTTGATATACTTTGAGATGATCAAATGCCTATTGTCTATGCTCATATAGCAATTATAATTCTTGTAGTCTAGAGATTCTATAGTCCTCATCAATGACTAGATTTTCCAGTGATACCCTTAGTGATCAAATCTCTACTTCAACTAGTAGTATTACCTTAGATCTATAGACTAGTACAAAAGGAGTTGCACCAGCTAGTGTTCTGATGCTGGTGTGATACACCCACAATGTTGGATTTATTTGCAAATGTTAGACTCTTCCTAATTTACTCACTATTCTATGCAAGATTTTCAAAATAGTTTTATTTAATGCTTCAACCTATCTATTACCTTGGGGGTAATAGATCAAGGAATAGTGCTGAGTGATTTTGAATTGAAGACACGGGTCATCCATGTCTTTATTTTTTAATTAGCCCCCATTTTTAGTCACAATCGACGAGGGCATTCCATATCAACAGATGATGTAGTTCAAGATGAACATTGAGATTTGTTTTCTTGTTGCATTGGATAGTGGCACAACTTCCACCCATTTTGTAAAATATTCAGTTGCAGTTATGATATATTTATGTCCATTGGAAGATTTTGGGTAAATCTATCTGACTAGATCAAAAGCCCATTATTGGAATGGCCAATGTATTATAAAAGAAATTGGCTCCCTAGCTGGAACGTGTATCAGGTTATCATGGACTTGATATTTATTGCATGTTTTAGAATATTAAATAACATCTTTCTCCATTATAGGCCAGTAGTATCCCACCCTCAAAAGTTTCTTAGCTAATGAAAAGCCATTTGAATGAGACCCACACACACCTTCATGAACTTCCTTTAATGCATGATTTGACGCTTAATTTTCTAAACACCTAAGTAGCATACCATCTAGAGCATGTCTATACAAGTCCTTAGTGATGATTATATAACACGATGTTGCTCTTATAACGAATTTATTTTCATTTCTTGAATATTTTTTAGGGAATGTTTGGTCTTTTAGATAAGAATAGATATGGGCATATTTATATAAAACTTGGGTTTCAATGACATAGATAATTTGGGATTTAGGTGAGTCATAGGCTGGAAGGGGGTTTTCTTCCACAAGGAAGTCATAGAAAAATTGATGTTCTTCTAGTTGTAACATGGATGCTAAGGTATCCATTGCATCTGTTGTTCTATTTTATGATCTTGGAATCTGTTCAAATGTGATGAAGACAAAATATTTCTTCAAGTCATCCACCATTATTTTATAAGGCATTAGCTTATCATCTTTTGTTTGATATTCACCATTCACCTAATTGATAATGAGTTGTGACTCTCCATAGATGTGTAATTCAATGATCTTCCATTCTAATGCGAGCTTCAATCCATTCACTAAAGCTTCATACTCTTCTATATTGTTTGTACATGGAAATATCATTTTATATGCCTTTGGAATCTTGTATCCTTGTGGAGTAATGAATAAACATCCAGCTCTTGATCCTTGCTATGTGAAGGATCCATCAAAATACATCTTCCATGAGTGTTCAGTTAAGTTCATGATTGCTTCATCAGGAAATTCTATATGCAATGGCATGTTATTTGTCAATAGTGTCTCAGCACGTTGATTAGTTATCACTTTTCCCTTAATGGATTTTTTGTCAACATACTCAATACCAAATTCACTTAATACCAGGACCCATTTTGCTAATCTTCATGTTAGTGTTTCTTTACTCAATAGATATTTAAGTGGATATATCTTAGACACTAGCTTCACCTTGTTGGTGCCCAAAAATGATGGATCTAATTTGGCCAGCTAACAGGTACACATTGATACCTCTGCAATTCTAGCTTAATCAAGCCAAGGTTGGTAGGCCTAATTTCACTTTGAACTATCAAATTATCTATGTTGCACAACTAAGTACATAAACAAACAAAGTTCCTCCCAATGTAGTGAATGATCCTTGGAGGAAAGCAACAAATCCTCTGCTAATCTCTACTCTATAAATATTGACTAAAGTGGATTAAACTAAGGACTCAAAAGTAATATTTTTGAAATAATGATTATATAATCTACAAACCACAAAGTATGAACCAAATGACAATTTTCAAATAATAGTTAGATTAGTGCCTTCTAAATACTTGGGCTATAGAGTCATAAAACTTTCAATCCTACGCACGATCAGAGATGGTTTTAAAAGAAAATTGCTTTAATAAGACAAGACTATCATTTTAGAGGCTTCCACTTGAAGTATAATTCAAATCAAATTATACAACTAGTTCTATTGAATTTAACCCTATTCAAGAGACCAATAGAAATAGAAGAAAGACTTACATAGACCTTTCTACTGATATTTGAACTGTATAGTGGTTTTGAATTATAACACTTAGGGAATTTAACACAATGAAACACTCTATCAAATAGAATATCCAAAAGACTAATTGAAAATATATAACTTATAACCACAAATAAAAAGAAGAGCACTTATCTTTATTAATGTTGAAAAAATAGTACATTAGAGTTCATATTATAGTTGTGATCGAATTATATCCTATGAAAATATAAATTGTATTATCTCTTTACATTTTACATTATGTCTATATATGTGTTTGAGTGTATTTCACACCTCTTTAGGGTGAAAAGACACAACCCTTATTACAAACTATTTTGAAAAATAATAAACTAACTAAAAAATAACTACTTAACTTTCAAATTTGGGTATAGTCCAAAAACCAAAACAGCTCATGGAAAGCTAAGATTTTTATTAGAGATAGGAAATTTTATTTCCAGAATTGGGTCATTTTTAGATTTTTAAAATTCAACTATCTTCAACCTCTATTGGCATCATCTTTGTAGAAGGTCAAAATTCCAGCATTTTCTGAAGGCTTTGATCACAAAATTTTGATTGTTCCTATCACAGAGCTTCCTTTTGTTAATCCCTCAACTTTTAGTTAAAAATTAATATAATTATTTATCTTGTTTCATGTACTCCATCATTAATTATTGGGCATAGAGTTTAAGAGGCCATTTTTTAGGGTTTTATCAGTATATAGGACTCCAAATTTTGCCCAAAATTTAGAGCTCCACCAGGCTCTTTCTTGGGATGTATGCTCCAAGTGAGCATAGCGAGATTCCAACTATCTCTAGAGAAGAAGACCAAGTATCCATACTAATCTAATGTGAAGTAAAATTGGGTGGCCCCAGGGCCCCCCAAAAAATGAAACTCGCTTCCTTCCTCTATCGAACACCCAATTCTGATCACATAACAATTTTAACCTTGTTGCATTACACATGTCATCCTTATAGACAATTCTAATCACTTCATCAATATGATCTTTGGCATCCAATCTATATCCAGCCCTTCATAAATCATCAGGTCCATTATAATCCTTGTTGAATAGAAGATTTTGGTTAATCATACAAACCTCTATGTTAGTCTTTTTTTTGGATACGTTCTTGTTCACAATCTATCCCATCTCTATATTTTAGATATTTTTTCTCCTCGCCAAAAGGCTTTGAGAATAGCTTATCTTCAAGAAGTACAAACTCTCTCTCACCAAGAGTTTGATCAGCTGGGACATTTCTAAAATATTTAGAACTATGCTTCAACACATTCTCTTCATCATGTCTGGCCGATTCCATCTCATAGGATGAATTGAAATACATCTCACCTTTTGAATGTATATTATGATTTTTATCAACTTTAAAATTAGGATTGTTATCTTCATCATAATGCTGATGGATTTGATTACACAGAAGATCTTCTTCAAATAATATATTCGATAAAATAGAGAATTAGACATATCTTCATTTACTTCCTCTTCAAACAATGGATTCAAGAACATAGATAATTTAGACATACACTCATGAGAATTTTCATTTGGATCATCAAGTTTTTCATCAACAAGACTAACATCTTCATTGACATTATCTTGTAAAACTTCCTCATGTTCATGCAATTCTATTTCATCTCCACACTTTGATTTCTCTTGAATATGGGTTAATCTGTCAACCTCCTTACCATGGTGGATTGAGAAAAAATTTGGACCATTCTTCTCAGTGTGTCTTCAGTATTATACGTCTAATAAGGTTGAAATCTCTTCCACACGAAGAAGATCATCTTCCTCATTTTTATATTCATTGTTTTTTTATATCATACAAGTATCATCATGGAAAAAAATTTCCTTAGACTACCCAAAATAATCTTCTCCATTCAAATTTGAAACCTCACTTGACTCATGTTATTTTAGTTCTGCACTCTTTCTCCTCTACAACCAGTTCATTATTCATAAGTTTGAGAAAGGTAAGGAATTGATGATCATATAAAAGACCTAGTTCTCACATTCTTTTGAAAAGATCAGAGGATGTAGGTTTGCACTTTGAAGGTATTTCTTGATAGATATTAAACATCCTTATGAAGAATTGTACTACAAATTCTTCTCCTTTTTTCTCTAAGTTTAAAAATGCATCCAAAGGGGATATGTAATTTTGATCTTCTTTATCATCACTGAGATTTCCATCAAACACAAGGCCTTGTTCAATTTTATCATAAGCCTCCTCTTCTTTGTCTTCACTATCTTCTTATAATATCTTAAAAAGTATCTTCAGATCAGGGTCATCTAGTAAGATTCCCAAATTTTTGACCTTTCTCATTAATTCTTTTCATGAAGGCATAATTGTTAAATAGGTATCCTCTGATACATATTTTCCATCCTCAAGAATAAGTGTATAGAAGACTCCCCTTCAAATCTCTCAAAACTAAAAAATGCATCAAGTAGAGACATACGATGATCCTCCTCCATGTTGCAGCTTTGGTCTTCACACTGTTCATAATACATGTTATCTTCATCACTTGCATCATGGAATTCATATAGAAACCATTGTTCAAATTCTTTCCAAGATGAAATAATTTGTGTAGGTAATGATTCATATGCCTCTCTTGCATTATATTTTAATGTCATGACAAATAGTTTCATTGCCTGATCTTCTACACAAATCTCATAGTTCTCTATAAATTCATAAAATGCATCCAAATGTTCAATTGATGATTCATCCCATTCTCCATGTAAATTTGGTCCAAGCTGTGAAAACTTAGGGAGCAACTTAAAAGGAATACAATGGAATCCCCTCAGATCCAATGGCCTGATAGCATCTAGAATAAATGGTTTTCTTTGAAATGGTTGTTTATTCTAATGCATTCTAAATATCTAAATCAGTAATAACTTGTTTCTTTATACATTAGGTTCTTGACAATAGAGTCACCACCTCTTTCAAAGAGGAAAACTTTACTTATCTCCTTCTAGATCTTCTTCCTTAGTAGAGTGTGCTTCCAAATAAACTAATATAACTACTTTGTGAGTCTAGTCTATGAAATCTAAAATTCTAGGTAACTTCACAATATATATTGTGAGCAACTCTCCCTAGTAGATTTGCCAATTTGTTGGTGCCCAAAAATGATGGATCAGATTTGGCCAACTAACAGGTACAAATTGATACCACTACAACTCTGGCTTAATCAAGCCAACATTGGTAGGCCTAATTTCACTTTGAACTATCAAATTCTCTATGTCACACAACTACGTACATAAACAAACAAAGTTCCTCCCAAGGTGGTCAATGATCCTTGGAGGAAAGAAAAAATCCTTTGATAATCTCTACTCTATAAATCTTGATTAAAGGGGATTAAACTAAGGACTCAAAAGTAATGTTTTTGAAATAATGATTATATAATTTACAAACCACAAAGTATGAACCAAATGACAATTTCCAAAT
The DNA here is from genome assembly GCA_027943335.1 of Chamaecyparis obtusa. Lineage (NCBI taxonomy): Eukaryota > Viridiplantae > Streptophyta > Pinopsida > Cupressales > Cupressaceae > Chamaecyparis > Chamaecyparis obtusa. Next base: position 238,256 of record BSBK01001713.1, read on the forward strand.
AATAGTTAGATTAGTGCCTTCTAAATACTTAGGCTATAGAGTGATAAAACTTTCAATCCTATGTACGATCAGAGATGATTTTAAAAGAAACTACTTTAATAAGATAAGACCATCAATTCAGAGTCTTCCACTTAAAGTATAATTCAAATCAGATTATACAACTAGTTCTATTGAATTTAACCCTATTCAAGAGACCAACAGAAACAGAAGAAAGACTTACATAGACCTTTCTACTGATATTCAAACTATATAGTGGTTTTGAATTATAACACTTAGGGAATTTAACATAATGAAACACTCTATTAAATAGAATATCTGAAAGACTAATTGAAAATATATAACTTATAACCACAAATAAAAAGAAGAGAACTTATCTTTATTAATGTTGAAAAAATAGTACATTAGAGTTCATATTGCAGTTGTGATCAAATTATATCCTATGAAAATCTTAATCATATTATCTCTTTACATTTTACATTATGTATATATATGTATTTGAGTAGATTTCACACCTCTTTAGGGTGAAAAGAGACAACCCTTATAACAAATTATTTTGAAAAATAATAAACTAACTAAAAAATAACTACCTAACTTTTAGATTTGAGTCTAGTCGAAAAACCAAAACAGCTCGTGGAAAGCTAATATTTTTTATGGAGATAGGAAATTTGATTTCTAGAACTAGGTCAATTTTAGATTTTTAAAATTCAACTATCTTCAGCCTATGTTGGCATCATCTTTGCAGAGGGTCAAAATTCCAGCATTTTCTGAAAGCTTTGGTCACAAAATTTTGATTGTTCCTGTCACAGAGCTTCCTTTCTTAATCCTTCAACTTTTAATTGAAAATTAATATAACTATTCATCCCATTTCATGTAATCCATCATTAATTATTGTGCATGAAGTTTAAGAGGCCATTTTTTAGGGTTTTATCACTATATAGGACTCCAAATTTTGCCCAAAATTTAGAGCTCCAACACATATTATGTGCCAACATATAGTGCCTAAGCTTCTGAGATGAAAATACTCTTGCTAGTCATTATTTTTCAATCATGGAATAGTTCAACTCATAGGTAACCAAAGTCCTACTAATGTAGTATATAACTCTCTCATTTTTTTCCTCATCCTCTTGTGAAAGAAATACTCCTAATGATGTATTTGTCATTGATATGTATAACAACAAAGGTCTCCCATATATTGGAGCTAGTAGGATTGGAGGATTCATCAAATATTCCTTGACTTGTACAAAATTTGTTTCACATTTCTCATCCCATATGAATGTAGTTCCTTTTTGCATTAGCTTTTTGAAAGGCTGAGCCTTTTCTACTAATTGGGATATGAACCTCCTTATATATTGTAATTTTCCTTAGAGCATCCTCATTTGACTAATGTTTCTAGGTGCTAACATTTCCAAAATTGCTTTCACTTTTTCTGGATCAACTTTGATTCCTTTTTCCAAGGCTATGAATCCTAGTAACTTTCCCAATGATACCCCAAATGCACACTTCTTGGGGTTAAGCCTTAGTTGAAATTGTTCCATTCTAACAAAGATTCTTCTTAGATCTTCTATATGTGTTGTTATTATCTTTTATTTTTCTAGTGTATCATCCACATAGTCTTCCATGTTTCTATGCATCATGTCATAGAATATTGTAGTCATTGCTCTTTGATAAGTTGCACCTATATTTTTAAGACCAAACAACATTACATTCCAACATTATGTTCCCCATGCGCATGTGAATGCATTTTTTTCTTGGTCTTCAGCAGTAATATTAATTTGGTTATATCCTAAAAATCCATCCATCAATGAATATATCTTATAGCATGTCATAAGATCTAAAATCATGTCTATGTTTGGAAGCGGAAAGTCTTCCTTTAGGAAATCGTAGTTTAAGTCTTTGAAGTCTGTGCAAACTCTTATGGATTTATCTTTCTCAAAAACATGAACTATGTTTGATATCCATTCCGCATAGTCAATGGCTCTTATGAATTCAGCCTTCAATAATTTTTCTAGTTCTACTTTGACTAGTAGTACCACAAGTGGATTCATTTTTCTTCATTTTTTGCTTAACAAGTTTCACTTCAAGAGAAATAGATAGATGATGGGTTGTGTTGGTTCAATCAGCACTGAAGACTTTTCCTAAAAATTATTTGGGAGGATATCAAGAATCCTATCCTTTGGTGCCTCTAGGAGGTTTTCACCATCAAATACGTCTTTTTCTTTTTCTCTTTTTGAATCTGACACTGCCACTACGTGGTTTTCACAATTAGATTTCTTGTTATTTTTGTTTTTCATTTTTAGACCGAGAAACTTGATATCCTCCTTATTCATGTTTTTTCTCCTTACACTAATGTTATGTAAGTATAACTCTAGTGACCTAGCATTATTGTATGTGACTGAATGTGACCTCTAAATCAGGCACAACACAACATGGTCATTATTCACTTGATAGAATTTGAGAGAGTATGAAGAACTCAATCCAAATTCCATGGTGAGGCGACCTATTGCCTCCTATGTGAATGGGGTGTTTGAATACTCTCAGAATGAGAGCCAACAGCCGGGAGACCAATTCAACAATGGAGGATTTCCAAGAAGCAATAAAGATGAGCAAGATGAAACTAAGCTAAGAATGAATGCAATTAATCTAGAAAAATTTGAAAGAAATATAAAATGCAGATTTTTATTTGATTTTGAAATAAAGATGATATTAGACTAAGAATGAGTAAGCAAAATTTAATCTAAATGTGAAATGCAATTACACTAATATGAAAAATTAAACTAGATAATACAATAAAAGAGCTTTGAAAATAATGAGACATGAGACTAAAAAAATGCTATAGTAAGGATGCTCTCAAAAATTTCTCTCTCTAATGAAGAAAAAGAGCCCAAATAAATAGAAGAGCCAAGAGGAGGAGGAAGAGTTTCTTGATTCGAAACTCCTGACCCTTCATATCCCTTTTGGGACAAATAAACATGAATTACTTTATTAAAAGAATGGAAAATGCCACATGAGGACCTTTCGAATATCTCAAATTATTAATTCAAGAAAAGGTGTCCATTCAAATAACAAGCAATTAATTAATTCCTTTTTAAGGGTAATTAGCCAAAGGGGTAGATTTTAATTTAATTCAAAGTGCTTAGGACTTTAGAACTAAATTAAATTATCATAGGGGTAATTCAGCCAATTAAGTCAAAGACTTTAGGAATTAATTTAATATTTGATTATTGCAAATTAGGGTTTTTGCAACTGACATCAAGTCAAGTAAAGTCAAGCAGGAGAGAGAAAATTGCCTAGTGGACTAGGACTTTTGAAGATGTAAAATCAAGATAATGCACCAAAATTGATTGAAATTTAATAGGTGCCAATTTTGGGGTATTACATTTGCCCCTCTTTGAATTGATGTGCGAACAGCATGTTGATTCAAAGAATAGTCTGAAGTGACAGATGACAAGAATTTTTGTAGTCCAAGTTAGATTGCGAAGACAACGGTCTTAGAAGAGAACCAGAATTGGGGTTAGATTGCCCCAATACCGATTGATGAAGATGTAGATTTAGGACTATCTCTGAATCAGGGTTAGATTACCCCAATACGAAGCTTAGTCCTTTGAGACCTGGGTTAGATTGCCCAGATAACGGTCTAAGAGAGATTTCAAGAGTCATCTCCAGAATGAAGATTGACTCCCAGGAATCAGGGTTAGATTGCCCCAATACCCAAAAGATTTCAAGAACCATCTCCAGAATGAAGAGTGATCCTCGAGGATCTAAGTTAGATTGCTCAGATACCTAAGAGATAGATGATAAGATAACAAGATGCGAGGCACCAAGATGCCCCTAGTGATGAGAATTGATATTTCAGATCAGACTGATTCAAGAATTGATTCGACAAGATTCAATGATGCAATCATCCTACCCCCTCGGGAGCGAAATCGAAAGATGACATGTCAGAAGGATGATAAATGACAAGAGATTGCAGAGCAAAAGCAATTAGACTATATTCGCAAAACTACAGAAGTGAATCAGAGCAAAGCAGAGGTCCTGTTGACCAAGTTTGACTAGGTTGACCATGGTTGACTAAATTTGACTAGGGTTGACTTGATGAAAAGAAGAAAAGATTTGAGAACATGATGCAAAGATGAGGATCTGGCAAGAAGATGACACCAGAAGGTTGACTGCACAAGCATCCGATCCAAAAGGAGTCACAGAATTTAAAATGCGATTTCGAGCTATCTAGAGATGTTAGATTTTGATTTCAATCCCGAAAAAGGATGCAGCCAAGATGAGACTGGGAAAAAAAAAGATGAGAACCTTTGATGAGCAGATCCAGAAGAAAGCAATCAAGAGAGCAACAAGAAAGCGCTCCAAATGCAAGCCTAGAATGAAAGATGCAAGTCTAAATGCAGGCCTAGGATGAACAAATGCAATCCTACGAACTCGGCTGTTGGACTCATCGTATTTATCATCATTGAGTTCGTTTAAGCATAGGACAATCACAAGATGCCATACAATTCTCCCCAACATGAGAATATGAATATGACATAAGTCTTAAATTTGTCAAAATGAGGTGTAAGCATTAAGGCACAAGAAGCTAGAATGACCTGAACGCCTATTCCTTTTAATTTAGCAAGTTAACATAAGCATCAAAGCACATTTGCTAGAATGACCTGAATGTCTCTTGCGAACAAACACACCAAACACACAGGAGTTCCTTCTTTTGCCAAAGATTGCTCGTAGTGACCCTTACATTCACTTAATAGGACGAGCGTTTACAATTTCACCAATAGTAGAAAGAAGTCACTCAAAAGACAAGGAGAAGAACCAACCTCACCAAAGCATCCATATAAAAGGAGTCAAGGTACACATGGCCATCCAATATGAGATGGAGGCTCTTTTAGATGGACACCCCTGTTAAATGAATTCTTTAGATCATTGGAACTAAACCAACAAACAGAAAGCAAAAAAGAAAAGCAAACAAATAAGCACTCAAAGAAAACAAAGCTCAACATGTCTCAAAGGAACACACATTTAGTTTTAGTTTCAGTTCAAGTTCGTGTTCAAGCGGATTGAAGTCGATTTAGAAAGATAACGTTCAAAGTCTCAATGAGATAATGACAGTAGGCAGACGTAATGAGAATCATTGGTGATTGATAGAAGGGAGAAATCCTGAAGAAAAGAGATCAAACGAAAGCTAGGTATCCGTAGGCAGGCATAGTGGGAACCACTAGCGACCAATGCTCAAAAGAGTTTTCAAAAGTGATAGGACAATGCCCCCTAGACTAGGCAGGTGCCCCCAAGTGTGAACCAGTTCCAATCCATGAAGAGTTGAGTAAAATCTTGAAGACACTGAAAGCAAGACATGAGCTAGCAAACCAAAGTAAGAAACAAACTAAAGTAGGAAAGCGGGAAAACAAACTAAAGCAGGAAAGGAAGGAAACTAAAGCAGGAAACTAAGAGCCAAGCGACGCTGAGATGAGATGTTACTTTAGGAAAACAAGAGGTGCCTGTTTACCAGGTTTTCACCATCTTGGCAGAGATTCTATTTTTGCTACCATGACGCTTGTTTACCAGGTTTTCATCAATGGCACATTTTTCTCTTTTTTTCCATTTTTTTGTACTTTTCTCTTTTTTCTCTTTTTTTGTATTTTTTCGAATATCTCATTTTTTTTTTGTATTTTTGATCTTTTCATTTTTTTTGTATTTTTCACATTTTCTATTTTTTTTGGTATTATCAAGGCACCTGTTTACCAGGTTTTCACCAGGATAATAGATACATCAAAGCGCCTATTTGCCAGGTTTTCACTAAGATGATCATTTTTTCAAGACATTTTGCAATTTTTAGGATTTTTTGAGCATATATCAATTTTTTTGATTTTTTTCAGGATCAATAAGTATGTACATGAGCATACTGAGAATGTAAACTGTAGAACTTCTTCAAATGAAGAGCATTGATGGGCTCTTTGAGTTTCTCTCCTTCAGTAGGAATCTCTGGAAACACAGTCATTTGTAGTAGTAGCCAGCTGAGAAGTTGCAGAATTAGAACCAGATGTTGTAGCAGTAATAGGAGAGCCAACCAGTAGTGTCCAATAGTCAAGAGATCCATAGTCAAGGAAAGATCACTTAAGTGAGACCCACAAATGTCCTCATGGACACACCTTAACTCTTTGTCGGATTTCCCACGCTCTAAACGCTTAGGAGTACATTTTGGATTTCTCTTAATCATGTCATTAGTAATAAGGAGATACTGATATGCACTTTGGGAAAAGGCAAGATGGAGTGAAGAGGGTAAAGTATGAGAGGCAAGGGCGATGGAATGGAGGGAAGCATGAGAATTTTGGAAGCTCGAATGACAACTTTGATTTTTTCTTTCTTTGGAATCCACCTAGCTTTTGAATTTTTTCTTCTTTACTTTGAGGTGCTTTTGATGAAAATGCCTATAGAATGGATTTCGAGATCCATTTTTTATTTTATTTTCTGGCTTTTGATTGTCTTCTTCTTTTTGAGGACCTTTGCAGTCTTTTGAACACCTTTGTTTCTTTCCTTTCTTCGTAGTCACATGTCAATTAGATGGGACATGGTGACCTTGAGATATAAGTGGATTCTCATTATTTTTGTTTTTATGTTGCACATCCAAGTTACTTCCAAAAGACTCAGGAATTGTGGATGAAAAAGGCTTATATGACTGGTTTAGGTGGAGAGATGGAGATGGAAGTGGGCAGGCCACTTTTCTAGGAGATGAAGGGGGAAGAGAAATTGATGGGATGGGCTCAAGTGCAAATATATCAGTATCATCCTCATCAATCATGAATGCATTAGGTAGATCAAGAAAGTAATCTTCCATAGAGCGTTGTTGATTGTGAGTCACCTTAGAAGAGTCAGATAAGTTTGGAAAAATATTATGTGAGCCTAACCAAGATGGTCTATTCCAAGAGTTAGGTCCTCTTTTAGGTGGTAAGAGTGCACAAATAGGAACCATTTCAATTTTGGATCTTCCAATATTCCATGAAGCTGTAACAGAATGGGGTCTTACATACCCATGATTTGCTGGAGCAGTAGGAGTATAGCTTGGAGTAGATGGCCTACGAGCCATAGGAATGATCTCCACAGGAGGGTGGAAAGGATCATCATCAATAGCTTGATCTAGAGGATCATAACTTTCTCCTCTTTCTAAGTTGTTAAGACTAGCATATAAGTGCATAGCATCAACTGGTATTTCTGTAGTAGCATCTGATATGGAGTCCCATTCAGCTAGAGACATAGTCAGAGGTAGACTTTCTTCATTACTATCATCTGTCAAAGGAAATGTTTCTTCAACAGCAGGATCTTGTTCAGTAGTAGAAGCAGCAGAGTAATCTAGAATAGGCATACCTTGAGGCATACCCAAGAGAAGGGAAGCTGATAAGGGTGCTCCCCTTAATGCCACAAACACATAACAGAAATAGAGAAACAGCAACAATAATATGCAAGAACAGAGAATTGGCTTCTTATTATCTCCACAAATGTGGAATTACAAACTTTCAGAATTACAATATGCAAAGCCACATGGGCATTCCCTTACAATATTCTTTAGGACAAAGCCTCGAATCAATACCCAGATCTACTACCCAGAACTATTCTGAACTGCCTAAGACAATAATACAGCCTTCCTTATATAGGCAATTTTCCACCGCCTGGGAAGGTTCCAGAATTTAGCCAATAAGGCTGACCAAACTTAGAATTATTTTATTTTACATTTTATTACATCATAGTCGGCTCAAGATAACCTTTGAAACCCGAACAGAAATTTTGAAGAAAATTATTTTCTGCCATTTTAGGTGGCCCAACTTCCGAAGACCATAAGTCATCACCAGTTGACCCGCTCGGCTATTATAACCCCATTTCAAAAATGCCACAAAGCGCTCTATAGGCTTGACCGGCGCAAGCGCCCGTCACCCAAATTTTTGACCTCATCCGGGGCCTCTAAAGCCTTCAAAACTGAGTTCAAAGTTTCTATACCCTGCTGCCAATACCGAAAATCTTCAATATCTTCCAATATACACTTGATCTGGCAATGAAACTTTACTGGCAGACTTATATGACCAAAATGAACCTCCAAGAAAGAAATCAGATCATTCTGAGCACATACAAAAATTACCAAAAATAGTAACTTTCCATAAATAGCAGCTCTGCACAAAATAGCCCTTATTGAATACAAAAATAAAAATATTTTTGGGTGATGCAAGATTGCTCTTATACCCAGGATGCTCTTGCATCAGACACCCAGGGTAATTTGAGAAGTGACCCTGTCACGACTCAGGTGTGCAGAGGAAAACCAAGACAGTTAACCTCCACCCTTGTTAGCCATGATGAATCTTCAACAGGTCGTCCTTTCCACTTGACCAGATATTCTTCATATGTCCTGTTCCTTGTGCTTCTGCCAACATGACTGTCTAGTATATCCTCGATCTCCTTAGTGTCTGAACTAGTTGCTGGAATACTCCACTGTGCTGCTGTGATCTCATCTTCAACACCTCCTTCATGATACTCTGTCAGATCTGAAATGTTAAACACTGGTAAAATATTTAGCTCAGTAGGCAATTCTACCTCATATGCATTTCCTGAATCATGTTTCTTCAGTATCCTACATGGTCCAAACTTCTTCATTTTTAGCTTGTTATATGTACCAACTGGAAACCGCTCCTTCCGCAAATGAACCATGACTTCATCACCAACCTGAAATTCCTTATACCTCCTTTTCTCATCTGCCTTAACCTTATACTGTGCATTCATCTTGGTAATATGCTTCCTCACCTCCTCATGGATGTTCTTCAAGTGTTCTGCAAAATCCTCAGCTTTAGCACTACTTATTTCTCCTTTATCTATCTTCCTCAATTCAGATGCATTTCTTGGACTACTTCCATATACAATCTGGAATGGTGATTTACCAGTGCTCCTGTTGACAGAATTATTGTATGCAAATTCCACCTGTGGTAAAATCAAATCCCATCCTGTTGGCTTATCTCCAACCAAACATCTCAGCAAATTTCCCAAACTCTTATTTACCACCTCTGTCTGTCCATCAGTCTGTGGGTGATGTGATGAACTGAACTTCAAATCTGTCTTCAACTTCTTCCACAATGTTCGCCAGAAATATCCAACAAACTTAGTGTCCCGATCTGAAACTATGGTCTTTGGCAAACCATGAAGTCTCACTACTTCTCTGAAAAACAATTCTGCTACATGAACAGCATCATTAGTCTTCTTGCAGGGAATGAAATGTGCCATCTTTGAAAATCTATCAACTACCACAAAAATTGAATCGTGTCCCCACTGTGTCCTCGGTAAACCAAGAACAAAGTCCATGCTGATATCCTCCCAAGGCTTCTCTGGTACAGGTAATGGCTGATACAACCCTGTATTCTACTTCACTCCTTTCGCCATCTGACATACTCTACAACTCTGTACAAACTTCTTCACATCTTGCTGCAACTGTGGCCAATAATAATTCTCACTAACCAAACCAAAGGTTTTATCATGACCAAAATGTCCAGCCAATCCTCCGCTATGCTTCTCCTTGATGAGATTCTCCCTCATAGAACTTCGTGGAATGCACAACTGACTCCCTCTGAATAGCATATCATCCTAGATGATGAAATCCAACCATTTTGTCCTGTCTAGAGTAACAGGTTCTGTACAAGCTTTCCAAGCTTCACCAAAATCAGGATCCTCTGGATACAAATTCTTGAGTTCCTTGAACCCAACCACTTCAATCTGCATTTCTGTCAGCAATAGTTGCCTTCTGCTAAGAGCATCTGCAACCCTATTAGACATTCCACTCCTATGTTTCAAAACAAATGTATAACTCTGCAAAAACTCAACCCATTTCAAATGCCTTTGATTCAATTTTCCTTGACTATTCAAATATTGCAAAGCTTGATGATCAGTATACAAAACAAACTCCTTAGGAAGTAGATAATGTCTCCACTTCTTTAATGCCTGAACTATAGCATAAAATTCCTGATCATAAACAGAATATTTTCTCTTGGCATCATTTAACTTCTCACTGAAATAAGCAACAGGTTTACCTTCTTGGCTCATAACAGCTCCTATTGCAGTACCACTAGCATCACAATCTACTTGAAACACCTTATTGAAATCTGGAAGTGCTAAAATAGGTTGTTCTATAACTTTTTGTTTCAATAATTGAAAACTCTTTTCTGCTCCTTTAATCCACTTAAACTCTTTTCTATCCCCTCTCATTGTTTCAGTCAAGGGTCCACAAATACTGCTAAAATTTCTGATAAACTTTCTGTAAAAGCTAGCTAGACCATGAAAAGATCTTACCTCAGTAGCACTCCTTGGAGTAGGCCATTCAAGGATAGCTTGTACCTTCTCTGTGTCCATTTTTTGACCTTCTGCTGAAACTACAAATCCCAAATACACTAACTCTTTCTTCACAAAACTGCACTTCTTCAAATTAATCAACAATTTCTCTTCTCTCAACTTCTCAAATACCATATGAATATGCATCATATGCTCATCCAATGTCTTACTAAAGATCAAAATATCATCTAGGTAAACAATGACAAACTTACCCAGAAATTCTTTCAGAACCTCGTTCATGAGCCACATGAAAGTGCTCGGTGCATTGGTTAGCCCAAAAGGCATGACTAACCACTCATATAGTCCTTCCTTCATCTTGAAGGCAGTCTTCCATTCATCTCCTTCTCTGATCCGAATCTGGTGATATCCACTCTTCAGATCTATCTTTGAGAAATACACAGCTCCACTCAAACAGTCCATAATATCATCCATTTGTGGCAATGGAAACCTGTACTTGATTGTGATCTTGTTTATTGCCCTAGAATCTGTACACATCCTCCATTCTCCATTCTTCTTTGGTGCTAATACTGGTGGTACAGCACAAGGACTCAGACTCTCACGGATCAATCCTTTCTGTAACAGTTCATGTACTTGTCTGTTCAACTCCTCACTTTCTGCAGGTGTCATTCTGTGTGCTGCCTTATTCGGCAAACTCGCTCCTAGGATCAAGTCCATCTGATGACTGATCTTCCTGACTGGTGGTAATCCATCAGGCATGTTATCGGATACAATATCCTGAAACTCATTCAACAAATCTGCAACTTCTACAGGAACATCTTCTACTTCCTCTTTACCAACTTTTGGAAGTAAAGCAAAACATACATGCTCATGCCTCATACCATCTAGAAAATTTCTTCCATCAACGAAAGTTATCCTTTCATTACCACATACCTTTTCTTCGGTCTCCTTCAATGGTTTTAGCTTATGTCGCACTCCATCCTTTGTCAGGGAATAGGTATTCGCACGACCATCATGTATAGCACATCTGTCAAACTACCATGGTCTACCCAACAACATATGACATGCATCCATAGATATGATATCACACAATACCTCATCTTGGTATCCGCCAACCTTGAACTTTACTAGGCATTGTTCATTGACCATGACCTTGTGGTCATCCTGTACCCAGGCAATCTGATATGGATGTGGGTGTTTCTATCTCTTGAGCTTCAACTTTGTCACCATCTCTTCTGACACCAAATTGTTAGTGCTTCCACTATCAATGATCACATCACAACATTTACCTTCACACTTGCACCTGGTGTGAAACAGGCTCCTCCTTTGCTTAGGTTCATTCTCACCACTCAACATGACTCTTCTGTTAATCAACGTTTCTCCTCTTTCAGCATCTTCAAAATTTGATGATCTAGCATCTTCATCTACATGTGCAACTCTGGCCTGGCCTTCATTTCTCCTGTCTATTCTGCCTTGGCGCTGAGGACATTCAAATGCCCTATGACCTTCTTCTCCACAGTGAAAACATGTTCCACGAAAGCCTCCTCTTCCTCTCTGATCTCTATTATTCTGATCCTGGAAGTGATTGGAATTATTTCCACGCTGATTCTGACTGCTACTGGCCTCATCCTTCTTTTTTAGATCTTCATTTCAGCCACCATATGACCGTCCACCAGATCGTCCACCGCGACCTCTTCCGTTTTGTCTGCTCTCGAACTTCTTGTTCAGCTTTTCCTCTACTTTTAGGGAAAATTGGTATGCCTCCTCAATACTGCTCATTCGAACCAGATTCAACTCCTCCTGAATGCTTGGCCTTAACCCATTAAGGTATCGGGCAACTTTCTCCTTATCAGCTTCTGCATGGCCTATTTTGATGAGGAGTCGATAGAACTCCTCTGTATACTCCTGAACAGATCTTCCTGCTTGCTTCAAACTTTGCATTTTCTTTAGTAGATCAAGCTCATAATCAATAGGAATGAACTGTCGCTTCAATTTATCCACCATCCGATCCCATCTTGTGATTTTATCTTTCCCTCTTCTATTTCGCTCTAATTGAATTTCTTGCCACCAGATTTTTGCATGACCTTTCAGTCTGGCCTTCGCAAATTTGACCCTATCAGGATCCTCAACATCTTCATACTCAAAATATTTCTCACATTCGTTGATCCAATCGATCAATTCCTCTGGGTTAAGATTTCCAAAAAATGTAGGAACCTCAATCTTAGGTCTTTTCCCAATCTTGGAAATCACCCGAAAAAGTCTTTCTTCCTCCTGGTTCACAATTTTAGCTTCTCCTTCTTGATATTCTTCTTCGGCTTCATCCTCGCTTTCGTCTCTAACATTAAGATTCATTCCTCTATGAATCTCTTCTTTTAATGCTCTCACTTGTCTCTACAGCTCTCTAACCTCAGGTGTTACAACACCAGCTCTTCTACCACGTTCCCTTCGTGGAGGCATTTTTGCGATGCGCGCTGAAACCCTAGCCACGGTCCTGGTGCAAACTGCCTCATAGTCGGTGATCTATTTACACACTCAAGAACCTGGCTCTGATACCACCTGATAAGGGTGCTCCCCTTAATGCCACAAACACATAACAGAAATAGAGAAACAGCAACAATAATATGCAAGAATAGAGAATTGGCTTCTTATTATCTCCACAAATGTGGAATTACAAACTTTCAGAATTACAATATGCAAAGCCACATGGGCATTCCCTTACAATATTCTTTAGGACAAAGCCTCGAATCAATACCCAAATCTACTACCCAGAACTATTCTGAACTGCCTAAGACAATAATACAGCCTTCCTTATATAGGCAATTTTCCACCGCCTGGGAAGGTTCCAGAATTTAGCCAATAAGGCCGACCAAACTTAGAATTATTTTATTTTACATTTTATTACATCATAGTCAGCTCAAGATAACCTTTGAAACCCAAACAGAAATTTTGAAGAAAATTATTTTCTGCCATTTCGGGTGGCCCAACTTCTGAAGACCATAAGTCATCACCAGTTGACCCGCTCGGCTATTATAACCCCATTTCAGAAACGCCACGAAGCGCTCTACAGGCTTTACTGGCACAAGCGCTTGTCACCCAAATTTTTGACCTCATCCGGGGCCTCTAAAGCCTTCAAAACTGAGTTCAAAGTTTCTGTACCCTGCTGCCAATACCAAAAATCTTCAATATCTTCCAATATACACTTGATCTGGCAATGAAACTTTACTGGTAGACTTATATGACCAAAATGAACCTCCAAGAAAGAAATCAGATCATTCTGAGCACATACAAAAATTACCAAAAATAGTAACTTTCCATAAATAGCAGCTCTGCACAAAATAGCCCTTATTGAATACAAAAATAGAAATATTTTTGGGTGATGCAAGATTGCTCTTACACCCAGGATGCTCCTGCATCAGAAGCATCCAACAGTTTCTCCCAGTTAGTATATGTGCAATTAGAGTTGGCATCAGTAGGAGTCTGTTCGATAGTAGAAGTGGTGGAACAATCTAGAATAGGCATACCTTGAGGCATACCCAAGATAAGGGAAGCATCCAATAGTTTCTCCTAGTCAATATGTGTATCATTGGAATCAATAGTAGTAGGATTTTGTTCAACAGTAGAAGTGGTAGAACAATCTAGAATAGGCATACCTTGAGGCATACCAAAGATAAGGGAAGCATCCAATAGTTGCTCCCAATCAGTATGTGTGCCATTAGAGGCAGTGACATATTCAGTAGTAGCTACAGTAGTAGAAATCTATTTAGTAGAGTGTATAAAATCCTCCTGGTGAGGACCAAAATCATGTTCCTGAAGCACTTGAGAAGGTAGATAAGACTCTTTCTGGTAGTCTAAATTAGAATTTTGAACATTCAAAGATCTTTCATGTGTCATAGGCTGAATCTGTGTTTCTTCATTATCTGATTCCTTGCATGAGTGAAAGCTGTAGCTAGGTTGGTCAAGCTCATCGCTCTGATAGCCAATACCAAATCTATCTTCAGAAGGTTCCTCACAGGAACGTGGAGATGGAGGGAGAGTTGTCAAAGACAAGATGGACTCAATCTGATATTCCCCCATGCCAATATCTTTGATCTTCAAGGTCTTTTCTATTTCTTTTAGCTTGGCATCATAGAACTCAATGGACTCTCTATTGGCAGGAACAAAGTTGTTTGTTGTTTGGGTAAGCATCTTAGCAGAGCAAGTATTTAGGCTAGCACTATTGTCAATGAGGATGTGGGGGATACTCTTGGGGCCTATCATAACTTCAGTGTATAGGAGAGCATTATGCGGGTGGCTCAGCAAGTGATCATCTTCCTTAGAGAATGATAAATAATGAGGTGAGGTCAAATGACCCACCATAGATTGGAACTAATTGAGATCAAGATCTTTGGGGATGTTTTCCTTAGTGAGAGCTTTATCCATAGATAGTTTTGGTTTGGATGTCGAAGGTTTAGGACCTTTAGGCATGATCTTTGCACGAGATTGAGTGATAGTGTTCGCACAAGCTAGAGATTGTGTGGATTTATAAGAGGGAGATGTAGGGCCTCGCAAGACAAAGGGAGTTTTGGATTTAGGAGTATCCTTGCTCCCTGGAGAAATGATCATGTCACAGTGAGAGATCCAAGGTTTGTTTCTAGCAAATCTGGAAGATGGTTGAGCTTCTATCATAGCCTTCTCAGTGGCTTTGATCATTTGTATGTTAGAGCTGAGATTAAAGATAGAGTTTGAGGGTTTTGGCATGTTAGAGCTGAGATTGAAAACCAACTTTGAAGGTTTTGGCATGTTAGAGCTGAGATTGAAAACCAACTTTGAAGGTTTTGGATCTCCCATCTTGTTTGTAGTATTATGAGAGATCATGAAAGAGTTGATAGGTTCAAAAGGATCAATAGGTTTAATTTTAGAAAGTGACCCTTCAAAGTCTTGCTGGTCTTCAAACAATGGGTTATAATATTCTTGAAATAGTAAGTCAGACTGTATCTGAAACAATGGATTGTAATACTTTTGGAATGAGGAGGAATGTGAGGATTCCTCACAAAGTTCAGATTTTGCAATGGATTCAGAATGATCTATGTCTTGATTATGAGGTTTGCTTCTATCTTGATCAGTATTCTGAATAGGATAAGTCTTTCCACTTTGAGTCGTGACAATCATAGATGAAGATGTAACGAGCAAAGATTCGAGATAAAGCTAGACTCTATCTCTAAGATAACGAAAAGGAGATAAATGGCTAGAACAACCAAGATGCAAGATGAACCTGGTACAAATTGTCAAAAAGAGATGGCTAGAACAGCCGAGATAAGACAATCACAATGCAAGGTACAAGAGCACAGCAAGATAAGGTAGACTAATGAGAGACAATACAAGTCAAAGCAAAAATCGATCGATTCCTAACTCAAGACAACTAGTTTCTGATGGTGAATGATAGGAAAATAGAAAAATAGATCACAGACAAAAAGGAAGATCAGATTTATGTCATTGATCAAGCACATAAGATAGCAATCAAGGATTTCAAGCAAACAGTCTTCAAGCAATGGGCAAGGGACAAAGCAACCTTGCACATGAATAGGAATAGTGACTTAGTATTTCTACTCCCTGAGGACTCTACTTGTGTATGTTCTTGAGAATGTTTTAGCAGAAACTTAAAACACAACAACATCCTAGCAAGTTGTCTACAAGGATATACATGGATTTTCTAAAGGGAGACCTCAATATACGCAAGGTATGTGAGGCACAAATCTGTAGATGAGAAGAATCTGAAATCACACAACCAGGGGGAGACGGTAACCCAAATCTCCTCCTTCACTTCTCAAAGGTATAAAGTTCTTTGAGGCTTAGCCAAGAGTGAAATCTAACTCATTCCCAAGAGAGGTGTCTTTGGATTCACCTCTCGATATTTATACTCCATCAGAACATGGGAGTTAAGGTCGTCCCTTGAGGTGATGAAATCCCCAAGCAAGCCTTCTAAAAAAATGAAAAGTAAGTAATTCTCTATCAAAAAGTATTGAAAAGCACTAAAGGTGGTGCATTTAACCCTTCAACTAAATATGAGGTGAGTCCACAAAGTGGTGCATTTAACTCCTCACACAAACTCAAAGTGAGTCCACACCCTAGAAAACAAGTGAGTTCCAAAAAGCACAAAAGGGTTGCCAAGTGGAACAATTAACGCTTCTTTCCTATAGACCCCTCCCCTTTAATGTGGCGCTGAGATTGCAACCACAAGGTGGAAATGAGGGGCCAGTGGATTAGCGAGTCCAATAACCCAAGATAGCAATCTAGATCAATCAAAAGTAATCTAAGACTGCTAATCAATACTACTCATAAGTGCAAAAGGGCTTGAATCATGGAATATTTAACTTTCCAAGTAAACATGAAGCGAGTCCACAAAGTGGTGCATTTAACTCTTCACGTAAACTAGGAATGAATCCATGCCCTAGATTACTCAATGAGATGTTTTGATATTTGAAACCAAGAATTACTTAATGTTTAAACACAAGCATTCACTTAAACACAAACTTATATAAAAGCAAATCTATGTTCATTCATTTCCCATTAAAAGCATCAAAAATGTGTTCTATGAAAGCATGTAAACACTCAAGCCAAATACATGAGAGATTAATTTTATGCCCAAACCAAGTGTTATAGAGATTTTAAGAACTCACCTTAGGTCCAAAGATCTGCAATCCAGCATTTAGCACACGTCCGAAAGTATAGAATCAAGACAAATCAATGGCAAACCGTAAGATATGTAACATTGTTGTCTTCAAGACAGTCTTTAAAGATTGATTTATTTGACCCATAAAATCACAATATTAAAATTTCTGGAAAGAATTAAGTTTTTAGCCAACATCAATAACTACCATTTTCAAAAATTACAAGGTCTTATGATTCCATTTGGTTCCTCAAGCAATAAACTTTTCAGACTGTAATTTTTCTATCATAAATCA
Source organism: Chamaecyparis obtusa (assembly GCA_027943335.1). NCBI lineage: Eukaryota > Viridiplantae > Streptophyta > Pinopsida > Cupressales > Cupressaceae > Chamaecyparis > Chamaecyparis obtusa. Next base: position 255,508 of record BSBK01001713.1, read on the forward strand.
GATTTAAAACACCAAACCCTACCTAGGGAATCACATATCTTTCTAAAAAATAATCCAAATGAAACAAAACCAAATTCATAGTAACTATTAATGAATCTAGTTTCCAAATATGTAAGCCATTTATTTTTTCTAGTCGTAAATCATTTTCTAAGAATAAATCATTGCCTGCAACTCCAATACAAATTGTTAAAAACTAGTTTTCACTCAAATGCTCATAACTTTCACAAATCTATATAAAAATAACTCAAACCAAAATTAAATGAAATCTAATTCATGTATCTTTCCAATTAATATTATTATAGATTTTGATTCTTCATAATTTGTCCGTACCAGACATTTCAATCTGACTGTATTCAGAAAATCTCAAATCTGCAAATACCCACTTTCACCAAAATGATCATAACTTATTCATTTCTTTATAAAAATTAACCAAACCAAAAGCATGAGAAAATTGATTCATCATTCTATCCATACATTACTATATTACAAGGTTTTCAGGCTGTAAATGGCCATACAAGGCCTGAAACTAACACTAAAACTGAAAAACCAATCAAGAATGAGGCCAGAAATTGATCTTTTCTACCCCACGGTGGGCACCAAAATGTATGTGACTGAATGTGACCTCTAAATCAGGCACAACACAACATGGTCATTATTCACTTGATAGAATTTGAGAGAGAGTATGAGGAACTCAATCCAAATTCCATGGTGAGGTGAGCTGTTGCCTCCTATGTGAATGGGGTGTTTGAATACTCTCAGAATGAGAGCCAACAGCCGGGAGACCAATTCAACAATGGAGGATTTTCAAGAAGCAATAAAGATGAGCAAGATGAAACTAAGCTAAGAATGAATGCAATTAATCTAGAAAACTTTGAAATAAATATAAAATGCAGATTTTTACTTGATTTTGAAATAAAGATGATATTAGACTAAGAACAAGTAAGCAAAATTTAATCTAAATGTGAAATGCAATTACACTAATATGAAAAATTAAACTAGATAATGCAATAAAAGAGCTTTGAAAATAATGAGATATGAGACTAAAAAAATGCTATAGTAAGGATGCTCTCAAAAATTGCTCTCTCTAATGAAGAAAAAGAGCCCAAATAAATAGAAGAGCCAAGAGGAGGAGGAAGAGTTTCTTGATTCGAAACTCCTGACCCTTCATATCCCTTTTGGGACAAATAAACATGAATTACTTTATTAAAAGAATGGAAAATGCCACATGAGGACCTTTCGAATATCTCAAATTATTAATTCAAGAAAAGGTGTCCATTCAAATAACAAGCAATTAATTAATTCCTTTTTAAGGGTAATTAGCCAAAGGGGTAGATTTTAATTTAATTCAAAGTGCTTAGGACTTTAGAACTAAATTAAATTATCATAGGGGTAATTCAGCCAATTAAGTCAAAGACTTTAGGAATTAATTTAATATTTGATTATTGCAAATTAGGGTTTTTGCAACTGACATCAAGTCAAGTAAAGTCAAGTAGGAGAGAGAAAATTGCCTAGTGGACTAGGACTTTTGAAGATGTAAAATCAAGATAATGCACCAAAATTGATTGAAATTTAATAGGTGCCAATTTTGGGGTATTACAATTATCACTCTCTCCTTCTTCAATTAGGACTCTAGGAGAATATTTGTGTACCACATCTATCTCTATATCCATCGTAGCATCAGAAAGGATATCTCATTCATATTCATGTGAGTCCACTTGATTATCATCTAAAACCCCTAAAAAGTGGGCAATAGTCATTGGTACTTCAGTCTCCTCATCAACATTATTCTCTCTCTCTTGAAAAATTATTTTTGAAGATTTCATGTTTTTTCTTCATCAAAGTGAGGCATGTCAAGAATAGGATTTCCCTACTCTTTTTCCCCTTCAGTTTCTTCTATTTTTTCTTCCTTCGATTCCTGTTCAAGTTCAAGGATTATAGATGTAGGCTCGTTCCATTCTATCAACTCAAGATTTATTAAGGACAAAGATTCATTGGGTTCAAGAGACAACACCATGTTATTATCAATGTCATTAAGTTGTAAGATATTCTATGTCATATTTTCTTCTAAAGAGATGTTAATATTATTAGAGTCATTATCATTATTTTTAGAGTTCATGTTAATGTTACGTAAGTATAACTCTAGCAACCTAGCATTATAAATCTCTCCTTCTTCAATTAGGACTCTAGGAAAATATTTGTGTACCACGTCTATCTCTATATCCATCGTAGCATCAGAAAGGATATCCCATTCATATTCATGTGAGTCCACTTGATATCATCTAAAACCCCTAAGAAGTGGGCAATAGTCATTGGTACTTCAGTCTCCTCATCAACATTATTCTCTCTCTCTTGAAAAGTTATTTTTGAAGATTTCATGGTTTTTCTTCATCAAAGTGAGGCATGTCAAGAATAGGATTTCCCTACTCTTTTTCCCCTTCAGTTTCTTCTATTTTTTCTTCCTTCGATTCCTGTTCAAGTTCAAGATTAGTGCCAAGTTCTAATAATGGATCTCCTTGTAAGAGTAGTAACCTTTCATAAGAGATAGGTTGTCCTTCCACTTGTTCTTGATTTTTTTCTTCATTATCCAAGTCTCTCTATCTGTCAAGCACTAGGCCATCTTCCGCTACGGGATGAGATGTTGTTTCCTTGAAGCCTACTCTAGTTTTTTCCTTAGGGTTTCTGAAATCCATATGTATCAGCTCCATGAGTCCTTATTTGTTTTTTCCAATGGTCCCTTGTCTTTTTAACCCATTTTAATTTTTCTTCATGATATCATAGCCTTTTCCATATTTATCAGTAACTATCTCTACATTCTTGATATTCCCATCTTGTTTATTCTCTTTGTATAGCCATTGCAAGATAAATTTCTCTTCATTGTCTTCTTCAAGGGACACCTTTTCTTTCACCATTCCTATTCCTTTGTGGATTTTTAAATTACTACCTTTTGAAGGTGTAAATGTAGATGAAGTTCATCCTTGAGATCTAGGAGATATTGGGAGATTTTTCAGGGACATTGCAGAATCTATCTTGTACTCACCCATTCCTATTTCTTAAATGTTGGCTTTCTTTGCAAAGCTTTGTGGGACCATTTCTTTGGAGGTTTCTTCTTTGTTATAACCTTCCTTGTTGTGGGGGACCATGCTATCTATCTATTTGATATTGTTACAAGGATATGTTTTGTCAGCCAGAATAGTCACCTCCACTCCATTATGAGGAAACTTTATGCATTGGTGGTAAGTAGAAGGCACATCTTGCATTGAATGAATCCACAACCTTCCAAGGAGAATGTTATAAGAAAGTGGAAATTCAAGGACTTGTCATATCACATATCTTTCCATTATTCCCACTCTAATAGGCAATACAAATAATCCTTTGGAGGATCTCTCTTCTTCATGGTAAGCTTTGATTGTTATCTTCCTTCTTAGATCAATTATGTGTTTAGAAAATCCCAATTGTTTCACCAAATTGTAGGTACATATTCTCAAACCAGTGCCTCCCTATATCAAGACATGCTTGCCATGGTGTTTATGAATGAGGACTTCTATATGTAATGGTTGATTATGTTGTTGGTTTAACGACTTATTATCTTCCTCAAAGAAAAATAAGTAATGCAGGGAATTTAGGTGACCAACCATAGTTTGTAATATGTCCATATATAAATCTTTAGGAAAATTGGTATTGTGAAAGGCTTGATCAAGGATCTCTCTATGGCTATGAGAGATTTTTAATAGCTCTAAAATAGAGATTTGAGTTGGTGTATGTTGAAACTGGTCCACTAGATTGAACTTCAGAGGCAATGCCAATTGTTTAGGATCTGTTATTATAACAGGTGGGTTTGATGTTGAATCCCCTTTGAGAGTGAACTTAGTTTGGTTCCTAATCACAAAATTAGAGGATTCAATTTTATTTTTCACTCCTTTTAGAGTAATCACATGGATAGATGGTTTGTATGGTTCCACCATATGGATCATGTTATCATTGTTAGTATATGTGTAATTGATTTTTTTACTCTTAGAGGATTCACCTTTCTCATAGTTAGGAAGTAGAGTTTGGAATGCTTTGTGATCATTATTGGTATGATGACCATCCACTTTAACTTTTCCCTCATCAATTAAGTCTTGAATGACATGTCTCAATTTCATGTAGTTATCAGTCTTGTGTCCTTTATTACAATGAAAATTATAGTAGTCATTATCATTCCACCACCTTGGTTTTACTTCTGGTTTCCAAGGTTTGGAATCAGGAATTGTGATAATTTTGTTATCCAAGAGTGACTTTAAGACCACTTCTAGTTTATCTACCAAAGGTGTAAATGTCCTATTTGGTCTTGCTAACCATGGCTCATTTTGAGTATTAGGTTTTTTAAAAGTCTTATTAGTCATTGGCGTCACTGTCATATTCGAGCTCTTGTTCACTTGGAGACTCGACATAAGATTAAAGACTTTTGGTTTTGGTTTCATATTAGGAGTATCCACAACTCCATCATTAACCACATTCTTTTTCTTGTTTCTATACTTGTACTTATCTTTATTGGGATAGTACTTGTCTTTGTTCTCTTTATTGATAGAGATTTCTCCCTTTTTTATTAAGAATTCTTCAATCTTAATGGCACTATCTATCATTTTATCAAAGCTTGGTGGACCTTGTATTTGTATAGGAAAATTCATTTCAGGTACCAAGTTATTGATAAAAATGTCCATCTTCTCATTTTCAAGTATTTGTTGAGCGTATCATGCAAATATCTTCCTCCATCATTATAGGAATGTCAAGAATGATTCTCCACTTTTTTATTTTGTATTGCATAAATCCAACATGGTCACTATGTGTTGGATATTGTGGGAGTATTGTTGGATAAATTTCTCCACTAGTTCTTCGAATGTTTTAATACCCATGGGTAGTTTTGAGAACCAATCTATTTCTTGTCCACCTAAGCTTCATGGAAATAACCTCATTAGATAAGTTTATTCATGCATGAACTCCATACTTGATGTGCAAAATTCCCTCACATGGTCTTGAGGGTCAGAATTACTAGTGCACTTGTCATATTTTGGAATTGTAACATGCTGAGGAAATGGTATCATCTTTAGGTGCTTATCAAAAGGGAAAGGAAAAATGTGTTCCAATGAGTATTGTTTTATTCATTTGTCCTTTTCTTTCTTTAGATCCTATATTTATTCTTGCAAGGCAAGTAATTGTCATGTCAAAATAGATATAGGACTAAGATCTTCTTTTTGTTTGAGTTGATTCTTTTCATAGTCTTTAGGTAATTTTACTCCTTGTGATGCAAGTTGCAAGAAGTATTTCTCTTTGTTCTCATCCAACATTCTTTCAAGGATCTTCTTAAATATTTTACTTCTTAAAGCCCTTTGATATTATTATTTTGTAGGGTCTTCATCATCATCAAAGTCATAGCGTGCTTCATGGTTTCACTCTTCTTCTTGGTTATTTTGTTCATCTTGGTCATCTTGTTCATTATGTCACTCTTCCCAATGGAATACATTTTGGTTTGACATGTTTGCATTGTTAGGAGTCATTGTGTGGGTAGTGTTAGGAGTAGCTCTAAATAAGGGATTAGTCCATCAAGTTTCTCCTTGTTCAAATGTCAATAGCGACACTTCATTTGAGAATGGATTCCTTTCCAATTTATAAGACTTATATCTTGTATTAACCATGAAAACTTGATTAAGAAATTTTGAGTGTCCTTATGTGGAAGTGGGTCTAAAAATGGGTCCAAGTGTGAGTCCAAGGTTGCAATAGTGGGTTTGAAAATGTTTGAGGATCTAACGTCAAAGGGTTAGAGTTCCCTGATAGTGAGTTGGGAACCAAGTGTAAGTAGATTTGGTTGATGCTTGAAAGCTCTAGCGTCAAAGGGTTAGAGTGCCCTGATAGTGAGATGGGAACTTGATTGAATTTGATGTTGATAGGGGACTCTGCAACTTGACCAATGTGGGATATAGACCAAATAATGATGAAAAGACACACTCAAGAATTGACTCTCTCAAGTTTGTAGGATTACTAGTTTTGACAATAGAAGTTCACAAAAGGCTCAAAAGGGTACTCAGAAATCCAAAAATTGGGTTTGTAACATGTACATAAATGCTCTTAGTCCTGAATGTGACACTCTGAATGCAATCCTCAGTTAATGGTCCTAGATGCGACACAAGAAATATAGGGTGTGATCCCTAATTCAGATGTGACCTAGGGTATACAGGGTGTGATCTTGAAATTACCAAGTGTGATCTATAATGTGGAGTGTGACATAGGATACCATATGCGACTGTCCGATGTTTTGTCGAAGAGAAAATTTTGTCAATTTTGAAAAAAAATTTCTTCTCTATCTAATTCTAGGGATTTGTAGGTGTCTGAAAGTGCTTTTAGTTTGTTCATTTAGGGGATTTGTTTGTATTTGTACTTCAAACACATCAAACAACACTTTTTAAGAGAAAACACAACTATTTTTCCCTAAACTTGGTAGAGATTATAAATGCTTGTTTATTGATTTAGGAATAGACTCAAATAATCCTTAAAATATGGTAGTCCAAAAACATTCAATGGATGTTGGAGACCATATTAACCGATTAGTAACATCAATGAGGGCTCAATATGATGAACTTCTTGGGGAAATTTTTATTTTTCTTGCATAAGCATTACCAACCTTTTGAAGGTAGTCTGGGTAGCTTCTAACTTATGGTTCTTAATGAGTACATCCATTCACAATTGATTCTCATAGTCCCACAAGTGATATTGAGGCCTATAGCCCTATGAGTACTCAAATCCATGTAGTCTCACAAGAAAGATTAAAGTGGCTCTGCTCTACACAAAATCCAAGTATGTCCATGGAAAAGATCAACTCAAGGTTCCATGGACAAGATCAACTATGTCTTATGAGATTTTCATCTCAAGGAAGCATCTTTATTACAGTGAGGTGGAAGGGTTAGCTTCTACGTGTCCTCACTTGGGTCTTTCCTGAGAGCTTTTTACCTCAACTGATATGCCCTATAATTAGGAATGTAATAAAGAAAAGAGGATTGGCAACTTAGAGGTATGGATTTCTAATTCTCCATGAAGGAGAAGAGAATAATATCCTATCTCATGCCATTTTCTCATATCAAACACATCATGTAAATTTAAATTCAATTTACCCTAATTTGACCCCAAATTTTAATCTAACTTTTAAGTTTATGATTTTCCCAAAGGGAAAAGCACATAATCATCTGATTAGGTTGCAAATTGACTATAAATTATAATAAAATTTCTAGAAAATACAAGCATAATATTTTCTTTGATATTTCTCTTCAAGGAAACCTGCAAACAACCACTAGTAGTCTCTTTCTTCCTAATGTCTTGGACAATTCGACCTGTAGACCACTGTTAAGTTGTCATAATCAAGAAAACAAACAACAATAACCCATTAGACATCAGAAAAATCAAATTTACAACAAAAATACCCACATGTGATCCTATTTTCAACTAAATGTAATCCCCTTTCCCACATGCAATTAAGCATCCTAGATGCAATCCAAAGAAAACAGTATGTGATACCTGACCAAATGCAATTTGGGAAACACCAAGTGCAATCTAGGAAATACCGGGTGCGATCCAATTTCCTATATGCGCCTCAATTTCCCATATGTGATCCTTTGTTGATTCAAACATGAAAAAAAGTCAGTTTAAAATCCAAAAATCTGGGGCTTGGCCCCATGGTGGGTGCCACAAATGTTGTGTATTTTGTGGTACTTGTCAATCTACAATACAAAACTTTAATAAGACATTAGCTTGTTAGTTTCAATCAAATTGAAAGCCATTAAACTAAGCAAAATTGTCTTATTTCTCTCTAACTAACAAGAGTATATAAAAATTCTAGATTTCTCTCATCCTTAGACTCTAAATAGTGACAATGCATGTTAGAATGAGAGATTCATATTAAAATAAGCTAAGAAATATGATTCATCCATTAAAGCCATTAATTCATTCACCATTGAGCTATGACATTGAAATGTTCTCTAATTAGCTATGAAATGAAATATGTAGCATGTAGATGTAAATTCAATAAACTATTATCTTTTGAGGTTTGAAAATCCTTATTTTATAGAACTTAAAAGATTTGGATGGTTGAGATGCATCCATGATGAATGGTTGAGATGCCTCCAAACTTTATCTATGTGAGTGATCCATGTGAGTGATCCATGTGATGTCTTTTCATTGGTTGAAAGTGTTTTTGTTGTCCCTTGAGAGGAAACATTCATTTTTTAGCCTTTTTTTAATTTTCTTTGATTAATTACTCTAGCCATGAATTTAATGGGAATGATTTAATTCATTAGGCCTATAGACAATTAATGTAATTCTTGATCAATTATTGATGATTAATACTTGATTTATGAAGTTTTGTTGATTTTATTGAATTTATCAAATTATGTTAATAATCAGGAATTTAACTAACACAATTAGGAGTTTATCCTAAATTAGGGAAAATAGGGCCTTAGGTTCTATTAGCCCAATTTGAGGTGATTACAGTTATGAGTCTTGAGGGCTTTGCAGCTTCATGGTGGAAAATAGAGGAGCAAAAAGTATGGCATAGTTGATGGTGGAAAATAGTGATGGTGAGTCTAGCATAATTGGTTTTCCTTGTCTTTATGAAAGGACTACTAATACCCCATAGAGTCACTAGGGTCTAGAGTCTAGAGAGGATAACAGGTGACCTTAGAGTTGACTCATGTGATGACACTTCCCCGATTTCATTCTAGGTTTCCTACATGTGTTGGTTGCCTCTAGGTTGTTATGTTTACCTTTGACTTATGATGTTGTACCCTTGAGATAGGAGCTTCTAGGATCCTTTCTTAGTCTACCTGATGGAATTCGTATTGTTATTCAAGTGGGATTTTATGTAATCTCCCCAGCACGGTGGGAGTTGGACCATAGGTTTCCATGAGGTTGGGAGGTAGTGATTCTTTTACCATTTGAGACTCCAACACCCTTATTTTAGTGTTGGATGATCCTGGTTGCAATTACTTCCTTTCCTATCTTCTTGGATATCTATTCCTGATCTTTTACTACTCTATTTGTACTTTGTATTTTATTGTAATTACATATCCTACGACATGTGGAGTGGATATTGATGATTATGTGTATTTTATCATTTAGATGTAATTATGATGTAATATGTAATTTATGGTTGTAACTGTATTTCATAGTTTCTACATCAAGGAGCCCTTGAGATGTGTAATCTACTATGGAGATTATATTTATGTTTATGTTCTTATGGACTATATGTTTCACTTTCTCTTGTTTATTCATCATTATTTGTAAACATTTAAAAAAAATTATTCTGCAAACTTAGTATTATGTTTTAGGATAATATCTCATGGGTTCCCTGGTGGGGCATTACATTTTCTATTGGTCCTTCATCCTAGTTATCAAATATTTAACTAATCTTGATCTCTTTTCATCAATCAACATAATCAACTTGATCACAAGTGTCCCTTATCTAGGTGATCAAGTATTAAAGTCTAACACCTTGTACCGATTTCAACATCAATCTATAAAAAGTCCTCAAAGGTCATATTTTCATCCATCACCTAAGAAAAGTCATCATTTTGTATACCAGATATAGAACTAAATCATCCCATTTCTCCTAGCTCTTGGTCACATTGATCTTTCATGCCAGTGCAAACTAGAAGTCAAAATACAAGGGATAATTTGAAAGGAAAGACCATAGATACTTCTATTATTGAGTCATTAATACATCACAAAATGAAATCAAAATTAATGTCAACAAATCCCCACCAATATTTGAGCATGAAATATATTGAACCAAACATGTCAGGATATAATTAGGGATCTAGTCAAGGGTGTCATAGTCATCACAACAATGGTTCATCATACAATGAGGAACATACTGAGGAACCTACCAAGCAAGAAATCAAGAAATGCCAACAAGATAAACATTTCTATAAAATGATGCAAATACTCCTTCAACAAGACAAAGATAAGTATTTTATGTATTTAGCCTCAATGGGGATCAAACTTCTTGTAAATTTCAATGTGGAAAGATTAATAAAAATTAAGAAGAGTCCCCTCTAATAATTTTCCAAAAACAACTGCAAGACATACGATGTGAACTAAGAGAATTGAAGAAATAAAAAGAAAAATCATGCAACAAGTACTCTCTTGAGTCTTTATGTCCTTTTCTATTTGACATAAGTATATACATGCCACCATTTTATCTCAAGGTTGAAATTCCAAAATATGACAAATATGATATAAATGGTGGCCCTCAAGATCATGTGAGATAATTGTGTGCCCTTACTATAGATTTCATGCATGAAAAAATATATTTAATGAGACTCTTTCTTCAAAACATCAAAGGTCAAGCTCTAGAATAGTTCACTAATCTCTCACGTGGTATTCAGACATTTGACAAGCTCATCCAAAGATTCATCCAACAATACTCTTATAACATCTTACACATTGTCACCATGCTAGACCTATGTAACACTAAATAATGTAGCAGAGCCTATGTAACACTAAATAATGTAGCAGAGAACCTTTTGTCAAATTCCTCCAAAGGTGAAGGAAGATCTTCACAAGGTATCTTAGGTAAATTACACAAAATAGAGAAGATTGATATCTTTATCAATGTATCATCTTAAAATGGAAGCGCTTCCATGATAAGAGCATTTAGCCCTCTAAGTAAGTGGTTTGGGGTCATGTTAAGTGCCTTGATTAGGTCTTTGCATGTATTTGGCTTTCTCCTCGCTTTCCACTCCTTCCTTGCACTTGATTTCTTCATTCTAGGTGAAATTAGGGTTAGGATCTTGAGGATTCTCCTTAATTTCCCTCTTCCATAGCTCTATTTTCTAGGTAGGATTCAAAAATAGGTCCTCTTGGCTTTCATCACATTCATCATAGGATTTTATGCCTATCCCTGACATTCTGTCCCTATCTAATATCATTTCTAGGTTTCTGGGCATCCCGGGGACCTCTTGACCTGGCTCTGACTGAATCTAGGCCCAAGGTCAAATTCAAGGTTGATCTTGACTAGGTTAGGATTGAGCTTGAACCTGACTAGGTCAGGTCCAACCTCAATTTTTCCCCCTCATTCAAATTTCTAGAATCCAAAATTTTTGGGATTCAGGCTTTCGGGATATTTATTTTCCCACCTCCAGGTTAATCATTTTGGGTTTCAGAATGGTAAATCCTCTAATTGCATTTAATCTAGGTATATTTTCTAAAGGTTAGGACTTAATTGGGATTTAATTCTCCAAGGTGACCCCTCTAGAGGATTGTGCCCTAGTTCACTATAAAAGGAGGCCTTCCTCTCTCATTTTCACATCTCATCCTCAAGCAATTTCTCTCAAGCTCCCAAGGTGATCAAGCAAGCATCCATTCAAGCATTCAAGTCCTCTTCTCCATCCAAGTTCTCCATTGAAGATCAAGGATTCAAGCATTTAAGCCATTGAAGGGATTTGGTTCAAGCATTCAAGATTCATCATTCAAACCCTAGATCTAGCCATCATGATGGTGTGATCTTCCTTCAAGGTCCTTTGTTCATCTTCAAGATCCATTTCATTCTCTTATCAAGGTGGATTCTAAGCATACAATCATGGAGGTTTGATTTACATTTATTGTTTTGTTCAAGCTATCATATCAATATGCTTGTTTACATTCAAAATACAATTACATATCTATTGAATTGCATAGCTTCATTGTTAGATCCTTTTCTACTACTTGCTAACATTCCTATTTCAATTTCAATATTAAGGTTGATTCCAAACTAGGGTTTGACCAAGGAAAACCCCTCAAACAAACAACAAAAACCCCCTTTTTTCTTGCAGGTACAGGTGTAGACTTTCAGATCTGAGAGTGAATTTGGATACTCTTTTTGAAAAACTTCCGAGAGCTGGGAACAGAATTTGAATCAGACTTCAAATAAAGAATGTAGTTTTTGACCTTTTATGAGGGTCAAACCCAACCTGAGCTCATCTTGGAGAAAGATTTATGGGTTTTCTCTATCTCGGCATTTCTAGCCCAAAATAGGTTTCAGAATTGCCTGAAAGTACACATAGACATCAGAATTTGACATTTTCTAGATCTGCCCTAATTTGAGGTTAGTATTTGTATTTCATATTCCAAGCATAAATTCCATTCATAGGGAAATATTGGATTTACTCTCTCTTACATATTCTCCATAAATTGATTAGATTGTGTATTAACCTCTTGGTTGATCAAATTGGATATCTTCATTGGGAATTTGGGTTAGGAGATAGATCTCATATTTCCCCCCTTTTCCTTACATATGAATAGTGTTGAATCCATTTTAACCCTATTCATTTTGGTGAACCGGACATACTTACTCTCCTTTTCTTTTTTGGAATTCGATGCCCTATTGTGTTATATTTTAGATCATTTCTTGCATTTAGATTAGATCTAGTTTATGCTCTTGCATTTTACATTCAAAAATCCAAAAAAAATTATATATTCAATAAAATGCAAAAATATTTCTTGTATTTAATTTTCTATGGTGACTATTAAGATGCTTTGGTGTGTAGTTATGTTCTTAATTACTCTTCTTTTAGTATCTCTTTATCATACCTATGATGTTTATGAAAGTATCATTCACTTCATTATGTTGATGACCCTTCACTTTGCTCTTGCTTATGCTTTTGTGAAGTTGACTGACACTAGTCTGCCTACATTTAAAACTTTTGTTAGAGATTTATGTGGTAGCCTTATTCATCTTTTGGATTATGTGAAGAATTGGGTAGATGACACATCATCTCCTCATATTCCTAATTCTATCAATCCTAATCCTAATCCTATCCATTCTAATCTTAATCCTAATCTTCCTATTTCGATACCTAATTCTCTATCTATTCATCCTTGCTCTTCCCATACTTATGATGGGATTCAAGCTATCATTCAGGATGTAGATGTGCAAGATTTCTTTGATTTACCTTCTCCTCTGATTCATGATGATATTAAAGGAAAGGGTAAAGAAACTTCTTCAAAACCTATTATCCCACCTTATGCAACCTTTTACTCATGAGCATGATAAACAATCACCTCTTGTAGAAGCTTTACATAATTTGTATTCTACTGGGTATAATATGGTGACTAAACAAGGTTATAAAGGTTTAGGGCTAGGAATTAATGAACATGGTATTATATTTCTAGTTCATATACCCCCTAAACCAAATATGTATGGTGTTGGGTATTCAAAATATCAAGTTAAGGTAGGTGATGCTAAACATCATCCTCCTCTCCCCACACCTATCTTAGATAACCCTACTACTCATCAAGAAATTGCTAAGAAGGTATATGTTGAGCTAATGAATTCCAAAAAAGAAATCTTTAGACCTATGCTAATAGATGCTCTATAAAAATATAAATGCCCTTTTCATTATAGTAACAAACACTTACTTGCTAATTGTAAACATTTCAAGTCACATGTTAGAGAAAGAGCTGCTTTAGGAATTATATCTCACTCTCATGCAGTTTTACAATTCCTTCATAATTTTGATAGAGGGGATTCCCATCCTTTAGATATAATGTAGATGTTCTTTCCCTCTTGTCTCATGACTGGGGAGGCAAGAGGTGTATCTTCATCTAGTCTCCTAGAATCCATTAGGTCTTTTATTGGGGCTTAATTGGTATTCTTTCTCTCCTATTTTCTATGGTTTTGCATTATGTTTTTAATCATCCATAGAATATTTCAAGATATCTTTTCTAAGACATTTGTTTTGCAAAGGTATCCCTTGTCTTTATTCCTGGGGGGCAAGGTACCTCTTTCTTTCTCTTTGTCTAGGGAACCGCTTTCCTTAGCTTAGTGGTATTTGTATATATTGTAACATTATTTCAACATATTGATAGATGTTTTGACTATGGATAACCTTCTTATATGAGAAGTTGTTGTCCTAGGTTGTCACTTCTTCTCTATGTTGCAAATTATGTTCTTTATAAACTCTCACCCTTGCTTTGGTGTTAGAGTTGTTTCCCTCATTTCAAAGATTCCTCTTCTTCTTGTTCACAGGGGGCTTGATGATTGAATCTTTGTTCCTGCCTTTTGAAAGCTGATATTTTATCTAAAGCACTCCTCTTTGGTGGGGGTCTTGTTGATAAGATCTCTTTCTTTGAGGATCCTTTTTCCATGAGTGACATATCCTTTTCATGATTATCTATATTCTTGATGTAGGGGTCAATATCCCTCGCTAAGGATATAGTATACATTATTTCTAAATAGGATATCTCCTTGCCTTGTGAAGTAGGTATCCTCTTTCATCTTTGTCCTACAGTTTGGGGGCAAGGATGCCATTTCCTTCTATCTTTCCAGGATTCACCTCTTTCCTTGGTTAAGCAATATTTATCTATTATGAGACATCCAATCATACATGAAAATTTTGGTTTGCATGAAGGACCTATGTCCTTGATACCAACCTCTTTTGTTGTTTGACATTGGGTTCCCATGGCTAATATATCTCTCACCTTGGAAACTGAACAATGTGCTATCCCTCATAAGGGTTACTTTCTTTTCACTTTTTGCACGATATCTCTTTACATTCGTCCCTTCCATGGCCTCATAGGAGCTATGACCTTCTTGGCTTGGACTGGGTATTGTTTGTGGATATTGTCTTGATGCTGAAGAAGGCTTTATCCTTGTTCTTTTCTTTCCTTAACATGTCAAAATAGTATGTTTTTGTCATATTAAGGAGGGGGGCATATATAGGGCCTCCCTTGTACTATATTTTTTTAATTTTTACATGCTAAATCTTGGAAGGTAATGCACATAAGTTGCTAAATCTTGAAAAGACACACATTTACATGCTAAATCTTCCGATGGTAATGCACATAAGTTGCTAAATCTTGAGGAGACACACATTTTTCAATTTTTTTAATATGCTAAATCCTTTGAAGGTAATGCACATAAGTTGCTAAATCTTGAAGGGACACACATTTCCAATTTCAAATATGCTAAATCTTGGAAGGTAACGCACATAAGTTGCTAAATATGAACTACTCACTCCAAATGAAAACTCATGCTACCTTTAAAAAATTGGTGGACAACGATGTTAGGATCGAAGAATTTCTTTTGAAGAAGGGTGAAATTACCTTTCATAAAGACACTAAACCCTCAAACTATCTCAATAACAACCATAACAAGAACAAGAACAAATATGTAGTCAATAATGGGGTAGCAGACTCAATAGATTCCAAACTCAAGAACTGGTAATCAATCTATCCAGCAGCATCCAGATTGCTAAGAACAATCAAAATACCTCATCAAGAGCTAATCATGACATGCACAAAGACAAAGCATCATGGATACCCAAACCCAAGCACAACTTTACCCCTCTAGAAGAGCCACTTGAAGCTGCATTGAAGACTTTATTGGCTAACAAAATCATCACATTACCAAACTCAAAGCCTTGGGAACCAGTGGTCAAGCCTAGGTGGTGGAATGATAACCATTTTTGTGAGTATCACCAAAACAAGGGGAACTTGACTAATGCATGAAATTAAAACATGTGATACAAGATCTAATTGATAATGAAATTATCACTCTTGATAGAAATCATTCAAATAATGATCAAAAATCCTTCAAACAACATCTTCCCTCTTATGAACAAGGAGAATCATCAAAGAAAAAAGGAGTCAAATTGAACTACACCTATGCTAATGGTGATGATTTGATCCATATGTTCAAAAAAAATGATGAATGTGTTAATAGATTCAAAAAGAATTTGAATCTACCAATGTTGTAACTAGAAACCAATCTAAGGTCACCCTCAAGGGAGTGACCTCATCATAAAAACAACCTACTACATCAATAAGAAAGCATTCAACATCAAAATAACTGGTTGTGTCTACTCTAGTGGTGAACTACAACTTGGTTGACCAGTTACAATGAACTCCAACTTAAATTTCTATTCTATAATTTCTCAAGATCTCACCATCACACAAGGAGATCCTTGAAACTAATCTCTTAGAAGCAATGGTGCCAAAGGACCTAGATGTTAATAGATTTCAAACAATGGTAGGTCACATGACCTCACCTCATTACATGTCTTTCTCCAAGGAATACGATAAATCACTAAGCCATCCTCATAACCAGCCTTTGCACATAGAAGTCTCGATACATAAGCATAGATTCAAGTGCATCTTGATAGATGAAGGCACTAGTTTGAATATCTATACCCTAAAAAATTTTAAAACATTGGGATTTTTAGAATATGCTATAGATCCAAGGAGGAAGATAACCATAAAATCATATGATGAAGAAGATAGGTCATCAAAAGGGTTAGTTCTATTACCCATCAGGGTAAGACCAATTGAGAAATATGTAATATGCCAAGTGATGGACCGAGCATTAGATTACAATATCTTGTTGGGGAGGCCTTGAATCCATGACATGTAGGTTTTCCCATCAACATACCACCAATTGGTAAAGTTCCCACATAATGGAGTAGAAGTTACTATTCTAACAGATGTTAGTTACCCTTGCAATAACTTGAAACAAGCTGAAAACATGGTCTCACACAACAAAGAAGCTTTGAAAAGTTGAGAAGTCGAAAGCTCTAAAGAAGCTATCATGAGGGATTTTGAGAATAAGTTAAAAATCAAAGACACAAAAATGGAAAAATATGAATTAGATTCACCACCCTCTGTGGATAATCTTCCAATGTCTCCTTATGGAAAATTGTCATCATCATTCAAGTCTTTCAATGCCAAATCTCTAACTATTCATGAGGGAACTAAATTTGTAAGGGCTAGTGTATCTCTTGAGGAAGAAAATGAAGATAAATTTTTCCTTGGATTGTTGTATAGAGGAGAAGAACATGATTAAGAGGTAAAAAAATGTAGAGATATCCCCAGAAAAATGTGGGAAGGGTTATGAGTTCATGAAACATATGGGATATAAAGGAAAGGGACATTAGTAAAAATGACAAGGGACTTACCGATCTGATACATATTGAATTTTGGAACTCAGAAGACAAAATAGGGTTAGGGTATCATGAGAAAAGGTCTAACCCATCATCCAGACAAGATCCCATATTTGATCGAGCTGAAGATTCTAATGATGAATCTAGAGAAGAAGTAGAGATAGTACCCATTACCTTTGAAAGGTTTCTACACATACAGACAAATAATTCCAATTATCAAGGGGAACCATACATCCCAAATCCTCTTAGAGATCCCTTAAAACTAAATACACTAGCTAAAGAAGCATTGATAACTCAACAAGAGTCTGATCATCAAAAAATAGAGAATGAAGTGGGCTTAGATCCAAAAAATGGACATGAGGAGAGACATCCTAACTAGGGGCAGCTAGTCATAGTTACCAATATTCTTGATACACCCCACTATTCTAGTTGGGAAGAGACTTCTATATCTCAACATCCCATGAGAATAACAATATCAACAAGAAGAGATCCTTGTTGAGGAGGAAGAAGAGGCACCTATTACCCTATCCTATTTCTTGAATAGATATGTGGATAATTGAACTAATTTACATGAGTATGAATAGGATTCTCTCTCAAATTCTATAATTGATATAAAAGTGGATGTGATACACACATATGCACCTCAACATAAATAAGGAGAAAGCTTAAATTTAATATCTATAATATTCCTTCCATCAAGCATCAATTATAACTTTAAGGAGGATGAAAAATATCCCTATGTCATGACTAGACTAGCACCAAGATATATTGATATTGTCCTTTCCAGATTTGTATTTGATCTGGATAGGGGAATCATACTAGAGGAGGGTCAAGGTTATAATATTACATTACATGGATTATAGTCACACAATACTAACAATCACTCTAGTAGTGATGCTAGGACACTTCATAGTATAGATAGTTCTTCAGAGAGTAAAAAATTAGACCTTATATTGCCGATAATTTTTTTTTATCATGATAATGTGTTTCTTTATTTAGGACTAGTTGAATAATTGTCCCTAATGCACCCCAAACTCATCAAGTGGAATCAAAACAAACTTGTGAACCTAATTTCCTATCCAAATGACTATACCTTGGCATGTTGCCTTAATTCTATTGAACATCTTACCTCTCCCACCATTGCAATGAGCATGAACATGATGGAGGTGTATATCAAGTTTCTTTGTCTTAAAAAGGAAAAGAAAAAGAAAAAGAGGTATGGCGATGAAAACCACATTATGATAGTGTTAGAACCCAAAATAGTAAAAATAGATGACGTATCTAATCATGAAAACCTCTTAGAGGCGCTAGAGAATGGGAAACTTGATATTCTACCTAAACACTTCCAATAAAGATCTTTAGTTCTTATAGAGCCTATACAACTAGTGAACTTGGGCACAATAGAATAACCTCAGCTGATACATCTTGTACACTTGTTATCTGAAGAAGAAAAGCAACAATTCACACAATTATACATGAGCAAAAAGATCAACTTTTCTTGGTCCTATTTAGATATGCCTGGACTTGACATAGATGTAATAATGCATCATTTATCCATTGCTCTAGGAGTAAAACTGGTAAAAAAAAAATTAAGGAAAATGCATCCCCATGTTGCACTATTGGTTAAAGCTGAGTTGGAAATTTTTTTGAAAGCGAGTTTCATAAGTGCTATTGACTATGTTGAATGGATATCAAATATTGTACCTATTTCTAAATCAGACAAATCAATTAGGGTATGTACATATTTCTAGGATCTAAACAGAGTTTGTCCAAAAGATGACTTCTCACTTCCTAATATTGACATGAATCTAGATCTCACAACTAGATATGAGATGTATTCCTTAATGGACAACTTCTCAAATTACAACAAGATAAAGATAGTGCCCGAGGATAAGGAGAAAGCACTTTTTACTTGTGCATGTGGTACATTTTGGTGGAATGTCATGCATTTTGGTCTTAAAAATGCAAGTGAAACATATCATAGAGTGATGACCACAATATTCCACAACATGATGCATAAGAATATGGAAGATTATGTGGATGATACATTGGCTAAATCAGAAAAGAGAACAACACACCTAGCTAACTTAGAGAGAATCTTTGATAGGATGGAATAATTCAAATTGAGGTTGAACCCAAAGAAATGTTCCTTTCATGTAATATTAGGAAAACTCCTTGGGTACATTGTATCAACAAAATGCATTGAAGTTGATCTAGAAAAGGTGAAAGTGATAATAGAGATGCATCCACCAAAAAATATTAGACAAATAAGAACCTTACAAGGGAAGCTTCAATCAATTAGGAGACTCATCTCACAGCTACAAGACAAGGCTCAACTCTTTATAACCTACATTACATAAAGGGGTGACCTTCAAATGGGATGGAATGGTGTGAACAAAACTTCCAACAAATCAAGGAATAGTTAGAAAATCCACCTATTCTGATGGCACCTATACCAAGAAAACCTCTTCTACTATACATATCAGCTACAAAAACATCACTCAGAGCTCTGTTAGCACAACATGATGAAACAGGGAAAGAGAGATCATATATTACATCAACAGAACCATGGTCTCCTACGAACTCAACTACACAATCATCAACTAGAAAGTTTTCCTAGTAGTTCTATTCACTTTGCAAAAGATCATACATTATATGTTGGCTCATACCATCAACTTAACAATAAAATTTTATCCTTTGAAGTATCTATTAAACAAAGCAACCTTAACTGGAAGGCTAGAAAAATGGGTAATAATACTAAGTGAGTTTGACATTGATTATGTGCATAGGAAAGCCATCAAAGGACAAGCCATTTTTGATCACCTAGTAGATGCTCTTCTTCACGACACCAAACCGTTGACTATAAAATTTCTTGATGATACCATTCTAACTTTGATAGAGCACCCATGGAATATTTTGTTTGATGGGTCATTCACACAAAAAGGGTCTATAATGAGTGTAGTTTTCATAACTCCCTGACGATACAAGATCCCTAAATCATACAATGTGATCTTTCCTTGCACCAATAATATTGTTGAGTATGAAGCTTTAGTTAATGGATCAAAGTTGACCATTGAATAGAAAATCATGGAATTGCACATTTACGGAGACTCGCAGCTGGTAATCAACCAAATCAATAATCAGTATCAAACCAAGGATGAAAATCCCGTACCCTACAAAAGAATGGTTGATGACTTAAAGAAATATTTTGTTTTTATCTCCTTCTAATGGATCCCAAGAGCATAAAATAGGGTAGCTAACGCCATGGATACACTTGCCTCAATGTTACAATTAGAAGAACATCAATTCCTATATGACTTCCTAGTGGAAGATCTCTCCTTTCCAGCCTATGATTCTCTAGATTCCTGAATAGTATGTTCAATTGTAGGCCATGACTCCTCAAGATACAGCTAGATATACTCATACCTACATGACCAAATAATTCTTTATGGATTATCTAAGAATAAAAAAAGAAACCTCATAAGAAATGCATCACGTTATTTGATCATCACTAATGACCTATATAGGTAGGGGCTATATGGTAATTCTCTTAGGTGTCTAGAACATGAAGAGTCTGAGCATGCACAAAAGGAAGTCCATGAAGGTATTTGTGGATCTCATTTTAATGGTCTCTCATTGGCCAAAAAATTCCTAAGTGTCAGATACTATTGGCCCAACATGGAAAAAGATGCCACCCAATTTGCTAAATCTTGCAAGTGGTTCCAGATGCACGGTAACTTAATGCATGCTCTTAATAGAGAGTTTTTGTCCTTTATCACTCATTGGCCCTTTTAGTAGTGGGTATTTGATCTTGTGGATAGATTTATCCTAACTCATCTTGATGGATATAAGTATACTATCACAGCCACAGAGTATTTCACAAAGTGGGTTGAAGTAGTTCCGCTCATCAAGGCAACTAGAAAACAAGTGTCCATGTTCATTATAAACTACATCATCTATAGGTATGGAATACCCACCTTGATCCTGATAGACAATGAAGGGAAATTTAAAAACAAGGATATCAATAAAATATTTGATAATTTCCATATAACCTAGAAATGTTCTTCTATCTACTACCCCCAGGGTAATGCACAGGCTGAAGCCTCAAATAAAATCATCCTCAATATCTTACATAGAACAATGAGCGAATCAAGTAAGGATTGGCATCTACAGTTAAATCCAACATTGTGGGATTATCATGCTAGTATCAGAACACCTACAGGGGTGACACATTTTGCATTAGTGTATGGCATAGAACAATACAACCTATAGAGGTAGAAGTACCATTTCTCAGGGTCTCTCTACAAGGACTTGTAACTAATGAAGATTATCAGATTTCTAGAGTCCAAGAATTATAACTACTCGATAAAAGAAGAAAAGAATAATTTGGCCATCCAAGGGTCTATCAAAAGAGAATGGATAATTTCTTGAGGCTATAATAATAATGTGAGACATGGAATTTTAGTTTTCTAATCTTGTACTTAGAGAAAATCTAAAGAATCATCATGAGCAGTAGGCCAAATTTAAACCCAAATGGATGGGCCCCTTCATCATCACTACAAAATTTAGTTCTTGAGCCTATCAACTATCAAATCTAGAAGAATAAACACTCCTTGATCTAATTGACACCATCCACCTGAAGAGATTCTATAGCTAGTCTTAGAACAAGCAATTCCTATATAGAGAAAATATTCTTGAAGAAAAATAATCCAAAAAACTAAAAAGTAGGCAAATAAAAAAAGATTAGAGAAAGTCTGAAAAAAATCATTATCTGGTGAAAAACTAGCAATAGGTACCTTGATAACAATAAAAAAAAATTAGAAAAATACAAAATACAAAAAAATGAAAAAAATGAAAAAGAACAAAAAAATTGAAAAATAAGTAAATAAGCCTTGGTGAAAACCTGGTAAGCAAGTGCCTTGGTAGAAAAAATAATAATAATGCCAAGTTGTGAAAACCTAGTAAATAGATGCCACTTGTAATTAGCTCTCCATCTATCAATATGTAGCTTGGATACCTTGCCTCGATGGGTTACCCTAGCCATTCTCATGACCTTGCACATCTTAGTTGTTCTACGCAACACTATCATAGATTGGAGTCAGTTTCCATCTTGATCCTAGGTCCTAGCATCCCATTGCAGTAAATCTCATTACAGTTGGCCAACCTAGTGTCTCTTGTCAAAGTTGGTTGTTTGGATAGTTTTTCACCACCACACTGGTATTTTTCAACACCTAAATCAATAGTGATTCTCAACACTACCTATATTTGGACATATTTTTATTTCTTAATACACATCAGATAATGTGTCAACACCTTAAATACAAACTAGAATGATAACAGTCAAAGATACACAATGATATTTCTTAACACTGGACATCCACAAGCACAACTAGTGTTTCTTAATACCTCTCAATAGACAACAATGTTTGAAACAAAACTAAATTTTTTTGAAGATATGCTAAAAATTTACGTTGAATGTTGTCTTTTATCATTCACTTTTGATTATTGTGTCTTCCTTGTCACTCAAGGATGTCTCAAATGCTTAGAGAAATAATGACTAGGGGTATTAATAAATTTTCTTTGATTTCTTCTTGTCGGTTTGGTTCCAATAATTTGACAAATGTCAAATAAACTAGGTGACTATGGTAAGACCCTCCATATTATGTGGTATGATACACATACCTCAAATCATTTATTGAATGCTAAGGTGAGGTTGGAATTATCTCCTTGTCTGTTATTAAACTATTTTTTCACACAAGAATGCACTCATGGTTATCTCATCTCTAAATGCCTTAATACTGATGTAACCTTGCAATATTAACTGGAAACAATGCTCAAGTCATCTTGGATCTTGTGCCTTGATGCTTGCATTCATTTTATACATTTTATCTAATGAAATTATATTCATATTGTCATGGTCGCAGTGGCACCAGTGAGGGTTATATTGACTCTATTGTCCCAAAATGCTCAATCATGATAAACTAACAAGAAAAATGGACTAGTGACTTGTGTCATATATTTCATCTCATTCTAGGATTTCATTCTTAGTATTAGCTTTACATGGATTATCTGAACTAGGTGACCTTCCATTAAGAACATGATCTGATATCAATTCTCACCTCGGTGGTCAACTATATAATCATCATCTTTGACCTGATCCAACATCTATAAACTAAGTTAAAATCATCACATGCAAAGGGAGTTAGTGGCACATAAAATCATACCATATGGAAACAAACGGTATAAAATTATAATCTTTCATGAGCTCAAAACATGATAAACATCGTATTAAGATATCAATCATATTTTCATAGCAGAAGAAGAGCGCAAAGAAAGACCAAAAAAGTCATGCATGATATCATACTAATAAATAAAATACATTCATAAAATACATCCATAGATATAAGAAAGAATGAAAATAAGCATAGATATGAGCACATCATAAAGAAAATACAACTATTCATAATGAGTACAAGATGTTGATCATAAACAAGACATGAGATAATAAACATATGGACCCATTGAAAACTATATCTCATTTATAAAAAATGAATCACTGTATGAGTACAATATATAATCAAAATCTATCAATGTTAGATACATCATGGGAATGTAAATAGAAGGATAAAGGAAAATAATCATGACTTGCACCCACCCTTGGTTCCTTCACAAGGAGGGGGAGGAGGTGGCATATCATCTCTAGCCGACAAAACAAGGATAGTGCCCTCTGACTGGGAAGCAAAAAAATAATATGAAGGAGCTTTATTTGATATAGGCATGACACCAATATGTGACACATAATAGTATGTTTCTTATTCTCCCTGATATGCAACATTTTGATGAGCGTAGTTGCACTCCTTAGCCCTCTGGTCTCTCTCAGATATGTGTTGATATCTCTCAATGATGGACCTACCTCTCTCTACTAACTGTGCCTATTCCAAGGTAACTTGTGTCTATAGCTAGCATACAAAAGCTCTCAAAGATCTAACAATATATTATCTAGTTGCCTCTCCTCCAGGTGCCTCTTCTAACACTTCTCTTGTAGCAGGTATATCATCAATAATGGGTGCATCACTGATGGTCTCCTATCTTATTGTATCAATGGGTCAGCCCTGCCTATCTCTATGGAGTAGGTGGTCCATATCCACCTATAAAAGGATTAGTCTCTCACCCTCTTCCTCTATCTCCTCCATCTCAATATCTTCTACAATCCCCAAACCATCTTCCCCTAGTCTCTCACCCTCTCCTCTCCTCTGAGGCTGACCTACAGGTTATTGGCTAGTGTTGGGACTAGCGTGACCTGAAGGTTCTCTCCCCTATTCTCTCCCCTTCCCTATGCCCTATCCCCTAGTTATTGTCTAATCCTCCTCATTGTCTAATTAAAGTGCATACTCAAATGGGTCTATGAATTATGGCCAGGGGTTTGTTTCAATATGTTGTTTGTAAGAGGTGGTAATGCCTACATTTATCACCTTTGGGAGGTACTCCTACTTAACTGGTTGTAACCCCCTCACCTCTTGAACTAATAATGCAAAACTAAGATGAGGCCCCTTGTAATACCCCAAAAATGGGCTATAGGACCATTGACCTCCTACATCGACAAATCGATCAAAATTGACACCAAAGTCCTAACCTAAGGCACATCTACACATCAATTCATCGAAACCCTAATTGATTTAATCTTAATTCTGCATCGGGGAATATTCCTTGGATATTCCTAATTATCATAATTATCTTCAATTGAATATTATTTGGTGATCAATGTCATTATTTATCCTAAAGTTGATTAATTGAATATTTTGAATATTTAATTAATTAATTTAATTCTACCACTTAATTAATTTAACTAGAATTAATTATATTTATTCCTAATTAATATTATATAATTTTGACAATAAATAAAAAATCCTAAAAATAATTGATTAAATTCTTATTTAATTAATTAAATCAAATTGTCAAATTTAATAATATAGTTTTGGAATAAATTTTGATTTAATAATTGATTAACCCATAAATCAATTGTTTTAATTCAAAATCAGTTAAGTTGAGAATAAATCACTTTATTTTTAAATTAATTCATATTAAATCATGCACAATCAAAAAAGAAATCAACTTTAAATCAATTACCAATTTCAATTTGTTAACTTTCTAAACTCGACATGTGATTGTGAGTTGAAAAAGTGAACTAAACTCTATTTTGAGTCAAAAAGTGCTTTTGCATGATTTTATGAGTTGATCTATTCTTAATTTCTTGTTAACTCAAAAATCAACCTAAGTTTATCAAGAGTGATTTATGGCTTTTCTCAATGCATCCTCAAGCCCTGGGTTTCTATAAAAAGAAGGCTCAACTCTTCACAAAAGGACCCTCGAATTTGCATACTTACTTTGGCGAATTTATATCTGAAGAATCAAGCTTTTGTAAACAAGGCGATTGTGAGAATTTTGTTATTGTTTTTGAGCATTCATAGCATATCATTATTAGATCAATTTGCATATCATTCCAATTCATTCTAGATTAGTTTCATATTGAGTTTTTCATCTTATTGCACAAAAAATACAAAAATCTAGATTAATTTGCATCCATCTTTAATCAGTTAAATCCTTCGTTTAGGTGTTGCATTGTTACTGATCTCGGTCTAATATGATAACACCATACTCACACCTACTAGAAGGTAGTAAATTGCCTGGTTAGTTTAGTTTTATTTATCTACATATTTCTTTGATTTGCTAACCTCTGTAATACCTCAAAAATGGGCTATAGGTTCATTAACCTCCTAAATCAACAAATCAAATGAAATCGATACAAAAGTCCTAACCAAAGGCACATCTACACATCTAAACATCAAAATCCTAATTGATTTTATCTTAATTCTGCATCAGGGAATATTTCCTAAATATTCCTAATTTATCTAATTATCTTTAATTAAATAATATTTGGCAATAAATCATATTTATCCTAAATTTGATTAATTGAATATGATAAATATTTAATTAATTAAATTTGATTTTGCTACTTAATTATTTAATTTAATTTAATTCTATTCTATTCCTAATTATATTATTTAATTTTGACAATAAATCAAAAACTCCTATGAATAATTGATTCAATCCATTTGTCAAATTTAATAATATAATTTTTGAATAAAAGTTTGATTAAAATAATTGATTAACCCATGCATCAGTTATTCTTAAATTTAAAATCAGTTAAGTTAAGAATAAATCACTTTATTTTTAAATTAATTTATAATTAAAACATGCACAATAAAAAAAGTAGTCAACTAGAAATCAACAGCCAAGTTTAAATTTAAACTCAACATCCAATTATGAGTTCGAAATTGAACTAAACTCTATTTTGAGTTAAAAGCTATTTTTGCATGATTTTGCATGGTTTTATAAATTAATTAATTCTGATTTCTTGTTAACTCAAAAATCAACCCGAGTTTATCAAGAGTGATTTATGGTTTTTCTTATGCATCCTCAAACCCTGGATTTCTATACAAACAAGGCTCAGCTCTTCATAATTCATCTCATATCTCTCAAATTTGCATAATTACTTGGGCGAACTTTCATCTGGAAAATCAAGCACATGCGATAGGCAATTTGGGAGATCATTCATTGTTTTCATAGCATAGCATTCATTTTCATAGCATAGTATTGATTAGATCAATTTGCATTCAATTTGATTCATCTAGATTAGTTTCATATCAAATTTTTCATCTTATTGCATTGAAAAAAAAAAAAAGAGACTAATTTGTGTGGTGTGAAAATTATACCTGATCTGTAGACACAACACTCAGTAAAACATTAGAGGTTAGCAAAAATCAAAATCGTGCAAAATTGAAAGCTATCTAACCAAGCGATTTACTGCCTTCTAGTAGGTGCGAGATTAATGTTCTCAGATTGTAATCGAGATCAGTGACCTAGACGACACCTAAACGAAGGATTTGAATGCAATTCTAGATATGGAATAAATGCAATTAATCTATATTTTTTATATTTTATGATGCAATAAAGAATGAAAACTGATATGATACTATCTATATGAAAAACTTGATATGAAACTATCTAAGAATGATATGAAATATGAATGCAAAAATAAGATTGATCTCACAAAGATGTCGATTCGCAAGAGCTTTGATTCTTCAATTCCAATTCTCCAGTGTGATTGTGCAAAAATATGAGATGATTTGTGAAGAGCTAAAGCCTTAATTTATAGAAATCCAGGGCTTTGGAGGTGCATGAATAAAAGCCATAAATCACTCAAATTAACTCATCTTGATTTTTGAGTTATCTGATCATAAAAGATAGTTAATTCTCAAAATCATGCAAAAACATGCAAAAATAGCTTTTTAACTCAAATTAGAGTTTAGATCAGCTTTTTGAACTCCAAAAGGATGTTGAGTTCCAAAAAGTCAATAACTTGCATTGATTTTCTGATTTGGAGTTTAACTGTTTCTTTTGAATATGCATAATAATTAAGAATTAAATAAATAAATAAAGTGATTTATCCTCAACTCAACTGATTTTTGAAAATAAATAATTAATTTATGGGTTAATTAACTATTTATTCAAACTTTTACTAAAAATTATATTATTAAATAATGACAACATGCTTTAATTAATTAAATAAGAATTTAATCAATTAAAGATAGGAATTTTGATTTATTGTCAAAATTAAATAATACAATTAATAATAGATAGAATTAAATTTAATTACACAATTAAGTGGCAAATATTAAATCTAATTAATTAAATATGAAAATATTCAATTAATTAAATTTTTAGCATAAATGTGATTTATCGCCAAATAATCATTAAATTAAAGATAATTAAGATAATTAGGAATATTACTAGGAATATTCCCCGATGCAAAATTTAAGATAATCAATTATGATTCGATGATGTTTAGATGTGCCTTAGGTTAGGACTTTGATGTCGATTTCATTCGAATTGAAGATGTAGGAGATTAATGAACTTATAGCCCATTTTTGGGGTATTACATTTTGCCCCTCTTTGAATTACTGTGCGAAGCACAGTGGTTCAAAGAAAGTCTGTGTTTGATAGAGATATGAAACTGATTCAAAAGATAAACCGATCTCAAGGTAGAAAATGATTGAGAGATATTGAGATAGGAGTTGATTGATATTGAATTAAGATGGAGATAATAGGTCTTGAATGACCAAAGATAATGTTCACTGTAGAAGCAAATGAACCTATTATTGCGAAAAAGTGTCAAAATGCTTGATTCTGAACCTTAGGATTGATAAGAAGTGAGTGACCCGTTCTAGACTCGATTGTCTTAGCAGAACTAGTAGGTATCACATCCGAATCCTTTAGTTGCCGAAGAACCAAGGAAATAACACTATGATTTGATGGTTGCAAAAACTGGTACAGATTACAAGATTAAGAGAATACCAAATTGATATGGATCGATGAATCTGATATGCCCCAAGTGATGATAGATTTGCCCCGAGCGATGAGGACTTTTGATGAATCAGTGACTAGACGTGATTGTTTGTCTTGATCACTGATGAAAGATATTGATAGACTTGATCGATAGAATTTGATTTACAGACTTTGAATGATGTGCAATACCATGCCCCCTTCGGGATTAAAATTGAAATCTGACAAGAAAAGTTAGCGTTGATAGTTTAGAAGCATGTTAATTGATTTGAGAAGTGTGGTTATACACGTTCAAGAACACATTCTGCATCGTTGGAAGGTCCCAAAAGACCAAGTTTGACTAGGTTTGACCATGAGTTGACCATGGTTGACCAAGTTGAAATTTTGATAGTGTGATGTAAGATAATCAGTTAAGTTGAATACTAGATTTTTGTGATGATTGAAGGTCGAATATGCAAGTAGTTAATAATATGAATGATCTCAGATTTGAATTTTGATCCCGAAAAAGGATTCTACTTGCTATTTCATTGGAGGAACCTTCGTGTGAGATTCAGCTCTTGTTAGACTTGAAGATGCGATTTGAAAAATCATTTAAGCATTGAAGTTCGTTTAATCATTGTGAGATCATGTAAACATGCAAAATGCAATGAGACATGCAAAATGAAATGCAACCTAAGACCTAGGACCTAGTCACTGATCATGTGTCGATTTGTTATCATCATTGAACTTTTAGGTAACCAGATAAATCAATACAATGCCCACTAGCCATGAAACCATAGACATATGAATATCGATTTGTATGCGCAAGAATCAATACAACACCCACTGGACAACAACCATGGATATATGAATATTGACTTTATTTTCAAAATGTTGGATTAAATATAAGCATCAAGGCACAAATGCCAGGATGACCTGAATATCATGTCCATTTTGATATAGCAATTTGTACAAGCATCAAAACATAAACGTCGTGATGACCTGAATACACCTTGCATTGCAAACACATCAAACAGTCAAGAGATCATTCTAAATCCAATGTGAATTACCCGTAGTGACCCTTTATCATTCACATCCTTAGGCAAGATTGCATTCCACAGTAGGAGAAAGAACTTACTCAAAAAGACAATAGTTAGATCAAACTTCCTTGAATTTTTTGGGTATCAATGGTCGAGGTACGCATGGCCATCCAATTCAAGATAGAGGCTCTTACAGTCGGACACCATTTCAATCCAAAATTTCCAAAGCTGTTAGATTTTCACATACAAGCAGAAGACAAAGAAAAGATTATGCCCCCAGTCATCACTCTCTAAATCCTGTAAAGGACATCATTGAAGAGCTCGAAGGGACATAATATGCAAAAATCTCAATGCGAATCAGTAAGCATACAAGGAGATAAAAGCATGAAAAGCACAGATTGTTTTCAGTTGAGTTTTGATGTTTGATTGTTGTTGATGCAAAATCCTTTCTGGAGACGAGACTGACTGACTGACTCAACTTGAAGCTTCAAAGAACTCTGAGTGGATATGACACGTCTAAGATACATGGGAGACCATAGGATATGACATTGATTGCCCCCAAGTGTGAACATTGATAGGATGCAAACGCTTGAGTTGGTTGGTGTACAGGCCGACTTATTGAAAACTGGAAATGCAGGAACAAACCGGGAGATATGTATAAACTAAAGCAAGACTGAAAGCTGGGAAAGACCAAGATTGTGCTGATAGATGGAGAATTTTGGAACAAGTGGTGCCCGTTTGCCGAGTTTTCACCATCTTGGTAGAGATTCTATTTTTGCTACCGAGGTGCCTGTTTCCAGGTTTTCACCAAGGCACTTTTTTTTTTTTTTTTTTTTTTACTTTTCATTTTTTCAATTTTTTTGTACTTTTGATATTTTTTGATTTTTTTTTTGTGAATCATCAAGGTGCCTATTGCTAGGTTTTCACCAAGATGTTCATTTTTTCAGTACTTTTTCTGATTTTTAAGATTTTTTTGATTTTTTTTTGTGAATCATCAAGGTGCCTATTGCTAGGTTTTCACCAAGATGTTCATTTTTTCAGGACTTTTTCTGATTTTTAAGATTTTTTTCAGGACATTTACCAAGCACTGAATGCCTTAGGCGTAGAATTTCTTCAGATGGAGAACGTTGATTGGTTCTCGGAGCTGTTCTCCTTCAGTCGTTGAGAGTTGATAGGCACCAGAGCCAAAAGTAGCAGTGATTACAAAGGGACCCAGCCAGTTGGGTTTGAACTTCCCCTTGCGTTCTCGATGTGATTGATTTTTAGGATTTTCTCTCAACACTAGATCGCCAACCTGAAATTCTCTATGTCTGACTTTCTTGTTGTAGCCTCTAGACATTCTTTTCTGATACACTCTGAGATGATCATACGCTGCTTGTCTGCGCTCATCTAGTAGTTCAAGTTCTTGTAACCTCGACACTCTGTAGTCTTCATCAGTGACAAGTCCATTCATTTTGATTCTGAGTGATGGGATTTCAACCTCAATAGGCAATACCGCTTCAGACCCATAAACTAAAGCGAAAGGTGTAGCCCCTGTAGGCATTCTGATACTAGTTCTGTATGCCCAGAGAGCTGGATTGATCATCAGATGCCAGTCTCTTCCTGTTTTATTCACTGTTCTGTGCAAGATCTTCAGGAGATTTTTGTTTGAAGCCTCAGCTTGTCCGTTCCCTTGAGGATAGTAGACAGATGACCAATGTTGAGTAATTTTGAACTTGGCACATAAGTCATCTAGGTCCTTGTTTTTGAATTGTCCCCCGTTATCTGTGATTATAGAGTGAGGGATCCCATATCTGCAAATGATGTAATTCAGGATGAACATAGAGATCTGTTTCCCCGTTGCTTGTGTTAGAGGAACTGCTTCTACCCATTTTGTAAAATAATCTGTAGCTGTGATTATATGGGTATGTCCATTAGAAGAGTGCGGATGGATAGCACCTATGAGATCAAATGCCCATTGTTGAAAAGGCCATTGTGTAGTAAAAGGAATCAGATCTCTCCCTGGAGCATGAATCAAGTTGCCATGTACTTGACACTGTTGACAGTTTTTAGCAAATTTAATAGCTTCTTTTTCCATTTCAGGCCAATAATACCCAGCCCTAATAAGTTTTCGAGCTAACGTTAACCCGTTCGAGTGTGACCCACATATACCCTCGTGGACTTCCTCTAATGCACGTTGAGACTCTTCTCGTTCTAAACATCTAAGCAGTGTACCATCTAGACCTCGTTTGTACAGATCATTACCAATGATGACATATCGGGATGCGGATCGGATAAGGTTTCGTTTCTCAAAACGGTTAAAGGACTCAGGGATGATTTGGTCGTGGAGATAGGAGAACAAATTTTTGTAGCGAGATGAGTCATAACTTACAACAGTGCAGATCATGCGGGTTTCAGGGGAGTCATATGCAGGATAGGATAGGGCTTCCACCAGGAACTCGTAGCGTAGTTCATGTTCAGGCTGTTGTAAAAGAGTAGATAATGTTGCCATTGCATCAGCAGCCTTATTCTCCATTCTGGGTATTTGCTCAAATGTGATAGAGATGAAGTATTTCTTTAGATCATCGACCATTCTCTTGTAAGGAATGAGCTTTTCATCTTTGGTTTGGTACACATCATTGACCTGGTGGATGACTAGTTGTGAGTCTCCATGAATGTGCATCTCTGTAACTCTCCACTGTATTGCCATTTTCATACCATTGAGAAGTGCCTCATATTCAGCAATATTGTTTGTGCAAGGAAACTTTAATCTGAATGCTTTGGGTATCGAGTATCCTTGAGGAGTAATGAGCAATATGCCTACGCCGGATCCATTCTGTGTGTAGGAGCCATCAAAGAATAATCGCCATGCTCTAGAAGAGAGGTGCATGATAGAGGAATCGGGAAATTCCATTTGCATGGGTGTATCATCAAACAGTGGTGCTTCAGCTAATTGATCAGCAATGACCTGTCCTTTGATAGCTTTTCTTTCAACATATTCAATGTCAAATTCGCTCAAGAGCATGACCCATTTAGCTAGTCTACCTGTGAGGGCAGCTTTGCTTAGGAGATATTTCAGTGGATCAATTTTAGCTACCAAATGAGTAGTATGAGCTAACATGTAGTGTCTCAATTTCTGTGATGCAAAGATCACAGTGAGACAGGCCTTCTCTATCATTGAGTAGTTCTTCTCATAGGCCACTAAAGTTCGGCTGATATAGTAGATGGCTCTTTCTTTCTTGTTCTCATCATGTTGTGCTAGCAATGCCCCCAGTGATGTATCTGTTGCGGAGACATATAATATTAATAGCTTCCCATGAATAGGAGGCATCAATATAGGTGGATTTGATAGATACTTCTTGATATGTTTAAAGTTGTTCTCACATTCTTCATTCCATGCAAAGGTCACACCTTTATGTAATGTTTTTGTAAAAGGCTGTGAGATGTCCGCTAGCTGTGATATGAATCTTCTGATAGATTGAACTCTGCCTTGCAACGTCCTCATTTGACTGATATTTGTGGGAGGTTGCATCTCTATTATAGCCTTGACCTTAGCTAGATCAACTTCAATGCCTTTCTTGGAGATGATGTATCCTAGGAGCTTTCCAGAAGTGACTCCAAAAGCACACTTTTTAGGATTTAGTCGAAGACTAAATTTTTCCATTCTGTCGAGGATCATGCTCAAGTCTGTTAGATGTTCAGTTCTAATCATGGATTTTGCCAAGGTATCATCTATGTAATCCTCCATTGTTCTATGCATCATATCATGAAAAATAGATGTCATTGCTCTTTGATATGTAGCTCCAGCATTTTTGAGTCCGAATGGCATAACATTCCAACAGAAAGTTCCCCACGCACATGTGAAAGCTGTTTTCTCTTGATCTTCTAGAGAAATTTTGATTTGGTTGTATCCAGAAAAACCATCCATAAGGGAATACATTTCATAGCCCGCAGTCATGTCCACTATCATATCAATGTTAGGCAGTGGAAAATCATCCTTAGGGAATGCTCTGTTCACGTCTCTAAAGTCCGTGCATACTCTGATTGAACCATCTGGTTTGGAAATAGGTACAATGTTGGAAATCCACTCAGCATAGTCTATGACACGGATGAATCTAGCTTTTAGGAGTTTTTCTAGTTCTGCTTTGACTAAGAGTGCAACATGAGGATGCATCTTTCTCAATTTTTGTTTGATTGGTTTTACTCCGGGAGCAATGGATAGATGGTGCATAATGAGATTGGGATCCAATCCTGGCATATCTGAATATTTCCATGCAAAGTTGATCTTTTTCTCTGATAAGAAGGTAGTGAAGTTTTGTTTCTCTTCGTCTGATAGAGATTGTGCTACATGTACCAATTGTGGTTCCTCTGTTGTACCCAAATTGATGGAATGAGTTGGCTCAATCAGAACTGGAGATCTATCCTATAAATGACTTGGAAGGACATCAAATATCTCATCCTTAGGTGCCTCAGAGAGGTTTTCACCTTCAGATACGTCTTTTCTTTTTACTTTTTTCGGTTCTGAGACTGCCACAAAGTGGTTTTCACCCTCAGAACTCTTTTTCTTTTTCCTTTTACTCTTGTTTTTCTGACTAAGATATTTGATGTCCGACTCGGTCATGCTGACACTCAGTTCACTGATGGAAGTACTCATAGGCTCAACTGCATTGAGGTAGCAGGCAAGGGCATAGTCATTTGGGAAGGTATACATACCATGGTTTGGGTTGGTGGAAGTTTGGTCGATAAGATTAGGGCGTTGGATAGTCAAAGTGGGAAAGGCTTGGGATATGGTGTTCACGAATGTGGATATGTCATCATTGGTCCTAACCTGACGCTCAAGTTCAAAGGTGATATTACAGCTCAGAATGTTCAATTCGTGAATAGGCTCAACATCATCATAGGAGTCCTCTTCAGCCATAGGTGGATCAGACACGTTAAGTTCATTGTTTCTCTCTAGACCTACGTTGGGTTGAGAGACATATTGGTGAATAACATCAATAGATTTCTCTGTTATAAGCTCATCTTCTTCTAGAATGGCACCCCATTCATAATCATTTGACTCATCTTCTGATTCAGAATCTCTAGGAAATCTTAGAAAGTGCGTGAAATCAGGATGAATACCCCAAGAAGGATTACCCTCAGTCTCTGACTTGAATTCATATTCATGGGAATCAGTGTCAGAATAACTACCCCCTGCTTCTCGATCAGTTTGATTGCCTTCGAGATTGGCTGGTTCTTGTGGTACAACCATCTCTTGCACTACAGTAGGTTCTTGTGTTTCTACTACATTAATTCTTCTGATAGGATCATCTGTATCATCAAGAAGATCTTTGATCTCTTTAGGCAATTTTTCATAGGGGATAAGCTCAGAGCTATTTGAATCATCATCAGAGGGTTCTATTTCTTCTTTCTTAAGAAGGGGTTCTCCTAGTGCAATTTGTTCTATGACATGAGAACAACCGCCTTTGAGATGATAGGGTTTCTTCTTAAACCCTATGCCACCAGTATCTTTTTTGGCTCGACCAATATGTGAAATGGGGGTCACAAGACCCTTTCCCCTAATTCCTAGAGGTCCTTGACCAGAATATCCCATCTTGGCTATCAATTTGTTTCCTGGACCATATGAATTAGAAGGGACTGTAGGTGCTATAGATTCACTAGGTTGAACAATTTTAGATTCAGAATCCTCTTTATATAGCCATGCCAGCACAGCTTCATCCTCTTCAAATTCTTGTTTAGATACTTGCTCCACCACAAAATGTCTTTTGTATGCTTCCATAGGTTCCTTAGGTTCTGATTTAGACTGCTTCAAGGATTGGCCATATGACTTAGGTGAGATTGGGAGAGATGTCAGAGACAAGACTGGCTCTATAGTGTATTCTCCCATCCCATTTTCTTTGATATTGATCTCTTTAGCAATGTCATCCATCTTAGATGTGGAAGCCACATTTTGTTGCTTGATGGAAGATTCTCTGTTATTGGGAACAAGTTTATCGGCACTTTCCTTCAATGTATTGCAAGTTGTACTCAGATCAGCTGGGATAGTAACCTCCACTCCTTCATAGGGAAATTTCAAGCATTGATGGTATGTTGAAGGAATAGCCTGCATTTCATGTATCTAGGGTCTCCCTAGAAGGATATTGTAAGCCAATGGTAGATCGAGCACCTGACATGTGGTATCTTTGATGACTGGACCCACCCGGATGGGCAAGACAATGGTGCCTTTAGAAGCTCTTTCTTGTTCATCATAGGCTTTTATGGTGATCTTCTTTCGAGGATCAATAGCCATCTCTGAGAATCCCAACTGTGTGATTAAGTTGTAAGAACAAATGTTGAGGCCTGCGCCCCCATCTATCAACACATGTTTGACTCGACGGTTCTGGATCAAGACTTCTATGTGCAAGGGCTGATTATGTGGGTGACTTAGGGAGTTGTCATCCTCTTCTGAAAAGGAGATATATTGCGGAGATGTTAGATGACCAACCATAGTTTGGAACCTGTCTAGATCTAGATCATCAGGAACATTAGAGCTGAGCAAAGCTTTGTCTAGGATATCTCGGTGAGCTGGAGAGATTCGAAGTAACTCAAACATAGAGATTTTGGCATTGGTATGCTGGAGTTGTTGTACGATGCTGTAAGATGTAGGTCTGGTATCCTTTGGATTGGAAGATTTCGAGGCAACCTTCTATTTAGAAGCAGATGTGAGATTGAAAGGTATCTTAGGGACATCAAATGAATTTGGTGTTTGTCCTTGCAGATGCGTCTGAGCTTGTGATCTGGTAACTGCATTAGCTGAGGAATGATTTCTATCTCTTCGTACAATCATGATGACATTACAGCTCTTAGAGAGGCATGGTTCCACCATATTGATGACAACATCATTTCCAGGGTAGGCATAGTTGACTTTTGCCCCCATGTTAGGCTGAGAAGTGGAAACTCCCTTGCCATGTTGTGGAAAAGGTTCTGTAAATGCTGTGTGATCATTATTGCTGGTAGGATTATCGATTGTGATGTCCCCTTGATCTATCAAGTCTTGAATGGTATGCTTCAAATGGAAGCATCCATTAGTTCTGTGGCCTTTAGTTCGATGGAAAGCACAAAATTCATTATCTTTCCACCAACATGGTTTTGGATCCGGATCAGGTTTTCGGATTGGTGGTAAAGAGATCATGTTATCAGCTATCAGGGTCCTCAGAGTAGATTCCAAAGATTCTCCCAGGGGAGTAAACTTTCATTTATTATCCCATCGTTTGAATGGCTTCTTTGGAGATGGTTCAGCAGATTTTTGCTCTGAAGCTTCAATGGCTTTGGTGGCAAGGGTGAGATTGTAGGCCGGTGCCTTTGATGGGGTGTGGATAGTGTCAACAACACCGTCAGAGACGATACCTTTGTTTCTATTCCAGGTCTTGTTTTTATCTTTTGAGCTAGATCCTGATTCAGACTTGTCCTTTTGAAGTGTGATTTCTCCTTTCTTGACAAGTACTTTCTCAATCTTGATTGCATTATCCACCATTTTATCAAAAGATACATGATCTTGCATTTGCAATGGATAGTTGAGCTCTGGAACAAGGTTATTGATAAAGATTTCAAGTTTCTCCATTTCGGGAATTGGTCTAGCATATAAAGAAAACTTCTTTCGCCACCTCTTGAGAAAAGTTAGGAATGATTCCCTTGGATATTGCTTGAGGTTACAGATATCGATCATGGTAATTGGATGTTGAATATTGTAGGAATATTGTTGATAAAACAATTTAATCAATTCCTCAAAAGTTTTGATCGTAGAAGGTAATCTTGAAAACCACTGAATGGATGCTCCTCCCAAGGATCTAGGAAAAAGATGCATTAGATAAGTCGGTTCATGCATGAATTCCATGGATTGTGTACAGAACTCTCTGACATGATCTTGAGGATCAGAGTGCCTGTCATATTTGTCATACTTTGGTATCTCCACTCTTTTTGGGAATGGAGGCATATACAAGTCTTTGTCAAAAGGGAAAGGACAAAGGGCCTCCATGGAGAATTCCTTGGGTTCCTTCTCTTTCTCAATTTTATTCATTTTGACCTGCATAGCGTGCAGCTGGTTCATTATGGCCATCATCGGAGTTTCTTCCTCATGCGTGATGATATCTTCGACATTGAAGTGAGGAGGAAGTTTAGCTCCTTCTTGGGCTAATTGCAAAAAGTATGCCTCTCTATCCATTTTCAAGAAATGCCTCATCATTCTTTTGAATTCATCGTCATTTTGACACCGATGGATTTCAGAGGGTGTAGGGTCTTGGTCAGCATTATGTTGAGAGTGGTGTCCCTGGGATCCTCCTCCTAGAGAACCATAGTTTGTCCCTGCTTGAGACATGGTAGGAGTTTTTGGGCTCCCTGGAATAGATTGAGGAAGAGTTTGTTGATTACCTCTATGAGTTGATAGAGGAGGTCTGTAACCAATTTTCAATCGAAAGTTACCGAGACCGTCGTCTTCGTAGATACCTGACTTGATGAGTTGTTCAAGAGTTGGACTCAGGGTATTGGTCAAAAGTAAGTTTTGAGATGTTTCTTCTAATTTCTTGTGTGAAGAAGCTCTCGTCTCCACCATTAACTTTGAATGAAACAGAAGAAAAGGATGAAGACAACTGAAGAACAATTTTATTTGAGAAAATTGGATGACGCAACCTTGTCAAGATTATGATAGTTTTGAAGATCTGATGAGATGTGGGTGAAGGAAACTGTGCCCTGGATGCATGGGATAGATCGCCCAAAAGATAGCGGACACGAGTTCTCAACACTTAGTTTGTTTTTGAAGATTGATTGATTGAAGATTGATAGTTATGACAAGGTTTTGACACGAGATAAAAAGGACTCAAATTGATCAAACAGAAGACTAGATCGGATTCAAAAGATCAAACTCAAAAAATGGTAGAATGCTCAATAGCTACTGCTCTGTTCCTGACACAATGATATTTTTGACAGATTCTGGAACTAGGCTGGAAACATTGGATATCTTGCAATTTGACAATTTCTGACAACTTTCTCAAATTTTTCCAAACGACACTCTGCAGACTCGTACGACACTGGGTAGTCTATGAAATGACAGTTGCTAAACTCATACGACAGTTGGGTAATACTGAAATGACACTTGACAAAACTCGTACGACTTTTGACTTCTTGAAATGACTTTTGACTCCAGAAAGAACTTTACGTCAATTTTTGCAAAATTTAAGATTTTCAGTTTTGGATTGTTTGCAAATTGTACTGTCCAGATTTTGAAGGTTATACCAGATTTGATCATTTTTAATAGCCAAGTAGATAAATAAGCACGCAGAACAGCAAGCAAGTGATTCCAAGCACGTCTGAAAATAATGAACAAGGGCAAAAGCAACCTTGCGCATGAACAATCAAGTGACCAAATTGTGCTAATCCCTGAGAGTACTAATTGTGTATGTTCTGAAAAGTTTTGCAATAACACACATATACCTGAGAATGAAAAATTGGCCTCTCTAAGGTTTTTAGTAATGGTTTGACTCTGCAACTTTTATGATTCAAAGGGGTGAACTCCAATCCCGGCGCACCAGGGTTTTGACACAGTCCGAGAACTTAATCTTCAAGAGCTGCTAGGGAGATCTACCAACCCAACAATGAACCATACCCGTGGAGATTTCTTCCACAAGGACATTTATATAGCGGTTGTCACTACCATGGCGAAAATGGCTATTACCGCTTGAGGTTCCGTCAATGCAGTTTGCCCTGTGAAGGGATTGTCCGCTACGGTTAACCCTCTCTAAAGATGACTCACAATAGTATACCACAAGGGGACTTGGCTCCAGATTCAAGGTTTTGACACCTCTTCACTTTTAACCCAAACAAAGCAAGCAGATTAATCTGACATGCTAAGACAAAGTTTTGTTCCACCAAGGTCTGTGATATCAACTCCACGTGATCTATCAACCTCTCCGGGGAGAGAATGTATCAATCAATAAGAGAAGACACACTAACCAATTTTGATTCACCAAAGCTTGTGATATCAACCCCACATGATCTATCAACCTCTCCGGAGAGAGAATGTGTCGATCAATAAGAGAAGACTCACTAACTAAGTTGAATGTGAAACGCACTAAGTATCCTCCCTACCTACAAGGATTCTATCATCAAGAAGGATTTCGCTAGGAATCCAATCTCTCAAGAATCACAAATAGTGTTCATAGGGCCTAATTACTATGTGAGCATAGATGTATGTTCCGAAAGCAAATCTACCAAAAGCATCCAAAAAGTAGAAAGAGGAACACTTAACGTTTAAAGAGAATATGAGATGAGTCCACAAGGTGGAACACTTAACACCTCACACAAGCTAAAAACGAGTCCACAACTTAGAAAACAAGGGAGTTCCTAAAAGCACAAAAGGGTTTCCAAGTGGAACATTTAACGCTTCTGTCCTGTTGACCCCTCCCCTTTATGGCGCTGAGATTGCAACCACGGGGCGGAAATGAGGGGCCGGCAGATTAGCAAGTCCAATAACCCAAGATAGCAATCAAGATCAATCACAAGTATTCTAAGACTACTTAATGAATCCTTAAGGGTTCACAACCTAGTATCAATTATGCAAGTGTGTAGAAATAGATCAAAAGCATGAAAAGATGCACACAAGCTTGACACATAAGAGATTTATTTTAAGTCCCAAATCAAAATATTATTAGATGAAGGAGAATACCTGGGATCCTTGCAACGCGCTTAGTAGATTTTGCTTGATTTTTAGCAATTTTTGTTGAGCTTTTCCATGCAAGCAAGTGACGAACTCTCCAACAAGCAAACAAGAAAACAAGATATGCAAAATATATTCAACTTATGAAAACCATAGGGTTAGCTCTAAAAATCAATTATTATCAGTAATAATAACCAGCAATCAACCCAAATGACAATTCATATCATTCATTGAACCATGTAAAAAAAATAAGTGCATACCCATCACAAAACTTTTTTTTTTTTTTTGCATTTGACCTAGTCAACAAGATCTAATTTTTTTGATATGATTTTGGTCACAAAAATAGAAATTCAGAATAGAGACCCCTACTAAAAAATAGAGAGCTTTCCAAAAATGCAAAATTTTTAGAAAAACCTCTTCATTTGTGCCCTAGAGACCCATTTTATCAAAACAGACTAGTTTTTGTAAATTGACTATTTGAGCTATGATATCATGTCCAAATTTAAAACACAAAGAATGGACCCCCTATAGAATTTAAAGAGCTTTCCGAAAATATAAAATTTTTTGAAAAATATGCTGATTTGCGTCAGATATTAATTTTTTCCAGAATTTTAATAAAAAATTATTAAAAATTCAAAACATCTCAGAAAATTCTAAATTTTTTACTGTAGCTTCCATGACATGCACCAACTTGCAAAAAAAATTTCAGACCAAAATTCCAAGCCGTTTGGGAGATAAAATTAAATCTTTGAAACTTTGGGGTTTTAGCTCCCAAAAAAATCAAAACCAGCATGCAAAGGTGGGTTGCCCCACGGTGGGTGCCAGAAATGTGGTGTGAAAATTATACCTGATCTATAGACACAACACTCAGTAAAACATTAGAGGTTAGCAAAAATCAAAATCGTGCAAAATTGAAAGCTATCTAACCAAGCGATTTACTGCCTTCTAGTAGGTGCGAGATTAATGTTCTCAGATTGTAATCGAGATCAGTGACCTAGACGACACCTAAACGAAGGATTTGAATGCAATTCTAGATATGGAATAAATGCAATTAATCTATATTTTTTTATATTTTATGATGCAATAAAGAATGAAAACTGATATGATACTATCTATATGAAAAACTTGATATGAAACTATCTAAGAATGATATGAAATATGAATGCAAAAATAAGATTGATCTCACAAAGATGTCGATTCGCAAGAGCTTTGATTCTTCAATTCCAATTCTCTAGCGTGATTGTGCAAAAATATGAGATGATTTGTGAAGAGCTAAAGCCTTAATTTATAGAAATCCAGGGCTTTGGAGGTGCATGAATAAAAGCCATAAATCACTCAAATTAACTCATCTTGATTTTTGAGTTATCTGATCATAAAAGATAGTTAATTCTCAAAATCATGCAAAAACATGCAAAAATAGCTTTTTAACTCAAATTAGAGTTTAGATCAGCTTTTTGAACTCCAAAAGGATGTTGAGTTCCAAAAAGTCAATAACTTGCATTGATTTTCTGATTTGGAGTTTAACTGTTTCTTTTGAATATGCATAATAATTAAGAATTAAATAAATAAATAAAGTGATTTATCCTCAACTCAACTGATTTTTGAAAATAAATAATTAATTTATAGGTTAATTAACTATTTATTCAAACTTTTACTAAAAATTATATTATTAAATAATGACAACATGCTTTAATTAATTAAATAAGAATTTAATCAATTAAAGATAGGAATTTTGATTTATTGTCAAAATTAAATAATACAATTAATAATAGATAGAATTAAATTTAATTACACAATTAAGTGGCAAATATTAAATCTAATTAATTAAATATGAAAATATTCAATTAATTAAATTTTTAGGATAAATGTGATTTATCGCCAAATAATCATTAAATTAAAGATAATTAAGATAATTAGGAATATTACTAGGAATATTCCCCGATGCAAAATTTAAGATAATCAATTATGATTCGATGATGTTTAGATGTGCCTTAGGTTAGGACTTTGATGTCGATTTCATTCGAATTGAAGATGTAGGAGATTAATGAACTTATAGCCCATTTTTGGGGTATTACAATTTGCATTCATTCTCATTTGCTTTTAAATCCTTCATTTAAGTTTTGTATTGTCATTGATCTCGATTTCAATTTGAGAACACCATATGCGCACCTAGTAGAAGGCAATAAATCACCTAGTTAGTTTAGTTTCATTTATCTGCAGATTTCGATTTTGCTCACCTCTAATGTTTTACTGAAGTGTTGTGTCCACAGCTAGGTACAATTTTCACACACCCATTTCTGGAGCCCACCATGGGGCAACCCACCTTTACATGTTGGTTTTGATTATTTTTTTGGAGCTACCCCCTTGTTCAGATT
This sequence comes from Chamaecyparis obtusa, assembly GCA_027943335.1. Taxonomy (NCBI): domain Eukaryota; kingdom Viridiplantae; phylum Streptophyta; class Pinopsida; order Cupressales; family Cupressaceae; genus Chamaecyparis; species Chamaecyparis obtusa. Next base: position 297,908 of record BSBK01001713.1, read on the forward strand.
TACTTGGAGAATAAAACCCTAAATTTTCAAAGATTTAATTTTATCTCCCAAACGACTTGGAGTTTTGGTTTGAAATTTTGTTTTCAGGTTGGAGACATATTAGGGAAGCTTTGAAAAAAATTTAGAATTTTTCAAGATGTTATGAATTTTTAATAATTTTTCCTTTATTTTTCATAAAAAAATAATTTTTAGCACAAATTAGCATATTTTTTCAAAATTTTTACATTTTTGGAAAGCTCTTTAAATTCTACAGGGGGTTCGTTCTTTGTGTTTTAAATTTGGATGCAATATAATAGCTCAAATAGTTGATTTACAAAAATTAGTTTGTTTTGGTAAAATGGGTCTCTACGGCACAAATGAAGAGATTTTTCTCAAATTTTTACATTTTTGGAAAGATCTCTATTTTTAAGTAGGGGTCTCTATTTTGAATTTCTATTTTTGTGTCTGAAATCATATCAAAAAAAATTAGATCTTGTTGACTAGGTCAAATGCAAAAAAAATAAAATTTTGTGATGGGTATGCACTTATTTTTCATATGATTCAATGCATGATATGAGTTGTCATTTGGATTATTTGTTGGTTATTATTGCTCCTAACAATTGGTTTTCAGATCTAACCCTAGGGTTTTCATAATTTGAATATACGTTGCATATCTTGTTTGCTTGTTTTCTTGTTGGAGAGTTCGTGGCTTGCTTGCGCGGGATTGCTCAACAAAGCTAAAAATCAGGTAAAATCTACTAAGTACATTGTGAGGGAATTCAAGTATCCTACTGCATCTGAAAACATTTCATTTGCACATAAAACAAACATCTCATGTGTCAAGCTTGTGTGCCTTTCCATCTTTCATAAATTAGACTTCTGTTTTGGGCTATAAAATGAACATCAATTTTCATTTTGCATATCTGTTACACATAGTAAATAGGCCCTATGAACACTATTTGTGGATGATCTTGAGAGAGTGGGCTTCATTTGCTTGTTTACATGCGAAGCTCTTCTTGATGAAGGATACCTTTTTAGGTAGGGAGGTTACTATGATTATTTCACATTCCACTTGGTTTGGTTCTCATCTTTTGATCAATGTGTTCCCTCTCCAGAGAGATCGATAGACCATAGTTTTTGACATCACAAATCTTGGTGAGATAATTTCAATCTTAGCGTGTTAGATTAATCTATCTAATTTGTTTTGGTGAAGTGAAGAGGTTAGGGGATTATGCTCTGCTTCCTTTTTGGATAGTATTAGAAACCCAGATCCTTGAATCCGATCTAGTCCCCATGTGGTATCTTTTGTGAGTCACCTTTAGAGAGGGTTAACCATAGTGGACATTCTCTTTATTAGGTCAACCATGTGGATGGAGCCATTTTTGCTGTGGTAGAAATAGCCGCTATATAAATGTCCTTGTGGAGGAAATCTTCACAGGTGTGGTCTCTTGTTGGGCTGTCAGATCTCCCTAGTAGCTCTTGATTGATTAAATTCTCAAACTATGTTAAAACCCCAATGTGCCTGGATTGGAGTTCGCCCTCTTGAGATCAAAAAAGTTGTAGAGTCGGACCATTACTAAAAACCCTAAAGAGGCCAAATTTTTCATTTTCTAGGACTATGTGCATTATTGAAAAACTTTTGAGAACATACACAAGTAGCATTTCTAGGGATTAGCACAATAAGTCACTATTGCTTGTTCATGCACAAGGATGCTTTTGCCCTTGTTCATTGTTTTTAGATGATTGCTTGCTTCCCTTGCTTGTTGTTTTGCATGCTTGATATCTACTTGGTTACTTGAGATGAACTATCACAAAGATCTTCAAACCTAGAGAGAAAAATTTGCAAACAATTCGAAACTGAAAACCTAAAAATTGCAAAATTTGAAGCAAAATTCCTTTTTGGAGTCAAAAGTCATCCCACAGTCTTAGAAAGTCATATCCAAATTTTCAAAAAGTTGTCAAAAACCTGTCAAATTTGTCAGGAATCCAATTTTTGTAGCCTATTTCCAGATTCTACCAAAAAATTCATTGTGTCAGGAACAAAGCAGAAACCAATAGAAATTTGACCCATTTTCCTAAAAGTGGTCTCTTGAGTTTGATCTAGCCTTCTATTTAATTGATTGGAATCTTTTTCATCTTCTGTCAAAACCTTTTCAAATATTCATCTTCAATTCAATCTTCATCAAAATGGCTAAGTGTTGCGAGCTCATGTCTGCCATCTTTTGGGCGTCTACCCATACAACTAGGGCACATTATCCTTCATTTACATCCAATCTATCTTCAATCAATCCAATCTTAACAAGGTTGCATCATTTGATCTTCTTGAATCAAGTCATTTTTTAGTTTTCTTCATCTTGCTCTCTTGCTTCACCTAAGGTTAATGGTGGAAACTAGAGCTTCCTCACACCAAAAATAAGGAGAACAACCCAGAATCTCTTCAACAACATCTTTTGTGATTGCTTAGACCTTTCATCAGTCTTATGACACAACTAAATTTGGGGAAGACACTCTTGGAAATCTATTCTTTAAAGGTGGTTATGTCACCCCTTCTGCATTAATCCACAAAGGTAATCAACCAACCCCTCCTATATCAATTCACGAAAGTTATCAGACTACTCCACATCAATCTATCTCTAGTAGTCCTCATAACAACACAATGTCTCAAGAAGGAGGATCCCAAGGACATCAATCTCAACATGGTGTGGATCTAGAACCCATGCCTTCTAAAATTGCCCAATATCAAAATGATGATAACTTCAAAAGAATGATGAAGCATTTCTTGAAAGAAGATAGAGAGGCATACTTTCTAGAGTTAGTTCAATAAGGAACTAAACTTCCTCCACATTTTAATGTCAAAGATATCATTACTCAAGAGGAAGAAACTCCTATCATGGCTATGATGAAATAGATGCATTGTATGCAAGTCAAGCTTAACAAACTCAAAAAAGAGAAGGAACCTAAAGAGTTCTCCATGGAGGCTCTATGTCCTTTTCCATTTGATAAACACTTGTACATGCCACCATTCCCAAAAAGAGTGGAAATGCCTAAATACAATAAATATGATGGAAACTCTGATCCTCAATATCATGTTAGAGAATTATGTACTCAATCTATGGAGTTCATGCATGAACCAACCTACTTAATGCATCTTTTCCCATGATCTCTGGGAGGAGCAGTCATTCATTGGTCCTCAAGAATGCCTCCAACCATCAAAACTTTTGAGGAGTTAATCAAATTGTTCTATCAACAGTACTCCTACAATATCAAACATCTGGTCACTATGATCAACATTTGTAATGTGAAACAATATCAAGGAGAACCATTTTTAACTTTCCTCAAATGATGGAGGAAGAAGTTTTCTCTATATGCTAGACCCATTCCAGAAATAGAGAAGCTGAAAATTTTCATCAACAATCTTATTCTAGAAATCAACTACCATTTGCAAATGCAAAATCATACATCCTTTGATAAAATGGTAGACAATGCAATCAAAATTGAGAAATTCCTTGTGAAAAAGGGAGCCATATCCCTTCAAAAGGAAAAGTATGAATTTGGATCTAATTCTAAAGACAAAGGCAAAAATTGGAACAAGAATAAAGGCATCATCACAGATGACATTGTTGATACTATCCATGCCCCATCTAAGGCACCTTCTTTCAATCTCACTATTGGTACCCAAGCCATCAAAGCCTCAGACACAAATGCAACAAAATCTAATAAGAAGTCATCTGACTACAAACCTTGGGCTACAGATCCTAAATGCAAGTTTACTCCTCTTGAAGAATCCTTAGAATCCACAATGAAAACTCTGTTAGCCAACAAAACCCTCACATTTCCTGAGATCTGACTATTTGATCCTGAACCTAAACCAAAATGGTGGAGGGAGACTAATTTATGTGATTTCCATCAAAATAAGGGTCATAAAACCAATAATTGCATATGCTTGAAGCATCTCATACAAGAAAAAATTGATAATGGACAAACTGTAATTGACAATCATAAAAGCAATACTGATCATACAGCATTCACAGAACCATTTCTAAAAAATGGTCAAGGAGATTCATCTTCCCAACCTAATATGGGTGCTAAAGTCAATTATGCCTAGTCTGGAAACAATGTTGTCATAAACATGGTGGAACCTTGCTTATCTAAACATTGCAATGTCATCACTATTGTTCAAAGAGCTAGAGATAATCAATCAAAAAATGCAGTTACTCGATCACAAGCTCAAGCCCATCTACAAGGACAAAATTTAGATTCATCCAATGTCCCCAAGATGCCTTTTAATCTTTCATCTACTTCTAAATAGAGGGCTACCTCAAAATCAAATCCTAAAGATACAAGGCCTACATCATACAGTATAGTCCAAAAACTTTAGCATACCAATGCAAAAATCTCCATGTTTGAGTTCTTTAGATATCTCTAGCTCATAGAGCCATTCTGGACAAAGCTTTGCTCGAATCCAATGTTCCTAACAACCTTGATTTAGATAGATTCCAGACTATGGTTGGTCATCTGACATCACCTCAATGTATCTCCTTTTTAGAGGAAGATGATAAATCCTTGAGTCATCAACATAACCAGCCCTTGCATATTGGAGTCTCTATCCAAAACCATTGTGTCAAACGTGTGTTGATAGATGGGGGCACTGGCCTAAACCTTTGTTCTTACAGCTTGATCACACAAATGGGATTTTTAGAAACTGACATTGATCCTAAAAAGAAGATAACTATCAAGGCATATGATGATCAAGAAAGATCTTCCAAAGGAACAATTGTCTTACCTATCAGAACAAGTCTAGTTATTAGAGATATGACAGGTCAAGTTCTTGATCTACCTTTGGCTTACAACATCCTTCTAGGGAGACCTTGTATACATGAAATGAGAGCTATTCCTTCCACATAACATCAATGTGTGAAATTTCCTTATGAAGGAGTAGAGGTGATGATTCCAAATGATCTATCTACCACTTGCAATGCATTAAAAGAAAGTGTTGATAAACTTGTTCCTAATAATAGGGAATCTTCCACTAAGCAGATGGGCATTGCTTCAACATCCAAGATAGAAGAACTTGCTAAAGAGGTGAAAATTAAAGACAATGGTATGGGAGAATACACAATGGAACCTATTTTATCTCTCACATCTCTCTTTTTGTCCCCAAAATCTTATGGACAACCTTCTGACAAAGTGAAACCTATAGCTAAAGAATCCCAAGTCATATTCAATGGAAGCTTTGTCACAGAGTAAGTATCTAAACAAGAGTTTGAGGAATATGAAGCTATGCTTTCATGGTTATACAAAGATGAGTCTCAATCCCAATTAGTATAGAAATGTGACTCCACTTCAAGCAAAATTCCTCAAAAATCATATGGTCCAGGGGATAAATTGATCACAAAATGGGATATACTAGAAAATGACCTCTAGGACTACAGGGTAAAGGTCTTCTATCACCTCTTGACCATCGTGACCGACCAAACAAGAATAAAATAGGTCTAGGATATAAGAATAATCATTTCTATCTTAGCAAAAACTCTCCACATGTCTTAGAACAAATTGAACCAAAGGAGGAAACAATACAACAGTCTGATAGTGATGATTTAGACACCACTAAGGAGATCATTCCTTATGAGCATTTTCCTAAAGAAATAAAAGACCTTCTTGAAGCAAAGGATGATGCAATCAAAAGGATTAATGTGGAAGACACACAAGAACCTACTATAGAATAAGAGACAGTTGCACCACAAGAACCAGCTAATCTTGAAGGATATCAAACAGACAAAGAAGAAGGTGTTAGCTATTCCAAGATAGATTCTCATGAGTATGAATTCAAATCATAATTTGAGGGTAACCCTTCTTGGGGTATCCATCTTGATTTTACTCATGTTCTTGATTTTCCTAGAGGCATAGATGAGGAATCAAATGACTATGAATGGGAAGTCATTCCTAAGGAAGATGAACTTATTATAGAGAAACATGTTGATGTTATTCACCAATACGTGTCTAAACCCAATGTAATTCTAGAGCAAAATAATGAACTTAATGAGTCTGATCCACCTATGGCTGAATTGGACTCCCATAATGACATTGAGCCTATTCATGAATTGAACATTTTGAGTTGTAATATCACCTTCTAACTCAAGATTCGGGTTAGGACCAATAATGACATATCCATATCCATAAACACTATTTCCCAATCTTTTCCCACTTTGACTATCCAACATCCTGAACTTCTTGACCAAACTTCCATGAATCTGAGCCATGGTATTTATACCTTTCCAAATGACTATGTCCTTGCTTGCTACCTAAATGCAGTTGAGCCTATGAGGAGTTCCATTAGTGAACTGAGTGTTAGCATGATAGAGTCAAACATCAAGTATCTTAGTCAAAAGAATAAGAATAAAAATAAAAATAAAAGGAGTTATGAGGGTGAAAACCACTTTGTGGCAGTCTCAGAACCTACAAAAGTAAAAATAAAAGATGTATCTGAAGGTGAAAACCTCTCTGAGGTACCTAAGGATGAGATATTTGATGTCCTTCCAAGTCATTTACATGATAGATCTCTAGTACTAATTGAGCCCACTCAATCTATCAACTTGGGAACAATAGAAGAACCACAATTGATCCATGTAGCACAATCCTTATCAGAAGAAGAAAAGCAAAAATTTACTACATTCCTAATAGAAAAGAAGATCAACTTTGCATGGAAATATTTAGATATGCCAGGGTTAGATCCTGATCTTATAATGAACCATTTATCTATAGCTCTAGGGGTCAAACTTGTTAAGCAAAATTAAGAAAGATGCATCCGCATGTCGCACTCTTGGTCAAAACTAAATTAGAGAAGCTATTAAAAGCCAGATTCATATGTGTTATTGACTATGCTGAATGGATCTCTAATACTATACCTATTTCTAAACTAGACAAATCTATAAGAGTATGCACAGATTTCAAAGATGTGAACAAAGCATGCCCAAAGGATGATTTTCCACTACCTAACATTGACATGATAGTGGACATGACTGTGGGTTTCAAGATGTATTCCTTGATGGATGGTTTTTCTGGATACAACCAAATAAAAATTTCTCTAGAGGATCAAGAGAAAATTGCTTTCACATGTGCATGGGGTACCTTCTATTGGAATTTCATGCCATTTGGGCTTAAGAATGTTGGTGCTACATATCAGAGAGCTATGATGTCTATTTTTCATGACATAATGCATCAAACTATGGAGAATTATGTTGATGATACCTTAGCAAAATCTATGATCAGATCTAAACATCTAGATGATTTGAGAAAAATACTAGATCGAATGGAGAATTTTATCTCAAACTAAACCCTAAGAAGTGTGCTTTTGGTGTCACTTTTGGAAAGCTCCTAGGATACATTGTTTCAAAGAAAGGTATTGAAGTTGATCCAGCTAAGGTTAAAGCCATCATGGAGATGCAACCTCCCAAGAATATCAGTCAAATGAGAACATTACAGGGGAGAGTACAATCTATTAGACACTTCATATCTCATCTAGCAGATATATCAAAGCCTTTTACAAAAACATTACATAAAAGTGTGACTTTTGCATGGAATGAGGAGTGTGAGAATAACTTCAACCATATCAAGAAATAGCTTTCAAATCCTCCTATCTTGATGCCTCCTATTCAATGGAAGCCATTGATCTTATATGTCTCCACAACAGATACATCACTGGGGGCATTTCTAGTGCAACATGATGAGAACAAGAAGGAAAGAGCTATATACTATATCCATAGAACATTAATAGCATATGAGAAGAACTATTCAATGATTGAGAAAGCTTGTCTAGCTATGATATTTGCATCACAAAAATTGAGACATTATATGTTAGCTCATACCACTCATTTGGTAGCTAAGATTTATCCGCTAAAGTACCTACTAAGAAAAGATACCCTCACGGGTAGATTAGCTAAATGGGTTATTCTATTAAGTGAATTCAATATTGAATATGTTGAAAGAAAAGATATTAAAGGCCAAGTTATTTCTAATCAAATGGCTGATGCACCATTGTTTGATGATAAACCAATGCAAATGGAATTTCCAGATTCCTCTATCATGACCTTATCTTCTAGATCATGGAAGTTATTCTTTGACAGCTCCTATACACAAATGGATCTAGTGCAAGCATATTGTTCATCACACCTCAAGGATACTCAATCCCTAAAGCATTCAGAATCAATTTTCCTTTCACAAACAATATTGTTGAATATGAAGCTCTTCTTAATGGCATGAAAATAGCAATTGAGTGGAGAGTGACTGAATTACACATTCATGGAGACTCACAACTTGTAATACACTAAGTCAATAATCTGTATCAAATGAAAGATGGAAAGCTGATCCCATACAAGAGGATGGTAGATGATCTAAAGAAATATTTCATATCTATCACCTTTGAGCAAATTCCTAGGACAAAGAATAAGGTTGTCGATGCTATGATGATGCTATCTACTTTATTACAGTAGCTAGAACATGAGCTATGCTATGAGTTCCTGGTGGAAGCACTATCTTATCCTACATATGATTCCCCTAAAACCCACATGATCAACACTATTGTTGGTCATGATTCATCTTGATACAAAGATCTTTTCTCCTATCCCCAAGACTAAATCATTCCTAATACCTTCAATCACCATGAGAAATGATACCTTATCCACAATGCATCTCGGTATGTCATCATTAGTAATGATCTATACAAATGAGGTCTAGATGGTACACTACTTAGATGTTTAGAATAGAAAGAGTCTCAATGTGCATTAGAGGAAGTCCATGACAGCATTTGTGGATCACACTCAAATAGTTTAACACTAGCTTGAAAACTTATTAGGGCTGGGTACTATAAGCCTAAAATGGAAAAAGAGGCTATCAAATATGTGAAGAATTGTCAAAAGTGTCAAGTACATGGAAACTTTGTTCATGCACCAAGGAGAGATCTTATCCCCTTCACTACACAATGGCATTTTCAACAATGGGCATTTGATCTTATAGGAGCCATATATCCTCATTCTTCTAATGGACATACCCATATTATTACAGCTACAGACTATTTCACAAAATGGGTAGAAGCAGTCCCTTTGACTTGAGCAACTGGAAAGAAAATTTCTATGTTCATTTTGAACTACATCATATGTCAGTATGGTATTCCACACTTTATAGTCATAGATATGGTGGACAATTCAAGAACAAAGATTTCGATGATCTATGTGCCAAATTCAAGATTACACAACATTGGTCATCTACATACTATCCTCAAGGGAATGGACAAGAAGAGGCTTCAAATAAGAATCTATTGAAAATGTTGCATCAGGTAGTTAATAAAATAGGAAGAGATTGGCATCTCATGATCAATCCAGCTCTCTGGGCCTACAGAACAAGTATCAGAATGCCCACTGGAGCTACATCATTCACTTTAGTTTATGGGTCTGAAGCGGTACTACCTATTGAGATTGAAATCCCATCACTAAGAATCAAAATGCATGGTCTAGTAATTGATGATGACTTCAGAGTGTCTAGGTTGCAAGAACTTGAACTACTAGATGAGCATAGACAAGAAGTGTATGATCATCTCAGAGTATATTAGAAAATAATTTCTAGATGCTACAACAAGAAAGTCAGACATAGATAATTTCAGGTTGGCAATCTAGTCTTGAGAGAATCCCAAAAATCAATCACATAAAGAGTGTAAGGAGAAGTTCAAACCCAACTAGTTGAGTCCCTTTGTAATCACTGCTACTTTTGGCTCTAGTTCCTATCAACTCTGAATGACTAAAGGAGAACAACTCTGAGAACCAATCAACATTCTCCATCTGAAGAAATTCTATGCCTCAGGCATTCAGTATTAAAAAATGTCCTAAAAAAATTATAAAAATCAGAAAAAGTCCTAAAAAATGAATATCTTGGTGAAAACCTAGCAATAGGTGCCTTGATGATTCACAAAAAAAAATCAAAAAATATCAAAAGTACAAAAAAATTAAAAATACAAAAAAATGAGAAAAAGAAAAAGTGCCTTGGTGAAAACCTGGAAACAAGTGCCTTGGTAGCAAAAAAGGAATCTCTACCAAGATGGTGAAAACCCAGAAAATGGGTGCCACTTGTTTCAAAATGCTCCATCTATTAGCACAATCTTGGTCTTTCCTAGCTTTTAGTCTTGCTTTAGTTTGTACATATCTCTTGGTTTGTTTTTGTATTCCTATTTTCAATAAAGTCGGTTTGTACACCAATCAACCCAAGTGTCTGTATCCTATCAAAGTTCAAACTTGGGGGCAATCAATGTCATATCCTATGGTCTCTAGTATACCTTAGACATGTTATAGATAGTCAGAGTCCTTTGAAGCTTTATTCTAGTCAGTCAATTAGTCTCCTCTCTAGAAAGGATTTTGCATCTACAACAACGCAATCAAATATCAACACAAACTGAAAACAATATGTGCTTCATGTTTTTATCTCCTTGTATGCTTACTGATTCACATTGAGATTTTTGTGTATTTTTTCCCTTTGATCTCTTTGATGATGTCCTTTACATGATTTAGAGAGTGATGACTGGGGGCATAATCTTTTCTTTGTCTTCTTCTTGTATGTGAACATCTAACAACTTTGGAAATTTTGGATTGAAATGGTGTCTGTCTATAAGAGCCTCTATCTCATATTGGATGGCCATGAGTACCTCAACCATTGATACTTGGAAAATTCAAGGAATTTTGATCTAACTATTTTCTTTTTGAGTGAGTTCTTTCTCCTACTATGAAACGCAATCTTATCTCAGGATGTGAACAATAAAGGGTCACTATGGGTAATTCGCACTGGATTTAGAATGATCTCTTGATTGTTTGATGTGTTTGTATTGCAAGGCATATTCAGGTCATCATGATGTCTATGTTTTGATGCTTATACAAATTTCTATATCAAAATGGACATGATATTCAAGTCATCCTAGTGTTTGTGCCTTGGTATTTATATCTAATCCAACATTTTGAAAACAAAATCAATATTCATATGTCCATGGTTGTCTAACTAGTGGGTATTATATTGATTCTTGCACATACAAATCAATATTCATATGTCTATAGTTTCCTAGCTAGTGGGCATTGTATTGATTTATCTGGTTACCTAAAAGTTCAATGATGAGAATGAATCGACACATGATCAATGACTAGGTCCTAGGTCTTAGGTTTGCATTTCATTTTGCATGTCACTTTACATTTTGCATGTTTGCATGTTCTCACAAATTGCTTGAACACTTAAACAATTCTTTAAAAACAAAATTTCTAAACATGACATAAGGACTGAGCATTGTATGAAGGTCCCTCTAATGAAACAACAAGTAGAACTCATTTTTAGGATCAAAATCAAAATCTAAGATTGTTTATATTGTCAACTACTTGCATAATCAACCTTCTAATCATCACAAAAATCCAGAATTCAAATTAACTAATTATCTCACATCAAACTATTGAAATTTAAACTTGGTCAACCATGGTCAAATCATGGTCAAACCTAGTCAAACTTGGTCTTCTATACCTCCAAATGATGCAAAACATGTTCCCAGACATGTATAACCAATTCTCAAATCAATTAACATGCTTCTAAACTATATAACACTGACTTTCCTTGTCAGATTTTGATTTTCATCCTGAAGGGGACATGGTATTGCACATCAATCAAATCTATAAATCAATATGTTTCTTTCAGTGATCAAGATAAAAACCACATCTAATTGCTAACTCATCAAAGTCCTCATCGCTTGGGGCAAATTGATCATCACTTGGGGCATATCAGATTCATCAAGATCCATATCCATATGGTATTCTCTTTATCTTGTGAACTGTATTAGCTCTTCGTAACCATCGGTTCATTAGTGTCATTTCCTTGGTTCTTCGTAACTGAAGGGTTTAGATGTGATACCACTATGATTCTTTTGACGATCAGGTCTGGAATTAGGTCACTCACTTCTTCGTAATCATAAGGTTTAGAATCAAGCATTTTGACACTTCTTCGTAATCACTGGTTCATTGTTGATATAGCTAGCATCATCTTGATGCTTTGGTCAACCAAGACCTAAATCAAAACATCTTCAAATCTTTCAATCAGTTTCTGTCTCAGAATCGGTTAATCTCTCAAATCAGTTTCAACATCAAAAATAGATTAATCTTTGAACCACTACGCTTCGCACAGTAATTTAAAGAGGGGCAAAATGTAATACCCCAAAAATGGGCTATAGATTCATTAACCTCCTAAATCAAAAAATCAAATGAAATAGATACAAAAGTCCTAACCAAAGGCACATCTGCACATCTAAACATCAAAATCCTAATTGATTTTATCTTAATTCTATATCAGTGAATATTTCCTAAATATTCCTAATTTATCTAATTATCTTTAATTAAATAATATTTGGCGATAAATCATATTTATCCTAAATTTGATTAATTGAATATGATAAATATTTAATTAATTAAATTTGATTTTGCCACTTAATTATTTAATTTAATTTAATTCTATTCTATTCCTAATTATATTATTTAATTTTGACAATAAATCAAAAACTCCTATGAATAATTGATTAAATCCATTTTTCAAATTTAATAATATAAGTTTTGAATAAAAGTTTGATTAAAATAATTGATTAACCCATGCATCAGTTATTCTTAAATTTAAAATTAGTTAAGTTAACAATAAATCACTTTATTTTTAAATTAATTTATAATTAAAACATGCACAATCAGAAAAGCAGTCAACTAAAAATTAACAACCAAGTTTAAATTTAAACTCAACATTCAATTATGAGTTGAAAATTGAACTAAACTCTATTTTGAGTTAAAAGCTATGTTTGCATGATTTTGCATGATTTTGCATGATTTTATAAATTAATTAATTTTGATTTCTTGTTAACTCAAAAATCAACCTGAGTTTATCAAGAGTGATTTATGGTTTTTCCTATGCATCCTCAAACCCTAGATTTCTATAAAAACAAGGCTCATCTCTTCATAATTCATCTCATATCTCTCGAATTTGCACAATTACTTGGGCGAACTTGCATCTAGAAAATCAAGCACGTGCGACAGGTGATTTGTGAGATCATTCATTTTTTTCATAGCATAGCATTCATTTTCATATCATAGCATAGTATTGATTAGATCAATTTGCATTCAATTTGATTCATCTAGATTAGTTTAATATCAAGTTTTTCATCTTATTGCATTGAAAATTTAAAAAAATAGACTAATTTGCATTCATTCTCATTTGCTTTTAAATCCTTCATTTAGGTGTTGCATTGTCACTAATCTCGAATTCAATCTGAGAACACCATACTCACACCTACTAGAAGGTAGTAAATCGCCTAGTTAGCTTAGTTTCATTTATCTACAGATTTCAATTTTGCTAACCTCTAATGTTTTACTGAATTTTTGTGTCCACGGCTAGGTACAATTTTCACACACACAACCTCTAATGTTTTACTGAAGTGTTGTATCCAGAGGTAAAAATTTCACACACATTTCTGCTGCCCACTGTGGGGCCCTGAAACAAGTTTCCATTTTTTTCTATTAATTTTCTATCATTTTCTATCAAAACTACAATTTTTATTTTTTGTCTGTACATTTTTCATACGACATTTGACAGATTATCGTACCAGGACTCCATGTCTATCATACGATAGATGACAATTTGGAGTGTCATGCCAACTATATGCAGACTGTCGTATGATTTTTGGAAAATTCGTATGTGCATTGACCCACTGTCATTTCATATCTTGATTGTTGTACGAGTAGCAGTCCACTGTCGTACGAGTTTTTGCACTAGAATTTCAATTTTTCATATCAAAATTGCAAAAACAATCTTTCAGATTTGATTTCATATTTTTGACAGCTAACCCTAACGATTGATACTTGTTTTTTATCTCTTTTGCTTGCAGGATTGCTCAACAAAACTAAAAATTAGGTAAAATCTACTAAGCACGTTGTGTGGGAACTCAGGTATTCTGGTATAATCTGATAACATTTCAATTTGGGGACATAAAATGAACCTCTCACGTGTCTAGCTTGAGTGTCTTCCCTACTTTCATAAATCACACTTCAGTTTTGGGCTCTAAAAAGAACATAGATTTTCTTTTATGCGTATCTATTACACATAGTAAATAGGCCCTATGAACACTATTTACGGAGTTCTTGAGAGATTGGGCTTCATTTGCTAGCTTTTCATGTGAAGCTCTTCTCGATGATATATCCCCTTATAGGTAGGGAGGATACTATTATTAACTCATGTTCTACTTGGTTTGGTCCTCAACTTTGATCGGTACATTCTCTCTTGGTCCCACTTAGAGAGATCGGTAGACTTTTTTGTTGACATCACAAACCTTGGTGAGGTGATTTCAGTCTTAACGTGTCAAAGAATCTATCTACTATGTTTGGGAAAAAGTGAAAAGGCTGGAGGATTATGCTCTACTCCCTTTTTGGGTAGTATCAGAAACTCGGATCCTTGAATCTGGACCAAGTCCCCATGTGGTATCTTTTGTGAGTCACCTTTAGAGAGGGTTAGCCATAGTGTACATTCCCTTTATTGGGTCAACCACATGGATAGAACCTCAAGCGGTAATAGTCATTTTCATTGTGGTAGCAATAGCCACTATATAAATGTCCTTGTGGAGGAAATCTTCACAGGTGTGGTTTCTTGTTGGGCTGTCAGATCTCCCTAGCAGCTCCTGATTGATTAAATTCTCAAACTATGTCAAAACCCCTATGTACCTAGATTAGAGTTCACCCTCTTGAGATTACAAAAGTTGCAAAGTCAAACCATTACTAAAAACCCTAGTGAGGCCAAATTTTTCATTTTCTAGGACTATGTGCGTGATTGCAAACAATTTTGAGAACATACACAAGAAGAATTCCTATGGATTAGCACAATAAGTCACTATTATTTGTTCATGTGAAAGGTTTCTTTCCCCCTTGTTCATTATTTGAAGATGATTGCTTGTTCTCTTGCTTTTTGTTCTACGTCCTTGATATTTACTTGGTTACTTACAACAAACAAACCCGAGATGAACTATTACACAGATATTCAAACCTACACAAAAAATTTTGCAAACAATCTGATATTGAATTTTTTTTTTTGAAAAATTGCAAATCTGAAGCAAAAATCCTTTCTGGAGTCAAAAGTCATCCTGAAGCCTCAGAAAGTCATATGATTTTTCCCAACTGTCATGCCAGAACCCCCTGATTGTCGTACGGGAGACTGTATACTATCATACAAGTATTGCCACAAATGTCAAGCTAAATATTATCCTGGTGTCAATTGTCATACGAGTCTTATCAACTGTCATGCTAGAGCTAACCCAGACTCGTATGAGCCTGGAGAAACTCGTATCAAAATTTTAAAAAGTTGCTAGAAACCTCCAGAATTCATCAGAAATCCAATTTTTACAACCAACTTCTAGATTCTGTCAGGAAATTCACTGTGTCAGGAATAGAGTAGAGAATTAGAAAAATCCAATCTATTTTCCTAAAGTGGTCTCTTTAGTTTGATCCAGCTCTCTGATCTCTCGATTTGAATCGTATTTGATCTTGTATCAAAACCTTCTCATAATCATCTTCAGAATCAATCCTCAAAAATAGCTAAGTATTATGAGCTCATGTCCACCATCTTTTGGGCATCTACCCATACATCTAGGGCATAGTATCCTTCATTTACATCCAAATCAATATTCAACCAATCCAATCTTGACAAGGTTGCATCATTAGATCTTCTTGAATCAAGTCATTCTTTAGTTGTCTTAATCTTGCTCTTTTTCTTCACCCAAGGTTAATGGTGGAAACTAGAGCTTCCTCACAAAGAAAACAAGGAGAACAACCCAGATTCTCTTCAGTAGCATCTTTTGTGATTTCTCAAACATTTCATCAACCCTATGACACCAATCTATTTGGAGAAGATGCTCTTGGCAATATCTACTTGAAAGGTGGTTACGTCACCTCTCCTACATCAATTCACGGAGATGGTCAACAAACCCCACATCAATCAATCCCCAACAGTCCTCACAACAACACAATGTCTCAAGGAGGAGCAAACCAAGGCTTCCAAGGTCATCACTCCAATCATGGTGGAGATCCCAAACCAATACCCTCTAAAATTTCCCAATATCAGAATGATGATAACTTCAAGAGAATGATGAAACACTTCTTGAGGGAAGACAAAGAGGCATATTTCCTAGAATTATCCCAGCAAGGGACTAAACTTCCTCCAAAATTTAATGTCTAAGATATCATCACACAAGAGGAAGAAACTCCCATCACATCCATGATGAAATAGATGCATGCCATGCAAGTTAAGCTCAACAAGATAGAAAAAGAGAAGGAACCTAAGGAGTTCTCCATGGAGGCTCTATGCCCTTTTCCATTTGATAAAGACTTGTACATGCCACCATTCCCAAAATGAGTGGAGATGCCTAAATATGATAAGTACGATGGAAACTTTGATCCCCAAGATCATGTCATATAATTCTATACTCAATCCATGGAGTTCATGCATGAACCAACCTACTTAATGTGTCTTTTCCCACAATCTCTAGGAAGAGAAGCCATTCATTGGTTCTCTAAAATACCTCCAATAATCAAAACCTTTGAGGAGTTAATAAAACTATTCTATCAACAATACTCCTACAACATCCAGCATCCAGTTACCATGATCGACATTTGCAATCAGAAGCAAAACTCAAGAGAACCATTCCTGAATTTCCTCAAACGATGGAGGAAAATTTTTTCACTCTATGCTCGACCCATTCCAGAAATGGAAAAGATAGAAAGCTTCATCAACAACCTTGTTCCAGAAATCAACTACCATTTGAAAATGCAAAGTCATAGATCCTTTGATAAAATGGTAGAAAATACCATCAAATTTGAAAAATTTCTTGTTCAAAAAGTAGACATAATGCTTCAAAAAGAAAACAAGTACGAATCTGGATCTAGTTCCAAAGACAAAGGTAAAAATTGGAACAAGAATAAGAACATTGTCTTAGATGGTGTTGTTGATAATATCCATGCTCTATCTAAGGCACCCTTTTTCAATCTCACTGTTGGTACCCAAGCCATCAAAGCTTCAGAGATAAAAGTGACAAAATCAAACAAGAAGCTAGCTGACTACAAACCTTGGGCTACAGATCCAAAATGCAAGTTTACTCCTCTTGGAGAGTCCTTGGAATCTATCATGAAAACTCTTTTGGCTAACAAAATCATCATGTTGCCTAAGATCCGACCATTTTATCCTGAGGTTAAACCTAAATGGTGGAAAGAGACCAATTTTTGTGACTTCCATCACAACAAGGGTCATAAAACCAGCAACTGCCAGTGCTTAAAGCATCTCATACAAGACAAAATTGACATCAGAGAGATTGTAATTAACAATCATAAAAGCAATAATGATCATACAACATTCACAAAACCATTTCTAAAGCATAATCAAGGAGATTCATCTTCTCAACCTAACATGGATGCTAAGGTCAATTACGCCTACTCTGGAAACAATGTTGTCATAAACATGGTTGAACCTTTCTTATCTGAGCATTGAAATTTCATCACCATTGTACAAAGAGATAGAGATAATTAATTGGAAAATGCAATAACTCAATCACAAGCTCAGTCACATCTACAAGGACAAAACTCAGATTCATCCAATGTCCCTAAGGTGCCTTTCAATCTTTCAACTGCTTCTAAATAGAGGGTTGCCTCTAAATCATCAAATCCTAAAGACACAAGGCTAACATCATATAGTATTGTCCAACAACTCCAGCATACTTATGCAAAAATATCCATGTTTGAGTTGCTTCAGATATCTCCTGCTCATAGAGCTACTCTGGATAAAGCTCTACTCGGTTCCAATGTTTCTAATAATCTTGATCTAGATAGATTTCAAACTATGGTTGGTCATCTGACATCACCCCAGTATATCTCCTTTTCAGAGTAAGATGACAATTCATTGAGTCATCCACATAACCAGCCAATTAAATTCTTGATCCAAAACCATCGTGTCAAATGTGTGTTGAAAGATGGAGGTGCTAGTCTAAACATATGTTCTTAAAAATTAATCACACAACTGGGATTATTAGAAGAGGCTATTGATCCTAAAAATAAGATAACTATAAAGGCATATGATGAGAAAGAAAGATCTTCCAAGGGAACAATTATCCTACCTATCAGAACAGGGCCAGTTATCAAAGACATCACATGTCAAGTTTTGGATCTTCCTTTGGCCTACAACATTATTCTAGGGAGACCCTGGATACATGAAATGCAAGCTATTCCATCCACATACCATTATTTTTTGAAATTTCCTTATGATGGAGTAGAGGTAACAATTCTAGCTGACATATCTACCTCTTGCAATTCCTTGAAAGAAAGTGTTGACAAGCTTGTTTCGCATAATAGAGAGTCTTTCACCAAGCAAACAAACATTGCATCTACATCCAAGATGGAAGAAATTACAAAAGAAGTCAAAATCAAAGACACCGGCATGGGAGAATATACTATGGAACCAGTCCTGTCTCTAACATGTCTCCTGATCTCGCCTAAATCTTATGGACAATCTTTAAAATAGCCAAAACAAGAATCTAAAGAACCTCTTGCTATCTGTAAGGGAGATTTTGTCATAGAACAAGTGTCCAAACAAGAATTTGAAGAAGATGAAGTTGTGCTTGCATGGCTATACAAAGATGAGTCTCAATCCCAAACTATTCAAACATGTGACTCTAAAACATTAAAAATTCCTTCAAAGTTATATGGACCAGGGGATAAATTGATAGCTAAAATGGGATATCCTGGAAAAGGACCTCTAGGAGTGAGAGGAAAAAGTCTCATGACACCCATTGCACATGTGGGTTGAACTAACAAAGATACCATAGGCCTAGGCTATAGAAAGAAACCCTTTTATCTCAAGGGAAACTCTTCTCATGTAATAGATTAGATCAAACTAAAGGAGAATAACAATAAGGTAGAGGAAACCACATAGAGTGATAGTGATGATTTAGATAGTATAGATGTTTTCCCCTATGAGCCTATTCCTCAAAACATCCTAGACATGCTCAAAGATGATAATGAACCTAAAAGGATCAATGTGGTAGACACACAAGAACCTACTACTAAAAAAATGACAATCACCACATAAGAACTGACTGATCCTAAATCCAAACAAGAGGAACACACTAGTGATTCTAAGATAGACTCTCATGAGTACGAATTCCATTCAGAATCTGAAGCAAACCCATCTTGGGGAATCCGTCTAGATTTCACCCATGTTCTTAGATTTCCTAGAGGTCCAGAATCAGAAGATGAATCCAATGACTATGAATGGGGACTCATTCTAGCAGAAGATGATCTCATCATAGAGAAACATGTAGATGTCATTCACCAATATGTGCCTACACCCAATGTAAGTCTAGCACAAAGTAATGAACTTAACAAGTCTAATCCACCTACTCCCAAAGTAGAATCCAATAATGATGTTGTGACTCATAATGAACTAAACATCTTCAGTAGTAATATCACCTTTGAATTCATGAGTCAGATCATAGCCAATGATGCCAATACTATGTGCATTAATATGCTTAGCCAATCCTTTCCAGAGCTTATTATCCAACATCCAAAGCTTATAGACCAAATGTCCAACAATCCAAACCAAGAAATCTATACCTTCAAATCGGACTATGCCCTTGCTTGTTATCTCAATGTCATTGAACCCATGGTGACTTCCATTAGTGAACCTAGCATTAGCATGATACAGTTAGATATCAAATATCTTAGTCAAAAGAATAAAAGAAAAAAAGAAAAAGAGTTTTGAGGGTGAAAACCACCTTGTGACAATCTCAAAACCTAAAATAGTAAAAATAAAAGGCATATCCAAAGGTAAAAACCTCTCTGAGGTACCTAAGGATGAGATATTTGATGTCCTTCTAAGTCATTTATAGGATATATCCCCAGTACGAATTGAACCCACTCAATCTATCAGCTTGGGTACAACAATAGAACCACAATTGATTCATGTAGCACAATCTCTATCAGAGGAAGAGAAATGAGCATTCACTACTTTCCTAA
The DNA here is from genome assembly GCA_027943335.1 of Chamaecyparis obtusa. Lineage (NCBI taxonomy): Eukaryota > Viridiplantae > Streptophyta > Pinopsida > Cupressales > Cupressaceae > Chamaecyparis > Chamaecyparis obtusa. The sequence goes on from BSBK01001713.1 coordinate 317,980, forward strand.
TAGAAAAGAAAATCAACTTCGCATGGAAGTATTCAGATATGCCAAGGTTAGATATTGATCTTATAATGCACCATCTCTCTATATCTCCAGGAGTAAAACATGTCAAACAAAAGTTGTGAAAGATGCATCCACATGTAGCACTTATCAAAGCTAAGCTTGAAAAATTACTAAAAGCTAGATTCATCTGAGTTGTTGATTATGCTAAATGGATCTCAAACATAGTGCCTATTTCCAAACTAGATAAATCTATCAGAGTATGCACAGATTTTAGAGATGTAAACAAATCATGCCCTAAGGATGATTTTCTACTACCAAACATTGATATAATAGTGGACATGATAGCGGGCTTTGAGATGTATTCTTTAATGGATGGTTTCTCTAGATATGACCAAATCAAAATTTCTCTAGAAGATCAAGAGAAAATTTCTTTCACATGTGCATGGGGTACCTTCTGTTGGAATGTCATGTCATTTGGCCTTAAAAATGTAGGTGCTACTTATCAAAGACCTATGACATCTATCTTTCATGATATGATGCATCAAACTATGGAGGATGATGTTGATGACACCTTAGCTAAATCAATAATAAGATTTGAACATCTGAATGACTTGAGCAAAATACTAGATAGAATGGAGAAGTTTAGTCTCAAACTGAACCCTAAAAAGTTTTCTTTTGGTGTCACTTTTGGAAAGCTCTTGGGCTATATTGTTTCAAAGAAAGGTATTGAAGTTGATCCTACTAAAGTCAAGGCTATAATGGAGATGCAACCTCCCACAAATATTAGTCAAATGAGAAATCTACAAGGAAGGGTACAATCAATCTGGCATTTCATGTCTTAGTTGGTAGACATATCAAAACCTTTCACAAAGACATTACATAAAGGTGTGACTTTTGCATGGAATGAGGAATGTGAGAATAATTTCAACCACATCAAGAAATATATATCAAATCCTCCTATCTTGAAGCCTCCTATTCAAGGGAAGCCATTGATTTTTTATTTCTCTGCTAGCACAACATGATGAAAACATGAAAGAGAGAGCTATCTACTACATTAGCATAACATTGGTAGCTTATGAGAAGAACTATTCCATGATTGAGAAATCTTGTCTAGCTGTGATCTTTGCATCATAGAAACTAAGACATTACATGTTGGCTCATACAACACAATTGGTAGCTAAGATAGATCTGGAGCAGGCATATTTTTCATAACACCATAAGGTTACTCAATACCTAAAGTATTTAGAATAAAGTTTCCTTGCACAAACAATATTGCTGAATATGAAGCCCTTTTTAATGGCATGAAGATAGCAATTGAATGGAGAGTGACAGAGTTACATGTTCATGGAGACTCACAACTAGTCATCCATCAAGTCAATGATGTATACCAAATGAAGGATGAAAAGTTAGTTCCATACAAGTGCATGGTAGATGATCTAAACAAATACTTCATATCCATCACATTTGAGCAGATTCCTAGATTAGAGAATAAGGTCATTAATGCTATGGCAATGATATCAACTTTACTACAGCAACCCGAACAAGAGCTACGCTATGAGTTCCTAGTGGAAGCACTATCATTCCCTTCCTATGATTGTCCAGAAACCCAAATGATTTTCACTATTGTAGGTCATGATTCTTCTAGATACCGACATCTATTTTCCTACCTTCAAGACCAAATCATGCCTGAATCCTTCAATTGACATGAGAAATGAAACCTTATCCAAAATGTATCACAATATGTTATCATTGGCAATGATCTATACAAATGGAGTCTAGATGGTACACTTCTTAGGTGTTTAGAACATGATGAGTCTCAATGTGCATTAGAGGAAGTCCATGACCGTATATATGGATCACATTCCAATGGTTTAACACTAGCTCAAAAACTTATTAGGGCTAGGTATTCTTAGCCTGATATGGAAAAAGAGGCTATCAAATATGCTAAGAATTGTCAAAAGTGTCAAGTCCATGGGATCTTGATTCATGCACCAGGAAGAGATCTTATTCCCTTTACTACATAATGGCCTTTCCTGTAATACCCCCAAAATGGGTAGGCTATATGTTCATTAACCTCCTACATCCTCAAATCGAACAAAATTGACATCAAAGTCCTAACCTAAGGCACATCTGCACATCAGTTTATCAAAACCTAATTGATTATCCTAATTCTGCATCAGAGGAATATTCCTTTAAATATTCCTAATTTATCCTAATTACTTTTGATTTAATAATTATTTGGTGATAAATGTCATTATTTATCCTAAAGTTTGATTAATTGAAACTGCCACCTAATTATTTAATTAGATTTAATAACATTTATTCCTAAATTGTATTATTTAATTTTGACAATAAATCAAAAATCTTATGACTAATTGATTAAATTCTTATTTAATTAATTAATGTCAGTTGTCAATATTTAATGATATAGTTTTTGAATAAAGTTTGATTAAATAATTGATTAACCCATAAATCAGTTATTTTAATTCGAAAATCAGTTAAGTTGAAGATAAATCACTTTATTCATTTAATTAATTCATAATTATCTATGCACATTTGAAAGAGCAATTAAACTTTAAATCGGAAAATTAATTCAAGTTGTTACCTTTTGGAAACTCAACATCTATTTTGAGTTTAAAATTGATCTAAACTTCTGATTTGAGTTAAAAAGTTGTTTTTGCATGATTTGCATAATTTTGTGAGTTGATCTATTTTTTATTCCTTGTTGACTCAAAAATCAACTTGAGTCTATCAAGGGTGATTTATGACTTTTCTCAATGCATCCTCAAACACTGGATTTATTTAAAATCAAGGCTCAGCTCTTCACAAATCATCTCTCAAATTTACACAATTACTCTAGTGAAATTGCATACGAACAATCAAGCTTTTGCGATAGGTGACTTTGTGAGATCATTCATATTTTTCATAGCATTCATTCAATTCATGTCATTCTTAGATTAAATTTGCACATCATTTCAATTTCATTCTAGATCAGATTCATTTAGTTTTTCATCCTATTGCATACAAAATCCAAAAAAATAGATTAATCTACATTCATACAGTTTTTCATCTTTTGCATTCAAATCCTTTGTTTAGGTGTTGCATTGTCACCGATCTCAGTCTAATCTGAGAATACCATACTCACACCTACTAGAAGGCAATAAATCACCTGGTTAGCTTAGTTTCAATTACTTGCAAATTTTGATTTTGCTAACCTCTAATGTTTTACTGAAATGTTGTGTTTGTAGCTAGGTACAATTTTCACACACACATTTATGGCACCCACCATGGGACCCTGAAACAGGTTTCCATTGCATTTCTAATCATTTCTATCAAATTTTCTATCATTTTCTACCATTTTTGCAATTTTCAAATTCTGTTCGTACATTTTTTGTATGACTTTTGTTAGAAAGTTGTACCAGAACCCACTGACTATCATACAACACTTGATATTTTTGAGGCTCGTATCAGAACTTACACATTGTTGTTTGCGAGCTCCTCTATCATGTGGGCAGAAACCCACTATCATACAAGTTTTTTAACTGTCGTGTGAGAGGTAACCCACTGTCATATGAGTTTTGCTATCAGAATTCAATTATCATTTCAGATTTTTAGGTAGTTTTCCATATTTGATTTTTGGATTTGGACTGACAGCTAACCCTAACAATTGAGATCTTCTATTTCTGATTGGCATTTTCTGATTCTGATTGGAAAAGCACAAGAAAAATTGCTAAAATGAGTAAAATCTACTAAGCGCATTGTGAGGAATTCAGGTATTCTTCTATGGTTTGATAACACTCCAATTTGGATATAAAACAAACTCTCACGTGTCAAGCTTGTGTGACTTTTCCTGCTTTCATATCACAGACTTCATTTCTGGGCTATAAAAAAAACATAGATTTCCTTTTTGAGTATCTATTACACATAGTAAATAGGCCCTATGAGCACTATTTATGGATGATCTTGAGAGAGTGGGCTTCATTCGCTTGTTCATGCATGTGGAGCTCTTCTTAATGAAGGATCCCCTTGTAGGTAGGGAGGATACTGAGGTTATCTTGCATTCTACTTGTTTTGGTTCGTAGCTTTTGATCGATATGTTCTCTCTGAGGAGAGATCGATAGACCATAGTTGTTGACATCACAAATCTTGGTGAGATAATTTTAGTCTTAGCATGTCAGATTAATCTGTCTACTTTATTTTGGTGAAGTGAAGAGGTTAAGAGATTATGCTCTACTTCATTTTTGGATAGTACCAGAAACCCAAATCCTTGAATCTAATCTAGTCCCCCTGTGGTATCTTCTGTGAGTCACCTTTAAAGAGGGTTAACCATAGTGGACATTCCCTTTATTGGGTCAACCATGTGGAAAAAACCTCAAGCGGTAATAGCCATTTTTCTAGTGGTAGCAACAACCACTATATAAATGTCCTTGTGGATGAAATCTTCACAAGTGTGGTCTCTTGTTGGGCTGCCATATCTCCCTAGTAGCTCCTGATTGATTGAATTATCAAACTGTGTCAAAACCCCGGTGCACCTGGATTGGAGTTCGCACTCTTGAGATCATAAAAGTTGTAGAGTTAGACCATTACTACAAACCTTAGCGAGGCCAATTTTTCATTTTCTAGGACTATGTGCATTATTGAAAAACTTTTTGGAACATACACAAGTAGCATTCCTAGGGATTAGCACATTAAGTCATTTGATTGTTCATATGCAGGGTTTCTTTGTCCCCTATTCATTATTTTTAGACGTGCTTGAAATCACTTGCTTGTTGTTCTGCATACTTGATTATCTACTTAGTTATTGAAAATGAAAAATCCTGAAATGAACTTCAAAACTGGACAAAAAACTTTGCAAACACACTGATTCTGAAAATTGAAAAATTGCAAAACCTGACGTAAAATTCCTTTCTAGAGTCAAAAGTCATCCCATAGGATCAGAAAACCTTATGATTTTTGACCCTTTTTCATATCAGAAGCCCTAGATTATCATATGAGAGGCTTTATATTATCGTACAAGTTTTGTCAGAAATCACAAGCAAAAAGTCAAAACCCGCTATCAATTGTCATGCGAGCTTTATAATTGTCGTACGAGTCTTGCCAATTGTCATGCGAGAGCTTACCCAGTGTTGTACAAGCCTGTAGAAAGTCATATGAGAATTTTTGAAATTTTTCCAGAAACTTGCCAGAATTGCCATAAATCCAATTTTTATAGCCTACTTCTAGATTCTGTCAAAAAAATCATTGTGTTAGGAACATAGCAGAAACTAGAAAGAATTCAATTATTTTCCTAAAGTGGTCTCTTAAGTCTGATCTAGCCTTCTGATTTATCAATTTGAGTCTTTTTCATCTTGTGTCAAAACCTTGTCAAAATTATCTTCAATTCAATCTTCATCTAAAAATGGCTAAGTGTTGTGAGCTCATGTCCGCCATCTTTTGGGCATATACCCATACCACTAGGGCATAGTATCCTTCATTTATGTCCAATCTAATCTTCAATCAACCCAATTTTGACAAGGTTATGTCATTTGATCTTCTTGAATCAAGTCATTCTTCAGTTGTCTTCATCTTGCTCTCTTGCTTCACCCAAGGTTAATGGTGGAAACTAGAGCTTCATCATGAAAACAAAGAGAACAACCTGAAATCTCTTCAGCTACATCTTCTATGATTGCTTAGACAATTCATCAATCCTATGACACTAATAAATTTGGAGAAGATGCTCTTGGAAATCTATTGTTGAAAGGTGGTTATGTCACCCCTCCTGCATCAATCCACGTAGGTAACCAACCAACCCCTCTTGTATCAATTCATGAAACCTATCAAACAACTCCACATCAATCTATTTCTAGTAGCTCTCATAATAACACTATGTCTTAAGGAGGAATTAATCAAGGCTCTCGAGGACATCAATCTCAACATGGTGTGGATCAAGAACCCATGCCTTTTGAAATTGCTCGATATCAAAATGATGATGACTTCAAGAGAATGATGAGGCATTTCTTGAAGGAAGACAAAAAGATATATTTCCTAGAGTTAGCTTGCCAAAGAGCTAAACTTCCTCTAAACTTTAATGTGGAAGATATCATTACGCATGAGGAAGAAACTCCTATCACAACCATGATGAAATAGATGCATGCCATGCAAGTCAAGCTCAACAAACTAGAGAAAGAAAAGGAACCTAAGGAGTTATCCATGGAGGCCTTATGCCCTTTTCCATTTGATAAAGACTTGTACATGTCACCATTCCCAAAAAGAGTGTAAATGCCTAAATAAGACAAATACAATGGAAACTCTAATCCCTCAAGATCACATTAGAGAATTTTGTACTCAATCTATGGAGTTCATGCACAAACCAACCTACTTAATATGTCTCTTCCCTTGATCTCTAGGTGGAGCAACTATTCATTGGTTCTCTAGGATGCCTCCAACAATCAAAACCTTTGAGGAGTTGATCAAACTATTCTATCAACAATACTCTTACAACATCCAACATCTAGTCACCATGATCGACATCTGTAATCTAAAAAAATATCTAGGAGAACAATTCCTGACTTTTCTCAAATGATGGAGGAATAAATTTTCTCTATATACTAGACCCATTCCAAAAACTGAGAAGCTGGAAATTTTCATCAACAATCTTATTCCAGAGATCAACTACCCTTTGCAAATGCAAAATTATACATCCTTTGATAAGATGGTAGACAATGTGGTCAAAATTGAGAAAGTACTTGTGAAAAAAGGAGACATCACACTTCAAAAGGACAAGTATGAATCTGGATCTAGTTCTAAGGACAAGAACAAAAATTGGAACAAGAACAAAGGCGTCATCATGGATGGCATTGTTGATACTGTGTGTGCCCCATCTAAGGCACCCACTTTCAATCTCACTGTTGGCACCCAAGCCATCAAAGCTTTTGAAGCTAAAACAACAAAGTCAAACAAAAAGTCATCTAACTATAAACCTTGGGATATGGATCCTAAACACAAGTTTACTCCTCTTGGAGAGTCCTTGGAATCTGCTATGAAAACTATGTTGGCTAACAACATCATCTCCTTGCCTGAGATAAAACAATTTGATCATGAACCTAAACCAAAATGGTGGAGAGAGAATGATTTATGTGACTTCCATCACAATAAGGGTCATAAAACTAATAACTACATACACTCAAAACATGTCATACAAGACAAAATTCATAATGGAGAAATTGTAATTAACAATCATAAAAGCAATAATGATCATACAGTATTCACGGACCCATTTCTGAAACATGGTCAAGGAGATTCATCTTCTCAGCCTAACATGGGTGCTAAAGTCAATTATGCCTACTTTGGAAACAATGTTGTCATCAATATGGTAGAACCATGCCTATCTAAATGTTGCAATGTCATCACAATTGTAAGAAAGGATAATTAATAAGCAATTGCAATTACTTGATCACAAGCTCAGACACATCTAAAAGGACAAATCTCAGATGAATATCCCTAAGATGCCTTTCAATATTTCATCTACTTTTAAATAGAAGGATGCTTCTAAATCATCAAATCCTAATGACACGAGACCAACATCATACAGTATTGTCCAACAAATCCAGCATACCAATGCAAAATTCTCCATGTTTGAGTTGCTTCAGATATCTCCAGCTCATAGAGCCATTCTAGACAAAGCTCTGCTCGGATCCAATGTTCCTGAAAACCTTGATTTAGATAGATTCTAGACTATGGTTGGCCATCTGGTGTCACCTCAGTATATCTCCTTTTTAGAGGAAGACGATAACTCCTTGAGTCATCCACATACCTAGCCCTTGCACATTGAAGTCTTGATCCAAAACCGTCATGTCAAACATGTGTTGATAGATGGGGGTGCTAACCTAAACATTTGTTCTTACAGCTTGATCACACAACTAGAATTTTCAGAAGCTGCCATTGATCCTAAAAAGAAGATAACTATAAAGACATATGATGAACAAGAAAGATCTTCCAAAGGAACAATTGTCTTACCTATCAAAATAGGTCCAGTAATCAGAGATATCACATGTCAAGTTCTTGATCTACCTTTGGCTTACAACATCCTTCTAGGGAGACCCTGGATTCATGAAATGAGAGCTATTCCTTCTATGCACCATCAATGTTTGAAATTTCCTTATGAAGGAGTAGAGGTAATAATTCCAGTTGACATATCTACAACTTGTAATGCATTGAAAGAAAGTGTTGAAAAACTTGTTCCTAATAACAGAGAATCTTCCACTCAGACAACAGACATCACATCTACATCCAAGATGGGAGACATTGCAAAAAAGGTCACAATCAAAGAAAATGGTATGGGAGAATATACTATGGAACCAGTCCTAACTCTGACATCTCTCCCTATCTCACCTAAGTCTTATGGATAGTCTTTAAAACAATCCAAAACAAAATCCAAAGAACCTCTTGAAACCTATAAGGGAAATTTTTTTTCTGAACAAGTATCTAAGCAAGAGTTTGAAGAAGATGAAGTTGTGCTTGCATGGCTATACAAAGATGAGCCCAAATCCCAACTTGTTCAAACATTCAACTCTAAAACACCAAAAATCCCTTCCAAGTCATATGGCCCAGAGGATAAATTGATAGCTAAAATGGGATATCTAGGTAAAGGACCTCTAGGAGTGAGAGGAAAAGATCTCATGGAACCTATTTCACATACTAGTAGGCAAAACAAAGATACTACTAGCCTAGGCTATAAAAAGAAACCCTTTTACCTCAAGGGTAACTACTCTCATGTAATAGAAAAAATCATACCAAAAGTGACCCATACCAAAGAGGAAGATAATAAACACTCAAACAGTGATGATTCAGACAGCTCAGAACTTATTCCTTATGAACGATTATCTAAAGAAATCCTAGATCTTCTCGAAGCTGAGGATGACCCAATTAAAGGAATCAATGTAGTAGAAACACAAGAACCTACTAATAAACAAGACAAAGGTAAAACTATCACAATAGCTAAACATTTGCACCTTTCCAGTGATTCTGAAACAGACTCTCATGACTACAAATTCAAATCAGAATCAGAGGGGAATCTTGCTTGGGGAATCTGTCCTGACTTCACACATATTCTCAACTTTCCTAGAGGCATAGTTGAAGAAACCAATGACTATGAATGGGGAGTCATTCTAGAGGAAGATGAACTTATCACATAGAAATATGTAGATGTCATTCACCAATATGCACCCATGCCTGACGTAAGTCTAGACAAAAATAACAAACTTGACGAGTTTGATCCACTTGATCCTGAGGTGGAATTCAATAATGACATTGAAACTCTTAATGAACTAACCATCTCAAGTAGTAGTATCACCTTTGATTTTGTGATTCAATTCATTGTCAATGATGCCAATACCATGTGTGTTAATATGTTTAGCCAATCCTTTCTAGAACTTACTATCCAACACCTAGAGCTTATCGACCAAATCTCTGAAGTTCCCAGCCAAGACATCTATACCTTCAAATTGAACTATGACCTTGCATGCTATCTCAATGCCATTTAATCTATGACAACTTCCATTAGTGAGCCTAGCATTATCATAATGGAGTCAAATATCAAATATCTTAGTCAAAAGAATAAAAAGAAAAAGAAAAGGAGTTCTAAGGGTGAAAACCACTTTGTGGCAGTCTCAAAACCTACAAAAGTAAAAATAAAAGATGTATATGAATGTGAAAACCTCTCTAAGGCACCTAATGATGAGATATTTGATGTCCTTTCGAGTCATTTATAGGATAGATCTCTAGTACTAATCAAGCCTACTCAATCTATCAACTTGGGCACAACAGAAGAACCACAGTTGATCCATGTAGCATAATCCTTATCAGGGGAAGAAAAGAAATCATTTACTACATTCCTAATAGAGAAGAAGATCAACTTTGCATGGAAATATTTTGATATGCCAGGGTTAGATCCTAATCTTATAATGCACCATCTCTCTATAGCTCCAGGAGTGAAACCTGTCAAACAGAAGTTGAGAAAGATGCATCCACATGTCCCACTTCTTGTCAAAGCTGAACTTGAGAAATTACTAAAAGTTGGATTCATCGCCGTTATTGACTATGCTGAATGGATCTCAAATATTGTACCTATTTCTAAACCAGATAAATCTATCAGAGTATACATAGATTTTAGAGATGTGAACAAGGCATGCCCTAAGGATGATTTTCCAATACCTAACATTGATATGATAGTGGACATGACTGTGGGTTTCAAGATGTATTCCTTAATGGATGGTTTCTCCAAATATAATCAAATCAAAATTGCTCTAGAGGATCAAAACAAAACTACTTTCACATGTGCGTGGAGTACCTTTTGTTGGAATGTCATGCCATTTGGGCTTAAAAATGTTGGTGCTACATATCAAAGAGCTGTGACATCTATCTTTCATGACATTATGCATCAAACCATGGAGGATTATGTTGATGATACTTTGGCAAAATCTATGATAAGAGCTAAACATCTAAATGATTTAAGTAAAATATTAGACAGAATGGAGAAATTTAGTCTCAGAATGAATCCTAAGAAGTGTCCTTTTGATGTCACTTCTAGAAAGCTCTTGGATTATATTGTATCAAAGAGAGGCATTGAAGTTGATCTTGCTAAAGTTAAGGCTATAATGGAGATGCAACCTCCCAAAAATATCAGTCAAATAAGAACTCTACAAGGGAGAGTGCAATCTATCAGGCATTTCATATCTCAACTAGTTGACATATCACATCCTTTTACAAAGACATTACATAAAGGTGTAACTTTTGCATGGAATGAAGAGTGTGAGAAGAATTTCAACCATATCAAGCAATATCTATCAAATCCTCCTATTTTTATACCTCCTATACAAGGGAAGCCATTGATCTTATATGTCTCCACCATAGATACATCATTGGGGGCATTGCTAGCATAGCATGATGAGAACAAGAAGGAAAGAGCTATATACTATAGTAGTAGAACATTGGTAGCATATGAGAAGAACTATTCAATGATTGAAAAAGCTTGTCTAGCTATGATCTTTGCATCATAGAAACTGAGACATTACATGTTGGCTCATACCACACACTTGGTAGCTAAGATAGATCCATTGAAATACTTACTGAGCAAAGCTACCCTCACAGGTAGATTAGCTAAATGGGTGATGCTATTGAGTGAGTTTGATATTGAGTATGTTGAACAAAAAGCTATCAAGGGTCAAGTCATTGCTGATCAATTGGCTGATGCACCTATGATTGATGACACGCTAATGCAAATGGAATTCCCAAATTCCTCTATCATGAATCTCTCTTCTAGAACATGGTGGTTATTCTTTGATGACTCCTACACATGGAATGGATCTGGAGTAGGCATATTGTTCATAACACCACAAGGATATTCAATACCTAAAGAATTCATATTAAAGTTTCCTTGCACAAACAATATATTTGAATATGAAGCCCTTCTTAATGGTATGAAGATAGAGATTGAGTGGTGAGTGATAGAGTTACATGTTCATGGAGACTCATAGCTAGTCATCCATCAAGTCAATGATGTCTACCAAATGAAGGATGAAAAGTTAGTTCCATACAAATGCATGGTAGATGATCTCAAGAAATATTTCATATATATTACCTTTGAGAAAATTCCTAGATTGGAGAACAAGGTTGCTAATGCTATGGAAACACTATCATCTATACTACAGCAGCCTGAACATGAGCTACATTATGAGTTCCTGGTGGAAGCACTGTCATTCCCAGCCTATGATTGCCCAAAAACCCAAATGATTTGTACTATTGTAGGTCTTGACTCTTCCAGATACAAAAACCTTTTCTCTTACCTTCACAACCAAATCATTCCTGAATCCTTTAACCGGTATGAGAAATGAAACCTTATCTAAAATTCATCCTGATATGTTATCATTGGCAATGATCTCTACAAATGGAGTCTAGATGGTACTCTTCTTCAGTGTCTAGAACATGACAAATCTCAACGTGCATTAGGGAAAGTCCATGATAGAATATGTGGATCACACTCAAATGGTTTAACACTAGCTTGAAAAATTATTAGGGCTGGGTACTATTGGCCTAAAATGGAAAAAGAGGCTATCAAATATGCAAAGAACTATCAAAAGTGTCATGTCCATGGGAACTTGATTCATGCACAAGGGAGAGATCTTATCACCTTTACTACATAATGGGAATTTGATCTTATAGGAGCCATACATCCTCATTCTTCTAATGGACATACCCATATTATTATAGCTACAAACTATTTTACAAAATGGGTAGAAGTAGTCCCTTTGACTCAAGCAACCGACAAGAAAATTTCTATGTTCATTTTGAACTACATCATATGTCGGTATGGTATTCCACACTCTATAGTCACAGATAATGGTGGACAATTCAAGAATAATGGCTTAGATGATCTATGTGCCAAATTCAAGATTACAAAACATTGGTCATCTATCTATTATCCTCAAGGGAATGGACAAGCAGAGGCTTCAAACAAGAATCTATTGAAAATCTTGCACCGAACAGTTAATAAAATAGAAAGAGACTAGCATCTCATGATCAATCTAGCTCTCTATGCCTATAGAACAAGTATCAGAACACCGACTAGGGCTACACCATTCACTTTAGTTTATGGGTCTGAAGCGGTACTACCTATTGAGGTTGAAATCTCATCACTAAGAATCACAATGTATGGTCTAGTAACTAATGATGACTATAGAGTGTCTAGGTTGCAAGAACTTGAACTACTAGATGAGTGTAGACAAGTAGTGTATGATCATCTTAGAGTATATCATAAAATAATGTCTAGAGGCTACAACAAGAAAGTCAGACACAGAGAATTTCAGGTTGGAAATATAGTCTTGAGAGAGAATCCTAAAAATCAATCACATAGAGAACACAAGGGGAAGTTTGAACCCAACTGGCTGGGTCCCTTTGTTATCATTGCTACTTTTGGGTCTAGAGCCTATAAACTCTCAATGACTAAAGGAGAACAGCTCTGAGAACCAATCAACATTCTCCATCTGAAGAAATTCTATGCCTAAGGCATTCAGTATTAAAAAATGTCCTGAAAAATCTTTAAAATTGGAAAAAGTCCTGAAAATATTAACATCTTGGTGAAAACCTAGCAATAGGTGCCTTGATGATTCACAAAAAAATAAAAAAATATCGAAAAGTAGAAAAAAATTTAAAAAAGGAAAAATACAAAAAAATGAGAAAAAAGAAAAAGTACCTTGGTGAAAACCTGGAAACAGGCACCTTGGTAGCAAAAATAGAATCTCTGCCAAGATGGTGAAAACCTGGAAAATGGGTGCAACTTGTTCAGAATGCTCTATCTATCAACATAATCTTGGTCTTTCCCACCTTTCTATCTTGCTTTAGTTAGTACATATCTCCCAGTTTGTTTCCACATTCCTATTTTCAATAAAGTCAGCCTGCACACCAATTAGATCAAGCGTTTGTATCCTATCAATGTCCAAACTTGGGGGCAATCAAAGTCATATCATATAGTCCTCAATATCTCATACATGTCATATCTAGTCAAAGTCCTTTGAAGCTACATCTGAGTCAGTCAGTCAGTCTCCTCCCTAGAAAGGATTTTGCATCTACAACAACACAATCAAACATCACCACAAACTGAACACAATCTATGCTTCACATGTTTTTATCTCCTTGTATGCTTACTAATTAACATTGATATTTTTTCATATTATTTCCCTTCAAGCTCTTTGATGATGTCGTTTACAGGATTTAGAGAGTGATGACTAGGGGCATAATCTTTTCTTTGTCTTCTATTTGTATGTGAAAATCTAACAACTTTGGAAATTCTAGATTGAAATGGTGTCGACCTATAAGAGCCTTCATCTCATATTGGATGTCCATGACTACCTCAACCATTGATACCCAAGAAATTCAAGGGAGTTGGATCTAACTATTGTCTTTTTGAGTGAATTCTTACTCCTACTATGAAATGTGATCTTACATAAGGATGTGGATGATAAAGGGTCACTACGGGTAATTCACATTGGATTTAGAATGACATCTTGACTGCTTGATGAGTTTGTACCACAAGGCATATTTAGGTCATCATGACATCTATTTTTTGATGCTTATACAAATTGCTATATCAAACTAGACATGATATTCAGGTCATCCTAGCGTTTGTGCCTTGGTGCTTATATCTAATCCAACATTCCAAAAACAAAATCAATATTCTTATGTCCATGGCTATCTAACCAATGGGCATTGTATTGATTCTTGACCATACAAATCAATATTCATATGTCTATAGTTTCCTAGCTAGTGGGAACTATATTGATTTATCCGATTACCTAAAAATTCAGCGATGAAAATGATCGACACATGATCAGTGACTAGGTCCTAGGTCTTAGGTTTGCATTTCATTATGCATGTCATTTTTCACTTTGCATGATTGTGTGATCTCACAAAATTGTTGAATAAACTAGAATGCTTAAATGATTCTTCAAAACTAAACTTAAACTTGACTCGAAGAGCTGAATCTCACATGAAGGTTTCTTCATAGAACTGCAAGCAGTCACCATCTTGGGTTAACCATCCTTTTTGACATAAGATTGAGTACTTGTCTTCATCAATCCCTACAAAAAATATCATGTGTATCATTGCATTTACATTTAATTTCATAATCATTCCATCTATTGCATTACATTACATACATGTGCATTTACAATTGCTTAGCATAATCAAAATCATACATTTCCATACATTTTCCATAATCAACTACATTTGCATCAATCCATACATTTGAAAGAAATCATTGCATTGCATAAATCCATACATACATTCTACACTATACATGGCATTTACATCACATGATATCAGCATAAATAAAAAACATGACAAGTACAAATGAGGTCATAACCAAAATCTCGATCTCATATATATCATATAACTCGAACTAGTCAAAGGTGCACTATTGGCACAAGATACAAAAGAATGAGCTCATGTGAGCTATCAGAAATCAAATCAGTGTATGTGAACAAAATGAAAAAAAATAGAATATCAAGATAGATTAGCTGTTGGCCTGATCCTCTACATCTAGTGGAGGTGGTGGTGGTGCATCTGGCACTGCCTCAGCTCATGGTGCCCTGGCTCCCTCTGAAGCTATCATATATTGTGAATATGTAGGAACTCTCTGCATAGTTGGAACAACTGCATAATATGTGGAGACATAGTATGTACTTTGCATTGTCTGATGAGTCACCTCTGTTTGCAACCTCCTATTCTCTGCCCATAGCTCTGCTCATTGTCTATCATCCTTAGTAAGGTTCTCCTCAAGTCGGGCACTCCACACTCTCAAGTCCCTAACCTATAATCTCAAATGCATAATCATCTCTTGAGGAGTATGTGCTAAACCAAGATCTACATCTACCATAGGCATATCTATGTCTATAGCTAACTGATCAGCAGTCTCTACTCTCTTCACCTTACAGCATCTCACCTCATCACCAAGATCAAAATCTATATCTTCCTATGCTGCATCTGTATCCAACCCTATATCCTACTATGCTCCGAGCACCTCATCAACACTACCTATACTGCCTAATGTACCACTCTCACCTCTAGTGGATCTCCCTTGTAAAACTACAAGTCTACCTGCTGAAAAAATAGTCAAACGAGGTGGTCTCATGTGACCAGATGGTCTATGTGGTGTCATAATTTCTATCAGCCTCAGAGGTGTAGGCTAGGGCATAGGCATCTACACATCATGCCATCTCTGGCCTCAACCCATCAATGCACCTATCAGATCCATAGCCTCCTCCATCGAGGGTATCAACTAAGTGGGATCTGAGAATCTATAAATGGGATGCTCTGTGATTCAAGTAATGAATCCATCTGTAACTCCATCATATGTAACATCTGGGCAGTAGTCCCAGTCTTTGCTGACATAATCGCTATACTTTTGTGTACTCAGAGCATAAGATAACCATGTTTTCCATCCAAGCCCTATCTCTCAGACCAATCAGGCATATGTGGCATAGTCCTATGGGGCATCCTAAATGATACCATACTACAACCACACTCTAGTAATAATAAACCTCTCCAGTACTATGGTGGATCTCCCAATGAGCACTTGGCTCTAAAAGAAATAACTAAACTTCTCTTGGGCAGTAGGCCATGCCTCTATCTACAAGTAGGGTTGCTATATCACATATGTCATATCATCGATGGCATGCCTCCTATACTTCATAATGCCCATGCGCACTTGTGTGACATATCTTGAATAAATATAAATAACATGCTCCTGTGGCTGGTGCTAAGCTTGACATATTGGTCTGCATACTAGGATGTGCTGCCAGGCCCAAATCTGAAGTACTAGTGCACCTGAAGAAAATGAATTTCTCTCCTGATGCACTATGTCATGCATCTTAGAGAACATATGAGCCAACATACACTGATCCCAACCCAACTCAAAAGGAGTGGCCATCAAATGAAAAACCATAGGGGCCCAGCCCATCAATAGACCATTCTTCTGACGGTCAGACATGATAATGCCACCTATCATACCAGCTAGTATACACTCTAATATTTTGGTCTACCCATATCACTAAACTATGGAATCCCATGATATGGACTGGGTTAGTTGGGTATCATCTCCGAAGAGTCTCCTGAAAGTATGTAAACTAGAGTTCCCCAAACTCACATAGTCAGGATGAGGACCATGAAATGGAATGCAGAGTATCTGATGGACATCCTCTAGTGTCACTTTTAGCTCTCCAGTAAGCATATGGAAGGTCTAACTCTCAGAATGAAAGCACTCAATCAATGCAGCCAATAGCCCATGGTTTACCCAAATCTCAGGTAAACAAATCAAGTACTCAAAACCATAGGAAGCTAAATGTACTCTCATAGGATCTGGCAGTGACACAAAGAGTCTTTGAATGACCGGATGTGAAATATGGACATGTACGGTGGGATAGATGACCTACACAGCACAGAAATAGGGAATAGTATCAGTCATTAGCTTGAAAAATAGGCTAAAAGTGTAGAAATACAAAAGTTGAACACTTTAGAAGGTACATTAAATGCTACGAAATTGGCCTATGAAATCAAAAAATTCAAAAATTTGACCTGAAAGGATGATTTTAGCTCACTATTTTCTATACAATAATACAGTCTGGTATCAAAACTTGTACAAGTTTCAGCAAGGTCCCATATGACAGTTCATGGATATACGCCAATGCATATGTTCTCGTACAACAACTGGGGGACCCGACAAAATATCATACGACTCTTGGGTCCCTCTCATACGAGTTTACAATGGTTCTAGGATGACACTCTACAAAAAATTCAAAAGTTGTAGGAGTCCAAGTGGACTGTCGTACAAATTTCTATGCTAACAAAATTCAAAAATTCCTAACGTACAAAAAATGATCTAAAAAGCTTGAAATATGCAAAATTTTGAATTTACAAAGAGGCATAGAGGTCCACTTACCAGATGTCTGTATTGCGGAGGTCTCTGATGTCACCGGCTACACTCAAATCAGTGTGAGGAAATAGGAACCTTCATCTTGACCATTTTTTCACTCGGAGGGCTCTACAAGTTTTACAAAAGACAAAATGGAATAATGAATTGAAAATGACCCTTTTGGCCCTTATATAGCTTTTTGACCTAATTTTTCAAAGTGCTCCATTTTCCATGAAAATTGCACCCCTGGCTAATTTCGACATTCTAAACCCATTTTCAGGATCGAAATCAAAATTTGAGATCATTTACTATGTCAAAATAGCGATTTCAAATTTTCAGACCCAGGACAGCTGATTGCTTGCATAATCGACCTTCTAAACATCACAGAAATCCACAATTCAACTTAACTGATTATCTTACATCAAACTATCAAAATTTCAACTTGGTCAACCATGGTCAACTCATAGTCAAACCTGTAATACCCCAAAATTGGCACCTATTTAATTTCATCAATTTTGGTGCATTATCTCGATTTTACGTCACCAAAGTCCTAGTTCCCTAGGCAATTTTATCTCTCCTATCTGACTTAATTTGACTTGATGTCAATTGCAAAGACCATAAATTGCAATAATCAAATACTAAATTAATTCCTAAGTCTCTTTGACTTTATTAGCTAAATTATCTCTATGATACATTAATTTAATTGTAAAGTCCTATGTGCTTTCTAATTAAATTAAAAATCTACCCTCTTTAGCTAATTACCCTTGAAAGGAATTAATAAATATTTAGTTAATTGAATGGACACCTCTTTATTTGAATTTAATAATTCAAATTACTCAAAAGGTCACCTCCCACATGTGGCAAATTCCATTCTTTTAATTAAATAATTCATTGTATTTTTGTCTCAATTAGGAATGAAGAGTCCACCATTTCGAATCAAGAAACTCTTCATTCCTCTTCTGGCTTGGTCTATTTAATGAACCTCTTTTTCTCATTCAAGAGAGCAATTTTGGAGAGCATCCTTACTATAGCATTTTTTAGTCTCATATCTCATTGTTTTCAAAGATTTTTATTGCATTTATTAGATTAATATCTCATTATTAGTATAATCTTTGCATCACATTTTAGACTAAATTTGCTTATTTGTTCTTAGTTTAATATCATATTTCTTTCAAGTTCTTAGATTAAATTGCATTTCATCTTTACTTTCAAGTATCTTAGATTAATTGCATCACATTCTAGTTTAATTTCAGCTTTGCATATCTTCATTATAGCTTTCAAATCCTCCATTGTTGAATTGGTCTCCCGGCCGTTGGCTCTCGTTCTGAGAGTATTCAAACACCCCATTCACATAGGAGGCAACAGGTCGCCTCACCATGGAATTTGGATTGAGTTCTTCATACTCTCTCCCGAATTCTATCAAGTGAATAATGACCATGTTGTGTTGTGCCTGATTTAGAGGTCACATTCAGTCACATACATTTTTGGCGCCCACCGTGGGGTAGAAAAGATCAATTTATGGCCTCATTCTTGATTGGTTTTTCAGCTTTAGTGTTGGTTTCATGCCTTGTACGGCCATTTACAGCTTGAAAAACTTTTAATATAGTAATGGATGGATAGAATGATGAATCCTCTTTCTTATGTTTTTTGTTTGGTTGATTTTTATTTAGAAATGAATAAGTTATGATCATTTTGGTGAAATTGGGTATTTGCAGATTTCAGATTCTCTGAATACAGTCAGATTGAAATGTCTAGTGTGGACAAATTATGTAGAGTCAGGATCTCTAATAATATTAATTGGAAAGATACATGAATTAGCTTTCATTTCCTTTTGGTTTGAGTTATTTTTATGCAGATTTGTGAAAGTTATGGGCATTTGAGTGAAAACTGGTTTTTAACAATCTGCATTGGAGTTGCAGGTAATGATTTATTCTTAGAAAATGATTTATGAATGGGAAAAATAAATGGCTTACATATTTGGAAACTAGATTCATTAATAGTTATTGTGAATTTAGTTTGGTTTCATTTTGATTCTTTTTTAGAAAGATATGTGACTCCCTAGGCAGGGCCTGTTGTTTTAAATCTGATTTATGACAGAACAATTGCAGTCTGAAAACATTATTGGTTGAGGAACCAAATGAAATCACAAGACCTTGTAACTTTGGAAAATGGTATTTCTTGATGTTTTCTAAAAACTTTATTCTTTCCAGAAATTTTAATATTGTGATTTTATTGGTCAAATAAATCAATCTTTAAAGACTGTCTTGAAAAAAGCAATGTTACATATCTTACGGTTTGCCATTGATTTATCTTGATTCTATACTTTCGAATGTGTGCTAAATGCTGGATTGCAGATCTTTGGACCTAAGGTGAGTTCTTAAAATCTCTAAAACATTTGACTTTGGGATTAAAATTGAACCTCTCATGTGTTTGGCTTGAGTGTTTACATACTTTCATAGAACACATTTTTTATGCTCTTAATGGGAAATAAAGGAACATAGATTTGCTTTCATACAAGTTTGTGTTTAAGTGCATGCTTGTCTTTTATACCTTAAGTAATTCTTGGTTTCAAATATCAAAATATCTCATTGAGTAATTGAGGGCATGGATTCATTCCTTGTTTACATGAAGAGTTAAATGCACCACTTTGTGGACTCACTTCATGTTTACTTGGAAAGTTAAATATTCCATGATTCAAACCCTCTTGCACTTATGAGTAGTATTGATTAGCAGTCTTAGATTACTTGTGATTGATCTAGATTTCTATCTTGAGTTATTGGACTCGCTAATCCGCCGGCCCCTCATTTCCGCCCTGTGGTTGCAATCCCAGCGCCACATTAAAGGGGAGGGGTCTATAGGAAAGAAGCGTTAATTGTTCCACTTGGCAACCCTTTTGTGCTTTTTGGAACTCACTTGTTTTCTAAGGTGTGGACTCACTTTGAGGTTGTGTGAGGAGTTAAATGCACCACTTTGTGGACTCACCTCACATTTACTTGAAGGGTTAAATGCACCACCTTTAGCTCTTTTCAATACTTTTTGATAGAGAATTACTTACTTTTCATTTTTTTAGAAGGCCTGCTTGGGGATTTCATCACCTCAAGGGACGACCTTAACTCCCGTGTTCCGGTGGAGTATAAATATCGGGAGGTGAATCCAAAGACACCTCTCTTGGGAATGAGTTAGATTTCACTCTTGGCTAAGCCTCAAAGAACTTTATACCTTTGAGAAGTGAAGGAGGAGATTTGGGTTACCGTCTCCCCCCGGCTGTGTGATTTCTAATTCTTCTCATCTACGGATTTGTGCCTCACGTACCTTGCATATATCGAGGACTCCCTTTAGAAAAGCCATGTATATCCTTGTAGACAACTTGCTAGGATGTTGTTGTGTTTTAAGTGCCTGCTAAAACATTCTCAAGAACATACACAAGTTGAGTCCTTAGGGAGTAGAAATACTAAGTCACTATTCCTATTCGTGCGCAAGGTTGCTTTGTCCCTTGCCCATTGCTTGAAGACTGTTTGCTTGAAATCCTTGATTGCTGTCTTATGTGCTTGATCAATGACATAAATCTAATCTGCCTTTTGTCCATGATTTGTTTTTCTATTTTCCTGTCATTCACCGTCAAAAACTAGTTGTCTTGAGTTAGGAATCGATCGATCTTTGCTTTGACTTGTATTGTCTCTCATTAATCTACCTTATCTCATTGTGCTCTTGTACCTTGTGTTGCGATTGTCTTATCTCGGCTGTTCTAGCCATCTCTTTTTGACAATTCGTACCAGGTTCATCTTGCATCTTGGCTGTTCTAGCCATTTATCTCCTTTCATTATCTTTGAGACAGAGTCTAGCTTTATCCCGAATCTTTGCTCGTTACATCTTCGTTTATGACTGTCACGACTTGAAGTGGCAAGACTTATCCCATTCAAAACGTTGATCAAGATCAAAGTAAACCTTGTAATCAAGACATAGGTCATCCTGAATTTTTTATGAAATCTGAACTTCGTGAGGAATTCTCACATTCTTCGTCATTCCAAGAGTATTACAATCCATTGTTTCAGATACAGTCTGACTTATTATTTCAAGAATATTATAACCCATTGTTTGAAGACCAGCAAGACTCTGAAGGGTCACTTTCTAAAATTAAACCTATTGATCCTTTTGAACCTATCAACTCTTTCACGATCTCTCATAATACTACCAACAAGATGGGAGATCCAAAACCTTCAAAGTTGGTTTTCAATCTCAGCTCTAACATGCCAAAACCCTCAAAGTCTATCTTTAATCTTAGCTCTAGCATGCAAACAGTCAATGCCACTGAGAAGGCTACAACAGAAGCTCAACCGCCTTCTAGATTTTCTAGAAACAAACCTTGGATCTCTCATTGTGACATGATCATTGCTCCAGGGAGCGAGGATACTCCTAAACCCAAAACTCCCTTTGTCTTGCGAGGCCCTGCATCTCCCTCTTATAAATCCACACAATCTCTAGCTTGTGCAAACACTATCACTCAATCTCGTGCAAAGATTGTTCTCAAAGGTCCCGAACCTTTGACATCCAGACCAAAACTATCTATGGATAAAGCCCTCACCGAGGAAAATGTCCCCAAAGATCTCGATCTCAATCAGTTCCAATCTATGGTGGGTCATTTAACTTCGCCTCACTATTTGTGCTTTTCCAAAGAAGATGATCACGTGTTGAGCCACCCGCATAATGCTCTCCTGCACACTGAAGCTATGATAGGCCCCAAGAGTATCCCTCCCATCCTCGTTGACAATAGTGCTAGCCAAAATACTTGCTCTGCTAAGATGCTTACCCAAACAACAGACAGCTTTGTTCCTGCCAATAGAGAGTCCATTGAGTTCTATGATGCTAAGCTAAAAGAAATAGAAAAGACCTTGAAGATCAAAGATATTGGCATGGGGGAATATCAGATTGAATCTATCTTGTCTTTGACATCTCTCCCTCCATCTCCACATTCCTATGAGGAATCCTCTGAAGATAGATTTGGTATTGGCTATCAGAGCGATGAGCTTGACCAACCTAGCTATAGCTTTCACTCATGCAAGGATTCAGATAATGAAGAAACACGGATTCAACCTATGACACATGAAAGATCTTTGAATGTTCAAAATTTTGATTCAGACTACCAGAAAGAGTCTTATCTACCTTCTCAAGTGCTTCAGGAACATGATTTTGGTCCTCACCAGGAGGATTTTATACACTCTACTGAACAGATTTCTACTACTGCAGCTACTACTGAATATGTCACTGCCTCTAATGGCACACATACTGACTGGGAGAAACTGTTGGATGCTTCCCTTATCTTTGGTATGCCTCAAGGTATGCCTATTCTAGATTGTTCTACCACTTCTACTGTTGAACAAAATCCTACTACTGCCGATTCCAATGATACACATATTGATTGGGAGCAACTGTTGGATGCTTCCCTTATCTTGGGTATGCCCTGCGGTATGCCTACTCTAGATTGTTCCACCACTTCTTCTATTGAACAAACTCCTACTATTGCCAACTCCAATGGCACACATACTGATTGGGAGAAACTATTGGATGCTTCCCTCCTCTTGGGTATGCCTATTCCAGATTACTCTACTGCTTCTACTACTGAACAAGATCTTGTTGTTGAAGAAACATTTCCTTTGATAGATGATAGTGATGCAGAAAATCTGCCTTCGACTATGTCTCTAGCTGAATGGGACTCCATATCAGATGCTACTATAAAAATACCAGTTGATGCTATGCACCTATATGCTAGTCTTAACAACTCAGAAAGAGGAGAAAGTTATGATCCTCTAGATCAAGCTATTGATGATGATCCTTTCCACCCTCCTATGGAGATCATTCCTATGGATCCTAGGCCATCTACTCCAAGCTATACTCCTACTGCTCCAGCAAATCATGGGTATGTAAGACCCCATTCTGTTACAGCTTCATGGAATATTGGTAGATCCAAAATTGAAATGGTTCCTATTCGTGCACTCTTACCACCTGAAAGGGGACCTGACTCTTGGAATAGACCATCTTGGTTAGGCTCACATAATATTCCTCCAAAATTATCTGACTCTTCTAAGATGACTCACAATCAACAACTCTCTATGGAAGATTAATTTCTTGATCTACCTGATGCATTCATGAATGATGAGGATGATACTGATATATTTGCACTTGAGCCCATCCCATTGACTTTTCTTCCCCCTTCATCTCCTAGAAAAGTGGCTCGTCCACTTCCATTTCCATCTCTCCACCTAAACCAGTCATATAAGCCTTTTTCATCCACAATTCCTGAGTCTTTTGGAAGTAACTTGGATGTGCAACATAAAAATAAAAATAATGAGAATCCACTTATATCTCAAGGTCACCATGTCCCATCTAATCAACATGTGACTATGAGGAAAGGAAAGAAACAGAGGTGTTCAAAAGACCGCAAAGGTCCTCAAAAAGAAGAAGACAATCAAAAGCCAGAAAATAAAATAAAAAATGGATCTCGAAATCCATTCTATAGGCATTGTCATCAAAAGCACCTCAAAGTAAAGAAGAAAAAATTCAAAAGCTATGTGGATTCCAAAGAAAGAAAAAATCAAAGTTGTCATTCGAGCTTCCAAAATTCTCATGCCTCCCTCCATTTCATTGCCCTTGCCTCTCATACTTTACACGCTTCACTCCATCTTGCCTTTTCCCAAAGTGCATATCAGTATCTCCTTATTGCTAATGGCATGACTAAGAAAAATCTAGAATGTACTCTCCCTAAGTGTTTAGAGCGTGGGAAATCTGACAAAGAGTTAAGGTGTGTCCATGAGGATATTTGTGGGTCTCACTTAAGTGATCTTTCCTTGACTATGGATCTCTTGACTGTTGGACACTACTGGTTGGATCTCCTGTTACTGCTACAACATCTGGTTCTGATTCTGCAACTTCTCAGCTGGCTACTACTACAAATGATTGTGTTCTCAGAGATTCCTACTAAAGGAGAGAAACTCAAAGAGCCCATCAACGCTCTTCATCTAAGAAGTTCTACAGCTGACATTCTCAGTATGCTCATGTACATATTTATTGATCCTGAAAAAATCCTAAAAATGGTATATTGCAAAAATCCTAAAAATTGCAAAATGTCCTGAAAAAATGATCATCTTAGTGAAAACCTGGCAAACAGGTGCTTTGATGTATCTATTATCTTGGTGAAAACCTGGTAAACAGGCACCTTGATAATACAAAAAAAAATAGAAAATGTGAAAAATACAAAAAAAAATGAAAAGATAAAAAATACAAAAAAATGAGATATTCAAAAAAATACAAAAAAAAGAGAAAAAAGAGAAAAGTACAAAAAAATTAAAAAAGAGAAAAATGTGCCATTGATGAAAACCTGGTAAACAGGCGTCATGGTAGCAAAAATAGAATCTCTGCCAAGATGGTGAAAACCTGGTAAACAGGCGCCTCTTGTTTTCCTGAAGTAACATCTCATCTCAGCGTCGCTTGGCTCTTAGTTTCCTGCTTTAGTTTCCTTCCTTTCCTGCTTTAGTTTGTTTTCCTGCTTTCCTGCTTTAGTTTGTTTCCTGCTTTGGTTTGCTAGCTCATGCCTTGCTTTCAGTGTCTTCGAGATTTTGCTCGACTCTTCATGGATTGGAACTGGTTCACACTTGGGGGCACCTGCCTGGTCTAGGGGGCATTGTCCTATCGCTTTCAGAAACTCTCTTTTGAGCATTGGTCGCCAGTGGTTCTCACTATGCCTGCCTTCGGATACCTAGCTTTCGTTCGATCTCTCTTCTTCAGGATTTCTCCCTTCTATCAATCACCAGTGATTCTCATTACGTCTGCCTATTGTCATTATCTCATTGAGACTTCAAACGTTATCTTTCTGAATCGACTTCAATCCGCTTGAACATGAACTTAAACTGAAACTCAAACTAAATGTGTGTTTCTTTGAGGCATGTTGAGCTTTGTTTTCTTTGAGTGTTTGTTTGTTTGCTTTCTTTGCTTTCTGCTTGTTGGTTTAGTTCCAATGATTCAAAGAATTCATTTAAGAGGGGTGTCCGTCTGTAAGAGCCTCTATCTCGTATTGGATGGCCATGCGTACCTCGACTCCTTTTATATGGATGCTTTGGTAAAGTTGGTTCTTCTCCTTGTCTTTTGAGTGACTTCTTTCTGCTACTGATGAAATTGCACGCTCGTCCTGTTAAGTGAACGTAAGGGTCACTGCGAGCAATCTTTGGCAAAAGAAAGATCTCTCGTGTGTTTGGTGTGTTTGTTCGCAAGAGACATTCAAGTCATTCTAGAAAATGTTCTTTGATGCTTATGTTAACTTGCTAAATTAAAAGGAATAGGTGTTCAGGTCATTCTGGCTTCTTGTGCCTTAATGCTTACACCTCATTCCGACAAATTTAAGACTTATGTCATATTCATATTCTCATGTTGGGGAGAATTTTATGGCATCTTGTGATTGTCCCATGCTTAAAAGAACTCAATGATGATAAATACGATGAGTCCAACAGCCGAGTTTGGAGGATTGCATTTGTTCATCCTAGGCCTGCATTTAGACTTGCATCTTTCATTCTAGGCTTGCATTTGGAGCCCTTTCTTGTTGCTCTCTTGATTGCTTTCTTCTAGATCTGCTCATCAAAGGTTCTCATCTTTTGTCCCAGTCTCATCTTGGCTGCATCCTTTTTCGGGATCGAAATTGAAATCTGACATCTCTAAGTGGCTCAAAATCGCATTTTAAATATTGGATGCCTTCTGGATCAAATGCTTGTGTAGTCAGCCTTCTGGTGTCATCTTCCTACCAGATCCTGATCTTTGCATCATGTTCTCAAATCTTTGCTTCTTTTCATCAAGTCAACCCTAGTCAAAATTTGGTCAACTATGGTCAAACTTGGTCAACAGGACCTCTGCTTTGCTCCAATTCACTTTTGCAGCTTCGCGAATCTAGTCTAATTGCTTTTTCTCTGCAATCTCTTGTTGTTTATCATCTTTCTGACATGTCATCTTTCAATTTTTCTCCCGAGGGGGCAGGATGATTACATCATTTGAAACTTGTCGAATCTATTATTGAATCAGTCTGATTTGAATCATCAGTTCTCATTGCTAGGGGCATCTTCATGCCTCACATCTTGTTATCTGGAAATCTATCTCTTAGGTATCTGAGCAATCTAACTCAGATCCTCGAGGATCATTCTTCGTTCTGGAGATGGTTCTTGAAATCTTTTGGGTATTGGGGCAATCTAACCCTAATTCCTGGGAGTCAATCTTTGTTCTGGAGATGACTCTCGAAATCTCTTTTAGACCGTTATCTGGGAAATCTAACCTGGGTCTCGGAGGACTAAGCTTCGTATTGGGGCAATCTAACCCTAATTCGGAGATAGTCCTAAATCTGCATCTTCATCAATTGGCATTGGGGCAATCTAACCCTGATTCTGGTTCTCTTCTAAGATCGTTGTCTTCGCAATCTAACTTAGACTTCGAAAAATTCATGCTTTGATCTGCTTTCATCTGTCACTTCAGACTATTCTTTGAATCAACGCACTGTTCGCACATCAATTCAAAGAGGGGCAAATGTAATACCCCAAAATTGGCACCTATTTAATTTCATCAATTTTGGTGCATTATCTCGATTTTACGTCACCAAAGTCCTAGTTCCCTAGGCAATTTTATCTCTCCTATCTGACTTAATTTGACTTGATGTCAATTGCAAAGACCATAAATTGCAATAATCAAATACTAAATTAATTCCTAAGTCTCTTTGACTTTATTAGCTAAATTATCTCTATGATACATTAATTTAATTGTAAAGTCCTATGTGCCTTCTAATTAAATTAAAAATCTACCCTCTTTAGCTAATTACCCTTGAAAGGAATTAATAAATATTTAGTTAATTGAATGGACACCTCTTTATTTGAATTTAATAATTCAAATTACTCAAAAGGTCACCTCCCACATGTGGCAAATTCCATTCTTTTAATTAAATAATTCATTGTATTTTTGTCTCAATTAGGAATGAAGAGTCCACCGTTTCGAATCAAGAAACTCTTCATTCCTCTTCTGGCTTGGTCTATTTAATGAACCTCTTTTTCTCATTCAAGAGAGCAATTTTGGAGAGCATCCTTACTATAGCATTTTTTAGTCTCATATCTCATTGTTTTCAAAGATTTTTATTGCATTTATTAGATTAATATCTCATTATTAGTATAATCTTTGCATCACATTTTAGACTAAATTTGCTTATTTGTTCTTAGTTTAATATCATATTTCTTTCAAGTTCTTAGATTAAATTGCATTTCATCTTTACTTTCAAGTATCTTAGATTAATTGCATCACATTCTAGTTTAATTTCAGCTTTGCATATCTTCATTATAGCTTTCAAATCCTCCATTGTTGAATTGGTCTCCCGGCTGTTGGCTCTCGTTCTGAGAGTATTCAAACACCCCATTCACATAGGAGGCAACAGGTCGCCTCACCATGGAATTTGGATTGAGTTCTTCATACTCTCTCCCGAATTCTATCAAGTGAATAATGACCATGTTGTGTTGTGCCTGATTTAGAGGTCACATTCAGTCACATACAAAACCTAGTCAAAATTGGTCTCCAGGACCTCTAAACGATGCAGAACATGTTCTCAGACATGTACAACCGATTCTCAAATCAATTAACATGCTTCTAAACTATTCAACGCTGAGTTTTCTTGTTAGATTTCAATTGTCATCTTGAAGGAGGCATGGTATTGCACATCAATCAGATCTGTAAACTAGATCTTCTCTCAGTAATCAAGACAACAACCACGTCTAGTTGTTGATTCATCAAAAGACCTTGTTGCTTGGGGCACATCACTTGGGGCATATCAGATTCCTCAAGATCCATATCAATCTGGTATCCTAAACTATCTTGTAAACTATATTAGCTTTTCATAATCATCAGTTCATTAGTGTTATTTCCTTGGTTCTTCATAATTGAAGGGTTCAGATGTGATACCACTACGATTCCTTTGGACAATCAAGTCTAGAGTCAGGTCACTCACTTCTTCATAATATAAGGTTTAGAATCAGGCATTTTGATACTTTTTCATAATCACCGGTTCATTATTGCTATAGTTGACATCATCACGATTCTTGGTCAACCAGGACTTGAATTAGCATTTCCAATCTTTCAATCAGTTTCTGTCTTGAAATCGGTTCATCTCTCAAACCAATTTCAATATAAAAAATAGACTAATCTTTGAACCACTGTGCCTTGCACAGTAATTCAAAGAGGGGCAAAATGTAACACCCCAAAAATGGGCTATAGGTTCATTAACCTCCTACATCCTCAAATCGAATGAAATCGATATCAAAGTCCTAACCTAAGGCACATCTGCACATCAGTTTATCAAAACCCAATCGATTATCCCGATTCTGCATTGGAGGAATATTCCTTTAAATATTCCTAATTTATCCTAATTACTTTTGATTTAATAATTATTTGGTGATAAATGCGATTATTTATCCTAAAGTTTGATTAATTGAATATTTAATTAATTAAGTTTAATACTACCACTTAATTATTTAATTAGATTTAATTACATTTATTCCTAAATTATATTATTTAATTTTGACAATAAATCAAAAATCTTATGACTAACTGATTAAATTCTTATTTAATTAATTAATGTCAATTGTCAATATTTAATGATATAGTTTTTGAATAAAGTTTGATTAAATAATTGATTAACCCATAAATCAGTTATTTTAATTTGAAAATCATTTAAGTTGAAGATAAATCACTTTATTCATTTAATTAATTCATAATTATCTATGCACATTTGAAAGAGCAGTTAAACTTTAAATCATAAAATTAATTCAAGTTGTTATCTTTTGGAAACTCAACATTTGCTTTGAGTTGAAAATTGATCTAAACTTCTAATTTGAGTTAAAAAGTTATTTTTGCATGATTTTGTGAGTTCATCTATTTCTAATTCCTTGTTGACTCAAAAATCAACCTGAGTTTATTAAGAGTGATTTATGAATTTTCTCAATGCATCCTCAAACCCTAGATTTCTATAAAATCAAGGCTCAGCTCTTCACAAATCATCTCTTGAATTTGCACAATTACTCTGGCAAAATTGCATACAAAGAATCAAGCTTTTGCAATAGTCAACTTTGTGAGATCATTCATAGTTTTCATAGCATTCATTCAATTCATGTCATTTTTAGATTCAATTTGCATATCATTTCAATTTCATTCTAGATCAGATTCATTCAGTTTTTCATCCTATTGCATACAAAATTCAAAAAAATAGATTAATCTACATTCATACAATTTTTCATCTTTTGCATTCAAATCCTTCGTTTAGGTGTTGCATTGTCACTGATCTCAGTCTAATCTGAGAATACCATACTCGCACCTACTAGAAGGCAGTAAATTTCCTGGTTAGCTTAGTTTCAATTACTTGCAGATTTTGATTTTGCTAACCTCTAATGTTTTACTGAAGTGTTGTGTCCACAACTAGGTACAATTTTCACACACACATTTCCAACAATGGGCATTTGATCTTATAAGGGCTATACATCCTCAATCTTCTAGTGGACATACCCATATCATTACAACTATAGACTATTTCAAAAAATGGGTAGAAGTAGTTCCTTTGACTCAAGCAACCGGCAAACAAATTTCAATGTTCATTTTGAACTATATCATTTATTGGTATGGAATTCCACATTCAATAGTCACAGATAATGGGGGTCAATTCAAGAACAAGGACCTAGACTCCTTATGCTCAAAATTCATGATAAGACAATATTGGTCCTCCATTTATTATCCTCAAGGGAATAGACAAGCAGAGGCATCCAACAAAAAATTGTTGAAAATTCTACATCGCACAGTTAATAAAATAGGAAGAGACTAGCATCTCATGATCAATCTATCTCTTTGAGCTTACAGAAAAAGTATCAAAACACCCACTAGGGCTACACCATTCACTTTAGTTTATGGGTTTGAAGTGGTACTACCTATTGAGGTTGAAATCCCATCACTAAGAATCAGAATGCATGGTCTCGTAACTAATGATGACTATAGAGTGTCTAGGTTGCAAGAACTTGAACTACTAGATCAGTGCAGACAAGCAGCATATGATCATCTCAAAGTGTATTAGAAAAGAATGTCTAGAAGCTACAACAAGAATGTCAGACACAAAGAATTTCAAGTTGGCGATCTAGTCTTGAGAGAGAATCCTAAAAATTAATCACATCGAGAACGCAAGGGGAAGTTTGAACCCAACTGGCTAGGTCCCTTTGTTATCACTACTACTTTTGGCTCTAGAGCCTATCAACTCTCAATGACTGATGGAGAATAGCTCTGAGAACCAATCAACATTCTCCATCTGAAGAAATTCTACGCCTAAGGCATTCAGTCTATGGTAAAATATCCTTAAAAAAATTAGAAAAAGTCCTAAAAAAATGATCATCCTAGTGAAAACCTAGCAAATAGGTGCCTTGATGGATCATAGAAAAAATACAAAAAAATGAGAAAAAGAAAAAGTGCCTTGGTGAAAACCTGGAAATAGGTGCCTTGGTAGCAAAAATAGAATCTCCACCAAGATGGTGAAAACCTAGCAAATGGGCACCACTTGTTCAAAATGCTCCATCTATTAGCGCAATCTTGGTATTTCCCAGCTTTTAGTCTACTTTAGTCTGTATATATCCTTGTTTTCAATAAATTCAGTCAGCAAAAGAGTCGATATCCTATCAATGTTCAAACTTCAGGGCAATAAATGTCATATCCTATAGCCCTCAGTACCTCAAACGTGTCATATCCAGTCCAAAGTCCTTTGAAGCTACATTCAATTCAGTCAGTCAGTCTCCTCACCAAAAAGGATTTTGCATCTACAAAAACACAAACAAACATCAATGCAAACCAAAAACAATCTTTGCTTCACTTCTTTTATCTCCTTGTATGCTTACTTTACATATTCACATTGAGATTTTTGCATATTGTGTCCTTTCGAGCTCTTCAATGATGTCCTTTATAGGATTTAGAGAGTGATGACTGGGGGCATAATCTTTTCTTTTTTTTCTTCTTTGAGTGAAAATATAATAAATTTGGAAATTCTAGATTGAATTGGTGTCCACTATAAGTGCCTCCATCACATATTGGATGGCCATGTGTACCTCGACCATCGATACCCAGATGCTTCAAGGAAGTTTGATCTATCTTATATCTTTTTGGAATGGTTTCTCAATCCTACTGTGAACGACTATTATCCAAGGATGTGAACAATAAAGGGTCATTGTGGGTAATTCACATTGGAAATAGAATGAATTTTACAATTATTTGGCATATTTTTTTTGTAAGGCGTATTCAAGTCATCACAATGTTTATGTTTTGATGCTTATACAAATTGCTATATCAATATGGACATGATATTCAAGTCATCCTAGCATTTGTGCCTTGGTGCTTATATCAAATCTGACATTACGAAAACAAACTCAATATTCATATGTCCATGATTGTCTAGCCAGTGGGCATTGTATTGACTTTGACACAAAAATCAATATTCATATGTTCATAGTTTTCTAACTAGTGGATGTTGTATTGATTTATCTCGTTACCTAAAAAAATATTCAGTGATGAAAATGACCGACACATGATCAGTGACTAGGTCCTCGGTCTTAGGTTTGCATTTCATTTTGCACTTTGCATGATTGCATTTATCTCATGATTTCCAAATCAGCTTGACACTTAAATGATTCTTTAAAACAATGCTTAACATGACACAAAGACTGAGTCTCACATGAAGGTCTCTTCACAGATCTTTAAGCAATAACCATCTTGGGTTAAACATCCTTTTTGACAAATGACCGAGTACTTGTCTTCATCAATACCTGCAAAATATATCATGTGTATCACTGCATTTGCATTACATATCATAAACATTACACTACATTTGTTGCATTACATACATGTACATCCATAAAGCATAAACAAATCATACATTTCCATAATCCATAACCATTGCATTACATAAACCATACATTTGAAAGAAACCATTACATTGCATATGCCATACATTCTACACTACTAAAAGTATCTTTACATCACATCATATCATCATACACAAAATGACAAGTACACATGAAGTCATAACCAAAAATTGATCTCATATATATCATAAACCTTGGAATAGTCAGGGGTGCACTAATGGTGCAGTATACAAAAGAATGAGCCCATATGAGCTATCAGATCATATCAATGTGTATGGACAAAATGACAAAAATGATTAGAATACTAAGACAGATCAGTTGTTTGCCTACTCCTTTGCATCTGGTGGGAGTGGTGGAGGTGCATCTGGTGGTGGATCAGCCCACGGTGCTCTAGCTCCCTCCGACGCACTCATGTATTGAGAGTAGGTAGGCACTCTTTGTGTAACAAGAACAATAGCATAGTATGTAGAAACATAATAAGCAGACTATGCAATATGATGTGTGACCTCTTCCTACAACCGTCTGACATCTGCCTCTTGCTCTAACTACTGCCTCTTAGACTCCTTGAGTTGTATCTCAAGTGTGGCACTCTATAATCTCAAGTCTCTAATCTACAACCTGAGTCACCTAATAATATCCTGAGGAGTCTGCCTCAATCCAGGATCTACATTTGTAGCTGACATATCTATATCCTCTATTGGCTGATCAGCAGCCTCTACTCTATGCACCTTGTGGTGTCTAACCTTAGCTCCTAAATCAAAATCAGGATTAGCCTATGTAGCATCAACATCACCACCTACATCCTATTGTGCACCTAAGACCTCATCTACACTTCCAATGCTACCTAAATAACCACCCTCTCCTCTAGTAGATCTCCTCTAAAGAATTGCAGGTCTACCTACTGTAGAACTCTAAGGGCGTGGTGGTCTCATATGTCTAGCTGGTCTCTGTGGAGGAACAATGGCTCTAGGTTTTGGTGGTGTAGGTTGTAACACCAAAATTTGTACATCTCGACATCTCTAGCCTCTGCCCATAGGGGCACCTATAACATCTACTACCTCCTCCATGGTTGAAATCAGCTCTATAGGATCTAAGAATCTAAGCATAGGATGCTCCACCAACCAAGCAATGAAAGCATAAGTAACCCCGACATCAGCTACCTAATGCCTATAGTCCCACTCTCTCAGCACATATCCTATATACTCCTAACTACAAAGAGCATAAGATAATTGAGCTATGCATCCCAATCCCAGCTCTCAGACAAATCATGCATCTGAGGCATACTCCTACGGTGCATCCTGAATGATGCCATACTACCTCCACACCCATGTAATGATGAAACGCTCAAGGACAGTAGTGGATCAACCTATCAACACCCAACTCTAACAAAAGTAATTGAATTGAGAATGAGTAGTTGGCCAAGCCTCCATCTGTAAATATGGCCTCCAGATCACATAGGTCATGTCATCTAAGATACACCTCCAATACTCAGTGATACCCATACGGACCTGTGTAACATATCCAGAATAAACATATATAATGGGCTTCTATGGCTGTCGCTAACTCTTACATATAGGATGACATATCGAGATGTGCTCCCATGCCCAAATTTGTAGAATCAGTGCACCGAAAGCAAAAGATTTGCTCTCATGATACACTATCTCATGCATCTCTAAGAACATATGAGCTAGCATACACTGACCCCATCCGAGCTTAGTAGGATGAGCCATCAACTATGCTACCATCGAGGCCCAGCCCATCAAAAGACCATTTTGCTGACGGTCAAACATGATGATCCCACTGATCATCCCTGCTATGATACACTCTAGTCTATGGGTCTTCCCATATCTCTGTACCAAAGTCTCCTAGGAGATAGACTAAGCTAACTAATCATCATCACCAAACAGTGTCTGAAAGGCAAGAAGACCAGCATTCCCCACACTGACATACTTAGGATGAGGACCATGAAACGGTATGTGTAGAATTCCATACACATCCTCTGGAGTAACGATGATCTCTCCAATAGGAAGATGAAACATCTACATCTCTGAATGAAATCTCTCGATCAACGCAATAAGTAAACCATGGTTCACCCAAATCTCAGGCAAACTTATCAAATACTCAAATCTGCAGGTAGCTAGGTACACTCTGAGAGGGTCAGGTAGTGACATGCAAATTCTCTGGGTCATAGGGTGTGAAATCTAGACATGTACATCAAGATAGATAACCTACACAACACAGAAACAAGGGTACCCTATCAGTAACTTGGTCAAAAATCAGGCTATAAGTACAAAAATTAAAAAATGGAATACTTCAGAAGGGGCATTAAATGCTAAGGAATCAGCCTATGAAATCAAAAAAACAAAAAATTTGACCTAAGAATGAGAAAAAAACTCATTATTTTCCATACGAGTTTTCAGACTAGTGTCAAAACTTGTACGAGTTTCTATAGGCTCACATACGACATTTCATGTATACACAACAATCAGGAGGTTCTCGTACCACATTTGAGGGACTTGACGAAATGTTGTATGATAGATGGGTCCCTCTCATATGAGTTACAGATAGAATGGGGACAACATTCTAAATGCATTTCAAAACTCGTACGAGTCCTAGTGGAGTGTTGTATGAGTTTTCGTGGTAGAAAAATTCAAAAATTCAAAAACATACGAAAAAAATCCTAAAATGCTAAAAACATGGAAAATTTGAATTCACAAAGAGGCACAGAGGTCCACTTACCGGCTTCCCATATTGGGGAGGTCACTGGTATCATCGGTTGTGCTCGAATCGGTGTGAAGAGACTGGTACCTTGTCCATTTTCTCAGAGGGCTCCACAAGGCTCACAAAAGACAAAAGTGAATAATGAAATGAAAATGACCCTTTTGGGCCTTATATAGGTTTTGACCTAATTTTTCAAAGTGCTCCATTTTCCACAAAAATTACACCCCTGGCTAATTTCGACGTTCTGAAGCCATTTTTGGGATCAAAATTGAAATCTAAGATCATTTACTTTGTCAAAAATGTGATTTAAAATTTTTGGACCTAGGACGGTCGATTGCTTGCATAATCGACCTTCAATCATCAAAGAAATCCAAAATTCAACTTAACTGATTATCTAACATCAAACTATTCAAATTTCAACTTGGTCAACCATGGTCAACTCATGGTCAAACCTAGTCAAACTTGGTCTCCATGACCTCTAAACGATGCAGAACACGTCTCCAGATGTCCACAACCACTTCTCAAATCAATTAACATGCTTCTAAACCATTTAACACTAACTTTTCTTGTCAGATTTTGATTTTCATCCTGAAGGGGGCGTGGTATTACACATCAATCAAATTTGTAAATCAATCTTTCTTTTAGTAATCAAGACAACAACCACGTCTAGTTGCTGATTCATCAAAAGACCTCATCGCTTGGGGCACATCACTTGGGGCATATCAGATTTATCAAGATCCATATCAATCTGGTATTCTCTTAATCTTGTAAACTGTATCATCTTTTCGTAACCATCGATTCATTAGTGTTATTTCCTTGGTTCTTCATAACTAAAGGGTTCAAATTTGGCATCCTTTTGATTCCTTTGGACAATCAGGTATGGAGTCAAGACAACCATTTCTTCATAATCATAAGGTTCAGAATCAAGTGTTTTGATACTTTTTTGTAATCATCAGTTCATTGTTTCTATAGTTGACATCATCTTGATTTTTGGTCAATCAAGACCAAAATCAACATCTTCAAATCTTTCAATCGGTTTCTATCTTGGAATTGGTTAATCTTTCAGAACTAGTTTCATCAGCAAAAATAGATTAATCTTTGAACCACTACGCTTCGCACAGTAATTCAAAGAGGGGCAAAATGTAATACCCCAAAAATGGGCTATAGGATCATTAACCTCCTACATCAAAAAATTGATCAAAATTGACACCAAAGTCCTAACCTAAGGCACATCTGCACATCAGTTCATCAAAACCCTAATTTTAATCTTAATTCTGCATCGGGGAATATTCCTTGGATATTCCTAATTATCATAATTATCTTTAATTGAATATTATTTGGTGATAAATGTCATTATTTATCCTAAAGTTGATTAATTGAATATTTTGAATATTTAATCAATTAATTTAATTATGTCACTTAATTAATTTAATTAGAATTAATTATATTTATTCCTAATTAATATTATTTAATTTTGACAATAAATCAAAAATCCTAAGAATTATTGATTGAATTCTTATTTAATTAATTAAATCAAATTATCAAATTTAATAATATAGTTTTGGAATAAAGTTTGATTTAATAATTGATTAACCCATAAATCAATTGTTTCAATTCAAAATTAGTTAAGTTGAGAATAAATCACTTTATTTTTAAATTAATTCATATTAAATCATGCACAATGAGAAAAGTAGTCAACTTTAAATCAATTATCAATTTCAATTTGTTAACTTTCTAAACTCGACATCTGATTGTGAGTTGAAAAAGTGAACTAAACTCTATTTTGAGTCAAAAAGTGCTTTTGCATGATTTTATGAGTTGATCTATCCTTAATTTCTTGTTAACTCAAAAATCAACCTAAGTTTATCAAGAGTGATTTATGGCTTTTCTCAATGCATCCTCAAGCCCTGGGTTTCTATAAAAATAAGGCTCAGCTCTTCACAAAAGGACCCTCGAATTTGCATACTTACTCAGGCGAATTTATTTCTGAAGAATCAAGCTATTGCAAACAAGGAGATTGTGAGATTTTTGTTATTGTTTTTTAAGCATTCATAGCATATCATTGTTAGATCAATTTGTATATCATTCCAATTCATTCTAGATTAGTTTCATATCAAGTTTTTCATCTTATTGGACAGAAAATACAAAAATCTAGATTAATTTGCATCCATCTTTCATCAGTTAAATCCTTTGTTTAGGTGTTGCATGGTCACTAATCTCGGTCTAATATGAGAATACCATACTCGCACCTACTAGAAGGTAGTAAATCACCTGGTTAGCTTAGTTTCATTTATCTACAAATTTCTTTGATTTGATAACCTCTAATGTTTTACTGAAGTGTTGTATCCATGGCTAGGTACAAATTTCACACACACACCCCCATCCCTGACTCTTCTCATTAGAGGACTGAGCATAAGATGTAAACTTTTTAGCAATACCCTACTATCACCTGAATTGACAACATACTCTAGTGATGGAGAATCTCTCAACCACTAGATCTGAATGACCTATTAGAATCTTGTTGTACAACATGTAGCATAGCTCTCTCTAAGAATCTGACCATTTCTCTATCTCAACATAAGGTTTCCAGACAACTATAGATAAATCATCCAACTAGTGCCTCCAAAAAGAAACCTTTCCCAAATTGGGTTGATGAACATATCTAGTATACTGATAAATATATTGATGTTCTACCTCGTGAGAAACCTCTATCATTGGTCAAGCAATGGGGAGGTGATTCCATGCCCAAATATGTAATACAAGGACCCTAGCATCCATGGTCCTCCCTCAGCGATATACCACCTCATGTAAATCTTTATATATATGACATAAAAGGTAGGCACCCCAAGAAAATTTCTTAGGGGTGATCAACATCTCTAGCAAAATATGGCCCCAACTGCACAAAAATATTAACTAACTCTGATCAGGAATCAATATACATCCAATTAAACTTGAAATAACACAAGGAAGTGGATAATCTATAGCATAATGAGTCATCATGTGATCCCATGTAA
This sequence comes from Chamaecyparis obtusa, assembly GCA_027943335.1. NCBI lineage: Eukaryota > Viridiplantae > Streptophyta > Pinopsida > Cupressales > Cupressaceae > Chamaecyparis > Chamaecyparis obtusa. The sequence continues at coordinate 356,106 of BSBK01001713.1, forward strand.
TGTGCCAATCTAGAATGGTAGGATGCAAAAATATGTCTCAAGGTTGTTATGCCTTGAGTAGGCTCCTGATCATAATATATAAGGTCTATAGTAATAGGGATATGGATGATTTGATAAAAGCCATCTAGGATCATGGTAATCTCACTAGTAGGTAGGTGAAAGGTATTATGCTCATAATGGAACTACTCAACCAATGTTGTCAATAATGCATGATTAACCTGAATTGGGTATCCTTGTGAGCCTGCAGAGCCCACACTAATCCAGAATGGCTCTCTCTTGGTCAAAAAGATTTCAGACCAAGTGCATCATCTAAGGATACGCACACCAGAATTGAGGATATGCTAGCTGCACCTACAAAATGAAACAAAAGTTTATCATTATGAGACTAAAATGAGAAATCTAAGTGTGAATCAAATAAGTAAAGCATCTACACATGTCAAGGATCAAGTAAACAAGTCAAGTAGCAAGCTACATAATCAAAAAACTTCGTAAAGTATATAAAAATCAACATTATTTTTAATACAATAAAAGGCAGAGACACCATATTATCGTATAATAATTTTTACATGATGATATGATAAAAGAGTCCAATGCAATGAAAGGAACAAATCCATACAATACAAGGGGAAAAGTTGGAAAAGTTCATATGAATGGAGGGTACCCATAAAATGATAAAAACTATCAGCCATTACAATAAAGTATTTTTTAGCATATTATCATTGAGAAAATTCAGCAAAAGTATGATAATCCATTTTCATTGTATGATGACCCGACATGAACTACCAAAAACATAATTTTTTTTGACAAAATCAAATGAAATTTGCAAAAACAAGCTTTGGAATCAATGGATCATTGGTGGTCCATAGTTACAAGGTTGGTTATGGCATCTTTGGAACTTGAATCGGTTCTTCTCAACAAGCAATACCATTTTATCTCACAGGAGGGCTCGAACATCCTCAGAATAGTGAAAGTGAAAATGAAATGAAAGACCCCTCAAGGCCCTTTTATACCAATTTACCTTAATTTTCAAAATCCTCCAATTGACTTGAAATTGACCCCCTTACCTAATTTGGACATCCTGAATCCATTTTTGGGAGTGTAGTGGAATCTTGAGATCAAATTCCTAATCAAAACACTTAATCAACTTTTGGTCAAATGTAGTTGACCATTGGGGCAATCAAGCTCATTGACATAAATCGGTCAAGAAGCTACGTAAATCAACACCAAATCAATTTAATAATGTTAGTCCAACATGATCAAACCCTGGTCAAAGTAAGTTAAAATATAGTCAAACTTTGGTCAAACTTAACCTAAATTACCTAAATCAAACCCGAAACTCATTTGAAGTCATCTAAAATCTCATCAAAAGCATATCAAATGATTTCAACATATTTTCTAATCAAAATATAATGCTTCTCATCAATCAAATCAGTCAAAATATATGTGGTATCTTTTCCATACTTTGATTTCACTCTCAAGGGAGCAACATCATTATATCATCAAGTTGACAATCAAATTACAACAATCAAATCAAGCAAGACCTCATTGCTAGGGGCATCTCCACTTCATAAAAATCCATATTAAGTTGAGGTTCTTCAATCTTTCTGCATGAGTAATTTCATCGCTCCACAATAAATTACTCTGGAAAGCATCTAATTAGGTTCCAACTTAATTAAATTTCTAGGTGTATATCAGATTCATCGCACATAATTAACCTGATATTGTCTTCCTAATTAGTTGATGTAGGAGCATCTTGGGTCCTTGGCAATCATGTGTCACCAAAAAGAATTTGAAGTTTGTCTATGTTGCTCGATTCTTGCTTTGACCGAGTTGGTTGATAGTTGGTCAATTTCCTTTGGTTACTGAGTGTAGTTAGTTATCTCCTGGACAGTCGATTGTTTCACTGACGTTCGAAGTTTCTTGTTTGTTTCTCAGTTATCTTTTCTCACTAGCGAGTTTAGTTTTAGTTTCTATTGAGGCTGATTTGTGCATTCATTTTGGGTCATGGATTTAATGTTGATATCAATCATTGGGAAGTGTGTGGTCCTAGATCTGACTATTTCTTCCATTGATTATGGATTTGAAGGCTGACTCAATTTGTTATCCTCTTGTATAAATGTAGTTATCTATTTAGAGTTTAGGGAGTCATTTTTTTGATAGAAGATAGAAGAGATTAGATGGGAGATTTTTGATAGATCCTGGCATGTTTGAGGAATTTTGTAATTCATTGTAATATTAGGTCGTAACCAGGAAGGCCTTACAGCCTAGCATGTATGATTCTATTCAATGAAAATATTTGAAAGATCTAGCATTCTCCCTCTCACTGTCTTGTTATTTGCTTTTGCATGTGTTGAGCAGGCTTGGATCATTACGGTGTGCCATCCTTTGGTCCCTCTTGACCCCTATCTTGCATTGGGTGGTATCAGAGTGAGGTTAGATCTTGATGTAGGTCTGCAGATCTAGGTTTGTCAATTTCTCTTGAAGCCCTAGTTGATTGTTGTAGGGTAGCAGATTGCAATCTGGCCTGCAATTGTAAAGGGTTGTCAAGAAGGTTCATGGGAGGGGTGATGCAAATCAAAGATTGGCAGATATGTTAAGGTAGATTGCTGCTAGGATAGATGTAATACCCTCTCCAATGATTATAGTTTGACTCTTTGATTTAGACATTTTGAATTATGATGATTAGAACTATATGTTCACATTTATGTTTATGGATGATGATATGCTTATCAGATAGTTAGATACACTCATTTATGATTATTGTTTAATGTTTATTAATCATCTATCTTTATATGTTTATGAGGAAGTAGAGCTAACCCAAGGATTTGAATCTAACCATTACTATCTATGATATCTCATATTTCATATGTGAATGATGTGTTTCATATGTGATTGATGTGTTTTCATGACTCGCTACAACGTCGCAGTTACTCACTTAGTTGAGGTCCACATGATGTATCGGTCTTGGTCATCTGTTTACATATGTATTAGTATGTATCTATGCACATGTATCTCTTCTCGGTGATGCAGGCTTGGAGGTACTAGGCATCGTCTCCACTTGGTCTCACAAGTCTGAGCGAGCCCTCAAAAATCCTTGATCATTTTTGTTGTTATGGAGATATCACCAAGGTTCCATGAGAAGGAACTCTACCTCTGACCCTTTTTAATCCTTAGATGGGAAGTTCTTGAGTCAGTCTCCTGTATGGATGACACATCTTTGTTTATTGGATTTTGTGGATTTGTTTCTTACTTTTCTGAGAGATTTATGTTATGATTGGTATAATGTGTGTTAAGAAATCTTTTATTTATGATAGTAAATATATCCATATATAGATGCATGTATATATTATATATATATACGTATATCATGATTATATTATATGAAATGTGAATTAGTATTTGACTTAAATAATAATGTATTTGATTAAAATAAGAATATTTGAACAATAAAATAAATATTTATAATATTAGTAGTAATATGTCTTACTATGGTATATGTACACATAAGCATATGGGTGCACACATATGCCTATGATTACATATATATTTATATAATTACATGTGTAAAGGAAATTATTATAAGATAATAATGAAACTATGTTATTTTCATGGATGGTAAATATGTTTGGTAAATTCTATTACCTTAGTTAAGTAACTTAGTAAATTTATTCTTAAAATTAAATTATCTATTGTCTTCCTTGAATTAAGGAGACATAAATCTAAAAATATTATTAATATTATTTATCCCTTCAAAGGAATAGATCTACTAATTATATTTATCCTAAACAATTAACTAATAGATAGTTGGGATAGTTGCATCGGTTGATTTTCCCGTGCAACTACTCCCTCCAATCTATTTACAGGTTATATTCATGTGTGAGAGGGGAGTGAATATAGGAAATTGGATTTGAGGAGAGGCCGTATTTTTTGGATAGAATAAGAAAGCTATAGTTTTGAGAAGAAAGAATTTATTATTCTCTGAGAGGATCATGAATTAGATTGCTTCTTGAAGAGGCTGGAGTTTGTTTGCAGAAGGAGTCTGAAGAAGTGATTGAATTAGGCTGAGGCCGCTTGGATCTTCCTCTCCCCAACAATTATTGCTTCATAGGAGTCCAAGTAGGATCTATCTTGGAGATGATCCTTCTATTTGTTTATTTGTCTACATTTATATTATTGTCTTCTATGTGTTTTCTATCTAAAAGAGGAATTATGTTGTTATACTATGTGAGAAAGGATTTCTATGTTAATTTATTGTTAATTTGTGTAATTTAATAATTTGATTTTATTGAGCACTTTTTGTTTATGTTTTAGATATTGTAATGAATTTCCTTTCAGATTAAATAATTGAGTTTTGTTGCAGAGAAATCTGCTCGCACTTGGTTATGATATTCTAAAAATTAATTCCATATTTTTCTTCTCCACATTCTCCCCTTTCTGAAACATATTTAAGTTTTTAATTTGGTTAACGTATGTGAAAGTTATAGCTATTTTAAGTCAGTGTTATTTTATTGAAATGTATAAGCAGCTAGATATTTAACTTTGTCTGTTAGAAATTTTTAAGTTTAACAATTATCACAAATTTTAATGGAGTATGAATATTTAGAAACACGGTTATTTTATTTAATATAAATTAACACTAGATAAAAAGAAATATTATCTTTTGGATATTTACAAATGACTTGGCATAATAAGAAGGTGCTAGAATATATATATGCAATAGCGGTATTGGTTGATTTTGAATTTTATTTCTTTAAGTGAAATAAAAAAATTTCTATTAATAAGAATTATAGATATATAGTTATAAAATTATTATTTTATTTATATGATCAATAATTTTCAAACTAAAATAATGAGGAAATCCTATGTCTTGAGGCTTTGCTTATCTCATAAGTTTAGAAAGATAATCTTTTAAGTCATCTCTTAAGAATTTGAAAGTTATTTGAAGCTAATCTCTTCAGTAATGACTTGTGCTAATAAATTGATTCCACCTTAAAACTATTAATTTTTAACTATTTTAGTTTTGTAACTAATGTCCACATATTGGTTACTATATAGTTTAAAGAATATTCCTTTCATGAATATGGTAAATAATCTATTTAGTACACTCACTTGTTATATTATAATGGAAATTTATTTGTCATTCATTTTTTAATGCCTTATAGAATAGTCATATTTATTGAATTATTATTTTGATAGGTTTTCTAAGTTCACACTATTATGAAAAAAAAAATTATTACCAATGGTGAATCTTGCAAAGATATTGACTTTATTTTTAATTATATAAGAAATTAATATTAGAATTATAATAAAAAGGTTGGACAAACCTCCCTTGTATCTTTCTTGTTTATCCTATAAGCTATGATTCAGGATTGGTACTTTATAAACTAGATACCTAATAAAGGAAAATGATATATTATTTTATAATAGTATGATTTTAACTCTACCTTGAGTTGTGGAATTAGTATCAGGTTATGGACTAAGTATAGGACTTTATTTAGGTTCCACCTAAGTGGGTGGCAGCTGATGGAAAAAAAATTGTTTAGGGAATAGGGCCCTAGAAAGGGTTGCATACCCACTTTCTTGATTTTATAAATAGATAGTCTAGAATGGGGAGAGTCGAACTACGAAGTCTCTGATCGTGAACGTAGGCAAGGCCATCGATGATGAGCCCCCGAGGCCTAGGTCTAGTCCCTTAGGTTTGTCTTTAAGTTTCTAATGCAATGATTTTATTTCATCTTAATAATGATTCTCATAGCTAAGCTATCAATAAAGAATTTATTTATGATGGAATATATCTAATGTTTGGATCTAGTTGTTTAGACATGTGTGTAGTTACAAGTGTTGGACATGGTGGTCATCATGTAAAAGAAAGTTAGCAATATTCAAGTATGGAAGAATAATAATTTGTTAATTGAGTAGGACAAGTAGTATAATCTCTTTATTCTCTTGACTTCTAGTAACATTAAATAAATCAAATTAGATTATGTTATGCTACTTTATTAAAAATATATATATTGTGTATGACTTAATGAGTATAATGTCCTTGATCCAAGGGTTCCTTGGCAAGGCATTACATCTGGTATCAAAGCACTAAGTTTCCACACTGGGAACTCTGGGACTCTTAGCTCACTTATTGCTCAGTATTTGGCATAGTTTTATTTTGATTTTATCATTGTATTAGTAAGATAGGATCCTAGATATAAGAACTATGTTCTTGGTATTCATGCTATATTGTTTTATAAAAGTGTACCCATTCTTCTATGATTAGGTTGTCTCACATCGATTACTTATATTTTTCTTTCTATAATTAATGAATGAGTCTCCTAAGTACTTTCATAGATAGTGGATATCTTTCTAATAAATAAATGTTAATGAATACCTCATACTTTTATGTCACCTTCTTGTTGTACTCCTGGAAAGACTCAAATTAGTATTATAAGTTATTATGTACCTTAAGTGTTGATAGTAGCTAATCATATCTCCTCTAAAACTTGTCATCATGAGTGCTTGTTATAGTGATTCTAGGTTACTTGATTGATTTGAAAAGACTTCACTCTTTTTTATTATAAATGCTAAATTTACATCATAATAGACATGTCTGATCAATTATTCTAAGTTAATGATGCTTTTACAAGTTGGAATTGAATTACTTGCATTGATAGCAAAAAGTAAGACATCACCATGGCAGTACTCCTTATAGATTCAAAATGAAGAAGTTATGCAAGGATTAAAATATTGCATCTCTCTCCTTCCTTTTCCCTATTTTAGAATAGAATCGAAAAAAAAATCTTTGTACAAAACATGAATTTAGGACCTTATTAATTAGGTTGCAACATTGGAATTCTTGGATAATCCTTTTGGCCATGTTGTTGTTGAAGAATTACAAATAGTGGGGAACATTTGCTAAATTAACATTGTGAGTATTTCTGTTAGAATTTAATCTTTTCTTGGTATATATTTGTATTTAAAGGATAAACCAAAGTATCCTATTGTATTTGTCCTCTAGTCCAGGTGGGAGGTCATGTCATATTTGTAATTTCTTTTATTAAGGAAAATAGATATTCCTCCTTATGAAGAATCCTACACTTGTCTCACACACTAATGAAATGTGGCATACACAGAAATGGGAGTTACATTGTAACTCCTTTCTCTCATCTCTATTAAGAGATGGCTCTCCTTCTCTCATCTCATGAGATTCTTCTTCTTCTTCAACATTGTATGAGCTAAGCTCTCACTCTCTTTCTCTCTCTCTCATTCTTAGGCATTTTTGCCACTTTCATTATATCACGAAGGTTTTTTTATGCTTTTCCCCCTTCAAAATCTTGTCTCCTTTATTGCTTGGATCTTTGGTGAATGCTCCTAGTTTTTTGCATTAATTCATGGTAAATCTTCTTACTCTTATCTCATTGAATTAAACAATTTCCTGTCTCTCTTTATTTTATTATTATTTTAACATGGTATCAGAGTAGATTGGTTTAATCCATTATTGAGTGTACAGGTGAAGGAGCTACCATATCTTGGAGCACTCCAATATTGGAGACTCTTGAGAGAGTTTATTGCTAGTATATAATTTTTTGACTAATCTGATTAAGAGACAAAAAAATTAAAATTTTTTTGGGTTTGGCTGGTTTACCACCAAACCTAGTTTATCTATTGGATACATTATTGATTTGTTTTGTGCAGGTTTGGAGACATTTCAATCTTGGCTCTGTTCTTCATCATTTTTTTTCAAATCTGAGCTCTAATATGTTTAATATTTTCATTGAATATCTTTAATCTAACTCTATTTGCAAGTTTATACTCTGTTCAATCTTTTCTCACCCTTCATTTTTCAGCAGCTCTATCGCTTTGCTATATATCTATATATCTAACATTTTTATTTGTTGCAGGATTTACTTTTTATCTCATATTCAATTTTTTATATTACATCTCTGATTCATGATCCTTGCTTACGTTCATCTCTTGCAGCATCTATTTTATAATATAATCTCTATTTTTTAATCATAGTTATATCTCTACTTTTTTATTATTATTTCAAGTTTTTTTTTAAATCTATTATTTCTGCAGGTTTTCAATCCATTCTTTGTTGCAAGCGTATTCTATGTGATATCTCTGGTTTCTATTTTCTTTTTATATCTCCATCTGTTGTTTTTTATTTCATTTATCTACTTGCAACTCTCTTTTTTTAAAAAAACATCTATTCTGATACACAATCATTTTGTATTCTTTTTTATGGATATATAAGAGCGAATATAAAAAAATCTATGATTTGGGTTTTGTGTAGAACCCTCTGATTTAGCTAATAGGTGAGCAGATTCCCATTTTTTGCCCCATTTAAGAGTAACAAAAGGTTCTTTTAAAAAAATTTTTAATAATTTCTTCATAAATGTGTGTTTCTGGTTTCTAAATGTTTATAGAGTTAAATCACTGTCAGATATAATCTTATGTTTCATATATCTCATTCTCTTAAACAAAAAAATTATTATATTGCCCAGTGTAAATACTTTGTTGTTGAGTTAACCTTTATTGGAAAAGGTTATCTGTAAGTTTTGTTTTTTAATTCTTCTTTATTTTGAGTACGTTGGCTGCAAGACTTGTTATGATTGTTTTGAGCTCATGGTTATTATGCCTGAATATCTCTGTATAAATCAGTTTTAACCATTTCTTTGCAAGCTTATATTAGCTTATTCCTTGTTCTGAGATTCTTTTCTTTGCATGCATATATTAGCTTATTCCTTGGTCTAAGATTCTATTCAGCATTGCTAACTTTAGTTCTAGTTTAGTCATTTCTTTCAATCTTTGACTCAATTCAATATCTTTTTACATTTGTTCATTTAATCTATCTTTCATTAATAATTTGATCAAATCTTTTATTTCATATTAATTTTGGTTATATCTATTTTAATTCCTTTTTACTCTTAGTTTAAAATTTTATTCATTTAATTCTTTAAATAAATTAATCTTATTGTCATATTTAAGTTTTTATTATTAAATTGATAATTCATTAATAAGTTTCATTAATAAATTGTTAAGTTTATTATTAATAAGTTTATTAATTAATTATTAATAAGTTTATTATTAATAAGTTTATTAATTAATTATTAATAAGTTTATTAATTAATTATTAATAAGTTTATTAATTAATTATTAATAAGTGTTATTAATAAATTATTAAGTTTTATTGTTAAAATTAAATTTTTGTGTTTATATAATTTAAAATTTTACGTGTAATAGTTTAATTTTTCTTTCTCACCTTATTTTCTCTAATCAAAATTCTAGTACTGCTTTTAAATTTTCCCTAACTAATATTGTTTCATCATTAATGATCATTTAAATTTAAAATTTAGCTTTTGCAGATATTTGTTTTCTTTGTGGTATCTTAAATTATTGTAATTTTGTTTCATCATGTCTACGTCAATGCCGCAATTTAAACTCACTAGTTCCAATTATACTATTTGGAGGCCACACATGTCTGATTTTTTAAAATCTCAACACCTTTTGGATATTGTGTCTTCACCAAATTTGAAACCAACATCCACCACTCCTCAAGCTAACCAAAATTCCTGGTAGTTGAAAGATGAGGAAGTGTTTGGTCTAATTGGATTCTCATTAAATCCAGATTTATATCATCTTATCTCAGATTGTATTGCAGCTCATCAAGCTTGGCATGTCTTGGAAAACACATTTCAAACTTACAAGAAACCTGTTCCCCTTATTAATCAAGCAAATCAAAACTCTACACTGCACTGTGACATTATGTATCCTTTAAATGATTTTCCTATTTGGGATGGCCCATGTGATGATGTTTGTTTTGGGGATGATCCCCTTGCTTCCTATTTTCCTCATAGAGATAACATGTTACAGGTTGATGATGTTTCTTATACTTCTTTTTCTTTAGAACAAGAAGATGCAATTATTAATACGTTTATCAATGTCACCTTGCCCTTATGTATTACAAGAGATTATGTTCCTATTTGCTCGAAAGTAGATCATGAATTTTGTGACACTCAAATGATTATTATGGAGGACCAACCTCCTTCCCTAAACTCTAATCTTCTTGATGATATTATTGATGGTGATTTTCCTATTTCTATTCTTTATTATGTATCTAGTAATGAATCCATTTGGTTTACAAAACCTCTTTATGATGAAATTACATTTGATGATTCACATTCAGCTTCTACCAATTCAGTTTTAGGAGGAAATCCCAATAATGGGAGATCCCCTCATGGTTCTTGATTTTTTTTAGATTCAAGTGATCTTTCTTGGACAAGTAACAATGAACAATCTCAAATTTTACTTATAGATTTGGGCCTATATCCACAAACACCTACACTCTTGCATTACAAAAATCAAAGGAATACTATTTCAAGATCCAAGCATTTATCATTGCACCATCACCTCATATCAACACAACATAAAGAAAAATAAGTTTTCCTCCTCTACTACAAGAAGGATAATCTAGTTGCAAATTTTTGTAATACCCCAAGTAAAGATTAAAGGGGGGTGTTAGAATTTAATCTTTCCTTGGTATATATTTGTATTTAAAGGATAAACCAAGGTATCCTATTGTATTCATCCTCTAGTCCAAGTGGGAGGACATGTCATATTTTTAATTTCCTTTATTAAAGAAAATAGATATTCCTCCTTATGAGGAATGCTACACTTGTCTCACACACTAGTGAAATGTGGCATACACAAAAATTGGAGTTACATTGTAACTCCTTTCTCTCATCTCTATTAAGAGATGGCTCTCCTTCTCTCATCTCATGAGATTCTTCTTCTTCTTCAACATTGTATGAGCTAAGAGCTCTCTCTCTCTCTCTCTCTCTCTCTCTCATTGTTAGGCATTTTTGCCACTTTCATTATATCACAGGGGCTTTTTTATGCTTTTCCCCCTTCAAAATTTTGTCTCTTTTGTTGCTTGGATCTTTGGTGAATGCTCCTATTTTTTTGCATTAATTCATGGTAAATCTTCTTACTCCTATCTCATTGAATTAAACAATTTCCCGTCTCTCTTTATTTTGTTATTATTTTAACAATTTCTCTTGGGATATATATGAAAATGATAATGTGACATGATGCATGATTTATTTTGTTTTTATAACACATGAATTACATTAGGGTTATTTGATAATAATCACCACAAATTAAAAATAAATATCTCTTCTCTGTTCATGATGAATGACTATCAAATGATGTTATCTATGTAAAGTAAATATATGATTTAATTTGTTGATTTTGGAAATTCTTGGCTAAAGGACTTAATTTCCCAAGGTCCATTTGTGACTATAAGCCTATGTAGGGATTAACCATAGAGATGAAATTAGGAGCTTTCATAATGAAAGGAATATGTGTTCTTTTGGTACAATTATTGAAGGAAGAGCTAGGGTTGATGTAATATTTTCTTTTCTATCTTTCTCAAGTTGTTTGTTCTTGACTTAGTGAATAGGTAATATTTAGATGAAATATGAATGCTATGGTAAGTCTAGTAATGATGTGATTATCCCCCCCAAATTGCAATATTAGGCAATTGAGACTTCAATGTATTTCCTTATCAGTATTGAAGTCATTATGTTAGTGAATACTAGTGTCTTGAAATGTCTATATGGTTTTTTGTGTCTTTATTGGAGGGATTTATCATGTGTAATGGAAGTACCTAGCTAATTCATTTATTTGAAAAGATGATACTTGGTCCACTCTTGGTGTCCCTGATTGGGTGAAAAGTGAATATCCATAATGGTTTATAATGATTAGTTATGAATTTATTATGTGACTAATAAATGTACATAGTACAAGTTAATTGTTTCCCTTCCTTAATTAAAACAAATATGTATTGATTTGATGACTCTTGAAGAAATATAATGTATCATTTCTCTTTGTGCCTTATTTTATATAAGTTAAAGTCATCTTGTAAATAGATATTATTATCTCATATTATGTGAATGGCAGAGATTGATATGTGTACATTGGATATTGGCATATGCCCATGAGGAGGTCAAATGTGATTAAGTATGTCATTGGTATTTTGTTCCAGGTAGAAAAAAAGTGAATTGTGAAAATAAAATAAACTAAAAATTGGAATATATGGATAATATATGATGTTATTGTGTACTTCCTTGTAAATGTGATAAAACTAGTGCTAGTGCTTATGTTGGGTGTTATGTATAACCAGTAATTATTTGAGTTCCATGGAGTGGTGCAATATAAGTGCATGTCCATGAAAGTTATGTTTTGGATAAGGGTACGGGAGAACCATACCATTCATGTGTTTCTTTCTTGTTTGTCACCCTACTAAGTGCCAACCCATGAGTGTTGGTATTTTAGTATGTGGAGGGATAGTAGTGTCACCATTTCCTCATGTAGTTATGTGGTGTACGTATAATGGTGGCATGAAGTGACCTTAACTTCCACTACTCGAGGGAAAAGAGTAATCAATGCTTCCCCTTATGATGAACCTATACATGTGGTTCATAAGTGTTTATCCTAATTTCCATAGTTCTTCAACACAATACCAGTACTTGATATGAGCCTCTATGAGAAGAGATATGATTTATGGATGTGTACATTTCTATGTGGTCCAACATGTGGAGGGAGATTCTTTTAGCTCATGCTGTGATGGATACCATATTCGCACATGTTCTAACATGATGCAATGAATATGATGCCACACCCCACTAATGTTCTAACATAGTGTGAGGTGATGATGTCGTGTTGCTGATGGTAGCAAGCCGAGCCTGAGAACATGATGCCACGTAAATAATTACTTGAAGGTGCAGTATATGTATGTATTTTTTTCCCTACTTAATGCAGAGTGAATTGGTGATGCTTGCATGCTTGTAGAGGGGCACCCATGGATGCTCAATTTTGTAGATGCGGTAGGCATATGGGTGGGCCCTAGCCATGTATACCTCTGGCTATGATGATGATCTATGAGAGACATTGTTATGCAGGGTGTGTCCTATGTGTGCCCACTCCACAAGGAACACTGCCATGCGACATACGACTAGAGTGTGCTTACTCCACTTGGTGTATGGTCATGTCAGGTGGGTTGGCATGCTTATTATGCACCATCCAATGCAAGGGTATTGCTGAGGTGAACCCCCTATGCCATGTGGGTAGTGTTTCTTGGGCCCAACCACATGAAGGGCTATTGCGATAGCTAGACATTGTTCCCTCCTTCCTCGTGATGTGACTAGATATAGTCACACAGTGATGTGATGTGCAATTTATGGTGATTTTTTTTATATTTATTTATGTAGACCAACAATTCTCCCATCTTTTCCTATGATAGTTTAGCCAGGACTTATGAAATTTATCTTGGGTTTAATTTATTGTTGTAATATCTTGGATTCTTCTTATCCTATTGTTGAGATTGATAATTCTATTTCTATTATTTATGAACTTTGGTGGCTAAATTATCTTCTTTTGGAATTTTCTAATGTTGGTCTTGTGTTGTGTTGTGATTCCTCACTAAAGATGCATGAGGTAGACTTGGTGAGTGTATATGAGGAAGTAGACATAGGGAACCCTTGAGGATGGGGTGTGTGTGTGAAAATTGTACCTGATCTGTAGACACAACACTTCAGTAAAGCATTAGAGGTTAGCTAAAATCAAATCGTGCAAAATTAAAATCTAATCTAACCAAGTGATTTACTGCCTTCTAGTAGGTGCAAGATTGATGTTCTCAGATTGTTATCAAGATCAGTGACCTAGATGACACCTAAATGAAGGATTTGAATGCAAAAATGATATGAAATATGAATGCAATTAATCTATTTTTTTAGTATTTTCTATGCAATAATAATGAAAAACTGATATGAATCTATGCTAATATGGAAATTGATCTAACAATGATATGAATCTATGCTAAATGATATGCAATGCTCAAAACTAGAAAGATCTCACAATAGCTTGGATTCACAAAGATGATTCTTCAGACTCCAATTCGACAGCATGAGAATGCAAATTCGTGGATGAATTATGAAGAGTTGAGCCTTGATTTTATAGAAATCTAGGGCTTTGGAGGTGCATGGAAAAAAGCCATAAATCACTCAGATTAACTCAACTTGATTTTTGAGTTATCTGATAATAAAGATAATTTAATTCACAAAAACATACAAAAGCTAAGTTTTAACTCAAAATAGAGTTTAGCTTTAATTGATAATTGATAGTTGTCTGCTTTTATGATTGTGCATGTTTTATTTATGAATTAATTAAATAAATAAAGTGATTTATGCTCAACTTAATTGATTTTTGAAAATAAATAATTGATTTATGGGTTAATCAATTATTTAATCAAACTTTTATTGAAAACTATATTATTAAATAATGACAACTTGCTTTAATTAATTAAATAAGAATTTAATCAATTATTCATAAGATATTAGATTTATTGTCAAAATTAAATAATACAATTAATAATAGATAGAATTAAATTTAATTACACAATTAAGTGGCAAGATATTAAATCTAATTAATTAAATATGAAAATATTCAATTAATCAAACTTAGGATAAATGTGATTTATTGCCAAATAATCATTAAATTAAAGATAATTAAGATAATTAGGAATATTGCTAGGAATATTCCTCAATGCAGAATTTAAGATAATCAATTATGATTCAATGATGTTTAGATGTGTCTTAGATTAGGACTTTGATGTTGATTTTGTTCAATTTGTAGATGTAGGAGGTTAATGAATTTCTAGTCCATTTTTTTGGTATTACATTTTGCCCCCCTTTGAATTATTGTGCGAAGCGCAGTGGTTCAAAGATAGTCTGTGTTTGATAGAGATATGAAACGGATTCAAAATTGATAATTGATATGAGATAGAAGCTGATTGATATTGATTTGATATGGAGATAATAGGTCCTAAATGACCAAAGATAATGTTCACTGTAGAAGCGATGAACTGAGGATTGCGAAAAAGTATCAAAACACCTGATTCCAAACCTTAGGATTGCAAAGAAGTGAGTGACCGGTTCTAGACTCGATTGTCTTAGCAAAACTAGCAGGTATCACATCTGAATCCTTTAGTTGCCGAAGAACCAAGGAAAGAACACTACGATCCGATGGTTGCAAAAACTGATACAGTTTACAAGATTAGGAGAATACCAAATTGATATGGATCTTGATGAATTTGATATGCCCCAAGTGATGATAGATTTGCCCCGAGTGAGGAGGACTTTTGATGAATCAATAACTAGACGTGGTTGTTGTCTTGATTACTAAGGAAAGATTGATAGAATTTGATTAACAAACTTTGAATGATGTGCAATACCATGCCCCCTTCAGGATTAAAATTGAAATCTGACAATAGAAGTCAGTGTTGAATAGTTCAGAAGCATGTTAATTGATTTGAGAAATGGTTAAACACGTCCAGGAATGCATTCTACATCGTTTAGAGGTCTAGACAACCAAGTAGACTAGGTTTGACCATGAGTTGACCATAGTTAAAAGTTTGAAATTTTGATAGTTTGATGTAAGATAATCAGTTAAGTTGAATACTAGATCTCTGTGATGATGGAAGGTTGATTATGCAAGCAGTAGACCGTCCTAGGCCCAAAAATTTTAGATCATGATTTTGACATATTAAATGATCTTAGATTTGAATTTTGATCCTGAAAATGGATTTAGAACGTCGAAATTAGCCAGGGGTGCAATTTTCATGAAAAATGGAGCACTTTTGAAAATTAGGTCAAATGCTATATAAAGCCTTGAAGGGTCATTTTTAATTCATTTCAACTGTTTGACTTTGCAGATCTTGCAGAGCCCTCTGAGCAAGAAAATGGTAGAACAACAAGATCTAAAGGTTCCTGTGAGTTTGCATTGATTCAAGCACAACCGGAGATACCAGAGACCCCGACAGTATGGACATCTGGTAGGTGGACCTCTGTGCCCCTCTGCAAATGCAAATTTTTAGTGTTTCATAGCATTTTTTAATTTTTTTGTACACGTTTTGCTGTTTTAATTTTTGCATATGTGAAAACTCATACGAGTCCCATACCAGACTCGTACGACATTCCATTTGAAATTTGTGTCGTTTCAAGTCCACCCAAGTGTCGTATGAGAGGGACCCTTGTGTCGTACGACATTTCATCGGGTCCCTCGAAACTCGTATGATTCCAGGCGCAGTGTTGTACGACCATGTATTGTCATTTGGTCTTTTGTGGAATGTCGTACAACATTTAATGCCAGTCTGGACTGTCATATGAAAAATAGAGTGTTGAAAACTGACTTTTAGGGCCAAATTTTGACTTTTCTGATGCCTGATGTTGATATCTGACTGGTTGACCTACCTTCTAAAGTACTTGACTGTCCAATTTTTGTACTATTAGCCTATTATTGAACCTAATTTCTGATAGAATGCCCTATTTTTGTATGATATAGGTGACATATCCAGATGTACACGTCTGACATTCATACCCGGCTACCCAGAGATTATGTATCGCGCTTCCGAACCTGATGAGGGTTCATCTTGCTGCCTGTGGATTTGAGTATTTGATTCATTTACTCGACATTAGGGTAAATCATGGCCTTTTGACTACCTTGATTAAGAGATTCCATTCAGAGACACAAACATTTCATTTACCTACTGGAGAGATGACCATGACTCCAGAGGACATCTATAGGATACTGCGCATTCCATTTCATAGCAGTCGGCATCTTGAGTATGTGAGTTCTGGTCAGGGTGGTCTTCATGCCTTTAGGCATCTATTTGGAGATGATACACAGTTGATGGGGTCCATTTCCTAGGAGACCCTTGTACAGAGATATGATCACACGTACCACTTAGAGTGCATTATTGTGGGGATGATTGGAGAGCTCATCATGCCAGGCCATCAGCAGAACAACTTTTTGATGGGATGGGCTCCAATGGTAGCATTGCTTATGGCTACACCCACTGAGCTTGCCTGGGGTCAGTGCCTCTTGGCACATATGTTTTTAGAGATGCATGGGATCATGTATCAGGATTGCAAGAGCTTTGCTTCAGGAGCTCTTGTATTATAGATATGGGCCTGGGAGCATATCCGAGTATTGAGACTAGTTTTTCAGACATAGCGGCAGCCACAGGAACCAGTGATATATACATATGCTGGTTATGTCACACAGGTCCATATGGGTCATACTGAGTACTTCCGACGATGTCTAGATGACATGACTTTTGTTCATTGGAGGCCATATTTGTAGATAGAGGTCTGGCCCACTGCGAGGGAGCAGTATAGTTTTCTTTTTTAGAGTCAAGTACTTATTGGCCACTCTCCCACTGTTCTAGAGAGATTTTTGATTAGCAGAGTGTGGCATTAGTATGGATGTAGATAGGATGCCCCATGAGAGTACACTGCATATGCTCACATTATGCATGAGATCAGGCTTGGATGGACACTGAGGCTCTCCTATTCCTTATGTGTAGAGGAGTATAGTGCCATTATAGGTAGAGATTGGGACTAGTTGTCAATGCAGGAGTGACAGACGGATACATTGCATGGCTTGCAGATCATCCCATCCATAGATTCTCAGACCCTACAGAGTTGATACCCTCCATGGAGGAGGTGATGGATGTTACAGGTGTTCCTATGGTACAGGGCCCGAGACCACAAGCAGTGCATCCTACACCACCTAGATAGAGAGTGACAGCTCCATTGCAGAGATCATCTGGGCATAAGAGGCCTCCTCATCCTTCTACTTCTCCCACAAGTATATCCACAGGGTCACATAGATGATCCAAGGGTGAGAGGGGTACTTTGGGCAGTGTTGGTGTGACAGATGAGGTGTTGGTAGGTGAGCAGTTTGTAGGTGGTGATGCAGATCCCACACAGGTAGACACCACTTTTGATTTGGGTGCGGAGGTTAGATGTCATAAGGCATGTAGATCAGATACCACTGGACAGTAGCCAACATAGGATACAGAGATGTCAGTAGTTGTAGTAGAGCCTACTATTCCTCTCACTTCATTAGAGATGATTAGACAGCTCAGAGCTCAGGTTTGGGACCTGAAGGTACAGAGTGCCAAATGGGAGGAGAGGTTTTGAGAGGCAGATAGGTAGCGCACTGAGCTTCATGCAGAGCTTCACTTAGAGGTTCGAAGACTACAGACAGAGGTGACCCATCAAACCTCACGGGCCTCCTATTATGTATCTACATACTATGCTATTGTTCCTGCTGGGCAGAGAGTACCTACATACTCTGAGTACATGGCAGCCTCAAAGGGAGCTAGGGCACCGAGAGTAGAGATCATACTACATGCACCACCACTTCCTCCACCAAATACTGAGGAGCGTGCTGATAGTTGATTCCTGTGCTTATATTTTGATATACTCTATTCTTTTTTATCATTGATATACTATTCTGATTCTGATAGCTTTTCGGAGCTCATTCTCTTGTACATTGTGCCAGTAGTGCACCCCTAACACATTTCAAGATTTTTGATATATATGAGATCGATATTTTGATTGTGACTTCATTTGTACTTGTCATGTTTTAATTTTATGATGATATCATGTGATGTTTATGCTATGAGTAGTGTAGAATTTATGTATGGATCAATGCAATGCTATGATTTTTGTCATATGTATGGATGTTATGCAAATGTAATTGATTATGAAGATGTATGTATGATTTATGCTTTATGCAGTGGATGGAAAGTAATGCAACAAATGGTAATGATATGAGATGTAAATGATACACATGATATATTTTTGTAGGTTGATGAAGACAAGTACTCAGTCTTATGTCAAAAGGATGTTTAACCTCGGAGGGTTACTACTTGTGGTTTGATGAAAAGACCTTTGAGTGAGACTCAGCTCTCATTAGATGTGAAGAATTGATATGAAGAATTGTTTAAGCTTTGAAGTGTTTCCAAATAGTTGTGAGATATGCAAACATGCAAAATGCAAAGAGACATGCAAAATGAAATGTAACTTAAGACCTAGGACCTAGTCACTGATCATATGTCAATTTCTTATCATCATTGAACTTTTAGGTAATCAGATAAATCAATACAATGCCCACTAGCTAAAAAAAAGCCATAGACATATGAATATTGATTTTGTTTTCAGAATGTCGGATTAGATATAAGCACCAAGGAACAAACACCAGGATGACCTAAATATCATGTCCATTTTGATATAGCAATTTGTACAAGCATCAAAACATAAACATCATGATGACTGGAATACGCCTTGCATGACAAACACATCAAACAGCCAAGAGATTATTCTAAATCCAATGTGAATTATCCATAGTGACCCTTTATCATTCACATCCTTAGGTAAGATCGTGTTTCATAGTAGGAGAAAGAACTCACTCAAAAAGACAATAGTTAGATCAAACTTCCTTGAATTTTCTGGGTATCAATGGTTGAGGTACACATGGCCATCCAATTCGAGATAGAGGCTCTTATAGTCAGACACCATTTCAATCTAGAATTTCCAAAGTTGTTTAGATTTTCACATACAAGCAGAAAACAAAGAAATGATTATGCCCCCAGTCATCACTCTCTAAATCCTATAAAGGACATCATCGAAGAGGTTGAAGGGACACAATATGTAAAAATCTCAATGCGAATTAGTAAGCATACAAGGAGATAAAAGCATGTAAAAAAGCATAGATTGTTTTCAGTTTGATGGTTGATGTTGGTGTAGATGCAAAATCCTTTCTGGAGACGAGATAGACTTGACTAACTCAAATGAAGCTTCAAAGGACTCTGATTGGATATGACACATCTTAGATACATGGGAGACCATAGGATATGACATTGATTATCCCCAAGTTTGACCATTGATAGGATACAAACACTTGAGCAGATTGGTGGACAAATTGACTTATTGAAAACTGGAAATGCAGAAACAAACCGGGAGATATGGACAAACTAAAGCAAAACTGAAAGCTGGGAAAGACCAAGATTGCGCTGATAGATGGAGCATGTTGAAACAAGTGGCACCCATTTGCTAGGTTTTCACCATCATGGCAGAGATTCTATTTTTGCTACCAAGGCGCCTGTTTCCAGGTTTTCACCAAGGCACTTTTTTCTTTTTCTCATTTTTTATTTTTATTTTTTCAGTTTTTCAATTTTTTTTGAAGTTTTTATATTTTCTGATGTTTTTGTGAATCATTAAGGTGCCTATTGCTAGGTTTTCACCAAGATGTTCATTTTTTCAGGACTTTTTCAATTTTTAAGGTTTTTACAGGACATTTTACCATAGACTAAATGCCTTAGGCATAGAATTTCTTTAGATGGAGAACATTGATTGGTTCTCAAAGCTGTTCTCCTTTAGTTGTTGAGAGTTGATAGGTGCCAGAGCCAAAAGTAGCAGTGATGACAAAGGGACCCAGCCAGTTGGGTTTGAACTTCCCCTTGCCTTCTCAATGGGATTGATTTTTAGGATTTTCTCTCAAGACTAGATCGCCAACCTAAAATTCTCTGTGTCTGACTTTCTTATTGTAGCCTCTAGACATTCTCTTCTGATATACTCTGAGATGATCATATGCTGCTTGTCTGTGCTCATCTAGTAGTTCAAGTTCTTGCAACCTAGACACTCTGTAGTCATCATTAGTTACTAGACCATGCATTCTAATTCTTAGTGATGGGATTTCAACCTCAATAGGTAGTACCGCCTCAAACCCATAAACTAAAGAAAAAGGCATAGCCCCTGTAGGAATTCTGATACTTGTTCTGTAGGCCCATAGAGCTAGATTAATCATGAGATGCCAATCTCTACCGGTTTTGTTTACTGTTCTATGTAAGATCTTCAATAGATTTTTGTTGGAAGCCTCTGCTTGGCCATTCCCTTGTGGATAGTAGATAGAAGACCAATGTTGGGTGATCTTGAATTTGGCACATAGATCATCTAGGTCTTTATTCCTAAATTGCCCACCATTATCTGTGATTATGGAATGACGGATCCCATATCTGCATATGATATAGTTTAAGATGAACATTGATATCTACTTTCCCGTTGCTTGTGTCAAAGGGACTGCTTCTACCCATTTTGTAAAATAATCTGTGGCTATGATTATATGGGTATGTCCGTTAGAAGAATGAGGATGAATCATCTCGATAAGATCAAATGCCCATTGATGGAAAGGCCATTGTGTTGTAAAGGGGATTAGATCTATCCCTAGAGCATGAATTAGGTTGCCATGTACTTGACACTTTTGACAATTCTTAGCAAATTTGATGGCCTCTTTCTCCATTTCAGGCTAGTACTACCCAACCCTAATAAGTTTTCAAGCTAGTGTTAAACCATTTGAGTGTGACCCACAAATACCATCATGGACTTCCTCTAATGCACATTGAGACTCTTCCCATTCTAAACATCTAAGTAGCGTACCATCTAGACCTCGTTTGTATAGATCATGACCAATGATGACATATCGGGAGGCATTATGGATAAGGTATCTCTTTTCATGGTAGTTGAAGGTATCAGGAATGATTTGGTCTTAGAGATAGGAAAAGAGGTCTTCGTATCTGGATGAATCATGACCAACAACAATGCAGATCATACGGGTTTTAGGGGAGTCATATGCAGGATAAGATAGTGCTTCCATCAGGAACTCATAGCGTAGCTCATGTTCAGGCTGCTGTAATAAAGTAGATAGTGTTGCCATTGCATCGGCAGCCTTGTTCTCCGTTCTAGGAATTTTCTCAAATGTGATAGATATGAAATATTTCTTAAGATCATCTACCATTCTCTTGTAAGGAATGAGCTTTTCATCTTTAGTTTGGTACACATCATTGACTTGATGAATAACAAGTTGAGAGTCTCCATGAATGTGTAGCTCTGTTACTCTCCATTCAATTTCTATTTTCATACCATTCAAAAGGGCTTCATATTCTGCAATATTGTTTGTGTAGGGGAACTTTAGTCTGAATGCTTTTGGGATGGAGTATCCTTGAGGAGTTATGAACAATATGCCTGCTCCAGATCCATTCTGTGTATAGGAGCCATCAAAGAATAATTGCCATTCTCTAGAAGATAGGTGCATAATAGAGGACTCTGGAAATTCCATTTGCATTGGTGTGTCATCAAACATGGGTGCATCTGCTAGTTGATCAGCAATAACTTGACCTTTTATAGCTTTTCTTTCAACATATTCAATGTCAAATTCACTTAGAAGCATGACCTATTTAGCCAGTCTACTTGTGAGGGTAGACTTGCTTAGTAGGTATTTCAGTGGATCAATTTTTGCTACTAGATGCGTGGTATGAGCTAACATATAGTGTCTCAGTTTCTGTGATGCAAAGATCACAGCGAGACAAGCTTTCTCAATCATAGAATAGTTCTTTTCATATGCCACCAATGTTCTGCTTATATAATAAATGGCTCTTTCCTTTTTCTCTTCATCATGTTGTGCTAGCAATGCCCCCAGTGATGTGGTTGTTGTGGAGACATATAAGATCAATGGCTTCCCATGAATAGGAGGCATCAAGATAGGCAGATTTGATAGATACTTCTTGATATAGTTAAAGTTGTTCTCACATTCTTCATTCCATGAAAAGGTCACACCTTTATGTAATGTTTTTGTAAAAGGCTGTGATATGTCTGCTAGCTATGATATGAATCTTCTGATAGATTGAACTCTTTCTTGCAACGTCCTCATTTGACTGATATTCATGGGAGGTGGCATCTCTATTATAGCCTTGACTTTAGCTGGATCAACTTCAATGCCCTTCTTTGAAACTATGTATCCTAAGAGCTTTCTAGAAGTGACACCAAAAGCACACTTCTTAGGATTTAGTCGGAGACTAAACTTTTCCATTCTATCTAGGATCATGCTCAAGTCCTTTAGATGTTTAGTTCTGATCATAGATTTTGCTAAAGTATCATCAACATAATCTTCCATAGTTCAATGCATCATGTCGTGGAAAATAGATGTCATTGCTCTTTGATATGTAGCACCAGCATTTTTAAGCCCAAATGGCATGACATTCCAATAGAAAGTGCCCCATGCACATGTGAAAGTAGTTTTCTCTTAGTCCTCTGGAGTAATTTTTATTTGATTATATCCAGAGAAACCATCCATTAAGGAATACATCTCAAAACCCACAGTCATGTCCACTATCATATCAATGTTAGGTAGTGGAAAATCATCCTTAGGGCATGCTCTATTCACATCTCTAAAGTCTGTGCACACTCTAATTGAGCCGTCTAGTTTAGAAATAGGTACAATATTAGAGATCCACTCTGCATAGTCAATAACTCAGATGAATCTGACCTTTAGGAGCTTCTCTAATTCAGCTTTTACCAAGAGTGCAACATGAGGATGCATCTTTCTTAATTTTTGCTTGATAGGTTTGACATTTGGAGCGATAGATAAATGATGCATTATGAGATTAGGATCCAATCTTGGCATATCTAAATATTTCCATGCAAATTTGATCTTCTTCTTTGTTAGGAATGTTGTAAATTTTTGCTTCTCTTCTTCTGATAATGATTGTGCTACATGTACCAATTGTGGTTCCTCTATTGTACCCAAATTGATGGATTGAGTGGGCTCAATTAGAACTGGAGATCTGTCCTATAAATGACTCAGAAGGACATCAAATATCTCATCCTTAGGTGCCTTAGAGAGGTTTTCACCTTTGGATACGTCTTTTATTTTTACTTTTGTAGTTTCTGAGACTGCCACAAAGTGGTTTTCATCCTCAGAACTCTTTTTCTTTTTCTTTTTATTCTTATTTTTCTGACTAAGATATTTGATGTCCGACTCGGTCATGCTGACACTTGGTTCACTGATGGAATTCCTCATAGGCTCAACTACATTGAGGTAGAAAGCAAGGGCATAGTCATTCAGGAAGGTATAAATACCATGGCTTGGATTCATGGAGGTTTGATCAATAAGTTCTGGATATTTGATAGTCAAAGTAGGGAAAGATTGGGAAATAGTGTTTACAGATATGGATCTGTCATCATTGGTCCTACCCTGACGCTCGAGTTCAAAGGTGATACTACAACTTAAGACATCCAATTCATGAATAGGCTCAATGTCATCATGGGATTCCAATTCAGCCATAGGTGGATTAGACTCAATAGGTTCATCATTTCACTCTAGACTTACGTTGGTTTGAGGTGCATATTGGTGAATAACATCAACATATTTCTCTGTGATAAGATCATTTGGTTCTGGGATGACTCCCCATTCATAGTCATTAGATTCATCTTTTGATTCAGGATCTCTAGGAAATCTAAGAACATGAGTAAAGTTAGGGTGAATACCCCAAGAAGGGTTACCCTCAGATTCTGATTTGTATTTATACTCATGAGAATCTATCTCAGAATCACTACCACTTCCCTCTTCTTGATTGTTTTTGAGATTAGCTGGTTCTTGTGTTGCAACTATCTCTTGATTGATAGTAGGTTCTTGTGTTTCTACTACATTAATTCTCTTCATAGGATTATCTTTATCATCAAGAAGGTCTTTGATCTCTTTAGGCAATTTTTCATAGGGGATGAGTTCTGAACTATCTGAATCACTATCTAATGGTTTTGTTTCTTCTTTCTTAAGAAGAGGTTCCCCTGGTGTGATCTACTCTATGACATGAGAGAAATTACCTTTGAGGTGATAGGGTTTCTTCTTAAAGCCGAAGCCAACTTTGTTTTTATTTTCTCTACAAATATGTGGGAGAGGTACCTCAAGACCTTTTCCTCTGATTCCTAGAGGTCCCTTACCTGAATACCCCATCTTAGCTATTAATTTATCTCCTAGACCATATGACTTGGAAGGGAGTTTGGATACTGCAGAGTCACCAGTTTGAACAACTTGAGATTCAGGTTCATCTTTGTATAGCCATGATAGCATAGCCTCATCCTCTTCAAATTCTTGCCTGGATACTTGTTCTGCTACAAAATTCTTTTTATATGCTTCAAGAGGTTCTTTAGTGTTTGGTTTGGATTGTTTCAAAGATTTCCCATAAGACTTAGGTGAGATAGGGAGAGATGTCAAAGATAAGACTGGCTCGATAGTATATTCTCCCATACCATTTTCTTTGATATTAACCTCTTTTGCAAGATCTTCCATTTTAGATGTGGATGCTTCGTTAGTTGGTTCAATGGAAGATTCTTTGTTATTAGGTACAAGCTTATCTGCACTGTCCTTCAAGGTGTTGCAAGTTGTATTCAGATCTACGTGGATAGTAACCTCTACTTCTTCATAAGGAAACTTCAAACATTGATGGTATGTAGAAGGAATAGCTTGCATTTCATGTATCCATGGTCTCCCTAGAAGGACGTTGTAGGCCAAAGGTAGATCAAGCACTTGATAGATGGTACCTTTGATAACTAGACCCACTCTGATAGGTAAGACAATGGTGCCTTTAGAAGATCTTTCTTGTTCATCATAGGCTTTTATGGTGATCTTCTTTCAAGTATCAATAGCCAATTCTGAAAATCCCAATTGTGTGATCAAGCTGTAAGAACAAATGTTTAGGCCAGCGCCCCCATCTATCAACACACGTTTGACTCTATGGTTCTGGATCAAGACTTCTATATGCAAAGGCTGATTATGTGGGTGACTCAAGGAGTTGTCATCTTCCTCTGAAAAGGAGATATATTGTGGAGATGTAAGATGTCCAACCATAGTCTGGAACCTATCTAAATCAAGGTCATTAGGAACATTGGAATCGAGCAAAGCTTTATCGAGAATGGCTCTATGAGATGGAGATATTCGAAGCAACTCAAACATGGATATTTTTGCATTAGTGTGTTGGAGTTGTTGAACAATGCTATAAGATGTAGGCCTTGTATGCTTTGGATTGGAAGATTTGGAAGTAGCCTTCTGTTTAGAAGTAGATGAAAGATTGAAGGGCACCTTAGGGACATTTGATGAATTTGGGATTTGTCCTTTCAGATGCATTTGAGCTTGTGATCAAGTAACTACATTAGCTGAGGAATGATCTTTGTCTATTCATATGATTGTGATGACATTGCAACTTTCAGAGAGACATGGTTCAACCATATTGATGACAGCGTTATTTTCAGGGTAGGCATAGTTGACTTTTGCCCCCATATTAGGCTGAGAAGTTGAAACTTCTTGACCATATTTCAGAAATGGTTTTGTGAATGCTGTATGATCATTATTACTCTTTGGATTGTCAATTGTGATGTCTCCACTATCGATCAAATCTTGAATGGTATGCTTCAAGTGGTAGCAACTACTAGTTTTGTGACCTTTACTCAGATGGAAATCATAGAATTCATTTTCTCTCCACCATTTTGGTTTGGGGTCTTCATCATTTGGTTAGATTGGTGGTAAAGAGATGATGTTATTAGATAGTAGAGTTTTCTAAGCTGATTCTAAAGACTCTCCCAGAGGAGTAAACTTTCGATGTTTATCCCATTTTTTGTATTTTGGCTTCCTTTGAGATGGTGGAGAAGACTTTTTCTCTGAAGCTTTAATGGCTTGAGTGCCAAGAGTGAGATTGTAGGCTGGTGCCTTTGATGGGGCATGAATAGTGTCAACAACACCATCTGTGACAATGCCTTTGTTCTTGTTCCAATTTTTGTTCTTGTCTTTAGAACTGGATCCTGATTCGTACTTGTCTTTTTGAAGTGTGATTTCTCCTTTTTTCACAAGCACCTTTTTTATTTTGATAGCATTATCCACCATCTTATCAAAAGATGTATGATCTTGCATTTGTAGAGGATAATTGATTTCTGGAACAAGGTTGTTGATGAAGATTTCTAGTTTTTCTATTTCTGGAATAGGTCTGGCATATAGAGAGAACTTCTTCCTCCATCTCTTGAGAAATGTTAGGAATGGTTCCCCTGGGTATTGTTTGAGATTACAGATATCGATCATGGTGATTGGGTGCTAAATATTGTAGGAGTATTGTTGATAAAACAATTTGATCAACTCCTCAAAAGTTTTGATAGTAGAAGGCAATTTTGAAAACCAATGAATGGATGCTCCCCCTAGAGATCGAGGGAAGAGGTGCATAAGGTAGGTCGGTTCATGCATGAACTCCATTGATTGTGTAAAAAATTCCTTGACATGATCTTGAGGGTCAGAGTGCCCATCATATTTATCATACTTCGGCATCTCCACCCTTTTTGGAAATGGTGGCATGTACAAGTCTTTGTCAAATGGAAAAGGACAAAGAGCCTCCATGGAGAACTCTTTAGGTTCCTTTTCTTTCTTGAGGTTGTTAAGTTCAACTTGTATAGCATGCATTTGTTTCATCATAGCCATGAGTGGATTCTCTTCCTCATGTGTAATGATGTCTTCAACATTAAAGTTGGGAGGAAGTTTAGCTCCTTGATGAGCTAATTGTAAAAAGTATGCTTCTCTATCTTCTTTCAAGAAATGTTTCATCATTCATTTGAAGTTATCATCGTTTTGATATTGAGCAATTTCTTTAGGTGTGGGTTCCTGATCTGCACCATGTTGAGATTGAGCTCTTTGAGAGCCAAAATTTGTCCCTACTTGAGACATGGTAGGAGTTTGTGGACTCCCTGGATTAGATTAATGAGGGGTATGTTGAGTACCTCCGTGAGTTGATGGAGGAGGTATGTAACCAGATTTCAATTGATAGTTGCCAAGATCGTCATCCTCGTAAAGACCAGAATTGATGAGTTGCTCAAGAGTTGGAGTTTGGAGAGTGGTGATAGATTTCTTGTGAGGAAGCTCTAGTCTCCACCATTCACCTCAAGTGAAACAAAAGAATAAGATCCAGATAACCAAAGAATGAATTCAATCAAGAAGATCAGATGACACAACCTTGTCAAGGTTTGATGGATTTGAAGGTTTGATTAGACATGGATGAAGGATACTATGCCCTGGATGTATGGGTAGGTTCCCCAAAGATAGCGGATGAGATATCACAACACCTAGTCATTTTGATGATTGATTGAAGATTGATAGTTATGACAAGGTTTTGACACAGGATGATAAGGACTCAAATGGATTAAATAGAAGGCTGAATCGAATTCAAAAGGCCACTTTAGGAAAATTATTGGATTCTTAATTGCTACTACTCTATTCTTGACACAGTGATTCATTCGACAGATTCTAAAATTAGGCTGAAAAAGCTAAATATCTGGCAATTTTGACAATTTTTTTGACAACTTTCAAAAATTTCCCAAATGACACTCTGTAGACTCGTACGACAGTGGGTATGCTATGAAACAACAGTTGCAAAACTCGTACGATAGTTGGGTACCAATGAAATGATAGTTAAAAATCTCATATGAAAGTTGCATGATTTTGACTCTGAGAATTTGCTGGCATGGAAACTCGTACGACACTAGGTACTCAATCATATGACAGATGGGTTGTAATGAAACGACAGTTGAAAATCTCATACGATAGTTGCAAGATTTTGACTTTGAGAATTTTTTGGCATGGAAACTCGTACAACAATGGGTACTTAATCATACGATAGATGGGTTGTAATGAAATAACACTTGGAAAAACTCGTATGACTTTTGACTTCCTGAAATGATTTTTGACTCCAGAAAGGATTTTATGTCAATTTTTGCAAAATTTTGAGTTTACAAATTCGGATTGTTTGCAAATTTCAATGTCCATATTTGAGGATTGTAACAGATTTGTTCATTTTCAATAACCAAATAGATAAACAAGCATGCAAAACAGCAAGCACATGATTTCAAGCATGTCTGAAAACAATGAACAAGGGCAAAAGCAACCTTGCGCATGAACAATCAAGTGACTTATTCATTCTAATCCTTAGAAGTGCTAATTGTGTATGTTCCAAAAATGTTTTGCAATAGCGCACATATACCCTATAAAATGAAATTTGGCCTCGCTAGGGTTTTTAGTAATGGTTTGACTCTGCAACTTTTATGATCCAAAGGGGTGAACTCTAATCTCGGCACACCAGGGTTTTGACACAGTCTGAGAACTTAATCTTTAGGAGCTGCTAGGGAGATTTGACAACCCAACAATGAACCATACCCATGGAGATTTCTTCCACAAGGACATTTATATAGCGGCTGTCACTACCACGGCGAAAATGGCTATTACCGCTTGAGGTTCCGTCAACGCAATTTTCCCTGTGTAGGGAGTGTCCGCTATAGTTAACCCTCTCTAAAGGTGACTCACAATAGTATACCACAAGGGGACTTGGCTCCAAATCCAAGGTTTTTGACACCTTTTCACTTTTAACCCAAACAAAGCAAGCAGATTAATCTGACACGCTAAGACAAAGTTTTGCTTCACCAAGGTCCATGATGTCAACTCCACGTGATATATCAACCTCTTCGGGGAGAGAATGTATCAATCAATAAGAGAAGGTGCACTAACCAATTTTGATTCACCAAAGCTCGTGATGTCAACCCCATGTGATCTATCAACCTCTCTTGGGAGAGAATGTATCGATCAATAAGAGAAGACACACTAACCGAGTTGAATGTGAAACGCACTAATTATCCTCCCTACCTACAAGGATTCTATCATCAAGAAGGATTTCGCTGGGAATCCAATCTCTCAAGAATCATGAATAGTGTTCATAGGGCCTAATTACAATGTGAGCATAGATGTATGTTTCCAAAATCAAATCTACCAAAAGTACCCAAAAAGTAGAAAGAGGAACACTTAACGCTTAAAGAGACTATGAGATGAGTCCACAAGGTGGAACACTTAACACCTCACACAAGCTGAAAATGAGTCCCCAACTTAGAAAACAAGTGAGTTCCTAAAAGCACAAATGGGTTGCCAAGTGGAACAATTAACGCTTCTCTCCTATAGACCCCTCCCCTTTATGGTGCTAAGATTGCAACCACGGGGTGGAATGAGGGGCCCGCGGATTAGCGAGTCTAATAACCTAAGATAGCAATCAAGATCAATCACAAGTATCTGAGACTACTTAATGGATCCTTAAGGGGTCACAACTTAGTATCAATCATGCAAGTGTGTAAAATAAAAGCATGAAAAGAATCACCCAAGCTAGACACACGAGAGATTTATTTTAAGCCCCAAATCAAAATATTATCAGCATAAGTGGAATACTTGAGATCCTCGCAACGCGCTTAGTAGATTTTTACCTGATTTTAGCAA
Source organism: Chamaecyparis obtusa (assembly GCA_027943335.1). Taxonomy (NCBI): domain Eukaryota; kingdom Viridiplantae; phylum Streptophyta; class Pinopsida; order Cupressales; family Cupressaceae; genus Chamaecyparis; species Chamaecyparis obtusa. The sequence goes on from BSBK01001713.1 coordinate 386,124, forward strand.
ACTTCACACTTTTTCCAATCAAAACCAGCAAGAGTCAATAAAAAATAGAGAATTCCAACTGTTAAGATTAGCTGTTAGTCAAAATTCAAAAATCAAATCTAACAACTACCTGAAAAAATGAAACGATAATTGAAATCTGATGCCTAAACTCATACGACAGTGGGTCTATTACCAGATGATAGTAAGAAACTTGTACAACAGTGGGTATTCTCCCAGATGACAGTCTAGAAACTTGTATGACACTAGGTGTCTCATGAAATGATAATCTAGCTTTGAAACGATAGTGGGTGCCTAATGAAATGATACTCGGTCAACTGTCATACGATAGCAGGCTAAAACTCATATGACTTTTGTCAGAAACTCATACGAAGATTGTACAGATAGAAAATAAAAATCATATTTTTGCACAGAAACTGAGGAGAAAAAGATAGAAATTGATAGAATTGAATTGGAAACCCATTTTAGGGCCCCACGGTGGGCGCCATAAATGTGTGTGTGAAAATTGTACCTGATTTGTAGACACAACACTTCAGTAAAACATTAGAGGTTAGCTAAAATCAAATCGTGCAAAATTAAAATCTAATCTAACCAAGTGATTTACTGCCTTCTAGTAGGTGCGAGATTGATGTTCTCAGATTGTTATCGAGATCAGTGACCTAGACGACACCTAAATGAAGGATTTGAATGCAAAACTGATATAAAATATGAATGCAATTAATCTTTTTTTTTGGTATTTTCTATGCAATAATAATGAAAAACTGATATGAATCTATGCTAATATGGAAATTGATCTAACAATGATATGAATCTATGCTAAATGATATGCAATGCTCAAAACTAGAAAGATCTCACAATAGCTTAGATTCACAAAGATGATTCTTCAGACTCCAATTCGACAGCGTGAGAATGCAAATTCATGGATGAATTATGAAGAGTCGAGCCTTGATTTTATAGAAATCTAGGGCTTTGGAGGTGCATGGAAAAAAGCCATAAATCACTCAGATTAACTCAACTTGATTTTTGAGTTATCTGATAATAAAGATAATTTAATTCACAAAAACATGCAAAAGCTAAGTTTTAACTCAAAATAGAGTTTAGCTTTAATTGATAATTGATAGTTGTCTACTATTGTGCATGTTTTATTTATGAATTAATTAAATAAATAGAGTGATTTATGCTCAACTTAATTGATTTTTGAAAATAAATAATTGATTTATGGGTTAATCAATTATTTAATCAAACTTTTATTGAAAACTATATTATTAAATAATGACAACTTGCTTTAATTAATTAAATAAGAATTTAATCAATTATTCATACGATATTAGATTTATTGTCAAAATTAAATAATACAATTAATAATAGATAGAATTAAATTTAATTACACAATTAAGTGGCAAGATATTAAATCTAATTAATTAAATATGAAAATATTCAATTAATCAAACTTAGGATAAATGTGATTTATTGCCAAATAAGCATTAAATTAAAGATAAGTAAGATAATTAGGAATATTGCTAGGAATATTCCTCGATGCAGAATTTAAGATAATCAATTGTGATTCGATGATGTTTAGATGTGCCTTAGATTAGGACTTTGATGTCGATTTTGTTCGATTTGTAGATGTAGGAGGTTAATGAACTTATAGTCTATTTTTTGGGTATTACAAGGGGTATGTGAGGCTGTTATGCAGCTAGTATCCACTACCTTCCTATGTGTGGTGTTTTTTCCTTGGAGGCTAACCACCTTACACAAACAAGGGATATGACATGTGGACTTGTATGGAGGGCCTTCATAGCAATGGCCCAATACACCATCAAGCCACTATGTGAGGTATTGATTATGGATTTTAGATATAAATGAGACCGGTATTGTATCCTAGAGTGAGAGCTTGTCTAGAGAGGCATATCCACCCCCGATCCTTGTGATGTGTAATCCTAGTGATCTAGACTGATATGATTGTTTATAAGGCAGATTTGGATATGCTCAATGTTTTATTTTAGATTGAAATGTATCATTATGTCAGATGAAAGTAAAAATTTGATTTATATGTGTTGAAAGAGAAGGAATTTGTAATATTTCGATATATTTTAAGGAAAATTGAGTGGTCCAAGCTATTTACCTTGGTTCTTACTTTCTAGGTAAAGGGAAAATTCTATTCATACTGATATTTGTTCAAGTTGAAGTTATCCTTGTCGGTGATACTAAAATTGATTGGGATATATATTTCATGCTTAAAAATATTATGAGAATTATTCTCTATATAGTGCATGGATTCAAGGATACGTTATGCATATGATATTAATTAAAATGTGTTTAAGAGATAATGTCTGATGTATTTCCATTTCTAACTTGCTGACTTCCAGGAGTAAGTCTCATCTTAGGGGGGGAGGATGTAATACCCTCTCCAATGATTATACTTTGACTCTTTGATTTGGACATTTTGCATTATGATGATTAGAACTATATGTTCACATTTATGTTTATGGATGATGATATGCTTATCAGATAGTTAGATACACTCATTTATGATTATTGTTGAATGTTTATTAATCATCGATCTTTATATGTTTATGAGGAAGTAGAGCTAACCCAAGGATTTGAATCTAACCATTACTATCTATGATATCTCATATTTCATATGTGACTGATGTGTTTCATATGTGATTGATGTGTTTTCTTGACGCAGTCCAAAGTCGTAGTTACTCACTTAGTTGAGGTCCACACGATGTATCAGTCCTGGTCATCTGTTTGCATATGTATTATTATGTATCTATGCACATGTATCTCTTCTCGGTGATGCAGGCTTGCAGGTACCGAGCATCATCTCCACTTGGTCTCAGAGGTCTGAGCAAGCCCTCAAAAATCCTTGATCATTTTTGTTGTTATGGAGATATCACCAAGGTTCCATGAGAAGGAACTCTACCTCTGACCCTTTTTAATCCTTAGATGGGGAGTTCTTGAGTCAGTCTCCTGTATGGATGACGCATCTTTGTTTATTGGATTTTGTGGATTTTTTGCTTACTTTTCTGACAGACTTATGTTGTGATTGGTATAATGTGTGTTAAGATATCTTTTATTTATGATAGTAAATATATCCATAAATAGATGCATATATATATTATATATATACATATATCATGATTATATTATATGAAATGTGATGTAGTATTTGACTTAAATAATAATGTATTTGATTAAAATAAGAATATTTGAACAATAAAATAAATATTTATAATATTAGTAGTAATATGTCTTACTATGGTATATGTACACATAAGCATATGGGTGCACACATATGCCTATGATTACATATATATTCATATAATTACATGTGTGAAGGAAATTATTATAAGATAATAATGAAACTATGTTATTTTCATGGACGGTAAATATGTTTGGTAAATTCTATTACCTTAGTTAAGTAACTTAGTAAATTTATTCTTAAAATTAAATTATCTACTGTCTTCCTTGAATTAAGGGGACATAAATCTAAAAATATTATTAATATTATTTATCCCTTCAAAGGAATAGATCTACTAATTATATTTATCCTAAACTATTAACTAATAGATAGTTGGGATAGTTGCATCGGTTGATTTTCCCGTGCAACTACTCCCTCCAATTTATTTAGAGGAGAGATTCCTGTGTGAGAGGGGAGTGAATATAGGAAATTGGATTTGAGGAGAGGCCGTATTTTTTGGATAAAACAAGAAAGCTATAGTTTTGAGAAGAAAGAATTTATTATTCTCTGAGAGGATCGTGAATTAGATTCCTTCCTAAAGAGGCTAGAGTTTGTTTATAGGAGTCTAAAGAAGTGATTGAATTAGCCCGAGACCACTTGGATCTTCCTCTCCCCAACAATTGTTGCTTCGCAGAACTCCAGGTAGGATCTATCCTAGAGATGATCCTTCTATTTGTTTATTTGTCAACATTTATATTGTTGTCTTCTATGTGTTTTCTATCTAAAAGATGAATTATGTTGTTATACTATGTGAGAAAGGATTTCTATGTTGATTTATTGTTAATTTGAGTAATTTAATAATTTTATTTTATTGAGCGCTTTTTGTTTATGTTTTAGATATTGTAATGAATTTCTTTTCAAATTAAATAATTGAGTTTTGTTGTAGAGAAATATACTCGCTCTTGGTTATGATATTGTAAAAATTAATTCTAGGGTTCTCTTCTTCACATTCTCCCCTTTCCGAAACATATTTAAGTTTGTAATTTGGTTAATGTATGTGAAAGTTATAGCTATTTTAAGTCAGTGTTATTTTATTGAAATGTATAAGCAGCTAGATATTTAACTTTGTCTGTTAGAAATTTTTAAGTTTAACAGTTACCACAAATTTTAATAGACTATGAATATTTAGAAACATGGTTATTTTGTTTAATATAAATTAACACTAGATAAAAAGAAATATTATCTTTTGGATATTTATAAATGACTTGGCATAATAAGAAGGTGCTAGAATATATATATGCAATAGCAGTATTGGTTGATTTTGAGTTTTATTTCTTTAAGTGAAATAAATCTTTTTCTATTAATAAGAATTATAAATATATAGTTATAAAATTATTATTTTATTTATATTATCAATAATTTTCAAATTAAAATAATGAAGAAATCCTATGTCTTGAGGCTTTGCTTATCTCATAAGTTTAGAAAGATAATCTTTTAAGTCATCTCTTAAGAATTTGAAAGTTATTGAAAGATAATCTCTTCAGTAATGACTTGTGCTAATAAACTGATTCCACCTTTCAACTATTAATTTTTCACTATTTTAATTTTGTAACTAATGTCCACATATTGGTTACTATATAGTTTAAAGAATATTCCTTGCATGAATATGGTAAATAATCTATTTAGTACACTCACTTGTTATATTATAATGAAAATTTATTTGTCATTTATTTCTCAATGCCTTATAGAATAGTCATAGTTATTGAATTATTATTTTGATAGGTTTGCTAAGTTCACACTATTATGAAAATAATAATAATTATTACCAGTGGTGAATCTTGCAAAGATATTGACTTTATTTTTAATTATATAAGAAATGAATATTAGAATTATAATAAAAGGGTTGGACAAACCTTTCTTGTATCTTTCTTGTTTATCCTATAAGCTATGATTCAGGATTGGTACTTTATAAACTAGATACCTAATAAAGGAAAATGATATATTATTTTATAATAGTATGATTTTAACTATACCTTGAGTTGTGGAATTAGTATCAGGTTATGGAATAAGTATAGGACTTTATTTAGGTTCCACCTAAGTGGGTGGCACCTAATGGAAACAAATTTTTCTAGGGAATAGGGCCCTAGAAAGGGTTGCGTACCTACTTTCTTGATTTTATAAATAGATAGTCTAGAATGGGGAGAGTCGAACTACAAAGTCTCTGAGCATGAACATAGGCAAGGCCATCGATGATGAGCCCTTGAGGCCTAGGTCGAGTCCCTTAGGGTTTGTCTTTAAGTTTCTAATGCAATGATTTTATTTCTTCTTAATAATGATTCTCATAGCTATTCTATCAATAAAGAATTTATTTATGATGGAATATATCTAATGTTTGCATCTAGTTGTTTAGACACGTGTGTAGTTACAGGTGTTGGACATGGTGGTCATCATGTAAAATAAAGTTAGCGATATTTAGGTATGGAAGAATAATAATTTTTTAATTGAGCAGGATAAGTAGTATAATCTCTTTATTCTCTTGACTTCTAGTAACATTAAATAAATCAAATTAGATTATGTTCTACTACTTAATCTATATATATATATATATATATATATATATATATATATATATATATATATATATATATATATATATATATATATATATATATAGTGTATGACTTAATGAGTATAATGTCCTTGAGCCAAGGGTTCCTTGGTGGGGCATTACAATAGAAGTTATTGAAATAGCCCAAAGTAGAGGTAGACATCTTGAAGATATTTGTGATGATGAAGTTGAAGAAGAACAGGAGAATACAAAACCTGCACCTGTTATGGATCAAGGTGAAGAAAGATTTTTGAAGGCTTTGACAAGTCTGAAATCTACACCACATTTCAATCCTCCTAAATATGGTGGAAAGCTAGATTCTGATGAATTGGTGGACTAGATCACCGAGATGGAAAAGTATTTTGAGTATGAAAACATTCTTGAAGATAAGAAAGTAAAGATTGCAAGTACAAAATTGAAGAGCCATGCATCCTTATGGTGGGAGCATCTGCAGTTGGATAGAGAAAGGAAAGGCAAAGACAAAATCAAGGTATGGAATAAGATGGTCAATAAGTTTACCTTGTGATTATCAGATTAACCTAGTTTGGTGAATGCAAAGTCTAAGATAGAAAGATAGCTCGGTAAAAGACTATACTGAGGAATTCTATATATTGGATATCAGATCTAGACATGATGAAGATGATGTGGGAAGGATTGGTAGATACCTGAATGGTTTGAGAGTCTCCATCCAAGTGGAAATTAGTATGGTCAAGTTGGAGAACATTGAAGAGGCTTATCAATTTTCATTGAAGGCCGAGGAGAAATTGAACAAGAGACATAAGCAAAGGTAGAGAGGAAGAGGTGGTAGATTCCCTAGAGGAAGAGGTAGATCGAATGGTGAAAATGGTAGATCTGAACTTGAGAGGACAAATCTAGATGAAGGCAAGACCGAGTGGAAAGGTGCAAGTTCATCTAGAGGTAGAGGCAGTAACTACCGAGGTGGTTATAGTAGAGAAATTTTATGAGGAACTTGTTATAATTGTGGAGAAGAAGGACATAGATCATTTGAATGTACACAAGTAAGTAAGAAGGCTGGTAGCAGTAGAAATGCTTTGGTGCAAGAAGAGTCACCGAATGAACTTGAGAAAGAAAATAACTAGATGGTAAGGAGAGCATTGTGGAATGAAAGCAAAAAGGAAGATCCGGTAAGGAAAAGTTTGTTCAAGACCAGATGTAGAGTTTTTGACAAAGTTTGGAAGGTAATTATTGACAGTGGTAGCTCAGAGAATTTGGCATATGAGGAAATGATCACAAAATTGTAGTTGAACAGGCTGGAACATCCTAAGCCCTATCAGATTTCATGGATCAAAGATGAGCATACACTATTGGTAAGTGAACAATTTTATGTAAATTTGAAGATTGGAAAGTACTATGATAAGGTGTTGTGTGATATCATGCCTATGGAATGTTGTCATATTTTGTTGGGTAGACCTTGGCAATATGATAGACATGCTATATATGATGAAAGATTGCATAAATATACTATTGTAGCTGATGGAAAGAAACAAATCTTGTTACCATTGATGGAAGAACCTGTTAGTAATGTTTGCACATCTGTGAAAGTTTTCTTGATGGAAGGAAAGAAGTTTGTTAAGGATTTGAAAAAGAATGATGTATGTTTTGCGGTAATTCCTAACAAACTGAGTAAGAAAATAGAGGATAGTGTTCTTGAGGAGATTGATACGTTACTCACTGAGTATAGTGAAATCATTTCTGATAATGTACCTGATGGTTTTCCACCGAAGAGAAGCATTGATCATTGTATGGATCTAATCCCTAGAGCTAGTTTACCAAATAAGGCACCTCATCGGTTGACACCTACCGAGAATCAGGAATTGAACCGATAGATTCAAGAATTGTTCTAGAAAAGTTTGATCAAAGAAAGTTTGAGTCCTTGTATAGTACTTGTTGTATTGGCACCTAAGAAGAATGGAGATGGAGAATGTGTACTGATTCCAGAGAAATCAATAAGATAACTATGAAGTATAGGTTTCCTATACTAAGAATGGATGATATAATGGATAGTTTGACTGGAGCAAAGTATTTCACCAAAATTGATTTGAAAAGTGGATATCATTGTAATCACCTAAAACTGGGCTAATAGAGCCTAAGGCCCTATTTTCCCTTAATTCAAAATATAACCTTGATTATGTTAATTTGATCTTTGATTATGTTAATTTGATCTCAATACAGATACAAGTTTTTATGCCAAGATATTTCTTAAACACAAGTTAAACTTAGTCAACTCTCTCAAATTCTTAGTCAAACTTGGTCAAACAATGCTTCTAAGGCACTTAAATAGATCTAAATGGCTTGAAAACTCTTTCCAATCAATTTATGCTTGATCCAAAATCAATTCAATCACTGCAAATATTTCTAAATGCTTGAAACTAATGAGTTTATTCAAATTTGTTCCAATTTCGGTCCCGAGGGGGCATAATCATACCAAAATCCTATGCTTTGAATCAAATTCTTCAACACCAAGGGCACGACAATTCTCTTCAATCAAGATAAGACTGTTAATTTTAACTAAAAATTCTTTTCAAAATCTCATCTCGACCTTCGTTCAATCAAGCTCAAAGTCGGTATTGTCAATTCTTGTCCAATCAAGTTCTGGATTGATAGTTTCTAAGTCAAGAAAAATTTCATTCAATCAAGCTCATAATTCTTTTATCAGTCTTCGTTCAATCAAGCTCGGAATCAGTGATGTCAATTTGTGGTCAATCAAGTTCAGAATTGATAGCTTTTTAAATCAAGTAGGATTTCGTTCGATCAAGCTTGGAATTCTCAAATTAAGAGTAGTTATCATTACTGCTCTATAAATCTTTCAAAGTAGTTCTCGCTGCTCTATAAATATCCTAAATCACCCTTTGAATCAGATGTTTTTTGAATCTCTATGCTATTCGCAAAGCAATTCAAAGAGGGGCAAATGTAATCACCTAAAACTGGGCTAATAGAACCTTAGGCCCTATTTTCCCTTAATTCAGAATATAACCTTGATTATGTTAATTTGATCTTTGATTATTAACGTAAATTCCCAAAAATTCAATAAACTCTATAAAATCCTAAATCAAGCATTAATCACTAAGGTTTTAAGAAAAATCAAGACAATTAACTCTACGCCTATTTAATTAATTCAATCCCACCAAATGCATGGCTAAGAGTTATTAATTAAAAGAAAAGCATAAATACCTCCTAAATCGAACAAACATAGTAAACACACTCTCATGATTAGGAGGCTTGCACATGGATCAAGGATCAAGCCAAGATGCATCTCAACCACTCCTCATAGATGCATCTCAACCGTTGAATCCCTTCAAACTCCTATAAAATAGAATTTTCAAAGGCTTATTTTCTTCTTCTCAATGTTTCTAAATGCTTCTAAATACTTCTAATTTATCTTCTAAATGCTTTGAACTACATGATTAATTGTGAGGCTTCATAATCCATGATTATTGAACTCTCATGCTTGGAGAATTTTCTCACTAATGTCCTAATTTGATAGATGCTTTTATGTTTCTCATACTTAGTTTCATATTTAGTTAAAGAACACTTCAATTTGTTTAAAATGGAAAGAAATTTAGTTGCACATATGTACTCTTGAATCTCTCATTTTAGTGTAGATTGTCACTGTTTAAGGGTTAAATCTGAGAGTGAACTAACCCCTTATTTCATACTCACACTAATTAGAGAGCAATAGGATGCTTTTTCTTGTTAATTTATTTGATTAAATGCTCAATTTCTCTAACAAGTGATGTTATTATCCTATTGAAGTGTTGTGTTTCAAGCCACAAACTCACACACACAATCATTAGATCAGAATCAAAGAAGATGATGAATGGAAGACTACTTTCAAGACAAAAGAAGGTTTGTATGAGTGGTTGGTTATGCCTTTTGGTTTAACTAATGCACCGAGTACTTTTATGAGGCTGATGAATGAAGTTCTAAAGAAATTCTTGGGTAAGTTTGTGATTGTATATCTTGATGATATTATGATATTCAGTAAGACCAGAGAAGAAAATTTGTTGCATGATAGACAAGTTTTGTAGAGACTGAAAGAAGAAAAATTGCTGATAAATTTGAAAAAGTCTTCATTCATGAAAGAGGAGATTGTGTATTTGGGATTTGTGATCTCAGCTAATGGTTTGAAGATGGATCATGAAAAGGTTGAAGATATTTTGAATTGGCCTACACCTATGAATGCTAGTGAGGTAAGATCATTTCATGGTTTACCAAGTTTCTACCAAAAGTTCATAAGAAATTTCAGTTCAAATTGTAATGCTATGACTGAGACTATGAGAGGAGACAAAAGGGAATTCAAGTGGATACATGGAGCTAATAGAAGTTTTTAGAATCTAAAGCAGAAGGTTATTGAATTACTTGTGTTGGCATTGCCTGATTTCAGTAAGGTATTTCAAGTGGAATGTGATGCAAGTGGTAGTGCAATTGGAGCTGTGTTGAGTCAAGAAGGTAAACCTATTCCTTTCTTTAGTGAAAAGTTGAATGATGCTAAAAGGAAATACTCTATGTATGATTAAGAATTCTATGCTATTGTTCAAGCACTAAAGAAATGGAGACATTATTTGATACTGAGTGAATTTGTATTGTATACCAATCATAAGGCTTTACAGTATTTGGGTAGTCAGAATAAGTTGAATCAAAGACATATGAAATGAGTTGAGTATCTGCAGAGTTATACATTTGTGATAAAGCATAAGAGTGGAGTCACTAATCGAGTTGTTGATGCATTGAGTAGAAGATCTTTGATGACCGAGATGAAAATTGAAGTTCTTGGTTTTGATGAGATGAAGGATTCTTATGAGTTTGACCCTGATTTTTTTGAGTCATGGAGAAACTATAGAGCACCTATTCAAGATCAAAAAGATACCAAGTGGGATGAATATTTTATTTAGGAAGGTATGTTGTGTTGGTACTCTCAAATTTGGCACAAATTTTGAGTGACCAATTGGAAATTTTCTCTAAGGCAAAATGGGTACTCCTAAAAATTCTATGAGAAGGCCTAATTGGTGTGCTTGTAAAAGATATCCTGATGATTTTCATGAGGTACAGCTTAAGAAACATGTTTAACATCTTTCATTTGACATATGCAGTTGGTTCCAACTCCTAAATTTTAACTTTAACATGTTTAGGGAGTAGCCATTTTGAGGTGTTCACTTAAAACTGTATTTTTGCCTAAGTGTCAAATTATTGTACCAAGCCCTATTTACCTTTGAATATCTTGTATCTTGTTAGGTTTCATGGATCACTAGTTTGGGAATGTTTAACATGTATATCACAGAGCTTCTATTTCAAAGCTCAAGCCATTTCGAGTCTGTCCGATGGCATTTTCCTATGAGGTTGTTGGGTGAGTTTTTTAAGCTGCTTTTTGGAGGCCAGCTGATGTCATTTAATCAGTCTTGCAAAGATTATGAAATATATGTGAAGTCTCCAACAAGGCTCCCTGCTAGAGGGGATGGCTGCTAGTCAGAGAGTTTGTAGACCCATGGTCTATTTTTTATGGTGACATTAGTGTTTTTCATGAGGATTTCAAACTGCATAATCTTCTGGTTAATGCCATTGTTCCCAGTCAACAAGCTTATGAAGATTATTAAAGTTCTTGGGACACCAACTCATGTGGAGATTAAATGTATGAACTCAAGTTTGTAAGTCTTGAATTTCCTCATATGAGCTTATTTATGGCACAAAGTTTTCCACAAGGATGAATTAGAGGCTGCTCTTTGTGTGAAACCATGAAGGGAAGTTACCAGTGCACAAACAAATAGGAGCTTGTTGTGCATGTATGAAATAGAGGGTAGCATGTAGAGGGAAGGCTGCTCACACATTAGCATGAAAAAAGACCCAGCACAATGTTCATTGGACTGGGAGCCCACACAATAGATTTTTGCAAACACAGACTCGTAGAAGATAGAAAAAATAGTCATATTGCGCAGGGCATAACTTTTTTTTCAATTGTTGGATCGGGCTCATTTTTGGATATATTGTCACAAATCTAGATCTCTAGATTCTCAATGGAGTGATTTTAAACATTGATCCTAGTTCATGAGATACAGTCGACTAACTGCAGCACTATCAAAACTACCCATAAAAAAAACATGACAATTATCGCACATTCACTGGGATTGGGGAGTTTTTAGCATTTAAGTACATGGCCACCCAGTGTAAAGGTAAAGTGAAGTGGAAAGAGAGGCTATGTGAAGCCTCTTCCTTGTGGGGCTGCATTGGTTTGCATGCCAGCTGGCGCCACATACAAAATTTTTGAAAGGGTCTTTAAAACCTCTAAACTATATATCCCACATTCATGCCGAAATGGGTCTTTGTGGTGAATATAAGCAAATGCACTCACATAATGAAATAAGATAAAGAACTAGAGGCTATGCTCATGTGACCCTCCCTATTGGTGCCTTGATTTCTATGCTGGTGGGCCCAGACACTATATTTTGCAAACTAGTGATGGTGAGAGCAAGGACAAAAATGACACATGGCAGCAGGTTGCTAAGTTTTGGGACCAAACCGCCAGCTGACCAAAGATCTGGAGACCTAGAGATAATTACTAGTCATGAGGTCAGGAGATGTTAGAAGTTAAAAGCTAATTGTTCAGAGATCTAGAGACTACATAGTCACCCAATCTCATGAGGTCTAGCAGTTAGCATGAAACATTCAGAGACCTAGAGATAACCGCCAGTCGCCAGATCTCCCAATGCTGACAGTTAGAGGCAGAGGATTCAGAGATCATGAGACTGCCTAGTCACCAGATCATTGGAAGAGATATTCAAAGATCTAGAGACTTGGAGATTTAGAGACTACATCCTAATCGCCAGAGGATCTAGAGACTTGGAGACTAAGGCTTGTTGCAAGGTCTCCCAATGTAACCATGGTTAAGAAAATCATTCAGAGATTAAGAGACTAAGGAGATTCTCCAAGTCTCTAAAAGAAACTATAGTTAAGAGATGGCTTTAGAGATTATGAGAATACATGTAGTCTCCACATCTCCAGATGAGTAGGGTTAAAGGTTGAGTTTGCAGAGCCAATTCGAGCAACCAATCAGAGTGTGACACTTGGTGAAATTTTGTGAAGTCTGAGAGAAAAGCTAGAAATAAAAGATTTAAAAATCATAAAGTTCAACATTAGGAATAAATTAAAAATTTCTCATGCCAGGAGCTTGCTTAGAGTTTTAATTGCTGCAGATTCATTTTTTGCCCAAACATAGCAGTATAATATATTTTCAGAAATGGCAGAAGACAACGAATGCAATGGCAGTGGATAAAATCAGATCAGATCAAGTTGACAGGAGCAGTAAAGACCTTTTCATCCATGGTCAGATTTTAGGAGATATTTTAATGTGGATCCAACAGAGGGGAATGCCTTGTCTTTTGCAGAGGATTAAAGGATAAAATCAGATTTGAAGGATAAGATCAAAGAATAAAGGACAAAATAAATTAGATTTCCAGTAGATGATAAGATTTTAGTAGTGGCAAGTAAATTCAGATTTTGAGGTACCCAAGAAGATCATATATTTAGAGGAGAGAGAGGACAAATGAGATCAGAGTGCAGAAGAGACAGGTGTTGATCAAGCAGAGTTTTTAGGGTTTCTCCTTCTGCTATTTATTATCTTCTTTTCTCTATTTTAGGGGTTCATGTTCTGGTTCTCTACTGGGTTTTGGGGATTTCAGACTATGTCTCCCTCTTTCCTTGAAGTTCAAAATAGGATTCCATGTGAACTATTGTAATATTTTCCTTTCTTTGCATACTTAGTGTTCAGATTTCCTCTTATTCTCAGAGAAGAACATCATTGTAAAAGGCAATTTTTTGCTTGTTTATGAATGAATTGCAGCACTTGTTCTTTTGATATCAAGTTGTCTCCATTTATGTATTTGAATCATATAGAATGAGGCATTAAGGATGTTTTATTCTTGTTTTTTTTTAGTCATTTAAGGAATGATCAGCAATAGAGTTATTCAAGAGATAACTGTGGTTTAAGATTTGTATTCAAATGTGTATGAGATTGAATATCAAGGGTATGTTAATCTTTTCTTTCCAATGGATGCTAGTTATGTATTGTCTATTCTAAGGTCTCTTCCAAGGGGAGGGTTAAATTCTTTGAGTAGGGAGTTGCATGTTTGAAATATACAGGTGGATTCATAAGAAGAAATTGATTGATGAGGTTTTTTTTATGTAAGGCATGTAAACATTTCAACTGTGTTGATGTTCCTTTGTTCATAATCTCTTTGCAATGTCATGTTTGACTATGATGCCCAATGAATCAGGCACTGGTCTATGCAAGGTTTGGGATGTTATTGAAATCCTTTTCATCAAAACAAAATTGAAAAACCATTTCCATTTCATGTTATTAGGAGTTAGGATTGCTCTGGTTTTCAGACTTACTTTATGAAAGCAGGATATTGTATAAGATTTTGGCAAATATTGAGGTAGTTGTTACCCAAAGAGTTTGAAAACTATTCCACAAATTATATCTGCAAGTTTGTATTTGTCCCAATGGATTAATGAGTGTGCAGATAAGGCAATACCTACCTGAGTGATGTGGAGCTCGAAGATGAAGGAGGATCTTATACAATCCTTAGTAATTAGGCATTTCTTTTGTCTGAATCAATATTAGGAGGCATAGTGTTCAAGTAGTTTTTCAAGCACTATGATTCATACAAGAATAATCCCTAACAAATTGGTGAATAACGCAAGTACGAGTAGAGTTAGAGTCCTGGCCGGCTTATTCATTTATCCATTGGTTTCCATTGAAGTGTATAAGAGTCAGTTTTAAGAAGTTTCAAATCATCTCACCAAGTTGTGAGTGGTGACTTTGAGTTCTTTGTTTGATCAGTGCATAAAGTGATATATTTTCAGTCCTAATAAATATTATATGTACCCTATTGAAGTTTGTTGCATTGGTGGAAAAGGATATAGAAAGAGATCTCAACTTATGAAAGTTATTTTCCTCTGCAAGAAGGTGGAAGCTCTACTAATTTTTGAAGGTGATTTGGAGGTGACTTCAAATCCAACGGTTTGTAGCATCTTCATCATACTCGAGGTATTTTATTTTTCATTGGATAAAAGCTTTTTGTTCATGAAAATCAGTTATACATGTTTTCCCTATTAAGTGATCAACACTAAGTTAAAAGGGAAGAGAAAGGCAGTTTGTAGTTACTTTGTTTGTGAAGATGTCACAACTATTTAGGAATAGGTTGTGTAATGCTATAAACTTTGAAGGTATCCCTGGATACCCAAATCCCATTCCATCAACAGTCAGGGAGTGTTTTCCTAAATTCACTGGTATGGGTGAGCAATTAGCTGAGGAGCATGTTGACAAGTTTTTAGATTTAATAGATGATCATAACATCACACATGAGGATGTATTAATGAATCTTTTTGCAATGTCCTTGGTTGAGATTGGAAGGGACTGATTTAAAGAATTACCTCATGGCTCAATAGGATCTATGGAAGCATTAGAGGATTGTTTTATTAAAAAGTATGGTGATATTGAGAAACATAGTGATATGGAACACAGTGATGAACAAGATGTATCTGAATCAAAGGACCCGGTATCAGAGCTTGAACTTCTTCAGGCTGAAACAAAAATGTTAACACAAAGGTTTCAAGAAAGCCTGGTGTTACATTTACAAGAAAACATGAGTAGAGAGGAGGGTGAGTCACAATATGATTTCTACATGAGGTTTACTGATGAGATCAAGAAATATGTTAATCCTTTTTGTCCTCAAGAATTTGCATGGGCAAATTTATTTACTAAACTTTGTTTTCCTCACACACTTAATTTGCCAATCTCTCAGAGGGTAGAGTATATTCAACATGTTATAGAATGGATTAAAAATATAGAATATTCTTCTTCTAAAAATATATCTCAGGTTAAATACAATGATGTTGAATCTGAAAACTCTGAGAGTATTGTAGATGCTGGATGTGAATCAGATAATGATGAGCCTAAGTTTAGTGATGATAATGTTGAGTTTTCTTGTGGTGAAAGTTTTGCTAATTGTGATAATGATAATGAGCTTTGTGAGTAGCAAGACAATGAAGAAATTATGTGTAGCCAACAAGATGTTAACTATGATGTAGACATAAGTATTTGTAGTGATTTATCTACACAAGATGACATGGTTCCGATGGTTTCACTCCAAGACTCCAACAACGAAAATATTTGCAGCATCATGCAAGAAGACAGTGAAGGGATGAGTGAAAAGAAGACTGTTGTTCACTTCACAGTGAACAAATTGCAAAAATTTTATCTTTTGAATATCTCAAATATTCAAGAAAGGATAGCATTGAAACTCCATGCCCAACATACATTGATTTTGACAAAGAATATGAATCAGTGGATCCTAATTTTGACATGTATATTTCTAATTTTTCTTCTCCTCCCATATCACTAGGCTACAATAGAATTTAGTATGATATGTCAGATGATGAGGTCATTAGTGTTGTTTTAGATTCAATGGATGTGGAGACTCCAAACATAATGTTAAGGCTTGACTAGGATAGTAGTGTGGATTTTGAATCTTCTTTGGATTCTGAGTCTTCCATCAAACCAATAAAGGATGATCTTTCATTTGCTCAAACTTCATGTTCTTACAATGAATGCTTTAATGTTTTCCCTCCTACCCACCAAAAAGTTGTGAATTTATATCATGCTGATACTTTACAGGAAGGTATTGAACAAGATTTTGATGTAAGTACACAAGCCACTGATGATAATATTTTTGAAAAACAAAGTGTGGATCATGACATGGAGTTTCCAAGTTTTCAAGATGATGAAGTTGAATCTTGTTTCTTTTGTGTTCCTGATTTATCTCCTCTCACAAAAGATCAAAATTATTTGCATGAGATCCCTATTGTTTATGATGAATATGCAGTTTCTTGTGCTAGTATACATTCAGATTTTTATAAGCCAAGTATTAGTGATTCTTGTTTGAGCCATGATGCTGAAGAGAAAGACAAATTTGAATGTGTGTTTTCAAATTTACAAGTAACTAATGAACCAATAATTGACAATGCTTTCCCATGTTTACAAGATGTTGAATGGAGTTGTAACTAGCAAGATGTCTCTAATTTTTTGCAAACAATTTTTTGTGTAGAAAGTTTCTATTTTAGTTTGCAAAATGTTGATGAGAGAGAACTGTGTTTTGTGGTACAAACTAATGATCAGAGTAATGTTTTCAGCTTTGAGAGAGAGCTGGAATATTTCATCTTTCAACAAGTCAGTAGTAATGAAGAGTGTGATGTTTTGATATCACATAATAATTAGCATTCACTGTATTCTAGTGAGTTTATTTGGCAAGGTGATGGTGAATTCATTGATTATTTTTTGTTTGATATGCTAAAGGAAAGTGGCAGTATTTTCAATCAAACACATGAAAGAAAAGATTTCAGTTTATCTCTGATTTGTGAAGATCAAAACCAAATGTGTGACAGAGGTAAGAGTTGACTTTAGTTTTGGGGATTTGGGCTTCTTGTAGATAAAGCACATATTGTATAGTCACTTTCCCTTTTAGTTGTGTGGTGTGTTTTATTTCGGTTGGGGTTCCCATTTTTTGAGAAGAGATGTTAGGAAGGAAAGGTGAAAAGAGAAGAAAGAGAAATTTTGGATTTGAAGTCTTGGGGTGGTTTGCTTCTACCATGAAATTCTGAAAGTTCTCTGCATGCCCACATGGGGCTCACATCCCCAACTAGAGCCACTATTGGTACTCTCAAATTTGTCACAAATTTCAAGTGACCAATTGGAAATTTTCTCTAAGACAAAATGGGTACTCCTAGAAATTCGGTGAGAAGGCCTAAGTGGTGTGCTCGTAAAAGATATCCTGATGATTTTCATGAGGTACAACTTGGGAAACATGTTTAACATCTTTCATTTGACATATGCAGTGGGTTCTAACTCCTAAATTTGAGTTTGACATGTTTAGGGAGTAGCCATTTTGAGGTGTTCACTTAAAACTGTATTTTTGCCTGTGTCAATTTATTGTACCAAGCCCTGTTTGCCTTTGAATATCTTGTATCTTGTTAGGTTTCATGGCTCACCACTTTGGGAATGTTTAAAATGTATATCAGAGAGCTTATGTTTCAAAGCTCAAGCCATTTCGAGTCTGTTTGATAATTTTTTGGATTCCCCAAAGTTGGTCCTGCAAAATTGTCCTGTTACTCTATTCTGCCTAGTTTTCTGAGTGGCCTTGTTTGACCAATTATAATTTTTGACCATTTGACCCAATTGAGAAATTTCCTTTTTCTCTATATTCTAGTGTTCAAATACTCCTTGTATTTTAATTTTCAAGCCATGATGAATCTATTTATCCAACTTGCCAATCTGATTTCGTTTGCAGTTTCTAACATTTTGATGGACAGTTGCATACTTTAGTCGGAAGCCCTATTTGGATGTTTGTATCTTTTTCCTAGAGATTGATCATAATGTTCAGGTTGTGGCATCATTCTATAGGCATAAGAATCAGTCATCTTGCCAATTTTTAGCCCCCCATGTGTTCGTCTAGTCACTTTGCCAGAGCCATTTCATTTGCAAATTATAAAAGATTCACTGAATATGCTGAATCTAGAATTAAATGACCTACTTTGAGGCCTTGTAATTTGTGCCCTATCCATGATCTAGCATAATTGAAATTTTTCTTGAATTTTAAACCTATAAGACTACTTACCTGTGGATTTGGGGGTCCCTGCCAATCCATCTGATCACTTTCCTAGCTTGATTCCAAATCCAATTTCTACATATTTCACTGTTTTTAATCCTGAATATTATTGACAAGATGACTTTGGTGTTTTATTGCATTTCACCATGAGATCTTTTGGGTGAGATAATTATGGAATCATGTACTTTTTATGGAGGCTAATTAGTGCCCAAGTTTCCAGATCTTGCATGTTTCAATGGGTGTATTTTTTTAGGCCAATTCTGGAGGCAACTTGTGCATTTTGGCAGTTTAGACAGAATTACATTCCAAGTGGCCATGTTCATTCAGTCATAACTTTGGGCTTGAATCTTCTAAGAGGTTCTCATTTGGCCGACACACTGTAGTGGTGGAGATGAACTTGTCTTCCCGATGGCATTTTCCTATGAGGTTTTTGGGTGAATTTTTTAAGCCACTTTCTGGAGGCTAGCTAATGTCATTTAATTAGTCTTGCAAAGATTATGAAATATATGTGAAGTCTCCAACAAGGCTCCCTGCCAGAGGGGATGGCTGCTAGTCAGAGAGTTTGTAGACTCGTGGTCTATTTTTTATGGTGACATTAGTGTTTTTCATGAGGATTTCAAACTGCATAATCTTCTGGTTAATGCCATTGTTCCCAGTCAACAAGCTTATGAAGATTATTAAGGTTCTTGGGACACCAACTCATCTGGAGATTAAATGCATGAAATCAAGTTTATAAGTCTTGAATTCCCTCATATGAGCTTATTTACGGTGCAAATTTTTCCACAAGGATGAATTAGAGGTTGCTCTTTGTGTGAAACCATGAAGGGAAGCTACCAGTGCACAAACAAATAGGAACTTGTTGCACATGTATGAAATAGAGGGTAGCATGTAGAGGGAAGGCTGCTCACACATTAGCATGAAAAAAGACCCAGCAAAATGTTGATTGGAATGGGAGCCCACACAATGGATTTTTGCAAACACGAATTTGCAAAAGATACAAAAAATAGTCATATTGCAGGGGGCATAACTTTTTATTCAACCATTGGATCGGGCTCATTTTTGGATATGTTGTCACAAATCTAGTTCTCTAGATTCTCAATGGAGTGATTTTAAACATTCATCTTGGTTCATGAGATACAGTCAACTGAGTGCAGCACTGTCAAAACTACCCATAAAACCTTCATGACAATTATCCCACATTCACTGGGATTGGGGAGTTTTTAGCATTTAAGTACATGGATGCCCAGTGTAAAGGTAAAGTGAAGTGGAAAAAGAGGCTATTTGAAGCCTCTTCCTTGTGGGGCCGCATTGGTTTGCAAGCCAGTTGGTGCCACATACAAAGTTTTTGGAAAGGATCTTTAAAACCTCTAAACTATATATCCCACATTGATGCCAAAATGGGTCTTTGTGGTGAATATAAGAAAATGCACTCACATAATGAAATAAGATAAAGAACTAGAGGCTATGCTCACATGACCCTCCATGTTGGTGCCTCAATTTCTATGCCAGGGGGCCCAGACAGACTATATTTTGCAAACTGGCGACGATGACAACAAGGACAAAAATGACATGTGGTAGCGGTTGCTGAGTCTCAGGACAAACCGCCAACTGACCAAAGATCTAGAGACCTGGAGATAACAGCCAATCATGAGGTCAGGAGATGTTAGAAGTTAAAGGCCAATCATTCAGAGATCTAGAGACTACACAGTCACCCAGTCTCATGAGGTCTAGCAGTTAGCATGAAACATTCAAAGACTTGGAGATAACCACCAGTTGCTAGATCTCCCAATGCTGACAGTTAGAGGTAGAGGATTCAGAGATCATGAGACTGTCCAGTCACTCACCAAGTCATCGAAAGAGATATTCAGAGATCTAGAGACTTGGAGATTCAGAGACTACATCCTAATCATTAGAGGATCTAGAGATTTAGAGACTAAGGCTTGTTGCAAGGTCTCCCAATGTAACCACGGTTAAGAAAATCATTCAGAGATTAAGAGACTAAGGAGATTCTCCAAGTCTCTAAAAGAAACTATGGTTAAGAGATGGCTTCAGAGATTATGAGAATACTTGTAGTCTCCAAATCTCCAAATGAGCAGGGTTAAAGGTTGAGTTTGTAGAGCCAATCCAAGCAACCAATTAGAGCATGACACTTGGCAAAATTGGGTGAAGTCTAAGAGAAAGGCTAGAAATAAAAGATTTAAAAATCATAAAGTTCAACATTAGGAATAAATTCAAAATTTCTCATGCCAGGATCTTGCTCAGAGTTTTAATTGCTGCAGATTCATTTTTTGCCCAAACATAGTAGTATAATATATTTTTGGAAATGGCAGAAGACGACAGATGCAATGGCAATGGATAAAATCAGATCAGATCAAGTTGACAGGAGTAGTAAAGGCCTTTTCATCAGTGATCAGATTTTGGGAGATATTTTAATGCAGATCCAATAGAGGGGAATGTCTTGTCTTTTGCAGAGGATTAAAGGATAAAATTAGATTTGAAGGATAAGATCAGAGAATACAAGACAAAGTGAATCAGATTTCCAGTAGATGATCAGATTTTGAGGTGCCCGAGAAGATTAGATATTCAAAGGAGAGAGAGGACAAATGAGATCAAAGTGCAGAAGAGACAGGTGTTGATCAAGCAGAGGTTTTAGGGTTTCTCCTTCTGCTATTTATTATCTTTTTTTCTCTGTTTTAGGGGTTCCTGTTCTAGTTCTCTACTGGGTTTTGGAGGGTTTCAGACTATGTCTGCCTCTTTTCTTGAAGTTCAAAATAGGATTCCATTTGAACTATTATAATATTTTCCTTTCTTTGCATACTTAGTGTTCAAATTTCCTCTTATTCTTAGAGAAGAACATCATTGTAAAAGGTAGTTTTTTGCTTGTTTATGAATGAATTGCAGCACTTGTTGTTATGATATCAAGTTGTCTCCATTTATGTCTTTGAATCATATAGAATGAGGCATTAAGGATGTTTTATTCTTGTCTGTTGTTAGTCATTTAAGGAATGATCAACAATAGAGTTGTTCAAGGGATAACTATGGTTTAAGATTTGTATTCAAATGTGTATGAGATTGAATATCAAGGGTATGTTAATCTTTTCTTTCTAGTGGATGTTGGTTATGTATTATCTATTCTAAGGTTTCTTCCAATGGGAGGGTTAAATTATTTGAGTAGGGAGTTGCATGTTTGAAATATACAGGTGGATTCATAAGAAGAACTTGATTGATGAGGTTTGTTTTATGTAAGGCATGTAAACATTTCAAGCTGTTTTGATGTTCCTGTGTTCATAATCTCTTTGCAATGTCATGTTTGACTCTGATGCCCAATGAATCAAACACTGGTCTATGCAAGGTTTGGGATGTTATTGAAATCCTTTTCATCAAAACAAAATTGAAAAACCATTTCCATTTCATGTTTATTAGGAGTTAGGATTGCTCTAGTTTTCAAACTTACTTTATGAAAGCAGGATATTGTATAATATTTTGGCAAATATTGAGGTAGTTGTTACCCAAAGAGTCTGAAAACTATTCCACAAATTATATCTACAAGTTTGTATTTGTCCCAATGGATTAATGAGTGTGCAGATAAGGCAATACCCACCTGAGTGATGTGGAGTTCAAAGATGAAGGAGGATCTTATCCAATCCTTAGTAATTATGCATTTCTTTTGTCTGAATCAGTATTAGGAGGCATAGTGTTCAAGTAGTTTTTCTAGCACTGTGATTCATACAAGAAAAATCCCTAACATGTTGTTCAAAGGTATTTAGTTGTGTATACCGAGGGGAGTAATGAGAACCAATTTGATAAAAGAGAAGCATAGTAGTGCTTTGGCTGGACATTTTGGTATTGACAAAACATGGAATTTGCTTAAGGAGAAATACTTTTGGCCGTAGTTGTATAAAGATGTTTAGGAAATTGTGAAAAGTTGTAGAGTTTGTCAAGTTTCAAAATGAGTAAGTCAGAATACTAGTTTGTATACATCAATTTCTATTCCTGAGAAACCTTGGATTGACATTAGTATGGATTTTGTTCTTTTCTTACCAAAGAGAGAAAGAGGTAATGATTCTATATTTATTATTGTGGATAGATTTTCTAAGATGGCACATTTTATACCCTATAGAAAGACATCAGATGCAGTACATGTAGAAGATCTTTTCTTTATGGATATTGTCAGATTACATGGACTACCAAGGAGTATTGTCTCTGACCGAGACAGTAATTTTGTTGGATACTTTTAGAAGACCCTTTGGAATAAATTTGGCACTGAGTTGAAATATAGTTCTACATTTCACCCACAAACCGATGGACAAACTGAGGTTGTGAATAGAAGTTTGGGAAATCTTTTGAGATGTTTAGTTGGAGACACACCGAGTAATTGGGATTCTGTGTTAGCACAAGTAGAGTTTGCATATAATAATTTAGTGAATAGGAGTACTGGAAAAACACCATTTGAGATTGTGAATGGTATACAACTGAGAGGTATGTCTAATTTGAGAGACATTGCTGATGAAAATAAGAGAAGTGTTGAAGGAGTAAAATTTGTTGAGTTCATGAAGACATTGCATGAAGATGTGAAGCTAAAGCTGGAAGACAGTAATCAGAAATACAAAGACAAATCTGATAGATCAAGGAGACATAAAAATTTTGATGTTGGTGATGAAGTGATGGTTCATTTGAAGAAAGGTCAATTTCCTGTTGGAACATATGGAAATCTGAAGATGAAGAAGTTTGGACCTTGCAAGATTTTGAGCAAATTTGATAGTGGAAATGCATATGAAATTGAGTTACCTGATGACATGGACATATCACCTATTTTCAATATTGTTGATTTGTATGAGTATCATGAACCTGATGAAGAAATGACAGTACTGACAGAATATCCTAAGAAGCAGAATGAAGAGATTGAACAGATTCGGAAGCAAAGATTTGGCAAGAGCACAAGAGGAACACAATATATGGAATATCTGGTAAAGTGGAAGAATAGACTGATGGAGGATAGTTCTTGGATTTCATAGTCTAAGTTGGATGCAGCTTGGATCATACCTACCAAATGATTCGGAGAATCATTTCAAAATAACCACAGGTGTCTGATGCAAGAGCATCTTGGGTCCTTGGCAATCCTATGTCACCAAAAAGAATTTGAAGTTTGTCTATGTTGCTCAGTTCTTGCTTTGACTGAGTTGGTCAGTAGTTGGTTAGTTTCCTTTGGTTACCGAGTGTGGTTGGTTATCTCCTAGGCGGTCAGTTGTTTCAGTGATGCTTGGTGTTGCTTGTCTGCTGCTCAGTTATCTTTGTTCATGATAGGTTTAGTTTTAGTTTCTATTGAGGCCAACTTGTGCATTCATTTTGGGTCATGGATTTAATGTTGATATCAATCATTGGGAAGTGTGTGGTCCCAAATCTAGCTGTTTCTTCCATTGATTATGGATCTGAAGGCTGACTCTGTTCGGTAGCCTCTTATATAAATGTAGTTGTCTGTTTAAAGTTTAGGTTGTCAGTTGTTTGATAGAAGATGGAAGAGATTAGATGGGAGATTTTTGATAGATCCTGGCATGTTTGAGGACTTTTGTAATTCATTGTAATATTGGGCCATAACTGGGAAGGCCTTACAGTCCAGCATGTATGATTCTATTTAATGAAAATATTTGCTCCCTCTCACTGTCTTGTTATTTGCTTCTGCATGTGTTGAGCAAGATTGGATCATTAGGGTGTGCCATCCTTTGGCCCCTCTTGACCCTTGTCTCACGTCATTAGTAAATGGGATCCATCAAGATATATATCGAGTTAGTTACTCTAATTAGTCTCTTAATAGTAATTAGTTTCATTTCTATTCATCAAGTTGGTTATTCATTTAGACCTCATGGTTTAAGATTCTTTATGACACTAATTAATTTTATCACCTCACATCAAATTGGTTGGTTGTCATCATCATCATAAAGGTGTTTAGTTTCATTGTTCCACATAAAGATGAGCACCCTAGTCTCCATCTGTCAATCTTTGTTAAATCAAGCTCATAGTCGATACTATTGGTCTTTGTTCAACCGAGTTTGGAACCAATATCTCAAATCAACTATTATTCTTTAGTGAATCAATCCCAAAGCTAATGCCTTTGATCTTCAATCAATTTTTGTTCAATCAAGTTCAAAATCAGTTTCTAACCAGGGATAGTTTCATCACATCACATCAAGCTATTTCCTGATCCAATTTCATATGTTCTTTGAATCAATGTCTTGCACACATGTCGATTTAAAGAGGGGAAAATGTAATCACTAAAAAATGGTCTAGTAAATGTAGATCCCCTAATTTTGATTAGTTTCCTAAAAATCTTGAATCAAAGGCATAAATTAACCATGCCTAATTATGTAAGTATTTCATTAAACTTTCTTGTATAATTAAATCAATTCCCTAATCAAATCATCAAATAAATCTTGAATCAAGGCATAAAGGTCATTAAATTTATAAATATACATGTTTAATTAAAATTCTTAAACAATTTTAATTAAAAGAATCCATTCACCCATCCTCACACATGTGTGAGCACATAAAATCTAAATAAAAACAATTAAAAGGGGATAATTACCAAATTTGTCTCATTCTCCCCTGAAAAAAAAAATTGATCAATTGTGCACCTCTCACATGTATTGAGGAAGGAATGATCTCAACCTCTCCTCACCATCAAATCTTGACCATTCATTTTGGTGAAACTTCTATAAAAAGGAAGCTCTTCCTCGCTCAAGAATCCAAGGATTTTCATAGTAAAGGCACTATGCCATTTTAGTTTCTCATATAGCTTAATGTGCATCATTCTTATCTTGTCTCTCTTATTTTAGTTTTTTTTCAATCAATGTTGGCTCTCGTAGTTTAAATCTTTCATTTAACTTGCATTTTAGCATAGAATCATCAATCTTTTATCATAGATTTGCATTTGTCACTTTCAAAGAAATTTTAGGAAAATAATGCAAGTATTGCATCATGATCATACAAAATCTTCCATTTTAGGGTAGTCAAGTCTCTAGTCCCATGATTCATTTGATGAGAATCATTCATGGACTATACTCACCCTAATTAGGAAGCCATAGATCAGTTTTAGTGGGTTTTGTGTTACTTGCTTTGGAATTTGAGTATCTTGATACTAACCCCCACTAATGTAATGAATTATTGAAGTTTTTTTTTTGCAAGTTAAGACCATAAAATACACCCACATAACAAAACATAAGGATTGCACAATAAAATGAGCCAACTAGAATGATTGCAAGCCTAAACACTAGAAACTGCCCAACTGGAATAGTAAATAAACAAACTGAAAGGAAATATTTTTGGGTGATGTAAGATTTTAAATGACCCAAGGATTCTCCTACATCAGACACCCTAGATGAATAGAAGATGTTCCATAAAGACTTGTGAACATCTAATAGGATTTGAGACATAAACCTCATGTTCATTCTTAACCCACATATCCTCTCCATTAGAAGGAAAATAGTTTCTATGCCTCTACACATAAGTATCCATATTGTTGTTGATGCAAGTGTTCAACCCCAACCTATCAACATCCTTCTCAACATCTGGTACAACTCTATTTTTTCTACTACTTCCATGCTCACTTCTCGATTTCCCAATTCCTTCCAATTACTTCCAACTTTGTCAACTCTATAGTCAACAACCAATGCATGCCTCTTTTTTTTTGTATCACTCCACCTCTAATATCATTCATCCACTTCCCAACCTCTTATGATCTCCTCACAAGATCATGTTTCTCATTTGATACCACTCTGGTAACCTGTTCCTACAACACCAACCGATTGTTATCAACCTTCATCCCCATCAATTTAGATCCATTCATAAGATCTTTCAACAAATGTACAACCTTGGAAACCTTCTCAACCACCTCCTACAAATCCATCACCTTCTAGTCCAAAGCAGTCCGATCTCCTAAGGTGTAAGTTCTCATCACACTCAAGTTCTTAGTATTTCTTCCTTCCTCCTTCAAAGGAATTAAAGTAAACCTTCTTCCATCCTTTATGATAGACACTACATTCATTTGACAATCATGAATAGCTCCAACATAAAATTGTCAAGGTCTTCCTAACAAAACATGGAAAGTACTCATGTTCACCACATCACACAATACCTCTTCCCAGTATGGACCAATGTTGAACTTAACCAAGAACTTCTCTTTCACTTCCACCATGTGATCATCATGAAACTTTCTTATCCCATAAGGAAAAGGATGTTTGATTCTCCTCAAACCCAACTTTTGTACCATCTCCTTTGATACAAGGTTATCAGTATTACCACTATCCATAATCACTTTACAACATTTACCTCCTAACTTACAAACTATTCGAAACAACTTCCTTCTCTACACAAGATTCAATTCCTTGTTTCTCAACAAAAGTCTTCTGAACATCAAAGATTCTCCCATATCAAGTGAAGCCTCTTTTTCAACAAGTTCATCATCTACATGTTCCTCACATGCCACTACATTCTTCTTTCCTTTGCTAAAACTAGTCAAACATTGGAAAGCTCTATGTCCAACATTCCCACATTTGAAACAAGTATCTTTGAATTATTTGTTTCCTCTTCCCCTTCTATGAATCTTCTGATTAGGTTCCCCTTTAATCACAATCATATCCTTTATCTTATTATCACTTTGTTTATCATTAATCCTAGGTGTAACTTGTCTTCTCTCAGTTTATCTTCTTCCTTTAGGGCATACTGATAAGAATCTTCAATTTTACTAAGCCTTATCATACTTAGTTCATCTTGATAATAATCTACAATTGTACTAAGCCTTAACATATTTAGTTCAACATGAATGTTAAGTCTCAAACCATTAACATACCTAGCCACCTTATCCTTGGATGACTCTCACTGTTTAGACTTGATTGAAATCTTATAGAACTCTTTGGTATACTCCTTAACTGTCAAATCCATTTGCTTTAGATTCTATGATTTATTAGACAATTCCAATTCATAATCCTTTAGTATGAACTTTTCCTTAAGTCTAAAAACCATAACTCTCCTCCTAATGATATTAGGTTCTCCATTATCTTCCCTATCTATTTTCAATTCTTTCCACCATAAGGAAACATGACCCTTTAACTTAGTTTGTGCTAACCTAACCCTCTGTAGATCCTTAATATCTTCTATCTTAAAATAATCCTCTAGTTTATTAATCTAATCTATCATTTGCTTAGGATGCAATAAACTAGAAAGCTAGAAACATCAAGCCCATGACTCTTACTCATTTGTGTCATAGCTCTCAACAATATTTATTCTTGTGTAGAGATCTCAACTTCAACTATCTCAAGATCTTCAAAAGCTTCCTCAAATTCATCTTCAATCTCAAGGTTTTTCCTACATCTAGTTAAATCATTTTGGATCTCAGTCCTCATCTTATTTTTGAATTCCTCCATCACTTTCTCTAGCCTTTTAGGATTCATCCATCTAGGCAGCATCCTTGCAAACTTAAGGAATCTCTTTCTCAAATTCCTCAGCTTTGACGATCTTATCACAAGTGTTGATTTCCCTAACAAAATAAAGAAATCTACCAAAACCAAAAATCTTCCTTAAATAATCTATTTATTCAGTCCTTGAAAATCACCAAATTTTCCTTCAACTGATCCACCAAATCTTTCAGTGTATCCCTCTTCAATTATAGGGTAGATCTTCTTTCTGCCACCCCACAACTAGGATCTTTATGATTCACAATCTTCAGAGCTTAGCTTGATCATTATTATTATTGAAAGTCTTTTTTTATTCATAATCAACAATAAATCCTATCCTGAACCACCTTGTGCAAGCTACCAATTGATGTATGTCAGATCCTCAATTTTTCCACCCCACACACTATAAGTAAACAACTTCTTAAGATCATGAATCTGGATTTGCAAATCAAGAATCACAACTATTCTCTCATACCACTTGATTTAGTAAAGTAAAAAGAATCCCTTATGGAGATGTCCAACCTTGAAACTAGAAATAGCATAAAGGAAATGACCAACAAAACAATAGATAACACCAGCCAATAAGGAAATATGATCTTCTATTATTACTGAAACAAAGGATTTATATCAAATTTGCCTACAAATGTACAGTCTTACATTCTAGGCACACATGCCTGATTATTTACAAAATTAGATGCTAGACTACCAACTATCTCCCATCTACTATCACTTCCCAAAACAAGAACTACTACCTAGCTTATATACAAGATTATTGGCAATAAGTTGGCTTATTCGATCATCAATCTCCTAGATAAAGAAAATACTTTACAAACATATAAGTCAGGACCCAAATTCATAAGAACACCTCCAACTAGAAATATCATCTTGTGAAAACATACAAGGAGGTTGGCCACATGTGTAAAAACATAGAACACAGAACCATGAAGCTTCACGTAACATGAAACTCCATCGCAAGTCTAATCTCTCCACCCTAGCCTTTAGAATAGGAAGAATCAAATATGACTGGACCAATCATTAAATATCTTAATTTGGAAACATTATAATGAGCTACAAAGTTATACATAGGATCTCCAAGATACCTAAAATACAACATAAGGATCAAATAATAAAATGAGCC
The DNA here is from genome assembly GCA_027943335.1 of Chamaecyparis obtusa. Lineage (NCBI taxonomy): Eukaryota > Viridiplantae > Streptophyta > Pinopsida > Cupressales > Cupressaceae > Chamaecyparis > Chamaecyparis obtusa. Next base: position 415,177 of record BSBK01001713.1, read on the forward strand.
AACTGGATGATCACAAGCCTAAACACCAGAAACTACCCAACTAGAATAGTAAACAAGCAAACTAAAAGGAAATATTTTTTGGTGATGTAAGATTTCCAATGACCCAAGGATGGTCATGCATCAATTATACTAGACTCAAATATATCTCAATTAACTAAAAACTATATTTGGACACTTTATGACACTTTCAAGATTTCCCCAAATGGACCCAAAATGACTTAATTACACTTTAATCCTACCTAGATTCACTCAAATTCCTTTGAATACTCATGAAAATAATGAGAGGGTATCAAGAAACCCTCAATAAACCACATGACATCATACAAGTTTATTTTGAGCTCCAAAAAAAGTGTTCCTATGAGAAAAATGAAGATACAACATATGCTCATAAAGATAGATAACATAAAGAATGTGTTTTGTACCAACACTAACACACAAAAACCAATATAAATAATTATTAATAACATATATTTATGTTATTCTCCTTATGTATAATTCAACAATATAATTGAAATGATAAATAGATTTTGAAACCTATACCATTGTATACATCATAGAATGCAATGAAGAGCGAGAAGGAACAAGAGAAGAAGATGAGAGATGTACTCTCAAAACCAATCCTTGAATCCAAGTCCACTAGTCCCTAGTAGTGGTTTAAAATTCCACTTGACCATGTGTAACTCATAGATCCACCCTAGAATTTTTATGGAGATAGTCATGTGATCCAAATATTCAAACAAGATAGTATGAAATGATATATCATGCATGGATACCAATAATGATGTAAAAACTTAGCACAAATATCACAATATTCACAATAATATATTGGATATATTAAAATAGACACATTTCATACATGATCATAGAGTGGTATCAAATTACCAAGGTTCCCAACAACAATAAGCCATCATCAAGGATAAAACCATAATAATGCGAAATAATAGAATGAGAAAGGCGCCATCAAGGAGAGACACTAGTTTTTCAATAATTCCCAACATTGTAACACAATAACCAAAATGAGAAATAAAAAAATAAAGATCTCAAGTGCTTCTCATCAACCAAGAGTAAGATACTAGAGTTATAATTATAGGAAGCCTTCTCATGAGTGCTTGTGAGGATGCACCATACAAAACTGAGCATTCTATCATATAGATGAAAATGACAATCATGCATGTCTCTCTAGAAAAACTCATTGATCCATGTGTGAGAATTCCTTTCTAAACACCCTTGGCCTTGTACTAGAAATAAATGAATGTTTGGGGCACCAATGTTATCTTATCAATATTTTATCCCGCCCAAGTTTTAAATTAATTTATGACTGAAATAGGAAACTCACCAAATGTGATTGTGAAGTGTTGCACTTTTGGGTTGGAGACATGAGTAAGATCCACTCCATAGATCCACTATAGCATCTAATATTAGGCTCATCCCATTCAAAATTAATGAGGTGGTTAAAATATGAACATTGTGTTGTCATTGATGTCAGACTTGTTTTTTATGTCAACTATGGTCTAGATGTTGCGTTCAATAATGTTATCATGTTTTTAGAATGTTGAAGTATAAGTTTTATGTGTGTGTGTGTGTGTGTGTGTGTGTGTGTGTGTGTGTGTGTGTGCGTGCACACACACGTGCATGTGTTAATAAATATATATTTCTAGAGATCAATGCATAAGGGATATCCAAATGTCTTAGGTCTTATCTTGAGTATTGGAGAAAGATTTAGTTGTCTACACATGAAAATGACTTAGTGTGATTGTTCTGGTGGACAATCTGTCAACCCATGTTCTAATTTTTGGTCTGCATCATAGTAAACTAATTCATTACAATATAATTTGAGTATGATGTTGTTATATGTCCAAGGCCTCCTTTTCTCAAGTCTTTGAGTGGAATTAGCATTAGGGTCTAGAGTGTCAGTCAACTCTTTAGTGAAGGATAGCCAGGTGCAGATTGGTGATTTCATCACAATTGTGGATCTTCGTATCATACCTCTTGGTTCCTATGACATAGTACTTGGTATGGATTGGCTTTATTCCCATAGAGCTAAGTTAGATTTTTGACAAAAGAGGATCAAGTGCATTGATGATCATGGTACACCTATTGTGATTTGTAGGATTTAGCGAGGCATCTCTCTTCATATGATCTCAGCCATGCAGCTTAGGTGGAGTATGTGGAAGGGATGTTAGCTTTTTTCCATTACCATCAGTGATAGAGAGGAGGAGGAGGAGGAAAGGGAACCATCTCTTGATGATTATCCTATACTTCAGGAATTTGCAGATGTGTTTCCTACTGAGCTTCCAGGCATGCCTCCTCATAGACCAATAGATTTCCATATAGATCTTATTCCAGGAGTTGCTCTAGTTTTGAGGGAACCTTATAGGATGACCACTAATGAGCTTAATGAGCTCAAGATTCAGTTATAGGAAATTTTGGAGAAGGGTCACATTCATCCTAGTGTTTCACCTTGGGGTACACCTGTTATCTTCGTGAAGAAGAAGGATGGATCCTTGCGGTTATGTATGGATTACTGATAGCTTAATAAGCTTACCATCAAGAATCAGTATCCGCTCCCCAGGATTGATGATTTATTTGATCAGCTTAAGGGTGATAAAGTGTTTTCCAAGATTGATCTTAAGTCAGGATACCACTAGTTATAGATTGTTGATAGCGACATTCCTAAGACTACATTCCATACCAGATATGGGCATTATGAGTTCATAGTTATACCTTTCATCACCAATGCTCCAACAGTTTTCATGAGCCTTATGAATGGGGTATTCTGCACTTTCCTTGATAAGTTTGTAGTTGTGTTCCTTAATGATATCCTGATTTATTCACGGGATGAAGAGGAGCATGAAGAGCACTTGAGATAGGTATTGCAATGTCTTAGAGACAATAAGTTGTATGGTAGTTTGTCCAAATGTACTTTCTATAGGACAAAGATTCATTACCTCGAGCATGTTATTTTAGGAGATGGAATCTCAGTAGATCCATCTAAGATTAAAGCCATCATGGATTGGCCTGCACCTACTTCAGTGACCGAGGTCACAAGTTTTATGGGATTGGTAGGTTACTATTCACAATTTGTAGAGGGATTTTCTAGAGTGGCACGTCCCATTACTTCTCTTCAACATAAGGGAAAGAAATTTGAGTGGACCGAGAAGTGCAAGAGGGCCTTTTAGGAACTCAAGAAGGCACTTACTAGTGCTCCTATTCTAGCAGTGCCTGATCCTTCAGTGAATTTTGTTGTATGCACAAATGCTTCCTTAGATGGTTTGGGGGTAGTTCTTATGCAGAATGGGTGAGCCATTGCATATGAGTTTAGGAAACTTAAGACTCATGAACTCAATTACCCCACTCATGACCTTGAGTTAGCTATAGTGGCTCATGCCTTAGTGAGATGGTGGCATTTCCTTTTCGGTCATCTATTTGAGCTCCATTTAGATCATCAGAGCTTACAGTATATCTTCTCTCAACCAAACCTAAATGCACGTCAGTGTAGGTGGATGGAATTCCTATGTGAGTATGATTTTGATGTCCACTACATCAAGGGGAAGGAGAATGTGGTTGCCAATGCTTTGAGTAGGAGATGCCATGGGGCCTACTCTATGATAGTAGGTACTAAGTTGAGGGATCAAATATTGCATCATTTGCATGAGGATGTTTGGTATGTAGAGGTTAGTCAAATCATTCGGTCTCAGAGTACTCTTGAGGGTAAATATTCGAGATATTCCCTAGATTATGATGGGATTTTACACCATAGAGGATGCATCTATGTCCCATCCTCTGGTGACTTACAAGTTTTCATCATGCTAGAGGCTCATAGAGCCCCTTATGTAGCACATCCCAGAGTCAAGAAGATGCATGCAGATTTGAGGCAATTATATCATTGGCCAGGGATGAGACAAAACATAGCTGAGATAGTGGCATGATGTCTTGAGTATCAAAGGGTTAAGGTAGAGCATCATCACCCTAGTGGTTTTCTTTAGCCTCATGAGATACCAAAGTGGAAGTGGGATGTTATTTCCATGGATTTCATCACTGGTCTCCCTATGTCATCTTGACACCATGATGCCATCATGGTGATAGTTGACAAACTGGCCAAAGTAGCCCACTTCTCACCTATTCGGACCACTTTTATAGCCCCAGCAGTAGCACAGGTTTTCTTGCAAGATATTTTTAGACTTCATGGCATACCTCATAAGATTATTTCTGATCGATATTCTCTCTTCACATCATCATTCTGGAGAGGACTTCAAACAACTTTGGGCACTAAGCTCAATTTTAGCACTGCTTATCACCTAGAGATCGATGGTTAGAAAAATAGGGTAAATTAGGTGTTGGAGGATATGCTCTGCATGTATGTCATGGATCATCAGACTAGGTGGGAGGAGTACCGTCATTTGGTGGATTTTGCCTACAATAATGGGCATCACACTTCTCTAGGTATGCCTCCCTATTAGGCATTATATGGTAGACCATGCAAGACACCATTGAGTTGGGACTACATTGAGGATAGAGTTGCTTTAGGTCCTGAGTTAGTGTGAGAGTTGGAGCAGTAGGTGACTATGATTAGGCAGTGTTTGAAGGAGATATAGGATAGACAGAAGAAGTATGTAGATGCCAAGAGGGAAGATTGTAGTTATCAGGTTGGGGATAGAGTCTTTTTGAGAGTGTGACCACATAAGAGTCCAGTCCATTTTGGAAAGGGCTCTAAGCTTGCACCTAGATTTGTTGGTCCTTTAGAGATTCTTGAGCAGATAGGCCCTATTACCTATCGTCTCACTTTGCCACCGAGCCTGTCATGCATCCACAATGTTTTTCATGTGTTAGTGTTGAGGAAGTATATTTTTTATGAGACTCATATCATAGATTGGGATTCCTTGTAGGTGGAGTTGGATGGTCAGTTGGCTTTGAAGCCCATCTACATTTTGGCTCATCGAACACTAGCACTTCAAGGCTGAGAGCTGGACCAGGTTAGGGTCCAGTGGGATTGCTATGATGAGGTTATGGCATCATGGAAGGACACATCATAGATGAGAGCACAGTATCCCCATCTTCTTGATGAACTCCAAGAGGAAGTTCATGCCTAGGGGGGGAGGATGTGAGGCCTTACCCCGAGCCTATCATAGCCATTTAGTTCTACATTTGAGATAGACAAATTTGATGATTATATTTTGATGCTCTATGGATTTACTGATACTTTATGTTATGGTTTTATCACCTTAGAGTTTAGTTTCTCTTTTAGTTATGTTATTTTGATGAAACTATGATATATATTTGGAACCTGTATGTGAGATTAAGTGGATTTTATGAATGATTATGATGTCATAATGATATTTAATTGCAATTGAATTATATATGAAATGATTATGTTATAAGTTTAATTTAGTGATGAATTATGTATTTCATGATGAGTTGTATGTATGTTATAGATGAATGATTATTGTCATGTGAATTATGAAATGTTAGATAAATTATCTTGATTATTAATGTTATGAATTTACATGTTTTTATTTCCTTGGACTACTGATGTTGGACTTTAGTGTGTAGGGAATTAGACCATGGTAAATTCGGGGAACCAGAGCATAGACTTTTGTGTAAATCAGTTCGAGCCAAGGTTGCTTATAGTGAGAGGCAAAAACCTCATTGTATTGTATTTAATTCATGAAAGTATTGTGCATGAATGTATTTAGTTTATATGTTTAATTGTTATGTAATTGTAAATGTAATTAATGTTGAGAATGCCCAAGTGGATATGCCACATGGCTTGTGATGTGTCATTTTTTGTTGTGTCACTTGACACATGTGTGTGTACTTGTGGCCATGACATGTCCACTTGGGGATTGGATGCCCATCAACCTAGGATAGTACCCCTTTAGGATCCCCATGAGAATCCCTTGGTTAGGGAGCTTGAGGTGGAGTCATTTCATGAATTTCGAATTTGAGCTCTACATGGGTTTTTGGGGGGCTTAAAAGGTGCCTAGGGGTGTGTTTAGGCCATTTTTAGTAAGTCCACTTGATATACCTATGGGTAAGGGGCATTTTTAACCATAAGAAAACTCATAGTTAACCAAAAGACCCCTCCAAAAGTTGGATTTTCAAAATGGCCGAAAATCCAATTTTGAAGCATGGTCTTGGTTAGAGTTCCACCGAATTAAGTTGATAGTCTTTGGTCCACCTTTTTCGACTACCTTTTTAGGAATCCATATTTGGAAACCATGTAAGAAACTTGGGAAGGCCATCCAATTAGAATGAGATCTTATCCCTAGGAGAGTGTGTGGAGGCCTTTTTAGAGGGGACTCTTCTTTTGCAAGAGTTTGACACCCACTCTCTAGATTTGGAGACTTTGCTAGTTTGGAGAAGGAAGGCTTAGAGGAGGCTCTTCATCAACTTTCTTCCTTAAGCTTGGATTCTAGGTTGGTGGCATTCATATTTATACTTGTTATGTTTTCATGTGAATGAGCTCTCAAGAATATTTTCATTCTTGCATGGAGAAACTAGTTTTGTGTTATTATGTGGTAACATCCCTATAAATCCATAAAACTAAAAGATGAAACCAAAGAAAGTTCAACCATAAACAAAACCACATAGAACCATAATAATTTTTTTTATAACAAACTGGACATACAATCATAGTAACTATTTCTAAGAGCTTTATAGTTTTCACTTGAATTACATCAGAGTAATAAGAATACTCTTTATTCAAAGATTTAGTTTCAAAAACAAAATTTCCTTCTTTCCCAATCCTTTACATTCTACGAATAGTTCTGATAACTAATAACCATGAAATTATCTGTTTCCCATAAATCTTAACAACTGCTATCCACTGTCCCATACCCATTGATTCATCCATCTAAAACCTGAAAATCAAAATGAACACAAACGCAAATAGCAAACAGGGCTCAGTCACATGATAAAGTTAACAAAAACATCTCCAAAATTTTACAACCATAAAAGTCAGTATAATATAACATTTATGTAGATTTAAATACAGATGTAATTGAAATCTAAATAACATAATTCCATTCTTTTACACCAAAATCATCAAGCACTAAATCTCTTTCTAACAGAAATAAACTCGCAAAGAAAATGACAAAGTAATGATCCAATAGTTCATGGGTGTCCACATAAGGACCTATGCTATGTATCCATAAGGAAACCTTGTAGTAATCCATTATGTCTGATGAAACCATAATGTTTTATCTTGTTAATTGAAACCCATAACCCTTGAATTTATAATTATCACTTAATTAAACAACTAACAAAAATTCTTTCCCATAAGGATATAGACTAGTGTCAGTCACAACTGACAGAAATTCTATCACCACAAGGTACTAGACTAGTGTCAGCCCCCAATCTAAGTATCATACTTGCATTATCTCAAAACACTTGATCTAACAATTAGTGATTGAAATGAAATGAACTACATTCACAATTTCACTAACACTTCATTTCTATTGCATCAATTTATAAAATTGAAACAGCAATCAAAAATCCATTTAAATCCATGTTTCCATATTCCTTAACATACATTCTTAAACATGATGTTTCTCAAAAGAAGAAAAGATCACAATTCTTTCTCCATCACAAATCCAATCAAATAATAATCTCTGCATTAACTTAACATTAAATCTAAAACTGTACAATAAAATGTCCATATTGAATTCATGATTCCATTGAATAGAAAAGAACTAATATAATCATATATCAACTGAATCAACACAACACCCATCGCTTTTAACAAACATACAAGCTTGCCATAACCAATTTATTATAAACTAACTTGCCATACATCCTGCTCTATTAATTACAAGTTTATACCTTTATATACATGTTGGCGTATGTACATGTATACACCACAGCTTGTGTATACATATACATATCCCAGCAGGTATATATATGTATATATAATTATATAAACTTGTAATTAATAGTTCAGAATGATAAACATAGCATCTATTATATACATGTTGGCATATGTACATGTATACACCACGGCTTGTGTATACATATACATATCCCAGCAGGTATATATAAACATATAAAAATTATATAACGTAACTTATCATTCACAAAAGTTCAAACCCATAACTACACATGGAACAAAACCATACTATCATCCCAGTTCTGTCAAAGAATACATCTACCTTAATATACTACTGAATCTATCGAATACATAAAATAATGACAGAATAATAAGAACCGTCTTCTACATCTAAACAAAATACCAAAGTGGTCTTCCTTACTAACTGAGAAAGATAAAATTGACTTTCCTAAAAATTCCTAACATTTCCTAATGTCACTACAACTACTTTAAAACACTGGTGATAATTTTTGAAGATTCATATAGCTTGCAGTGAAGAATTGAGTACAACCAAGATATCCACATTTTCTCTATTGACTGAAACAGACAGTGACAACACCCATTTGACACAACAACCATTGATACCAGATAACTAAAGGAGTATACCCAAGAAAACCTTAATCCATACCTATGTTGTGAGAGTGTAGATACACAATACGACAGGTATCAGGTAACACTATGAACTACCACTAATCTCTATTTCCACAATACATCTCAAAAAGAAAACATCGATACCAGTTTTAGTTTCATAACAGTGATAAGAATACCTGATTTCACCTTATGACCAAAACTCTTACTTAATGTAAACATTCCATGCCACAGTGTTCCTAACAACAGATAACAGTACGAGAACACCATTAAAGAAGCTTTTAAACAAAACTCATCCTGGGTTTCAAACTACACTTATAAGCCGAAACACATTCCCTTTATACTGACCAAAGATAAAGTATACATCGACACAAAACACACTAGGAAATAACCATATATCATCTACAATAACTATATTCCCATAGTTCGGCACAAACTTAACTAAAACACTACCAAATCCATACTCAGAACAAAGAAAACCCCTCAACACAATATGCTCGAAAACAACATATTAAAAAACATGTATTTCAAATTCCTCCACTAAACAAAAAATCCTTTAACTAAATAAACTTCTTAATCCTTCCAAGAAAAAGACCGATTCATGACCGAACTCACAAACTATACAAACACAAAACCTCACATTCATTGACTAACAAACAATGGTAATCAACATTCTATTAATTCATTTGTAGAACATAAAATGGAACACAGGATAAGGTGAGAGAATGCCTTTGCCTGGTATTTGCATGGGGAGATATCCAAAACTAAAATGCCAAAGCTAGCCCCTACCTGGTGAGCTTCACAGAATGCCAAAGTGCCGTGCAAGAGAGCCCACAACGCAAATGCAAAGATAACAGTAAGAAACACAAAACTTCCCAAATGACTACGAACAGAAGGGTATAACTTGCCGTGAAAACCCCTTTCCATTCCAAGCCACTTATCATGTAAGATACAATAGTAACACGGGTCCATAACTAACTGTTTACCCAAACTGTCGCAGAATAACATGGTGAAAAATGGAGTCATAATTCAACTGCAACTCCTTTACCAGAGCTAATGATGGACAAAAAACACAAAGATGAATTTCAACGATAAGTTCATTCAATGCGAGCTTATCTCTTGCAATAAAAACAATACATTCCCTGCCAAATGTCCATCCAAGTACAATCCCATAACCCAAAAATAGCTTAAACCCCACTAACACCACCATGCGATGCAAGTGCAATTAAACCCTACCGATAAGTTATGTCTTCGAGCTAGATCATAAATAGGAAGACTTAGGGATAGATTAATTTACATCTATGTTATATAACATTAATCGATCTTAGGTCAAGAAAAACTAACTTAAGCACCAAAGATAACAGCGCATAACAATGCCAAATTACTAACACTTCATCAAACTAACCTCCTACTAACATACAAAATAGGATATACTAACTTAGATAGGATATACTAACTTATAAAATAGTATATCCTATTTTAGTATGTTAGTAGGCGGTTAGTTTGATGAAGTGTTAGTAATTTGGCATTGTTATGCGCTATTATCTTTGGTGCTTAAGTTAGTTTTTCTTGACCTAAGATTGATTAATATTATCTAACATAGATGTAAATTAATCTATCCCTAAGTCTTCCTATTTATGATCTGGCTCAAAGACATGACTTATCGGCAGGGTTTAATTGCACTTGCATTGCATGGTGGTGTTAGTGGGGTTTATAAGCTATTTTCAGGTTATGGGATTGTACTTGGATGGACATTTGGCAGGGAATGTATTGTTTTTATTGCAAGAGATAAGCTCGCATTGAATGAACTTATCGATGAAATTTATCATTGTGTTTCTTGTCTGCCATTAGCTCTGGTAAAGGAGTTGCAGTTGAATTATGACTCCATTTTTCACCATGTTATTGTGCGACAGTTTGGGTAAATAGTTAGTTATAGACTTGTGTTACTGTTGTATCTTACATGATAAGTGGCTTGGAATGGAAAGGGGTTTTCACGGCAAGTTATACCCTTCTGTTCGTAGTCATTTGGGAATTTTTGTGTTTCTTACTGTTATCTCTGCATTTGCATTATGGGCTCTCTTGCACGGCACTTTGGCAGTTTGTGAAGCTCACCAAGTAGGGGCTAGCTTTGGCATTTCAGTTTTGGATATCTCCCCACGCAAATACCAGGTAGGGGCATTCTCTCACCTTATCCTCTGTTCCATTTTATGTTCTACAAATGAATTAATAGAATGTTGATTACCACTATTTGTTAGTCGATGAATGTGAGGTTTTGTGTTTGTATACTTTGTGAGTTCGGTCATGAATCGGTCTTTTTCTTGGAAGGATTAAGAAGTTTATTTAGTTAAAGGATTTTTTGTTTAGTGGAGGAATTTGAAATACATGTTTTTTAATATGTTGTTTTCGACATATTGTGTTGAGGGGTTTTCTTTGTTCTGAATATGGATTTGGTAGTTTTTTAGTTAAGTTTGTGCCGAACTATGGGAATATAGTTATTGCAGATGATATATGGTTATTTCCTAGTGTGTTTTGTGTCGATGTATACTTTATCTTTGGTCAGTATAAAGGGAATGTGTTTCGGCTTATAAGTGCAGTTTGAAACCTGGGATGAGTTTTGTTTAAAAGCTTCTTTAATGGTGTTCTCATACTGTTATCTGTTGTTAGGAACACTGTGGCATGGAATGTTTACATTAAGTAAGAGTTTTGGTCATAAGGTGAAATCGGGTATTCTTATCACTGTTATGAAACTGAAACTGGTATCGATGTTTTCTTTTTGAGATGTATTTTGGAAATAGAGATTAGTGGTAGTTCATAGTGTTACCTAATACCTATCGTATTGTGTATTTACACTCTCGCAACATAGGTATGGATTAAGGTTTTCTTGGGTATACTCCTTTAGTTATCTGGTATCGATGGTTGTTGTGTCAAATGGGTGTTGTCACTGTTTGTTTTAGTCAATAGAGAAAATGTGGATATCTTGGTTGTACTCAATTCTTGACTGCGAGCTATATGAATCTTCAGAAATTATCACCAGTGTTTTAAAATAGTTGTAGCGACATTAGGAAATGTTAGGAATTTTTAGGAAAGTCAATTTTATCTTTCTCAGTTAGTAAGGAAGACCACTTTGGTATTTTGTTTAGATGTAGAAGACAGTTCTTATTATTCTGTCATTATTTTATGTATTTGATAGATTCAGTAGTATATTAAGGTAGATGTATTCTTTGATAGAACTGGGATGACTAGTATGGTTTTGTTCAATGTGTAGTTATGGGTTTGAACTTTTGTGAATGATAAGTTACGTTATATAATTTTTATATGTTTATATATACCTGCTGGGATATGTATATGTATACACAAGCTATGGTGTATACATGTATATAATAGATGCTATGTTTATCATTCTGAACTATTAATTACAAGTTTATATAATTATATATACATATATATACCTGCTGGGATATGTATATGTATACACAAGTTGTGGTGTATACATGTACATACGCCAACATGTATATAAAGGTATAAACTTGTAATTAATAGAGCAGGATGTATGGCAAGTTAGTTTATAATAAATTGGTTATGGCAAGCTTGTATGTTTGTTAAAAGCGATGGGTGTTGTGTTGATTCAGTTGATATATGATTATATTAGTTCTTTTCTATTCAATGGAATCATGAATTCAATATGGACATTTTATTGTACAGTTTTAGATTTAATGTTAAGTTAATGTGGAGATTATTATTTGATTGGATTTGTGATGGAGAAAGAATTGTGATCTTTTCTTCTTTTGAGAAACATCCTGTTTAAGAATGTATGTTAAGGAATATGGAAACATGGATTTAAATGGATTTCTGATTGCTATTTCAATTTTATAAATTGATGCAATAGAAATGAAGTGTTAGTGAAATTGTGAATGTAGTTCATTTCATTTCAATCACTAATTGTTGAGATAATGCAAGTATGATCCTTAGATTGGGGTTTGACACTAGTCTAGTACCTTGTGGTGATATAATTTCTATCAGTTGTGACTAACACTAGTCTATATCCTTATGGGAAAGAATTTCTGTCAGTTGTTTAATTAAGTGATAATTATAAATTCAAGGGTTATGGGTTTCAATTAACAAGATAAAACATTATGGTTTCATCAGACATAATGGATTACTACGAGGTTTCCTTACGGATACATAGCGTAGGTCCTTATGTGGACACCCATGAACTATTGGATCATTACTTTGTCATTTTCTTTGCGAGTTTATTTCTGTTAGAAAGAGATTCAGTGCTTGATGATTTTGGTGTAAAAGAATGGAATTATGTTATTTAGATTTCAATTACATCTGTATTTAAATCTGCATAAATGTTATATTATACTGACTTTTATGGTTGCAAAATTTTGGAGATGTTTTCGTTAACTTTATCATGTGACTAAGCCCTGTTTGCTATTTGCGTTTGTGTTCATTTTGATTTTCAGGTTTTAGATGGATGAATCAATGAGTATGGGATAGTGGATAGCAGTTGTTAAGATTTATGGGAAACAGATAATTTCATGGTTATTAGTTATCAGAACTATTCGTAGAATGTAAAGGATTGGGAAAGAAGGAAATTTTGGTTTTGAAACTAAATCATTGAATAAAGAGTATTCTTATTACTCTGATGTAATTCAATTGAAAACTATAAAGCTCTTAGAAATAGTTACTATGATTGTATGTCCAGTTTGTTATAAAAAAAAATTATTATGGTTCTATGTGGTTTTGTTTATGGTTGAACTTTCTTTGGTTTCATCTTTTAGCTTTATGGATTTATAGGGATGTTACATATGTGTCTATTGTTTTGTGAATCTTGTTATTGTATGTGAGTAGTTGTTATGTGAAATTCTTGAGCTTGTTGTAGTGTATGATTTATTTGTTATGTAAATGTGAAGTTTTGAGCTTTTGAAGATTTTTTTTTTTTGTTATGTATTGTTTTTGTTAAGGGAGTTTTTCTCAAGGCCACACTCACCCTTGGGGGGGAAGAGTAGCCTTGGGGGTGAAGGGAATTTTGGGACAACCATGGGTGTAGAGTCTTTCCTTGGTATGGAGAAGGAAAAAACATGGATGTATGGGCTCCATGTAGCCATTTCTTTTTGCGGGTCATAAGGGATTGTGTGGCTTGAAGCCATGGGGGTCATAAGGAGTTTTATTGTGTGGGATTTTGTGGCATAATGTGTGTTGAGAAAGCCAAGAGAAGGCTTGTCTTTTATTTCTATGAAATGTTCTTTCTCGCTTGAGTTTTGGTTCCACCTTCACCCCAATTTTTGAGTCATTTGGAGACTCTTTGTTTTAGCCTTGGATGGGAGTTCAAATGTGGTTTTTGTGTTATTGTGATTGTGGTTTGTTTGAGTGTGAAACCTTGTCTATGTGATGGTTCCCCAAGCTCGGGGGTGGCTTCATAGAAGCCTAGGTTGGGAGGTGAGCATCCCATGGTCAATTCTATTTTCATTTGCAGGCATTGATGATCATGTTGCAAGAAGAAGAAGCTTTGGAGTGAACCTATTTTGGTGTTTTTGTGAGAACTAAAAGTGTTGTGTTGTTAAACATTGGAGTGAGAAATATTCCATGTTGTATTGTATTTGGAAGTTGAGATATATGTATCATGAAGTATGTGAAAATGGCTTTTATATCCTTGTAGTCTTGTATTCAAGTCTTGAGTAATGTATTGTTGTTTCCTTTTTGGATAGCTTCATGTTCTCTTAAAAAAATGTATGTTGCTCAAGTTGATGCTTGTGTAGTAAGTTGTTTTGTGAAAACATTTCAAGGCGTGAAATAGTAATAATGAATTTTTAGTTTCATGAATATCTCCTTGAAATAGCCATTGTGAAAATGATATAGTTTTTGTGAAATGTATTCAATGTTAAGAAAAGAGACATTTGTGGAATTCTTGCTTGATAATGTATAGGTGAGTTACAAATCTTGTTGAAGCATTCTCCTTAACAAATCTGAGCATTAGTATGCAAAAAAATAAATAAATAGCTAATCAAGTTAAATAGGTGAAAGGATAAAGAAGTTTAAATTTTCTATAGTTCAATTGTTTTGGAATAGCAATGGTGATTCTTATTGATTAAGTATTCAAATCAATTTATTTAGTGTTGTCTATTCTTGTTGGGAATTTAATCAAATGGATAAACCCATCTTTAATGTCTTGAGCTTCAAAAATAAAAACTATGTAGGAAGAGGTAGCAAATCAAAAAAAATAAAAGTGCAAGTGAAAAATACAAAGAAAACAAGAGAAAAGAGACCTACAAGTCTGTGGAAAAAGTATGGGAAAAATTCTCATACATTTTCCAAAAACCACAGTCAATAAACAATTAGTTTCCTTCAATCTACTTGGCATAAAAAGAATAATATATATAAATATACTCTAGCCAAAGAAATCATCTCCTATGGCATCTACTTGGGTGGGACCCACTTGGGTCACCACCTAAGAAGCCCAAAAGGGTCTTCTTTTTTCTTTTTTTTTAAAAGTTATTACATAATAAAATATATTTATATTATTCCTTTAGCAAAAAAAAAATAAAGGAGACATTACCCCTTTGTCAAAATAAGCATAGTTTAAAAAAAACCTTTCAAAAAAATTTTTTTTAAAAAAATTTATGGAGGGGGGAACCCGTGGGCCCCGTCCCCTTCCTAAGCGCTACCATGCGCAAAGAAGGTACCTGCCATGGCAGGGTACCCCCCTGCGCATGACGGTGTGGGGGGGAAGGCCCGCACCCCAAGTCCCATAGGGACTTTAAAAAAGAACTCATGCAAATCTATAAAAATTAACTTTTATTTATTTTATTTCAAATTAATTTGTTATTAATCAATTTAGTTATTTATTAATAATTTAATTTGTTTTTTTTATTTTTTTTTTATTTTATTTATTAATAATTTTATTATTAATAGTTTTAATTATTAATAATTTTAATTATTAATAATTTCTTCTATTGATAGTCATATTTATTAAAAAATCCTTTTATTAATAATTTTATTTATTAATAATTTATTTTATTAATAATTTTATTTATCAAAAAATATAATTATTCATTAATAATTATATTTGTTGATTAATAGATTTAATTATTAATTATATATATACCTAGGCTATATTTATTTTGGCCTAGTGTAATTAAATTCTTCAATTATAGATCATTGGTGTTAATCTAGTAGTAAGGTTTAATAAATGTATAAATCTTTTATTAAAAATTATTATTAGCTTAAGTTATTAATGTAGTTAATCCTTGTCAAAGAATATATTGTAATCAAATTATCTCTATTTCCATGCTTTCGTCATTGGATAAATAAATTAAGATAAATTATTCCTTGCATGACGTAGAAGACATTGATCAAAGGAGTGCTTGGTTCTAGGAAGGTTAATTCGATGGGCAGGACATCTCTTAGCGTCGAACTAGTTTACGCAATACTCAAGAGGACATTAGAGCTTAAGATTTTAACCTAATTATTTCATGTATATTTAATTTGGAATGAAACTTAAACTTATATAACCTTAAAAAAGGAAAAAAATTGGTGTGTTTTTTGGTGTAAAATTATGGGCATGACACATTCAGTCTACAAAAAAAATTATGATGTTCTTAGTTTTGACATGATAGACATGATGTAATAGTTTGCAAGAATGCCTTCAATTTCTCCACGTTTAGATGTTTTGGTGTTGTTTTTCTAAAATATTTACATGTTGGTGTCAAACTATGCTATGTTTATCATCCACAACTATTAGGAAGACCCAGACTACATTTTGTGATTGTTTGGTCAATGCAAATCACCAATGTTATACTTTGGAGCTAACTCAAGATATTTTGATCCATGTGGTATCATATAGTGTTAATAATGATGATATATAATTAAATGGAAGGTGTTACAACATAGTGTAATTTCTCACACATCTCATTTCCCTTTCTTATGATTTGGAGATTGAGTTTAGGGTTGATAGTCTAATTTTTACTTGTTACATTTGATTAAACTGACTTAATTGATGGTATCTTGTGTTGCAACCGATATATAAGGGTGGATATCCTTTGCAGATTGATGTATGATGTATATGCGACTCTGTATGATATATTGTGAAGTGTAAAGGTGCAAATTTTTAGATAAGCAATGATGAAATTAGTTACAAATGTGTAAATAGAAAACTATAATCAACATTTTTTAGAATGTATTTATCTTAAATTAATATAAAGTCCCTGTATCTTTCCCTAAGGTTGTGTGTCTGAGTATGAAAGTTGATATCAGGAGTAGTGAGATCCTTAGCCTCTAAGATAAAACATTGTAATTAGTTCTTTATACTGAGTGTGATTCTCACCATGGTTTTTTCCGCATTGGATTTTCTACATAAAAATATTGTTGTCCTTGTGTTCTATTCTTTTTGTTTGAGTTATTTAATTTTATAAATAAGTTAATTAGAATTTATGGTTGATAATTGATTAGTTTTAATACATGTTATTTCACCCCCCTTTTCAACATTCAGAAGTGCTCAAAAATTTATATCAAAGTAAGGTTCTTAAAGAAACAATCCAACAACTGAGGTAGACCTAGGATATGAATACTATGTTTGAATCTGAGAAAGACTTGGATGCTATAGAGACACAAGGGTGGTGCATTGATTCTATATTGGACCTTAAGGAGATTTGAGACTTGGACTTGGTGCTCTTGATAATATATATGAATATCAAGAAAAAATACAAGAAAAAAAAAAGAATAAATTACTAATTTGAAGAAGTAGATTGAAGAACAAAACAAGAACACTAACAATCTTAAGATGAAGCTACAAATCAAATCCAAAGAGTGTGTCCAGATTGAATAAGAATTCTACATGATGATAAAGGAATTGAAAGAAGCAAAAGAAAAAGGTAAGTCTAATGGTTTCACTAAGTTTGAAGAGGAAACTGTGATGTTGAGAAAAGAGTTGAGAGATGTAAAGGAATAGATTGAAAATAACTTGAAACTTAAAAGCGATAGTGATTTTCTTGATGAGATGCTAGGTTTCCAAAAAAAATTAAGGACAAAGATAGACTTGAATTTGACAAAGGAGAAATCTCTAAGACTTTGAATAAAGATGAAAAGGGAAAGGAAAAGGTCAAGGATGAATCCAAGAAGGATAGAGAAGATCAAAGATATTTTAGACCCATCTAGAACAAAAAGATTGTTAGAAATTTTTCCTTTTCTCAAACTAGATACCCTTCATCTTTCAACGATTTATGATTTTCATGTAAAAAGGTTGGGCATAAATCTATTGAATGTAGAAGTAAAATAAAATCACAACCATTTAATGGTCAATGTTATGCTTGCAACAATTTTATACATAAGGCATTTTGAATACAAAATTAGAGTAATGAGAAATACATTTATGAGTGTAAACAATTGTAGAAATATTTAATTTTACAAAGGATATCATTTTTAATTAAATAATGCAGCAAAAAAAGGGTGATGTTCCTTAGCAAACCAGCCCAGAGGGAAACCAACAATAGAAACCACATCAATAGCAAAGAAACATTACCAACACATTAACATCATCATTAGTTATACATAATCAATATATTAACCACCTAGAGAGAATAAAAATTGCATCACTATAAAAAAAAAAGGATCGAAGTTGAACCTTTCAAAGAAAAAAGACTAAACTATCACTGGTGTTATGCATAATAACCAAATTCATATTCTAAACCATGATAATAGAGATTAAAAAAACCCACTAGAGTCCAACATAGTATCTCACATAGTAAACATAAAAGTGTTTAACCAAGACCACTTAGGGTCATACCCAACAAAAGAGAAAGCACTAGTCCAGATGAAAATGAGTAAACATAAACACAACATAATAGGGACATGCATGTTGAGGCTATCCAAAATGAAGAAACTAGAGAGAGGGCTCTGCCCTAGTTCTTTTTCTTTTTCTTTTTCCATTTGCTAGTGAGCACCACTATTGTCAAGTCCTCCATGAGGAACTTGAAGAGCTCCTTTTGGTCTTATGCTTCCTTTCCACCTTTGTTGTTATCAAAATGGAGCATACACAACATAGTATCAGAGCTATGCATAACCTTCAAAGAAAAGTGGGACACATTATAAAGCCTTTCATCTGCATTTTCCAACCTTTTTTGAAAATTGTCAACCTCCTCCCAAATCAAGTCTTTCTTGCTACAACCACAATCTAAAAGGGCCTTACCTTTGTCAAAAGCCACAAGAACCATCATGGTCTCCTTAACCTACACATGAGTGGAACCCCCAAAAATAATTTAATAATAGTTGAGACATGAGATGAATTACTATTAGAAGAAGAAAGGGTCTCATCTCCATCTTTTTTTTGTAGTGGCCTTGTTTTCACTATCATCTTTGGTATTCAAGTCTAAGGCATCTTTCAAAGTATTCTCTTTTTTAGGTTTAACTATAAGTCAGGTGTTTTTCTCCTCGGTAATTTCCACATTGGAACCGATTCAAGTATTTTTTCCTTCTTACCCTTGTGCGAAATAGGGGAGGTCTCTTGCTTAATTTTAAAACCAAGGTTTTTAAGGTGTTTCTTACTGCTAGGGCTAGGAGTGTCCATGAGACTAGAAGAAGGAGGGGTGGGAGAAGCAAACACATCTTGAACAATAATTTGGCAAGGAGGGAAAAGGACCAAGTGAAAGTGATAGAGACAAAACAAAATGCCCTGGTATAAAATGGTAATTTTTTTTTCATGGTTCTTGGCCTCATTCACATCTTTAACATTTTTTTCAATTGAATGTGGAAGGTAAAAATGAATGGAAATAACAATGTGGTTTATAAAGTGATTTAAAAAAGGAAGGTGGTAATAGTAGTAAACACCAAACCTTCACTCTAGCATGAAGAACTTCATCACAAATAGATAGACATGATCACATGACTCTAGTAACTCATCATGATCATAACCACCCCTTAGCTTTATGGGTTGTTCACCAACATAGAAGAACTAGTTAAAACTAGCAATGTCAGAAACATTGCTAGCCTTCTTCCACTTAAAACCTTTAGTGGAGAGGCTTGTAGCCTACACAATCATGTCTTTATTGACCTCAAAAGAGATTTCACCCATAGAAACCCTTCTGGACTCCCAAGAACTAATGAACTATCTAGATAGACTCTCTTCATGGCCATTCATGAACTCCATAAACTATGAAATGTCACCTTCCTTATAGATATGCCAAACCGTCCCATCACTTTTCCATTCATCACATTTATTGAGGTAAACACACACATGTTCTCCACCCATAGTGATACAAAACAAACTAAAGTAGGTGTAAAGAGTAGGGCTCAAAGAAAATCTCAAAGATGTTAAGAGAAAAAAAAACCTGAAGTTAGAACTTTTATTGGGAATAATCATATAGAGGTGAGATAAATGGTCATTAAGAATGTATTTATTACACTTCATGCCCTTAGCATTGCCCATCTTGAAATTGGAATATTCCTCATGTGATAAGTCCTTCAAAAGGTAAGTCTGAAGGAAAATATATTCTTGGATATGGTGAGGGTTTTAGAAATATTCACCTACTTAGCAAAAATTGCACCGTTATCAAGGTGGCACAAAAAATTATGAGTCATTTCACTCCACCAAATAATAATGGTGTAAAGAGGGACATGTAGTCACATAAGAGGATGCCCATGTGACCAATTTAAATCATAATAGATAATGGTCTCTAATGGGTAAGAACTGCCAAAATTCTCTTGCAACACCACAAAGCCCTGCACTAGAGTCCAATCTTTAGATTTTTTAACCATTATAGGGATACAAAGGGGCATATTTTCTTAGTAAAGTGAGAGTCCTAGAGGGGAGAGAGATCTCCTTTCACCAACATTTTATACCAGTGAGAAATAACCCAACAGAGGTTAAATGACCAGAAACAATGTTACCTTCTCTATAGATATGTTGAATGATGAATTCATCAAACCTATTATGAAGGGCATGAATGTCATCAATTATGCCTTGGAAAAACCAAGAAGGGGAATGAGTCCCTTTGGTAGCTTTGATAATAAAATGATAATCCCCTTTAATCACAAGAGTATGAATGCCAATTGAAAGAGAAATTTTTATTAGCCACAATAGGACCATACCCTCAGCCTGGTTATTGGTAGAGTCCTGTCAATGACCTGAATAAGTAGTAATGAGCAAGCCATTTTGATTTCTAATGATACCCCCACTAGAGGCCAACCCATTTCTACCAGCACCATCAAAATTGAGCTTACACCAAGGAAAGAGAGGAGGCTTCCAAATGGTCTTTGCTCTCACTATCTTCTTGGAATTATAAAAAATCTTAAAGTCCTCTAGGACATTCCAGGAATTGGCTAACAAGTAATCCCACTATGAAGGAGGCTCATAAGGGGCTCTCTAGTTGTTGACAAAGATATTATCTTGAAGGAGTTGTTAGGATTAAAAACATAGAAATAACAGTTACATGGAAATATAACCAATATCAGAAAATAATAAACCACACAAAAGAGAACACAAGACACAAATATTTAGCGTGCATCACCCAATCCCTGGGCTACATCCACCAACAGCGAGTCCAATATTACTATTATCTAGTGATTACAACCTAATTACAATCCACAATCCCTTATAGCTCAATACTATCGTAAGAAGCTATACTTCATAATGAAATCCCTAACCCTAAGCTATTTTATACAAGCTTATTTTGCTGCTTTATGGTATCCATGGATTTATCTTATTTTTCTACATGGATACACTTGGTGTCATTCTAAACATACTGTATGGGGGCTTCCACCCCCAAACCCATGCTCAGGTCCCAGCCTAACCCTGAACCCTGGCGAGGCCAGGGGGAAAATTGTACAGTACTTCCCTGATCAATCACCACAATATAACAGGAGTTAATTCAAAATGATCAACACCTCATCAACACTCTTCTCCTTATTTCTAAACACCCTATTTTTTATCTCCTTTCAAAGACACCAACATATATTGAAAGGTTTTTATTGCCATATCTTTTTGAGAAGGGGTGGTGGAAGGGGATTTTCCAATTAAGAAAAAAATGGTGTGGGTTATTTTGGAAAACCCATTACAAATTAAGTTTTTGGAGTATGTTTCTCCAAATAAGGGAAGAAAACTTACAATGGATAAACAAGTGGAGAATTATTTCAATATCTTGCTTTCAAAGAAAGCATCAGTTCAAAAGTTGACACCCTCTCTTGATAAGGTTGTCAAGGGTTAAGATTTTTCCATGTAGGAAAGCCCACAAGAAAAAGTTAATTTTCAAGTGAGTTGAGCATTCCACACTCTTTTTCATCTATTAGAGTAACCATTGAACTTTAGCAGTGAAGTGTAAGCAAATATGATTGAGTAAGCACCAGAGTCATACATAATTTAAATAAATATATCCTCCCTAAGAAACTGTTTAGGGGTGTAATGGATACTAATGAATCTAACAATATAAACTATTTGAGATGAGTTCATTAATTAACCATTCCAATAGTAACACTCAAAATACAAGAGAAAGAGGGGATTCCAAATATAACTCTCAATATAACCCAAGTTAGATTAGAAAAACCTAAGAGGTTGAAGGGATGCCAATGTTAAACCCAAATTTTATCAAGGAAGTAATGAAGAAAATCCTCTTTCATGCAATGTAGGATTTGATTAAAGATGTGTAAATGTAATTGTGAAATTGAACCAATTGATTTAATGAGAAAATTAAGATAGATCTAGATGCTAAGTGTATGTAATCAGCCCAATTAAGATATGAAAATAGGTATAGACTAAGAAATTAAATGACTGATAGAGTACTCACCTTGAAATATGTAAAGGAATATGCATTTTTTCTCTAAAAACTATAGATTTGAACCTGTGATAGAACTTATGACTACGGATTTGCAATCACAATAGAAAACCCAAAAAATGTTGTTTTTATCAAACCTCTAGGAATAGGTCAACCTGGTGCAATATGTTATAAAAACTTTTCCATGAAGTCATTGTGTTCTTGGGATACTATAGAAAAGTTGACCTAACTTCTTTGAAAATATCTTGGCAAATAGTTTCCAGATCTATGGTTGCAATTATGATATCCTTCTCCTACACATAAAAAAGCTTGTTTTGGGGTTTGGGTGGATGAGGGCTTGCCTTGGTCAAGCCCTAGATTGAGGAATCAACCTTGAAATTTAAATTTAAATATGTAAAGGAAACAAGAAAAATTTAATTATTCACCTTTCTTGTCAAAGCCCTTATCAATAAGGATTGTGTAATGCTTGTATGTTGTAGATGTTGAATTTGCAATGACGGATGTATGAAATCTCCACAAATACAATGGATCTACCAAAAATACATCATGGATCCATGGATGTAAACATGAATCAATGAAGAAGATGATGAATGCCTCAATGTAAATTTCTTCCCTTGATGGCCAACAAAATGCTAGATCTTGAAGAGAAAATGCTCACAAAGGATCCTTGAATCTTGAATGCTTGAATGCTTGAACTTGCTCGTGTGATTGTTGGATAATAGTGGATGTAAATTTAATGTTCATATATTTTAATGGATTTCAATGGATATTAATGTATGTTAAAATGATGTTCCTAGGCTTCCCTTTATACTATTTTTTGGGTGGGAAAACAAAGCAAGCCGATGGGATCACTTGATTTTACAATTTAATTCCCTAAGACAACACTGGCCCCAAGATTTAAAATCTCCAAGGAATAGGTCAAATTGGTCAACCTATTATGGAATAGGTCAACCTAGTTGACCTATTCTAGGACAGTTTGACCTTATCAACCTGTTCCAAAGTTGGCCCAAGGAAGCCAACCCTGAGGTCTCAGAGATTACACATTTGAAAGTGGGACAGAATGAGAGAAAAGGGGGATTGAGAATGAATCCATCCATGTGATGGAATATGGATGAAGTGACTGAGAGGGGGGGTGAATCAGTCAACCATAAAACACTTCACAATTATTTCTTTCCAGATCCCTTAGGATATCTTAATGAATATTATCTATTTAATACTCGGTAATTAGATTGCAGTAACTTTGTAGATGCAAAAAGTATTAGTAAAATTATCTTTAGATATTCATCAGCACTTGTATATGATTAAGATAACCATTAAGAACAAAAGAGACATAGAATTTAACATGGAAAGCCAATATGGGAAAAACCACCAATGTATCTAGATACTGATTTTCACTTTTCTGAAGTGATGCCCGGTTAGAAGCCAACCCGGTAAAAGGTTACAAAACACACTGTTAGGTGTGACCTTGTTAGAGGATTTTAATCACCCTACTAGGAGTGGCCTGGTAAGAGGTCTTGAGAACAATTCAATGGAATTGTCACCTTGTTAGAGGATTCACAATATGGCTGTTAAACCAACTTGGTTAAGAGATTTAGAATTCACTGTTACAATGATAACAAGGTAACAATGAAAATGACCTATATAATAATGCAACTGCCTTGCTGATTACAGATCTCTATTCTGCATAAGTGTGATCCTTCCTGATCGAATATATATCTGCTGCTCCTCAAGGATATCTGGTCATCCTTCACAATTTTGCACACACCTTTCCTGTCTTTCTTCTATATATCTTCTTCTGTAATTCTTGTTTATTTTTCACATTTGACCTTTTATTTATATGATTTTAGATTTGTCAAATCGACATTACTTAGTATAACAGTCAGCTGAAATAAGAAAACTTTATTTGCAAAAATCCTTCAAGGGCCGACAGTGCTCGGTGACCATAACTTTCTACAATCTTTTAGAGACCGAGGGAACTCGGTAAACACGGATAATCCTTTTTCTTCGAAAACTGACTGAACTCGATAGATGCTAACTTTTCTTCGACAACCGACTAAACTCGGTAAACACTATTGATTTTCTTCGATAACCAAGTGAACTCAGTAAGCACTAATTTTACTACCAGGCAGACCGACTGAGCTCGGTAGGTACTGAATGATGTGGACTATGACATTGTGTGACATCAAAGACAATACATAATTTGAGTAGCAATTTTCTTCAGACAATTATTTCCAACAATCTCCCTCTTTGGCATTGATGGCAACACAATATGTCATAGCATAAGAAATTTGAAAGAATTAGCTCAGTTCAGATTCAAATCTCCCTCTGTCAGCAAACTTCCTTTTTCTTAAAAACTCTTCCTTCCGACGATTGAAAATTTCTTGAAGTAATAGCAAAGACATAGCAAACACTCCCTCTTTGACAACACATGCCAAAGACAATTCACATATTACCGGTGTAAACTAATGTACCTCAAGTACTGATTCATATGCAATGATTCCTTGAATATGCTGCATCAACATGTTGATTTTCAATCATGTTCTGGTTGATGCATCACTAAAACTATATTTAGTGAGCCTCAGATAGGGGAATGACCCCTAACTTACCTCTTAGATACACAAATGCATCCTTAGGTAATGGTTTGGTGAAAATGACTGCAATCTGCTCTTTTGTATGAATATATTCTAATCTGATTTCCTTGTCCTGCACCAATTCTCTAACAAAGTGATATTTGATAGCAATGTGCTTGGTTTTGGAATGCATTACTGGATTCTTCAAAATGTTTATTGCACTGGTATTGTCACAAAATATGACAACTGGTACTTTGATTTCAACCTTCATACCTTCTAATAACTATTTAAACCAAACAATATTTGAACAATTTACTGCAGCAGCAACATATTCTGCTTCAGCTGTGGATTGAGATGTGCAATTTTGCTTTTTACTGGTCCAGGATACCAGTCTTTTTCCAAGAAAAAATGCTCCACCACTTGTACTTTTTCTGTCATCAATGTTCCCTGCCCAATCAGCATCAGTAAAAACTTTTAAGTCTAGATTGCCTCCAAATTTATACCACAAACCATATTCTTCAGTTCCTCTTAAGTATCTTAAGATTCTTTTGATTGCCATCATATGATTTTCCTTAGGTTTTGCTGAGAATCTTGCTACTATACCGACTACTAAGGCAATATCAGGTCTTGTATGAACTACATACTACAATTTCCCAATCATAGATCAGTATAAGGTCTGATCTACTTCTTTTGAATCATCATTTTTGGTAAGTTTCAGTCCAGTACACATGGGTGTACCAACTGGTTTTGAATCTTCCATACCAAACTTCTTAAGTATTTCCTTAATGTATTTAGATTGAGTAATGTATATACCATTCTTGCTTTGCTGAATTTGAAGACCAACAAAGAATTTTATTAAACCAAACATAGACATTTCAAATTCTTTGTTCATCTTCTCTGAAAATTCTTTGCACTGATCATCATTCCCTGTAAATATAGTATCATCTACAAATATTTCTACCAATACAATTTTGTCATCCGGTCCTTCTTTAATATAAAGATTATTGTTATCATTGGCTCTTTTGAAATTGATCTGAATCAGATAGTTATGGAGTCTTTCATACCATGCTCTAGGAGCTTGTTTCAAACCATACAATGCTTTTTGTAATTTTTAGACCATGTCCTTTTTATCTGGATCAACAAAACCTTCAGGTTGTTCAATGTAGACTTCTTCATCAAGAATTCCATTGAGAAATGCAGATTTTATATCCATCTGATATACCTAAAATCCTTTATGTGCTGCATAAGCAAGTAGAGTTCTTACACCTTCTAATCTTACAATAGGAGCAAAAGTTTCACCATAATCTATACCTTCTTCTTGAGAATAACCTTTACATACCAATCTAGCTTTGTTTCTAGATACTTGACTGTCTTCATTCAGCTTATTTCTGAATACCCATTTTGTTCCAATTACATTCTTATCTTTAGGTCTAGGTACAAGAGTCCATGTTTTGTTCTTTTGTATTTGTTCTAATTCTTCATTCATTGCTTCAATCCAACTTTCATTTTTCAATGCATCTTTGATATTTCTAGGTTCAAAATCAGTAAGCAGACATGTACTTTTTAGCTTGCTTCTTGTCATAGTACCATCTGATTTGTTTCCAATAATTTGATCTGGTGTATGATGTCTTCTGACATATTTGGCTAGTATAGGTTCCTTGCTTTTTGAATGAGTCATGTTGTTGTCTTCTAGGATCTCTTCTTCAGGTTGCTCGGACTCGGTAGATATTTTCTCGGTAACTTCAGGCTGAGACTCGGTTTGAATTTCTTCCTGTGACTCGGTTTGAACTTCTTCCTGTGACTCAGTTTGAACTTCTTCCTATGACTCGGTTACTATGCTAGGCTCGGTAGATATAGTTTCCTCATTGATAGTTGTGTCTGACAATGTTTCAGGTTCAATGTAAATGAATCTCCTGTAGTTTTCAGGTTCCCTTTTTCTTTCTTCTTCAGTCTTTTCTGCAAACTCATCAAATTTTACATGTATACTTTCTATGACTTTGTGAGTAGACAAGTTCAGACATTTGTATGCCTTGCTTTTGCTAGAATATCCTAGGAATATTCCTTCATCACTTTTCACATCAAATTTATTTCTTCTGGATTCTTTTAAGATATAACACTTGCTACCAAATACTTTCATGTAACTTACATTGGTTTTATAGCCATACCATAATTCATAAGGAGTTTTGAATGTGTCTTTCTTCAATTGTACTCGGTTCAAGGTATGAACTATAGTGCTGATAGTTTCCTTCCAGTACTTTATGGCGATGTTCTTTTCTATCATCAAAGTCCTTGCACAATCCATAATAGATCTGTTTCTTCTTTCTGCTATTCCATTCTACTTAGGAGTTCTAGGAGCTAATACCTATCTTTTGATTCCTCTTTCAATGCAAAAGTTGTTAAAATCATGGGAGATGAATTCACCACCTCTGTCTGATCTTAAGCATTTTAATCTTTTCCTTGTTTCCTTTTCCACTCTTGCCAAATACCATTTGAACTTCTCAAATGCTTCTGACTTTTCTCTTAAATACATAACAGTCATCATTCTAGAATAATCATCAAGAAAAGAATAAAGAATTTATCTCCAGTATAGCTTTCTATTCCAATAGGTCCACATAAATCAGTATGCACAATTTCCAAAATTTCTTTAGACTGATAGTTCTTACTCTTAAAACTAGTTTTACTCATTTTGCCAATCTGACAATTCTTACATAGACCAGTATCAGGTTTCTTCAAAGTAGGAATTCCTCTTACCTTCTTGAATTTTCTTATTTTTATCATGTTATCAAAATTCACATGACATAACCTTTTGTGCCATAACCAACTTTCTTCAATTTGAGCAATAAAACATGAATATTCACTGAGATCAAGATAAAATAAGTTACCTTTTGTTTGTTTGCCTAATCCAATGAGTTTTCCTTTTTCATCCAGCAGTCTTGCTTGACCATTCATGAATTCAACCTTGAAACCAGTGTTTATTAGCTGTGCTACACTTAGAAGATTATGTTTTAGTCCTTCAACCCAATAAGCATTATCACATATGAGTTCTTTGGTTAATGAGATTCTTCCTTTTCCTTTTATACAACAAGGTTCATTGTTTCCAAATCTTACATTGCCACTATCATAGTCTTCTAGGTATTCAAATTTTGTCTTGTCACCAGTCATGTGGTGTGAACATCCACTATCTATTATCCATATATCATCTTTTCTTATATGAGAAATAAGTGCCATCTTATCTTCATCATCATCAGATTCATCTTTTATAGCAATAAAGACAATTTCTTCTTCACTATCATCAGAATCTTTAGCTATAAAACATGTTTTCTTACCTTTATCCTTGAATGATTTGAAATTCTTTTTGCCATAGTACTTGTGACCTCTCTTCTCTTCCTTGGCTTGCTTGTTTGGGCACCTAGCTGTAATATGTCTAATTTCTTCACATGAAAAATAGATTAAAGGAGTTTTACCTTTATATTTACCTTTCCCTTTAGAGTACTTCTTTGCAAGTAATGCTTCTACAATTTCAAGATCACTATCAGAACTTTCTTCTGATACTTCTTCACTTTCTGACTGAACTTCTTTAATTTTCTTGTTCTTCCTTAGTGAAACCTTGGCCTCAAATGCTGACTCAATATTTTTGGAATTTGGAACATAGTTGTCATAGTTGTCTAATTAAAAGGTTGTCAATCTTCCAACTAAAGCATCCAAAGTTATATTGTGGTTTGTTTCACATCTTCTTTCTTGAATAGCTCATACTCTTATTGCATAGATAGGGAGTAATGTTTTGAGTACCTTGCTTATAACAGTTTCATCAGAGATTGTTCCTCCAGAAGCTCTAATTGCACTGACACTTGCTTTGATTCTTTCAACATATTTTGCAATGTTTTCATCTTCTTTCATATTCATCTTGTCAAACTATCCTCTTAGGCTTTCTGCTTTGGCTCTTTTCACATTTGCATCACCACCATATATTTTCTTTAGATTGATCCACATTTCATATGCAGTAGTGCATTCTTTAATATCATCAAATTCTTCATAGCTGAGAGCTGATGCAATGTCTATCATCATGGTGTTATGAGTCTTTTTCTCTGCAATGTCTTCAACAATTAATTCGCCAGTAGGAACTGTGTATTCTTCATCAATGTATTTGCATCCTGAATCACCAATGGAAGCCAGATGAAGTCGCATGAGACCTTGCCATGCTGAAAAGTTATCTCTGTTGAGCTTTGGAATTTCCCTCTTGTAAGACATCCTGATCTTTAGCTTAGGTCCTTGAAACCCTTCCTGCAAGCACCAAAAGCTCTGATACCAATTGATGGAATATGGATGAAGTGATTGAGAGGGGGGGTGAATCAGTCAACCATAAAACACTTCACAATTATTTCTTTCCAGATCCCTTAGGATATCTTAATGAATATTATCTGTTTAATACTCGGTAATTAGATTACAGTAACTTTGTAGATGCAGAAAGTATTAGTAAAATTATCTTTAGATATTCATCAGCACTTGTATATGATTAAGATAACCATTAAGAACAAAAGAGACAGAGAATTTAACGTGGAAACCCAATATGGGAAAAACCACCAATGTATCTAGATACTAATTTTCACTTTTCTGAAGTGATGCCCGATTAGAAGCCAACCCAATAAAAGGTTACAAAACACACTGTTAGGTGTGACCTTGTTAGAGGATTTTAATCACCCTGCTAGGAGTGGCCTGGTAAGAGGTCTTGAGAACAATTCAATGGAATTATCACCTTGTTAGAGGATTTACAATATGGCTGTTAAACCAACTCGGTTAAGAGATTTAGAATTCACTGTTACAATGATAAAAAGGTAACAATGAAAATGACCTGTATAATAATGCAACTGCCTTGCTGATTACAGATCTCTGTTCTGCATAAGTGTGATCCTTCCTGATCAAATATATCTCTACTGCTCCTCAAGGATATCTGGTCATCCTTCACAATTTCGCACACACCTTTCCTGTCTTTCTTCTATATATCTTCTGCTGTAATTCTTGTTTATTTTTCACATTTGACCTTTTATTGATATGATTTTAGATTTGTCAAATAGACATTACTTAGTATAATAGTCGGCTAAAATAAGCAAACTTTATTTGCAAAAATCCTTCAAGGGCCAACAGTGCTTGGTGACCATAACTTTCTACAATCTTTCAGAGACCGAGGGAACTCGGTAAACACTGATAATCCTTTTTCTTCGAAAATCGACTGAACTCGGTAGATGCTAACTTTTCTTCGACAACCGACTGAACTCGGTAAACACTGCTAATTTTCTTCGATAACCGAGTGAACTCGGTAAGCACTAATTTTACTGCCAGGCAGACCGACTAAGCTCAGTAGGTACTGAATGATGCGGACTATGACATTGTGTGACATCAAAGACAATACATAATTTGAGTAGCAATTTTCTTCAGACAATTGTTTCCAACACCATGGTCCATAAATTTAGAAAAGGATGATAGCTAAAAGGTCTTAAATAATGAGTGTGTCCATTTTAAGATGGTATATTTAGCCCCCACTTTAGTGAGAGTATGAGTTGCATCAAACTCATGGTAAAGTAGATCAAAAAGCAAGAGTTGATCTCATCATGACTAAGGATATGAAGAAACCATCAAGCCCCCAATAGACTTGAGCTTCATCATATCTAGAGCCAAAATGAGAGATATGTCACTAATAATAAAGTGTATCCAACTCGCCCAATAAGATTTGTGTTCCTTATTGTGAACTACATAGGAAAAAGAAAGGAGGTACAACAAGAGATGACATTGAATGGTTTAGAAAGTATGTTTGGTATGATAGTCAACCCAGAGAAGATGAATTGAATGGTCTAGAAAGTGTGTGTGGCATGGTAGTCAACTCATAAAAAGGATTCATCCTCAAGGGAACTCCATACCCTAAGAAGAATAATCAAAAGCTGACCCAAGCATAATAATGTGTTTGTCCTTAAGGGATAGGAAATGCGATCAAGCTTCCCAAACTGTCAATATTCCAAAGAAGGATCAAACAATGATCAGGCCTTCTAGATTGTTAGTAATCCAAAGAGGGATAAAAAAGAAAGGATCGGACCACCTAGACTATCCGTAGTCCAAAGAGAGATCCAAAAGAACAAAGACTAATCCTCCATGAATTGTTAGTAGTTCGATAGAGGAAACTAATATGTCAACATGCCTGTGTGAAAAAGTGAACGGAGTGTATGCCCCCATATTAAACCGATTGAAAGAACCTTAACAAGAGAAATATCTTTAACAATAGCATACATACATCCATGAATAACATTTCCACTATAAAATTCCCCCAAGAGAGAACACTTCAAGGGAAATAAACAGATGAAAAAAGAGAGAACACAAAGGGATCCACTAACTTTGGGGTCAGTATGATCATATGATAATATGTAATATTATATAAATTATGAAATTTCATCATTCTCCAAAGGAAGTAGAACTACAACACAATGGAGGGAAAGACACATAATAGATATGAAGAAGAGTCTTTTTGGGATGGCAACACAAAGACCAAAAAGAATCAGTGCTACTATATCGCCAACATCCAAGTAGACTACACAAGGGAACATATATGAACAAAACAACATAGAAAACATAACATGTAACAACAAATAGAAGAAGAGAGGTAAAAATAGAAGAAGATGCACAACATGTTTGATAACTTTATCATCTTGTTCCATAGAGTAACAAAAATCATCTAAAGTGATCTAGACAAAACATATAACAACAGGCACAACCCAGGGGAAAAACACAACATGAACACATAGAGACTACCATGCTAGAGAATTCCACTTAAAGTGTTCCATGTTCCCTCCCTAGCTCACTATGAAATATTAGGGAAATGTGAGAAAATCACAAGAGGACCAACATCTAACATAGTAGGAACCACTACCAGATCCAAACAAGGACTCTGGTGGGATTCATTGTTCTCTTCACTAGGAGTGAGTGTTAGATGCATAGAAAGAATATTAGGAAAATCATAATCCATATCAATATTTCCATACTCATCATCAGTAACATGTGCATTAGAATCATCATCATCAAAAGTATCTTTCATATCAAGATAAATATAATCTAATATACGAATGGAATCATCATGTTTATCCATTTCCATATTCTTATTTTGATTAACTTCCTTCAAAGGGTCAAGCATGGGTTGATCGAAGGAAGGAAAAGGTTGAAATCAAGAAGCAATTTGAGAAGCAATAGCATAGGCATTATCCTTATCTTGATGGTTCTTGTGATGCTGATGAGAATGTTGGTTACGAATGGTTTTACAAGATAAAATCAAAGAATTATATTCAACAATCATAGGTTCTGAGGAGAGAATGGATACGGGTTCAAGAATGATAGGAAGATGAATAGGTTGGGTAGGTAAGATAGTTGTAGGAGTATCAACCTTAGGAAGTATAAGGTCAAGAATATTTTCTACATTGTATTGCTGATAGGATCAATAAAGATGATCATGATGATTAGGCAGTTTTTAAGGGAGAGATTGTAATACCCTCTCCTATGGTGATACTTGGACTTCCTGATTTGGACATTCTATTATGATGGTTATAACCATACATTTACATTTATGTTTTTTGGATGATGATATGTTTATCAAATGACTGATATGTTCATTTATGGTTATCATTTATATGTTCATGAAATTAGGAAAACTATCTATCTTTATATGTTTTATGGAACTAACCCAAGGATTTGAATCTAACTATTATCATGATGTTTTATGTTTCATGGATATGTGTTTGACGTGTTTTCATGACTCAAGACAAATTCGTAGTTACTCACTTAGTTGAGGTCCACACGATGTATCGATCCTGGTCATCTATTTGCATATATCTGATTTGTATGTATATCCATATGTATATATGTATCTCTTCTTGGTGATGCAAGATTGTAGGTACTGGGTATCGACTCCACCTGGCTTCATAGGTATGAGTGATCCCTCAAAATCCTTGATCGTTGTTGTTACAGAGATATCACCAGGCTCCATGGGAAGAAACTCTACCCCTGACCCTTTTATCCTTAGGTGGGGGGAATTACTGAGTCATTTTCTGGTGTGGATGATACATTCTAGTTTGTTGGATTATTGCTTTCATGTCTGAAAGTTTTATGTTTTGATCAAGATGAGGTGTGAATAAGGAAGCTCTTATTTTATGTTAGTAAATATATATACATAAGTAGATACATACATATATATATGTAGATCATGATTATATTTTGTGGATATAAATTAGTACTAGATTTAAATTATATTATATTTTTTTTAAATAATAATAGTCATAATGTTTAATTATTTGTAATATTAATAATATTGTGACTTGCTTAGTATTTGGTTTAAATAATAATGGTCATAATATTTAATTGTTGTAATGTTAATAATAATGTGACTTGCTTATGGTATATGTACACATAAGCATATGGGTGCACACATATGCCTATGAATACATATATAAATATATATTACTATATAATAAATTAATTAAATTGTGTGAAGAAAATTATTATTATTAGATAATAATAAATCTATGTGACTATCATTTAATGGAGATGTGTTTGGTAAATTCTTTCTACCATGGTTATGTAACTTAGTACATTATTTCTAAAAATAATATTATCTATTTTGCCACCCTTAATTTTAGGAGACATAGATTTAGAATTTTACTAAATAATATTTATTTATCCCTTTACGGGAATGGTTCTGCAAATCATATTATTAACGAATAACTGGTGGATAGTTGCATCGGTTGGAATACCTATGCAACTAGTCCCCAATCTATTTATAGGAGAGATTTTCCTGTGTGTGGGGGGTTGGCATAGGATATTTTAATTTGAGGAGAGGCTTTATCTTTGATAAAATACTGATATAGTTTAGAGAAGAGAGAATTGATTTTTCTCTGAGAGGATGTGAATAAGATTGCTTCTGGAAGAGGTTGGAGCTTTCCTATAGGAGGAATTTGAAAGAGTGCTTGGAGTAGGTTGGAAATCTTGGATCTTCTGCTCTCCAATGGTTTCTCTTTGTCGGACTCTAGGTAGGATCTATCCTGGAGATAATCCTTCTTGAGTGTTTGTTGCTTGATTGTATGTCCATTTTGTTCTTGTTGCTTACTGTGAGCCTACAATTTAAAAGATGATTATTCTATTATAACATGGTTGTACTCTTATGTGAAATAGTCTTAGGGGAAAGGCTAGTTATGATATATTATTGCATAAACTATTGTGCTTCCTCTTGTGGGCATGTGTTGCCATGTATTTCTGAGATGCTATATTGAATAGCCACTAGCTAAATTAATGTAGGATCCAATGTAGATTTGTGGTTATGTTTCTATGTCTTGTCTTCTGTGTGGTAGGAGATAGTTTTAAATAATGGATGCTTAAATATGCATTGGTTGTTCACATGTTTGTACAATTTGAATAGTGCTTTTAGAATTTAGAACTATTATTCCAACCTTGCTGGTCCATATTTTTTGTAGTACCACCTTTCTTCATCGAGATGCAAGGCGTCGTTTTGTTGTGTAGTTTTCTATTATTTGGTAGTTCCTGTCATTCTGTAAATAATTGCATGGATTTGTGAAATGCACAGTCCTTATTAGCAAAATGAGATGCGTAGGTTGATTTGATCCCGATTGTTTTTTTTTCATGTTTGAATTAGGGTTTTCTATCATTATTAATTATTCTCGAGTTGTATTTAATCCCATGTTCAAGTTAGTATTATTAAGGTTTTTTTTATAAAAGTATAACATGTATTTAATTCTGTGATAAAACAATATGCGCAGGTTTTTCTATCATTAAACAATATGCATGGGTTTTTCTGTCATTAAACAATATGCACGGGTTTTATGTCATAAAACAATATGTGTGGGTTAGGATTAGGTAGGAATATCTATAGAAGTATGTCATAAAACAATATGCGTGGGTTTTTCTATCATTAAACAATATGCGTGAGTTTTTCTGTCATTAAAAAATATGCACAGGTTTTATGTCATAAAACAATATGCATGGGTTAGGGTTAGGCAGGAATATTTATAGAAGTATAACATAGTATAACATTTAGATTATTTAATATTTATACAAGTATAACATAGTATAACATTTAGAACATTTAAGTATAAGTTTAAGTTATACTTGTATAAAGAAATTAGGTACCTTTCAGGATGTTTGAGATAGGTTTCAGCCTCATAGGAGTTAAGACACAACTTCTAGATTTTGAGTTTTCAATTTAATTCAGACTTAGTTAAAATTTTAGACATGAGAGATTTATGGAACATTGTGTTTTGGTATATGGAATTTTGTGTAAACTTTATATATGTTCATTAATTTTTTGTTGGAGGTTATATGGTGCACTTAGATGCTTTAATAAGGTTAGGATGTGTGTAGGAAGTAGGATTAGGGTTTAGGATTGTCTAGGAGGACCAAGACCATTCTAGGCCTCCCTAAACGTTCCTAATGTTCCTAAACATCCCTAAAATCTCCTATTCTTTTATGTTCTTTGATGTAAGTTCTCAAAAGTTTTTATGATGTGTTTTATTTCATGTATGATGTGTATGTGATGTGTGGGTTAAGGGTAGAAAACCTAAGAACACCAAGTGAGTGGCTCTCAGTGCGGGGTCGGGGCCCTAAGTGGCTAATACCAGGATAACTGACTAAAGAGTTATTTAACAAGTGATAACTTAATTAAAACTTATGGGAATGGGTTCAAACACTACAAATATTAATAGATGCCTTTCCCATGCCATTAGTTCTAGTAAATTCTATGGATGGGAGTGGGAGAAGGTGCCTATGCATAGGTACGATCGAATGGCGCTTGTCTGTATGAAAGGCATTTGGTTCCGCATGTGCCTACTTGGGGGTCAGGGCCCAAAGTGGCTAGTACTAGGACAACCCAAGGGGTGAGGGCTATGTGATGACACTCACTTAGGTTATTGCTTAGAGTTTCTACCAAACCTTAAAACCTTTGGGAAAATATTTATACTTTGACCTTCTTTTCATTTGCTATTTGGGAAAGGTTACCCAACCCTAGGTATGGCCGAGCTATCCCTTCTTTGTGGACCTTGGTGTTTATCTCCTAGCATGAGGGAGTGGGCCATTTGGTATCCACATGGTTGGGTGGTAAATCTCTTTATCAAGGTACCTTTTGTGGATGCAGTGCTTAAAGATTCATGCTTGCATAGTGTTCCAGTTTTGAAGAATGAAGACTTGTATTTATCTTTCATGATGTACAATTATTGTTACCTCCCAAGGGGAGATGAATGTAATGTAATTATTAATGTATTTCAAAATGATGTATTTGGAATGGGTAGACTTAGGAAAAAGGAAAAGGGAAAGCATGAACTTTATGTATATGATGTATGTTGAAAAAGAAAAAGATTTTGTAACATTCCAAGTAAAGAAGTATGTTTCTCATTATTGATTAGGTGAAAAGCTATCGAAAAACAAATGTAATATTTTCAATGTATCAAATGTTTAGATGATTCTTTTATATGGTAGTAATGTGTTAAATGTTATATTGTTCTTAAAGGATACTTAGGAAAATAGATAGATTTAAGTGGCAAATTGAAATGAAAGTACTTTGTATTTCTTTATAAATAATCTACAATGTTGTGATGTAGTTTTATTAAGAAGTAAATAAAGTTGCTAGTACACTAAATAGACTTAAATGAATTGTGCATTAAATTAGAAGGGAACCTTGGAGGAATCTAAGTTAATCTATGGTTTATTTATATAATTCTTTCATAAATCATTACTTAGGTTTTCTTTTACAAAGAGAATCTTTGTTCTCTTCCCCGGTTCCTTTGTTGGGCATGATAGAGATGGACAAAGAAATCTATCTTAGAAAAATCTTGAGGATGTGAGGGTTTATAAAGAGAATGATTAATGGTAAAAACTTCTCCTTTATGAGGAAATTTTATGCACTTATGAATAGGAGAGGCTATTGATTGCATGGAAGAGAGCCACAAAATACCAAGCTTAACTTGAAATTGATTAGAAGTGGGAATGACAACAAAGGTAGTATGAACAACCTTACCGAAAAGGGTAACATTAAGATTGATAGAACCATGAGGATACTAAAGAAAACCATTACAAGTTTGAATCCAAACGCTAGATTTATTTTAGGTATCCTTATGCAACCCTTTATTAAAAAATGTTCTTCAGTGATAAAATTCATAGAGGAAGAGGGATCAATCAAAACACCACAAAAAGGGATATGAGAAACCCTAGAAATAATGTAAACAAGACCATTAGGATCTTTAAACATATCAGAATGATCAAAGGTGATAGGAGGTGAATATTTAGGTTTATGCAAATGTAAAATTGAAGGTTGAGGTTGAGACTCAACATGATTAACCACATTATTAGCTTCTTCTACCTTGTCATCATAACTAATGTTAGTAACAAGAGAAGAACGTTGATTAATAATATTTGTTGAATGTGAAGATAAGGGGTTGTTGTACATTTTCAAATTCTAATTAGGAGGTTCTAAATATTTATTTGTACTATTAACCTCAGCATCAACAAATATAGTATTGGAATCAATAAGATCTTGAATTGCATTATTCAAAGCATAACACTTTTGAGTATCATGACCAGGTTAACAATGGTATTGACAAAGAACATTTTGATCAAATTACTTAGGCATTAGTTTGTAAGTGTCAATAGGAAAGATATGAGGAAGTTTAAGAATGTTAGCATTAATAAACTTCATCATCACCATAGGTAAGGTTTAGATAAAGGAGTGTACTTATGATTAGGATGATACATAGAAGAAAAAGTATCCATACCTTTGGATGTAGTAGCCACTTGATTATCAATTATGTTTTTTGACTTGTGAATCTTGATGTATTTGTTAGGCTTAGAGAATTTTTTTTATGAGTGATGATTTCACTATATTATCAATAGTAATAGGATCCATTGGAGTAGAGCTCTCAATATGGCTCACTTGTAACTAATAATGGTGAAGCACTATGCAAAGGTGTGAAAAGGAAGTATACTCAATAAAGAGAATCTTATCTCTAAATTATTTTTGTAAATTAGAAATAAAAATATGTTTAATAGCATTATTAGGAAAATGTTAAGAAATTTGAGCATACAAGTGTTTGAATCTACAATTAAATTCGCTAACTTTTTCTTTAATATTTTTCTTACAATTCATGAAATCAGTCAAAGAAATCTGAGGACCTATATTATTTTGAAATTATTTAATGAAAGCATTACAAATAATTTGAAAGGAATTAATAGAATTAATAGAATAAGGAGGTAAAGAGAAATACCATTGCAAATGTTTATCTCTAAAAGTACGTGTGAACAACTTAGCCATGAGCCTATAGGCATGAGAAAAATTACTACATATAGTTTGGAAAGTCCTAACATCAATCATAGGATCGCCCTTACCATTATAAGTTTCAACACGAGGTATCTCAATATGTTGTGGGATAACAATACGAAGGATATCTAAGGAAGGGGGATTAGCAATGTCACATGTAGGGATGTTGTACTTAGATTGAGTGAATTGAGCTACTTGTTGTTGCAAAGTGGTGATAGTTTGAACCAAGCTACTAATGGTAGGATTAGAAGATGAAATAGTAGGCATAGACATATTGGATGTACTGGAAAATTTAAAGGAGGTGGAAGGAAAATGTAAGGATGTTGGTAGAGGATTAGAAGGAATGGGAAGAGGATTAGAATATGTAAAAGGAACAACATTGTATGAAGGTAATGAAGAGGGTATGGAGGTAGGAGGAACACTTGAAGGAAGTGAAGGGTTAGGAAGACCAACACTTAAAGAATTAGAGACTTTTGTAGAGTTTTTCATGAGAGGTTAAACATAGGTAGGAATGCTAGAGATTCCATGAGAGGTTAAACATAGGTTAAACATAGGTTAAACATAGGAATAGATGATTCAATGGTTGTGGAAGGAGGAATGTATCCTAACTCTTGAGAATATTTCATCAAAAGATTAGCATGAATGTTAATAAGGTGTGATATACCACACAAAATGGATATTTTATTATCATAATGAGTGATAATCTTCTTAATAGCCTCAATAGTGGAAACACTATCAAAATTTGTGTTCTCTTGCACAAGCCAATTTTCCAATTTATCAAACTCATGAGAGAGCTTATCAATTTGGGAAGGAGGAACTCTTAAGACTTCATCTTCATCATCAGAGGAGTGAGATGAGTTATGCTCCATGATAGGATTGGGATCTTGAGGTAAAATATTAGTATTATCATGGGTCCTAGGAAGAAAAGAGGAATCATGATCAAAAGAGCCCATGAGTCTATAGCTTCTCCTAATGGGACTACTAGAGGTTGGACTTAGTGTAATAAATCTCATAAAAGAAGATATCACAAAAGGAAACTCTAATGAGATATATCCACACAATTATCAATATAATAAAGAGCATAAAAAGATATCACTAACCTCGTAAATATAGCTAAATATAACTCCAAAATCAATAAGGAAAGGAGGAATGTGTTGGGTTGACCAAAACAAGGTAAAGAACCAATGGAAAAAGGGATATCAAGGGATCTAACTCCAAAATCAAAAAGTGGAGATGTGTCAGGGTCACAAAAATTTTTAGTGAAGGTGAACACACAAGATAATGCACCAAGATCAAAAGGAAGTTGTAACACATCGGGTCCACCAAAAAATTTAGGGGTGAAATGGGTACTAATAAATCTAGCAATATAAACTATGTGAGATGAGCTCATTAATTAACCATTCCAACACTAACACTCAAAATACAAGAGAAAGAGGGGCTTCCAAATATAACTCTCAATATAACCCAAGTTAGATTAGCAAACCCCAAGAGGTTGAAAGGATGCCAATGCTAAACCCAAATTATATCAAGGAACTACACAAGAAATTCCTCTTTCATGCAATGTAGGATTTGATTAAAGATGTGTAAATATAAATGTAAAATTGAACCAATTAATTTAATGAGAAAAGTAAGATAGATCTAGATCATGCTAAGTGTATGTAATCAACCCAATTAAG
Source organism: Chamaecyparis obtusa (assembly GCA_027943335.1). NCBI lineage: Eukaryota > Viridiplantae > Streptophyta > Pinopsida > Cupressales > Cupressaceae > Chamaecyparis > Chamaecyparis obtusa. Next base: position 454,986 of record BSBK01001713.1, read on the forward strand.
ATGTGAAAATAGGTCTAGACTAAGAAATAAAATAAATGATAGAGTATTCACCTTGAAATGTGTAGAGGAATATGCCTTTTTTCTCTAAAAACTATAGATTTGAACCTATGACAAAACTTCCGACTATGGATTCATGATCACAATAAAAAACCCAGAAAATGATATTTTTCTCAGACCTCCAAGTATAGGTCAACCTGGTGCAAAATGTTCTAAAACATTTTCCATGAACTCATCATGTGTGACCTAACCTCTTTGGAAATATATCGACAAGTAGGTTCTAGATCTGTGGTTGTAATTCTAATATCCTACTCCTACATAGAAAAACTTGTTTTGGGTTTGAGTGGATGAGGGCTTGCCTTGGTCAAGCCCTAGATTGAGGAATCAGCCTTGAAATTTAAATATAAATATGTAAAGGAAACAAGAAAAATGTAAGTATTCACCTTTCTTGTAGAAACCCTTGTCAATAAGGATTTTGTAATGCTTGTATGTTGTAGATGTTGAATTTGCAATGACGGATGTAGGAAATCTCCACAAATGCAATGGATCTACTAAAACCACATCATGGAGTCATGGATGTAAATTTGAATCAATGAAGAATATTATGAATTCCTCAATTTAGACCTCCTCCCTTGATGGCCAACAAAATGCTAGATCTTGAAGAGGAAATGGTCACAAAGGATCCTTGAATCTTGAATGCTTGAACTTGCTCGTGTGATTGTTGGATCATAATGGATGTCAAATGGATGTTAATATATGTTAATGGATGTTAATGGATGTTAATGGATGTTAATGGATGTTAATGGATGTTAAAATGAGGTTACTAGGCTTCCTTTTATACTAGTTTTCAGGCATGAAACCAAATCAAGCCGACAGGTGCACCTAATTTTACAATTTAATTGTTCGAGACAACACTAGCACCATTATTTAAAATCCCTAGGAAAAGGTCAAATTGGTCAACCTATTCCAAAAAAGGTCAAATTGGTTGACCTATTCTAGGTTTTTACTATAGGGACACAACCCTAAGGTCTCAGAGACTACACAATTGAAAGTGGAAGATATGGGAAAGAACAAGAGAAAAGGGGAATTGAGCATTAATCCATCCATGGTCCATAAAGTCAGTAAAGGATAGGAGATAGAAGTTATTAAATAATGAGTGCATACATTTTAAGATGGTATAGAAATAAAGGGACTCTAACCCACCTCAAGAGGATCTAAAGATATGAAACCTTGGGAAGGAGGTTAGATCTATTGGCAAAACATTGTAAAAGATTTTTCCATCCACCCCTCTAGATGAAGTATTTAACAATATTGGACCCTAAAGAATCCTTGGCATGCCTCATGAGAGTAGCATAATTAGTTTCTATGAGGGGCTTATTCCCCAACCATTTATCATCCTAGAATCTTATAGTTTTCCCATTTCTAATAAGCTATTTGAGGTCATCCTTCATTAGAGATCTACACTTGGTAATGTTGTTCCAAATTTTTGAACCTGTAGGAAGACCATTCAATCCAAGGAATTTATGAAAGAACTCATGGTTAAGGTATTTATTTTTCATTATTCTACACCAATCTACCTTACCAATAGCTAGGTTCCATCCCAACTTGGTAATGAGAGCTTTGTTTAGGTTAGTAAGTTTTCTAACTCCCAAACCCACTTGAAACTTAGGATGGAAAAGTGTGTCCCAGTTAACAAGCATCATTCTTTTCTTATCTTCCATTCTAGTCCATAGGAAGGTCCTATGAATTCTCTCCAATTTTTTAGCCATGGCTCCAGTGATTTTGAAGATGGAAATAAAGTAAACATAAATTCCTTGGAGGCAAGCAATGAGTAGCTGAAGCTTACCAACATCATTGAGAAGCTTACCCTTCCATATGGACAAATTTTTCTATATATTCTCTATAATAACATTCAAAAAGGTGAGGGTAACTTCTCTAATAGTGGGGGGGTGACCTACATAAGTATCAGGAAGAGTGGCACTCTAACAGCCAAGAATATCCATTATTTTGAGTCGAAGATCATCCTTGGTATTGAAAAAGTAAATTTTACTTTTTTGGTAATTGATGCATTAACCAAAAGCACATGCATAGTCCTACAAGATAAATTTCCACTCTTTGGATCCCACCAAAAGAGACTTTCCTAAGAGAAAGGTGTCATCCACAAACTATTGTAAGACAAAAGGAGGGAGAGAAGAAGCAGGTCTAAAACCCTGAATGCGACCAACAGTGGCAAGTTTCATGAGATTTATGCTAAGAACCTCCATGAGCATGATGAATAGATAAGGAGATAAAGGATTGACCTATCTGAGACCTTTTCCATATTTAAAAAATCCACAAGGTATATCATTGAAAATGACAAAGTACTGGACAATCTCGATACAAATCTTAATTATAGTAATTAGTTGATCACTAAAGCCAAACTTAGATAACACTTTGTAAAGAAATTGCCAATTAACCATATCCCAAGCCTTAGAGATATCAAGTTTAAGGGTCATACCTTGATTGTTTCTTGTATCAATCAAATGAATTATTTCATGAGTAGAATTGAAAACATAAAGAATCTATCTTCCAGGAACAAACCCCTTCTAGCTGCCACTAATGCATTTATCTAGGAGAGGCTTCAATTTGTTAACCAAGACTTTAGAGAAGATATTTTAGATAGTATTGCATAGGATTATAGGTCTAGATTCACTCATGGACTAAGGCTTTGAGTTTTGGGGAATAAGAGAAATTTAAGTTTTGTTTATCTTCTTTAATAGTTTTCCCATAAAAGGTCCTTGGTCACCATGTTCACATCATAGGAGACAATATACCAAAACACCTAGAAAAAAGCTAGAGGAAAGTCATCAGGACTAGGAGCCTTGTAGGAAACCATGGTAAAACCACATATATAACCTCCTCTTTACTGATAGAGGCTAGAAGGAGGTTATTATCATCTTGATTAACCATAGTAGGGAGGTGGAGTAACAACTTATCTTAGATTTCTAAATTGTCACTCCCTTGTTTGTCAAAAGTTTATCTGAAAAAGTTAGCCACCATTTCTCCCATTTTACCTTCATCATTAATCATCCAATTGGATTCATTGAGGAGACAGGTGATGGTGTTTCTTTTATTTTAAGTACTAGCCATTCTATGGAAAAAAGAGGCATTACATTTCCCCTCCTTTAGCCACTAGATTCTAGACCTTTGTTTCTAATAAATTTCCTCCTTGTTGAGGTTATCTTTCCATTTTTTCCTCCACATTTCCTCCTCTTCATAAAGATCATGGAACAAGTCTCTATGAGCCATCAAATTTTTGGAAGCTAGCTAGTTTGGCTTCAATCTTTTTTCTGCTTGAAAATGTCTCCAAAAGAGGATTTGGACCAGTCTTTGACTTCCCATTTAATGATATTTAGCTTGTGTGAGATTATTTACATAGCACAACCTTGGAAGAGAGAATTCCACTAGTGATTTATGCAGTCATGAAATTATGGATTTTTAGTCCATATGATCTCAAAATGGAAGGGGTGGCTAGATAACAATTTATATAACCACTAGAGAAAGATGAGATTGTGGTCTAACCTATTCTAGAAAGGGAGGAAAGAGAACCATTAAAACTAAAGTCCCAACTAGAAGATATAAGAACCATGCCTAATATGATATGAATAAGATGGTTACCTTTCTTGTTATTAGACCAAGTATAGGGGGAGCCCTTCAAATCCAAAACCAAAAGACCTAACCCGATGATGAAGTTAGACAAGTCATTCATGCTGTCAATGTAGTCCATAAATCCACCAAGCTTCTTAGAAAGGAAAAGTGGGGAATTGAAGTATCCAACCACCATGTACAAAGAATTCTTGTCATCCCTACAAGGAGAAAGGAGTTCATCCCAAAGAGCTTTTCTATCACCTCTGGAGTTAGGAGCATAAATGTTAAAAAGATGGTAGGAAAAATTATCCAATTTAAAAATTATAACAAGATAAGATTGAGAGAAAATGAAATCTTCCCCAAAAATATTATTTGGGTCCCACATAGTGGCAATTCCTTTAGAGGCCCCATCAGATTTATCATAGTAGAAGTAGGACCCTAGCCAAATTCTATTAGCAACTAAGGAGAAAACCTAGAAATTCATTTTCACATCTTGAATCAGGACGACATCAATTTTGTGATCATAGATACTTTATTTCAAAGAAAATTTCTTCTGATGACTATTAAGTCCCCTCATATTCTAGGAAAGGAATTTCATTTTTATTGTGATGAGTTGTATCTAGGGTAGATATCCTCCCATTAGCAATGTCCCTAGCGATAGCTTTATGCCTTGAATTTTTTTTGGAAGGTCTACCAACTATTCTTTCAGAGCCCACATCAACTTTCTTAGTTTTAGTTTTTCTTGTTTTACTCTTCTATTCCTCCTTTTCCTCATTAGAATAGGGGGGTTATCTTTCCATTAGGGGAAAAAATTAACAACTTGGTAATTTCTTTAACCACTACATCAACCAGAGGTAGTTGGGGGGTAAGGGTAGGTGGGTATTGGGGTCTCCCAAGCTTGGTAGGTGTAATATTTTGAAGGTCACAATATTGTAAGACCTCAATAACAACCTTAATAGAACTATCCTGACTTAAGTTGTTGGTATCAAAACCAAGGGAAGAGCACATAACTGTCTTCTTTTCCTCAAACATCATTATAATGGGTTTGACACCAAGGGGGGAAGAGCCTTTTCTTTCTTGATATTATGATAAAAATTTCCCTTCCTCTAGGGTATCCTAGGATCCCACATTCAATTCCTTATTCTCACTCTCTTGCATTATAGGCCTAGAGGATTTTTGTAAATCATACACATATTCAATGAAAGGGTATTATTCCAATCCATCATGGATTAATTTGTAACTTTCCTTAGTGGGATCCAAAATTTCCTGAGATTTGATCATAGTTGGTGGGGAGGAACATTTCTCCTTTATTTTTGGATCCTTAGGTGCATGAGCTTTGCATTTTTCAATAGAGTGGCCTTTCTTTGCACACCTCTAAAAGTAGAGGGTAGCATTTTTGTAGACAATGTCTAGGTCCATTTGTCACATTTTGACTTTAAAGTATTGAAATTAGGGAGAGATTTATTAATAGCAACATTTGTGCAGAAGTGAGTGAATACTAACCTCACCTTGGCAAGAGTGGTAGTATCAACGATAACATACTGGCCAAAAGAGCCTCCCACCCAATGAAATATTTGTTCATCCCAAAACTCAAGTTGGAGGGCACAAGGCTATTGAGTACAAATCCAATGGTAGAAGGAATGAGAGTGGTCCACAAAAAGGTCCTATTGAATTCCCTACTAGGGAACCCAAGAGGGATTAACCTAAAACTGTTACTAAGTTTACAAAATAAAAAAATCTTAAGAGTTTACAAATAATGTTGAATGATGAAGTAGTAGAAATAAAATAAAGTCAATACATACTCATATACAAAATCTCAATTACAAATTACAAATCTCAAGAGTTCCTTGACATAGAATTATGTAAATATAATTAAATCTATTAAGTACATTAATCATATAAATATTCTACATAATGAAACTAAAGTACATCATCTCATAAAATAATAAACAAATACATCTAAACCATAAGGTATACATGATAACCCACATCCACTACACAAGTCATGGGATCTGTAAATACAACTAAGTACATAGTACAAGTAAAAGAAAGAATGAAAATAAATCTCCAAGGATGAAAGAATAAGAATCAACCACAACAAGGATCACCCAACAATGGTACATGAATGTTGAATTCCCAAATGGTAAGAGAATCACTACCTCCCAACCTCATGGAAACCTCTAGTTCCACTCCCACTGTGTTGAGGAGATAACATTAGACCCCACTCAAATAACAATACCAAAACTAATCACCAAGTAGTACTAAACAAGGGATCTTGAAAGCTTCCTATCTCAAAGGTACAACTCAAAACTCAAAGGTACACATACTAATCCAGAGGCAACCAACACACTTAGGAAACCTAAGATGAAATCAAGGAAGTGTCATCACATATTTCAACCCCTTAGAACACTCTCATTGGACTTTGACTCCCAAGTGTGAACATATGGGGAACCTAAAATCCTCTCATGTAGACAAGGATAACCAATCATGCCATAACTCACCATCACCAATAGATGAGAAAACATCTTCTCCCACTCCCATCCTTAGCCTATACTAGCACTCAAGGCATGGGCGAGGAATCCATTATCTTATTAACCTATTTTAAAACCCCATTTAATGTATTATATTATCACTTACCAAGGATACCTAGGTAGCCACTTCTAGGCTCTGATGCCTCCAAAGTAAGTCACTTCCCCTCTAACACTTAGATAACCTACCCTAAGCTCATAAGTCTCGAAAAAGTCTCATAGATAATCATGAATCGTAAAAATCAAGATCTAGTTCCAAAATGTCATAGGAACACACATAATCAACTTCCATCACATGTACATCATAACAAAATCAAGAGCTTCCATAAGGTTGGGTTATAACAAAATCGAATGTCATATAAGTATGCAAGAAAAACAAACATAACACATTTTTCTAACCCTACCTATAGTAACAATCCTAAAAAGGATAACGTAAAAACATTCCCTCTTAACTCATAATTACAAAAAGAAAAAAAAAGCATTCATAAGAATTTAATAATAATAAACTAATTTGTAAAACAACATTACATAAATTAATTTATTAAAATAATCACATACACAACTATAATTACATCTCGAAAATAAATTCCATTAAATAAAAAAATCAATTTATAATGTCATTTCAAATAAATTGATTCCAAAATTAAAAATTACTAAAACAATATAATTTGCATGTATATATACTAAGTATATAAACAACCACATAAGTATCTCCCGAATAAAGTATCCCATGCACATATAAGAATATTCCTTCCATATAAATATCAAAACCAAATTTAACAATACCTTTTAACCCTTAATAAATATTAATTTTAATTAATATCTATTAATTATCAAACAAGTATAAATATTAATAAATATTAAAATTTAAGATATTAATCATCAACCAAGTATAACTATTAAAATTTAGATTAAATCATTATATAACAAACTTAGTTTTTTAAATTTATTAAATAAATTATAAAAAAAAATTATTATTAAAAAAAAATCTATTAATAAAAGTGGGGGCAGGGGGGACAACCCTCCCCACGGCTGCCTACGACAAATCTGTTGTGGCAATAGCTATCGTAGCAACCACCGCTGCTAACGACAACAACTATGATAATAGCTAAGGTTGCCTACGGCAACTGGCTTCCCACGATAGTAACTATCACAGGGTGGGGGAAATTAAATCCCCTCCTCAATATATATATATATATATATATATATATATATATATATATATATATATATATATATATATATATATATATATATATATATATATATATATATATGTATGTATGTATGTATGTATGTATGTATGTATGTATGTATGTTATACATATACATAGATATATATATACATATACATATACATATATATATATAGATATACATATATATATATGTCTATATATATATATATATATGTATATATATATATATATATATATATATATATATATATATTCTTTTTATATGTTTTTTATTATATTTATATTTATTTATTTATTTATTTATTTATTTATTTATTTATTTATTTATTTATTTATTTAATTTATTTATTTATTTTTTAAATAAAGAGGAACATCCAACCATTTATATATATAGGATTAATGAACAAGAAATCTACCAAGAGGCGAAATTATTTGAATATTTTAATTTGATTCAAACCCTAAGGTTTTCTACCAAGAAAATTTATCAAGCCCTAACTAATTTAAAACAAGATAAATCTAAGCAAGAGAAGAATTCCAAAATATATATCAACAAGATCTAACACGCATGAAGAAAATAAGTTTTCTTTAAAAGGAAATCAGATCTACAAGGTTTCAAACCCTATCTTAAACCACCAATTGACATAAACCATGAAGATTAATCAAAACCTTGAAAATTTCCAAAGCTTTCACAATTTCCTCCAATTCAATCCTCAAAGTCAAAACCTGCAAATTTGTGTGTACAATAATGGCCAAATCCTCCTAATAAAGAAAAAGAACCTCAAAACTTGAACTCAAGCATGCAAATTAGGAACTCAACTTAACTCCCAAAGCTTTGTTATTACCAATATTCCTTTTGCATGATTTTCAATTTAATAATTAATAACTCAATGCACTTTCACTTAATTCAAATTTAGTATTTCTCGTTTATATCAATTCACTAAACTTTTAAAAATATTTTATTCTTTTATTTATTTTTAATTGATTGTGCAACTTAATTGCTGTAGACACCAAAAACTGGGCAAGTGTCTTAGAATCATTCAAATTTGCCAAATCTTAACCAAATGCTGTAATTCTCATCAAAATGGATCAAATCAATTTTAAATGGACATTTATTAATCAAAATCTAATAAAATCATTTAAATCAAAGGAAAAATCATATGATGACATTAAATAATTAAATACAAGCTTAAAGGGGTCAATCACATTATATAATTGATTTTAATCAATTAATTGTATAGTTTTAAGTCAAAAATCAAATTGAACCTATTCCCTTACATGGCTAATTTAATTAATTGATGGAATTTAGTTAATCCTAATATCTTTCAACATAATTTGAGCAACCAATAAGAATTGAGAACAAATGCACATGGATCACTCCAAAATAGTTGAATCTCAATCACTCATTTCAACTTTGAATCTCAACTACTTAAATTTGTCTACTTGTCCAAACCTTTGAAACAATCATTTAAATTGTCCCCCGATTTAAAAATATTTCAAATTTTTTGGCTCAACCAAAGCTAAACCATGATCAAATAACTCTAACCCCTACCCTTGGGATTTTACTATAAATAGGAGTCATTTTGAGAGCATAAGATATCTTAGAAAATTCATTTGCATAGCATCATCACTATAGGAAATTTCATAGCAATTGAGCAATATCTTGAAGTATTTGAGAGCAAATAGTGAGATTTGAAAGCATTATCGTGAGCATTTGATTTTATCTTTGTATCATTTTGAGAACTCAGAGCTAGATTAAGCATTCTATCATATTTTTCTCATTCTAGGATTGTCACTAGTAGAGAATAAGGCTAAGAGCTCTACTTACCAAGCTTAGATAGAGAACCATGAGATGATATGGAAGTTAAATGCAATTCTTAGTTTAAATTTCCATTGTATTTTCATAGAATTGTAGTTAATTATCTTAATTTCATGAAGGTGTAAACACTCATACACAAATGGTGCCCATCGTGGGGCCTTGAGCCTCATTTCTATCATTTTTATCAAATTTTGTGTGTTTTTGGCTTCACTTTGGCATGAATTTTGTAGAAAATAGGAGAAATGACACCTATGTAGGATCTGATGATGCCTGTGCATACTTTGACGACACCTAGAAGGAATTAACTGATGCCTGAGAGATTCTTTCTATTCTATCTTTTCTTCTTCTGACACCTGCGAGATAAAGTATCACGCCTAAGAGCGTAAAGCGTCGCATAAGATCTGAGAAATGACACCTATTAGTTGTCCTTTGCCACCTATGATGTTTTATCTTACGCAATTTATAGTTATTTGTATCACCTAGTAGCTTTTAACTGATGCTTAATAGTTGTTCTTTGCCACCTTGGATATTTTATCTTATGCAATTTACACTACTTTTAATGCCTAACAGTTAAATTGTTACGCTTAGTCATTTTTAAAAGTCTCTTGAGTCACTGGAAAGTGACGCCTGTGAGTTTTAAAATCATGTTTGCTAGCTTTAAAATGATGCTTATTAGCTGATAAATGAAGCCTAGTGTTTTCTGCTTAATTTTTATGTCAGATTATTAAATTATGTTTTCTTATTCTCTATCTGTGTTTTTTCCGCATATGAGCAGACATAGAAAAGTATGAAAACCAAAGAGCAGAGTTACTCAAGAGAGCAAAGAGGTAAGAATCTAAATCAAACATCAAAAATAAATTCATAGTGCTTCAATTCTAGATTGTTTGGGATTAGAAGAAAAACTTTATGCACATTACACTAAGATGTTGGATGCTTACAAAAATAAATTTCCTACTTTGAATTAGATTGTTTGCATTAAGTTGTTAAAATTTTCTTTGCAAAATCTTGTCAAGAATGCTTAATTGCATTTCAATTTGTTCCTTTTGGTTTCCTTCACTTTGTATGGTTGTGTTGACTAATTTTTTTGGAGGAGTTGGAATGGGAACGATCGCCACTAGGTGAGTAAGAAAATAAAAAGCCAAAAACCTCAAAAAAGCGCCTAGCCTTTGCTAGCTACAAAAGAGGTATTTTTCATGTCAAGCTTGCATTGATTAAATTGTGGCTTTTCTTTGGATCTAGTTTAATAGGAAAAAACCTTACTATCATCCAAATTGAACAAACATTAGGCATATGCTCTCCACTTTTTCAAAGTGGATCAACAAGCCAAACTTGTGAATTCAACTTGGTAGAAAGAAAGGGATGAGGAATTAACCAAACATTTCATTTATAAGAACCTCCTTGTCAAGAGGTTGAAAAAGAACAAATTTTTTCTTGAAGTGTTTGGAACAAGGAACAATAATAGGGATACACTCTTCATTTTCTAAGTGAACCAAATTCCCAAACTTGTTGAACTAAGTTTGATTTCTTATTTTTCTATACATGCTAGATAAATTAGATCTTTAGAGGGCCTGCCTCCTGAGAATTGTCTTACAAGGACAGTGAGAGGGAATGACCCAAAGTGGGAGACAATAGCTTTAGCCACCATACTATCCAACCCACTATAAACAAATACACTCTTCCCTAATAGGAGAGTGACTAGGTTGTGTGCAAGTATTCTTCACTTTCTCTACTAATTCTTTTGGATTGTGCCAAATTGTGCTTTCATGCATGTGGGAAGCCCGCAAGTGGGTAAAAGAACTTGACATGATCTAGAATGGAGGTGTTCATTAAAATCCTCATAAGTAGTAATCTACCTTTTAGAGCCAAACGTGTTTAAAAGCCAAATCTGACTCTAGGTAGATTGCTTGGAATATATTCTTGTTTATACTTGTGAAAAATGATCAAGAACATACACTTTTATTGTGATTTTAGGGATATGGTACAAATTTGATGTGTGTGTTGTGTTTTACTTTATTTTCAAGAAAGAATATTTTGCAGACCTAATCTTAAAACTTTTAAAAATTGAAATTTGCAACCTGGTCTGCAAAGTGCCGCCTACACACAGAGAAAAATCACTTATACACAGTGAAGTCATGCCTATGACCACCTGTCAACAATGAAGTCATGCCTGTGACATTTTTAGAAACACTTGGAAAAAGTTAAGAAATGCCTATCAATAGGAAACATCCACCTGCTCACCTGCAAAGCGCTACCTAGGTAAATTCCAATAACCGCGTATTAAGTCACACCTACACACAAGTAAGTGACACCCAAAAACAAAGAAGGGAAAATAGTGAGCATTTCTCGGGGGTTTCAAAAAAATTTGATTTCATATTCGAATACCCTTTTGGACATTCTATCTGGTCCAATATTCCACCTAGTCAGAAATCCTAGTTTTGAACATTTTTGAAAATTTTGTAAGGATTCAACCACAAGCAAGTGAGATAAGGCCTATTACCAAGATATTTATGCTCATGCCGGCTTTCACTAGATCTTATTATGTAAAGAAAACCTTGCAAGCAGACAAAACATATCTAAGGTAAGAACTTCCTTTTCCGAGTGACACATTTACCTCCTCAAGAATACCACAAGAACTCATCCAAGAGGTAGAAACCAACATAATTTTTCCTTCTGGCAACTTGGGTTCAAATAACAATGGAGGGGGTATTGACCCAAACAATCTAGGGTCAAATAACAATAAGGGAGGAGGAACAGACCCTAACAATCAAGGTTTATACAACACTAACAATGGGGGCAATGGTGAACCAACTACTGAAGATGCAACCGATGAGAAGGTTAATGAAGCCATACAAAGCCCATACTTCATGAAGCTCATGAAAAAAGCATTAGAAAGAGATAAGGAGAAGTATTTTCTAGACCTAGCCCAAAAGGTTCTTAAACTCCCTCATAACTATGATGTCAATCAACTTAAGAAAGAGAAAGTTGATGATAATCTGATTGATATCATGAACAAGCAATTTAAATTATTCCAAATGCAATTGGACATAATGAAGAAAAGTGGGTGCCAAAACCCTTTTCAATAGAGGCATTGTGTCCTTTCCCATTTAACAAGAGTTTAATCATGATTTTATTCCCTAGTAATGTTGTCTTTCCTAAGTATGACAAATACAAAGGAGCATCTAATCCCCAAGATCATTTAAGGGAATTTTGTGCATTAAGCTTGGAGTTCATGCATGACACTACTTATTTAATGAGGTTGTTTCCTAGAAGTTTGGGAGGCATGGCCATGGAATGGTTTTCAAAATTACCTTTGGGCATCCAAACCTCTGAAGAGTTAGCTTTTAAGTTTGTAGCACATTACTCATATAATATCAAACATGAAGTTACAATGATTACCTTATGCAACACCAAGAAAAAAGAGGGATTTTTTCTTACAAAGATCGAGGACAGTATTTGCTAGATACCCTCAAAGTGTACCAGAAAAGGAAAAGATGGACATCTTTATAAATAGCTTTAGTAATGAAATGAACTATCAGTTAAGGATGCAATGTCCTAAGTCTTTTCAAGATCTTATTGAAAATGGAGTGACTACGGAGGAGGTATTGGTTAAAAGTGGAGAACTAAAGTTGTACAAGGATAAAAAGAATAACAACAACAATAACAATCAAAATAGGAGTCTTTCTAACACCTATAACCAATTTTGGTTGAGGAAAAACAACAAAGGTGTGGTCAACGATGGGGTTGTTGATGGTAATGACTTGAAAGTCACTCCCTTTACTCTCATGAGAACACCTACTCAAGTGAATAATGCAAATCAAGTTCCCAAAGTGCCTCTTAACAACAGTACCAATAATAACAACTTTGGGAACAATCAAGGGGCTAACAAGTCTAAGCAATTATTTGCACCATCTCCCAAGAGGACATTCACACCTTTGGGTGAACCCCTTGAGAATGCATTGAGAATGCTCATTGCTAATAAGATTATTGATTTACCTAGAGCTCAACCTTATGAACCACAAAACAAGCCCAATTGGTGGAATTAGTCTAGTCATTGTGAATACCACAGAAATAGAGGGCATACAAAAAATGATTGCTTGCAGTTGAAAAATGTGTTACAAGATTTGATTGACAATGGTGTGATTCAGACAGAAGAGCCTAAAAACAATGGAGATCACACCGCCTTTAAGAAGCCTTTCTATAATCATGAGAAGGGTGAATCTTCTAATTCAAATAAACAAGGCAGCAATAATGTAAATCTCATCATTATGACAACACTATCAATACATTATCTAGACATGAGAATGGTATGAATGTTGTTGTAATCAAGGAACGGCCCCAAGAAGAAACATCTTATGCTATCACTAGAGGGAAAACTTCAAGGATTATCCTACAAGGAGTTGATCCTAAACCTGTCGGTCCTACACAATCAAGTATTTTGGCTAAACAGCCATTTATAATAACAAAGTCATATAATTCGGTGGACCAATTACAAAAGACTTTAGCTCAAATTTCTATTTTGTAGTTGTTAAACTTATCTCCAAATCATAGGGAGATCTTGGAACAAGCCCTATTGGGGACTAATGTTCCTATTAACTTAGAGGAAGAAAAATTTCAAAACATGGTGGGACACCTCACTGCACCACATTGTCTCTCATTTTCAGATCAAGATGATATGTCCATCACTCATCATCAAAAAATTCCATTGCATATAGAAGTCCTCATCCAAAGACATAGGGTTAAGAGAGTTCTCATAGATGGGGGAGCACGTCTTAATATTTTCACTTTAAACCTTGTCAAGTCTTTAGGTTTATTTGAATCTTCTATTGATCCCAAGAAGCAAATTACCATAAAAGCTTATGATGATGAGGAGAGACCTTCAAAAGGCGTGATTATCTTACCTATTCAAGTTGGACCCATCAAAAAGGACATCATATGTCAAGTCCTAGACATGAAGTTAACTTATAACATCTTATTGGGGAGGCCATGGATACATGATATGCAAGTGGTTCCTTCTACATACCATCAATGCATCAAATTTATGTACATGGGAGAAGAAATCACAATTGGAGGGGATTCAAATCCTTTTCAATATTGCAGCACATTGAAGCCTCTTCATGAATTATTTATTCCTCATAATAGTGAAGGGATTGTTCCAAATACTACCATTGAAGGAACTAAAGGTGATGATCCTAAGTTAACATCAAATGTTACCTATACTTCAAACCCTATTCAAACTAACTCAACTACATTAGCTAAGGGAAAGGAAAAAGTGAGTTACGAGGGTCCAAGTTCAAATAAGAATTCAAGTCAAACACCCACACTAGAGATGGAACTTTCTAAAACTGCCAAAGAGGAGAAAGACAAAGCCAAAGAAGACCAATATAAACAAATGAGTGAGATGATGCACAAGTTCAAAAAACAATGTAGAATTGATTCTAAAGGAGTAAGCGAATATTTTGTTTCTCTATTTGATTTACCTACTTCCCCAAAAACACATGGAAAGCCTTCTAAGGTGCATCCTCCTCACAAATACAACTCTGATTTTGTAAGAGAGAGTGACCAGTCAACACTTGAGAAAGAAGATAATGAGTTTCTACAATGGCTATACAAAGATGACAGTGATACTTCAAACAATCACGTCGAAAGAATTCAACACATCAATATCCAAACTGACTAATGTGGAAAGGGGTTTGAAATTATGCAAAAAATAGGGTATAAGGGAAGAGGACCATTAGGTATGAGAAATAGAAGTTTGCTTGTGTATACTAGGGAAAGTATCTTTATAGAATTAAGGTTAATCATCAATAATAAATTAAATAGTAACTAAATTAAACCACAATAGAGAAACTATTTAGCAAATTAATGATCAATTGAGCATCCTATGTCTCTCTAACTAAGATTTTTAATGCAAAGCTCTCAGCAAGCTTCCATTAATGATAGTCCTAGAATGATAATGATAAGATAAACAAGTTAAAGCTAACAATTATATCAAATTAAATGCTAATTAAGCTCTCAAAATGCCTTTCTAAATTCAAATTGCAAGAGGTTCAATGCAATTCTCAGATGTATGGTTGATAATAATGAAGGAATTTGGTCTTCCTTTTATAGATTTTCCAATGGTGGGGGGGTGTAGTTGTGTTTGATCATGATTAAACCTTGGTTGAGTCCTTGGTTCCACCCTTTGAAGACAATGCAAAGTTTGTGTCCTCAAAGCTTGGGACAAGTAGACAAGATCAATGGACAAGATTCTCTTTCACTTTGAGTGATTGAGATTGAATTTGGCTTGATCCATGTGAATGCCTTTCCTTAAATCTCATTGGTTGATTGAATTTCCTCCCCTTTTGGGTTGTTGAGAGTAATTGAGATTTATTAATTGATTTAATTGGGTTTGTTTAGCCATGTACCCCTTGAATGGGTTGAATTTAATTTAATCCAAGACTATACAATTAATTGATTTAATTGTATTTTGATTTGATTGCACTTGATTAAAATGCTCTCAATTTTGATTGATCTCGAATTAAGATTTGATTTTCATTTTGATTGGCTAATTATGCATTTTGATTCAATTATGTCCTTGATTTTCTTTGATTTGATCTTTGTCCATTTTTAGGTGATTATAAATGCCCCTCTTTGAGTTGACATGCGAAGCATGTTGATTCAAAGAATACTCTGATCTTACTTGATGATAGGTCTTGATTCATTGATGGTTGATCTTTGATGTTCATTTAATGTCTTTCGATGGTCGATCCTTGATTTCTGATACGAGATTGATGTAGATATGATTGATATGAAACTTTCAATTGATATAGTTCTGATGATTGTTCTGATATGATGGTTGTTCTGATGATGGTTCTTGATATGATGTTTGATCCTGATGTGATACCTGATTTGATGATTTATTTCG
The DNA here is from genome assembly GCA_027943335.1 of Chamaecyparis obtusa. Lineage (NCBI taxonomy): Eukaryota > Viridiplantae > Streptophyta > Pinopsida > Cupressales > Cupressaceae > Chamaecyparis > Chamaecyparis obtusa. The sequence goes on from BSBK01001713.1 coordinate 471,057, forward strand.
ATGTGATGCCCCATTCATTTGATTACAAAAAATTTCCTGATAAAAGCTTTCACTTTGATTTCAATGATCGGTCTCTTGATTTTTGATGATGTTACTACTGTTGTTGATCTGATTATGATTGTTGTTGTTTGATATTTCCAAAGGTATGCCCCCTGAGAAATAAAACATATTGATGCTTGACTTGAAAAATTCAATTGATTGATTGATCCAATATGTTTTCATTTCTGAAAAACACTGATGATATGCTATGATTCACATTTTGCCCCAGTTGAACTAATACGTTAATATAGGTCAAAGTCAAATTTTCACCTCTAAATTAGGTCAAATTAGCTTAAATAGGTTGAAAAACCTTGATTTACTATTCATTTTCACTTTTAACTTCTAAGATTTTGCTTTGATTTTCCTTTGATTTTCAAGATGCTTGTTCCTATCAGAGAGCATCAGTTCAAGAGATGTCAACGATATCAAAGACCAGCTGACTACGGACTTCTAGTAAGTCATTTCTAACTCCCTTGTATTTATTGCTCATTTATCACATTTATTGCATTTTTTTCTTGTCGTTGTTGTTTTAAATTTGCAAAGTCACACGTAGGATAAATTCAATGTCGCGTTAGCCTGTTAAGTGTCACATCTGTGCCTTTTACTCACACCTCCACATAGTAAACTGTCGCTTAGCATTTTTTTGTTCTCGCCTGACAAAAATTTGGTGTTGCATAGCCTTAGGGTTTTAATACCTATTTGCATATGATTTTCCATGTGTGAAACCCTAACATTTTATTGTCGCCTAGGCTTTATTAGATGTCGCCTAGAATCATGAAGTGTCACCTGATAGTTGAAATACCACATAGAGGAAATGAAGTGTCACCTGACATCTTTTTTGTATCGTTTAGGATGAAATGTCACCTGGTATGAATAAAATCATGCCTGACAAATTTTTGAAATTTTTTTCAGTTGTACTTGATCTTTCTTGATGAAAAATTTGATAAGTCTAGATGATTGATTCCAATGATAAGATTAGGTCTGTTGCATTTAAACAAAAAAATTATTAGGATATCAGGATAATGGTACCGATGAATGTGATTTTTCAATCTGATAGGATAAATCAATCAGTGTAGAAACTGATACGATTGATTTGATAACTCATTTTCAGGATATAGAGACACGAACTGGGTGTGATTTCTTGATATTTTTTATTGACTTGAAATGATTCCTTGATACGATATGCTGATATGATTCCTTTGTTTTTCCAAATAGGCACACTTTCTTGTTCTTTACATATGGTTTGGAGCATCATGGGTTATCGACCTTGGTCAGGCTCTGACTCCGGTAGAGTTTCATGTTGTTGGGTTGTCTGGCCTCAATTTTCTTCTCGACATGTTGCAGTTTTAGCTGAACCATGGTCTTCTGACTATTGTGGTGGAGAGATGGCACTCTGACCATAATACTTTTCACCTTCCCTTTGGAGAGATGACTATTACTTCGGAGGATGTGTATAGATTATTACACATTCCTTGCCGAGGAGAGTTAGTATATTATGATTCCATTTATGATAGCATAGTCTACCGATGAGTGTTCAAAGGCAATACCATAGATGATGATACTATTACTTGGCCATAGTTTGCTTCTTTCCCGATATTACTAGTGGTTCGTGGTGCTCCTATCGGTGGTTTCCTACTTCTCGATAGGTGAGGTAGTGGTTTCTCAATTGGATGGGGTAGGATCCCTGAGGATTTACTTGCGTAGCCTCAATGATTTGATTGGGGCTCCTGTGTTCTTGCTCAGTTATATCATGATTTGCATGAGGTTGTCTATAGAGAGAGTGCTTCCTTGTCTATAGGTGCAGTGATTCTATAGCTATGGGTATGGGAGCATCTTCCCATTACTAGGCCTATTTCTGACAGGATTCGTGCTCGAGGATTTCTGTATGCTTTCATGTATAGCGGCATGGTTGTTTAGCATCATCTGGGAAAGCTTGAGTATTGGCACTAAGAGGTCGATGATCTTAATCAAGTTTAGTGGCGGCCATACATAGGATGTGAGCGATGGAGGGAGGACGATGATGAGCTTCCTTATATGTTTGCTCCTCGGTGGATGATTGGCAAGGCTACTACTGTTATTGAGCATTTTTTCTTTGGTCAAGTATCTCGCTAGTATGGTAGAGAACATGTTATGCCACAAGGTGTAGCATTATATGCTCGTGTATAGGCAGAGCGATCAATGTGGGGTCCTCTGATTGATTATCAGTTTGCATGTGATCAGATTGCTAGTTTGGGATATTGTAGATGGGATATGCTTATAGGTGTTGTTGATGTTGGTATGTCACATGAGTATTAGGATTGGTGGGCTCAGAATAGGTTTCCTCAATTTACTGATCTAGCATAGCGTATCCCAGACCGGGATGAGAGAGATGATGGTGGTGGTGGTGGTGGTAGGAGACATCAGGGATGGTGAGGATAGAGAGATCCTCAGGTTATTGGTAGAGTAGGTGATGGACCACGAGTGAGAGGTGGGCATGTCTAGGATAGAGCTAGAGCTAGACAAGATGATGTAGCTGAGGTACATCCTAGAGCAACAGCAGATAGACATCATAGAGCTCATCGATAGTAGATACAATAGAGATAGGTGCATATAGATGCTTCTTGATAGATTCCTAGTGGATGGGATCCCTTAGTTCAATTACAGAGGGTTGCTTTAGCACAGTAGGATGAGGTTCCAGCACAGCAGGTTCCTCCATAGGTGCAGCAGTCGTAGGATATGGGACAGAGTTCATAGGCTGCTCCTAGCATTGATAGCCTATCACGGGATGTTCAAGCAATGAGGACAAATATATGTATTGTTGTAGGCAGACTAGATCAGGTAGCTCTTTTGATGTAGTAGTTTATGACTCATGTGATTCAGAGACCTAGTACAATGAGCACTTCTCAGGCTCCTCCCTCATAGGATAGATAGGATGATAGAGGTCTAGATGGATTTGGTGTTGGGGATGTATCTTGATGTTTTGATGATAGAGTTACTCTTTGTTGATGTCCTTTTATCATATTTTATGATGTTTTGTTGATCGAAACACTTGATGTATCACTTTCATGACATTTGTATCTTGATATACTAATGTACTGGATCATTTGATGAGAACTTATATGATGATACACTTCTTTGATTCTCTTGATGAGTTTATGAGATTATCTTTATATGCATCTATATGGTGTTTATGATGCATTTACTTGTGATTATGCTATGGATGCAATGTATCTTATTTTATGATATAGATAGATGAATGCATTGATGTATGGATTTATGACATGCTTTTCTCTATTTTTCAATGTATGGATGAAAACTATTTTATGGAGATATGAATATGAATGCTCCTATGTTTTTGAGTTTTTGGATGTATGTAGTTCTATCTTTAATTATATGTATGCAAATGATATATGAGTAATGATTCTTTTTCTCTTTCCTCTAATATATGAATAATGAATAATGATTAATGCTATGCATGAATGCAAAAGATAACCTCACATGTTTTTGATTTGAAATCAAGGATAAGACGTTTGAATTGAACCCCCCATTTCTTTCCCCCCTTGCAAATTAAGCTAAGAAAGGCAAAATAGTATATACAATGCGCTTAATCTAAGATGAATGCAGCTAACTATCATTATTCAAAATTTGGAGCTTATAATCATCATTGAGCATTTTTTGGAATCTCATTTTAGTACAACCATCACTAGTTCAACTATGATGATATGAATACTTTTTGCAGCTCTTTATTTGCTTTCCCATCTCTCTTTAGTACGACTATCACTAATTGAAGCCAATCATGAGAGTGTAAATATCAATTTTTTCAGATTCTATGTTGCAAGTGGATTTTGGTATTATGATATTGAAAATCAAAATAGCCAAGGTATCCTTTTGCATAAACAAGCAGAAATCTGAGTTTTATCCTATGTACAAGTCCTCAATGATTCTTTGATGATCACATCCTTAGACAAATAATACATGATTTAAAACTTTGATTTTAAGATAGTCATTTAGAAATCGAGAAAAATATCATCCTTTCATCATAGCTTGTCTAATCTAACACTTTCATTGATTCACTAAAAAGACATGATTTCATCGATTGAGTTAACACTTAGAAAAATTTTGCAATTTTTTTCAAATCCATATGCCAAGTGTAGTTCTATCCATTTCATATTTTTAATCCTAATAAAGATAAGGCCAGTTTAGTTCTTGGATCGAATTTTGTGTTTTAGGCTCAAATTGGATTAGAATGTAGATTTGATTAAGTGTTCCTCTTTCGAGTGTGATGAATTGATTCTCTGATTGAGCAATGCTTTCTTTGATGAATCCTTTCTCCCCTTGAGTAGATTGCCCCCAATTTGAGATAATTTCATTTGTGGGACTTAAGACAATTTGCAGATTAGGTGACCAAAATCTTAAGGTACTCGTAAATGCATTTGGTGGGGTTTTATTATACAATATGTACACATGCTGGTGAATGCAATATTTACAAGGTGACCTTCTAGGTATGCGATTGACTTGGACTTTCAATGGCGCATGTTTACCAGGTTTTTACTGATTGAATGGATCTAGCTCTTTTTTCTATTTTAAAAGCTTTTTCTCTTTTTTTTTGCTACCAAGGCACCTATTTGCTAGGTTTTCACCAAGGCACTTTTCTTCTTTTTTTGATTTTTTTGTATTTTTCCCTTTTTTTAATTTTTTTTTTTTAGGATCATATATGAATGTTTTTTATTTCTTCATGCTCAATTTTCCACTATTTTTTATCTTTTCTGCTTTTCAAATGTTTTTGGTATTTTCAGGATCTCTTTTCACTATGTACAATAAATATGATGCTCCTCCATCTAATACTCTTTATACTCTTTCATCTACCTCATGTATAGAACCTCTTGAGATGTATGCTATTGATTGGCTCTTACAGTTCTTCACCATCACAATCTGCTAGTTTGTAGGTGTCAATCCCAAAATTTTCAACAATGAGAAATGGTCCTAACCAATTTGCTTCCCATTTTCCTTTCTTTTCTCATTCTGCTTGGTTCTTGGGATTTTCACGCAACACTAGGTCACCTACTTGGAATATTCTTGGCTTGATGTGCTTATTGTAAGCCCTTGACATCCTATTATGGTAAACCTTCAAATGGTCAAATGCTTGCTTCTATTTTCATCCAAGAGTTCTAGTTCTTGCAGCCTTGCAACCCTATAGTCTTCAAAGATGAAAGTTCTACCTCTAAAGGCAAAACCGCTTCTATTCTAAAGACTAATGAAAAAGGTGTAGCCCCTGTTGGTGTTCTTATGCTTGTTCTATAAGCCCATAAGGTTGGGTTTATTTTAATGTGCCAATCCCTCCCTGAGTTATCCACTGTTCTCTTCAAAATCTTTAAGATATTTTTATTTGTTGCTTTGGCTTGTCCATTACCTTGAGGGTAATAGATTGAAGAAGAATGATGAATCATGTGAAACTTGGTGCACAATTCCTTTAAGTCTTTGTTCTTAAAATGCTTTACATTATCTGTTATGATGGCATGAGGTATGCCATATCTACAAATAATATGATTGACGATAAACAAAGAAATCTACTTTCTTATTGCAGTTGATAGGGGTACAACTTCCACCCACTTAGTAAAGTACTCAGTTGTCGTGATGATGAATTTGTGACCATTCAAAGATGGTGGATAAATCATGCCTATTAGGTCTAGACCCCATTGATAGAATGGCCAAGGTGTTGTCATCGAATGAAATTCTTGTATAGGCGCATGTATCAAGTTTCCATGGAATTGACACTTTCTACAAGTTTTTGCAAAGTTACAAGCATCTTTCTCCATCGTAGGCCAAAAATACCCTATCCTAAGAAGTTTCTTAGCTTAGGTCAATCCATTTGAGTGTGATCCACAAATTCCTTCATGGATTTCTCGTAAGGCTAAGTTTGATTCTTCCTCTTCTAAACATCTAAGGAGAATTCTGTCTAGAATTTTTCCATAAAATGTTTCATAAATTATAGTGTATCAAGCAGCTTGGCGAATGAAGCTTTTCTTTTCATTCCTGGTTTGGCCTATGGGAAGGATTTGTTCTTTCAAGTAAGTGTAAATTGGTCCATACCAAGGTGATTCATTTTTAGTTAACAAAAAAATGGTGTAAGGGTGGGTAGGGTCAAACACGGGTTGATCCACTTCTTTTACCAAGAACTCATATCTGGCACTCTAATCAGGCATCTGCAAAAGTGAAGCCAAAGTTGCCATTGCATCCGCTACTTTGTTCTTTTCTCTTGGCACTTGTTCAAATGTGATAAGTATGAAATACTTTTTAAGATTGTCCACCATGTATTTTTACGGTATCAATTTGTCATCTTTCGTTTGATATTCTTCATTGACTTGATTTATGACTAATTGTGAATCCCCATAAACCTTTAGTTCTATTACTTTCCACTCTAATGCCAGCTTGATTCCAATAACCAAGGCTTCACATTCTACTATATTTTTTGTGCATGGGAATAGAAATTTGTAAGACTTAGGGATAGTTGAGGCTTGAGGAGTGATTAGAAGTATGCATTCCCCTGATCCATGATCAGTGTAAGAACCATCAAAATAGAGTTGCCATGTTTTTGCCTCTACATTCACAATTTTTGAATCTAGGAATTCCACTTGTATAGGATGATCATCTTGAAGTGGTGCTTCTGCTAACTGGTCAGCAATAACTTGTCCTTTGATTTATTTTCTATCAATATATTCTATGTCAAATTTGCTTAGTATCATCACTCACTTTGCTAGCCTTCCATTCAATGCTGTTTTACTAAGTAGATATTTCAATGGGTCAATTTTGGTGATGAGCCTTATCTTGTGAGCTAGCATATAATGGTGTAATTTTTGGAAAGCAAAAACCATAGCCAAGCATGCCCTTTCCATAAATGTATAATTTAGCTCATATTTGACTAAGGTTCTACTTATGTAGTAAATTGCCTTTTCTTTTCCTATTTCATCCTCTTGTGCTAAAAGTGCCCCTAATGAATTCTCTATTGTTGAAATATATAGGATCAAGGGCTTGCCTTTGATAGGTGACATCAATATTGGTGGATTCATGAGATATTTCTTCAATAGATTAAATTCCTCTTCACATTTTTCATCCCATTTGAAAATTGTCTTTATGCAAAGGTTGGTTGAAATTGTGACATTTTTCAGCTAATTGGGAGATAAATCTCCTAATGGATTGGATCCTTCCTTTGTAAAGATCTTATCTGACTAATGTTTTTAGGTGCTTCCATTTTCATAATAACCTTCACTTTAGTGGGATCCACCTCTATCCCTTTTGCAAATACTATATAGCCTAGTAGCTTGTCGGATTGGACTCCAAATGCACATTTCTTTGGGTTAACTCTTACTTTGAATTCTTCTAGCCTTTCAAAAAAAATTGCCAAAATTGGAAGGTGCTCTTTTCTTGAGTTGGATTTAGCTAATATTTCATCCACATAATCCTCCATGAACTTATGCATCATATCATGAAATATTGTAGTCATTACTCTTTGATAGGTCACTCCTGCATTCTTTAACCCAAATGGCATGAAATTCCAACAAAAAGTACCCCATGCACATGTAAACATGGTCTTATCTTGGTCTTCTGGTGCTATCTTGATTTGATTATATCCACTAAATCCATCCATGAGTGAGAACATAGAGTGTCTTGCTATTAAGTCTACAATGGCATCAATGTTTGGAAGTGGAAAATCATCCTTAGGACATGCCAAGTTTAAGTCTCTAAAGTCTGTGCAGATTCTGATGGATTTGTCTGCTTTTGACATGGGCACTATATTTTAGATCCATTGTGCATAATCAATGGCCCTTATAAATCCCACCTTCAATATTTTTTCTAACTCCACTTTGACAAGTAGTGCTCTATGAGGATGCATCTTCCTTATCTTTTGCTTAATAGGTTTGACTCCTTCCTTGATATTTAGATGATGCATTATCAAATTAGGGTCTAAACCTAGCATATCATCATAACACCATGCAAAGTTAACCTGTCTTTCCTTAAAGAACTTGATGAATTCTATTCTTTCTTCACTCGATAGTGATGTTGCTAGGTGGATGATCTTCAGCTTTGTTTCTGACCCAATATTTATCTTTTCTGTTGGCTCAATTAAGATTGGAGATCTTTCTTCATAATGTTTTGGTAGAGCATCCAAACTCCCTTCCTTAGGTGCCTCAGTTGGGTTTTCACCTTTGGAAACATCATTTATTTCTTTATTATTATTTTCTTGATCTAATGTTGCCACAACGTGGTTTTCAACACTTGATTTTTTCCTTTTCTATTTTTTTCATTTTTTCTCGGATTGAAAGTTTGGATGCTCCCTTTGATCATTTCTTCTTGATATTCTCTGATAGAAGAAGGTTCAACCATGTTAAGGTGTTGGGACACCATATTGTCATTTAAGAAAATTGGCAAGGTAGTTGGTTCAATGGCATTCTGTAGTACCCCGCCCATAGTCTAATTTTATAAATGTTATGATTATTTTAGGATGATGAATTATATGCTAGAAAATCATTTATGTTTATGAATTTACTGACCCCATACTTGCATGTGTATGGTTGATGTGTTTGTTTTATATTTCTGTTTGACATGCCTGATGTGGTTGAGGGACAGAGTCGTAGTTACTTGCTTGCGAGATCCACATGATCGGTCGATCCCCGCCATTGTCTATTAAATATTTATATGTATGTACATGCAGGTTTTGAATGCAGGTTTGCAAGTACCAGGCATCGACTTCCCTGAATTGTCAGGATGAGCATGCCCTATCACAATATCTCAAATGGTAAGAGAGGAGAGATAACACAGTTCCAAATCCTAACCTAAGCCATATTATTGTCTTGAAATCATGGACATGATTCTGTTATTCCTACCCTTTCTAAAATCATCTAATTGATGTGAGTTTATAACCCTATTCTTCGTATGTATGTGGGTCCTTAGGTCCTTGTGATGCTTTTGATTTTGGTGCTTGACGTATTTTCTATTTTTAGATTATTTAATTTGATTTAATAGTGCAATTTTGAATAATTAGAATATTTTCTATTCTTTTTGCCATGTGAGATTATTTAATTAACTAGAAATTAATTAAATGCAAATTGGTAAGTTAGTTTAGTTTGTAGTTGAAATATTTAATTAATAAGGATTAATTAAATATCTTCACCCTAGAACTATTTGATTTTAAGTTTAACCTATGTTCAATTGAAATGTATTTATTAATTTGAGATTAATTCTGCATGTGGAAATTATTTTAGAATTAAATGTTTTGTTAATTTATATGCATTAGAGTGGCACAATCAAAATTGAGTAAATTTAATTAAATGTTTAAGTTAAATTTGGGTTAAAGTATTCTCAACAAAAGGCAAAGTGAAAATAGACTTGAGCTTTTTGGAGAGTGGAGTTTTTGAACCCTGGCATGTGGAATGAGAATTCCTACATGTAGGAGATTTGGCCATAATTTGGGACAGACAGGCTTGGAGGATTTTGGGCAAAGATTGGATTTTGGGAGCAATTATCTGGATAGCTTGGATATTTTTCTTCGTTTTGGTCATCGTCGAATCTGTATAATTTGGGATGGAGGTAGGTTTTGATTGTATTATCACTATTATTATTTTACTTGGAAACTCTGTAGGAATTGTAGAGTGTGTCTTCTTCGTGCCTGCTAAATCTGTAGATTTGAGAAGTGTTGCATTGTTTTTACCTGTTGGATGTTTAGAGAAAGAGAATTTGCGTGCAATTCATTTGGTAAATTGAATTTATCTATATGTTATTATAGATCTAAAGGTTTGTGAAATATGTAGAAGAATAATTAGAAACCTAGATGGAATTAGGGTTTCGATCTTTATAAAGAATTATGTTGAAATTAAATTTAAGTTGAGAGAATATCATGTTTACGGTAAAATATATTATATGCCCTGCAAAAGATAATTACCGATTTAATTCGTAAGAAATTAAACTAAGTTAAAATTTATAAAATTGAATTTGTTAAAATATAAATAAATATAAATAATAATATATTTTTTAATCATATTTGAGTCTTTTGGTAAATATGTATTAAAAAGGGAGTTTCTTTTTTTTTTAAAGAAATTTATTAAAACAGAAAAAGAAAAATTATTATCGGTGGGGTCGCACCATGCAAGGCGGCCTCACCACTGATTTTGTTTTGGGGCAACTTCACTTAGGGCCCGTTTGGTAGTAGGAATTAGGAAATGATGGATTTGATCAAATGCTGGAAAGGGTCAAATCATGGATTTGATAATCTGGTTTTTCATTTCTGAATTATTTTTGGACCGTTTGGTTCCACTTTTTGAAACTGGAATTGGAATTTGAGTATGATTTTTTTATTTTTTTAATTGTTTTAATGTTTTTGAATTTAATAATTTATTTTTATTAATAGAATTGAATTTAAAATAGAATCGCGGACCATTTTAGGCAGCCAAAGTTGGTGGCAGACAACCAAGTTACAATCACTGCAACCAAAATTTGACAAAAAATTTAGAAAATAAATTCGAGAAAAAATTCAAAAAAATAAAAAATCAATTTTAAAAAAAAAAATTCGACCAAAAAATTCATCAAAAAAATCGAAAAAAAATTCGTCAAAAAATTTGAAAAAAAATTCGGCATAAAATTTGAATTTTTTTCGAATATAAATTCGAATAAACAACAAAGTTACAAACCACCCAGACAAATAAAAAATAAATTAAATCCCCCCCACACAAATAAAAAATTAAAAAATTAAGTGTAGACATGAAAAATTTTAAAATTTGCTTTCCCTCCATTCAAATTCCAATTTCAAATCCCAATTCCACCTTTTTAGATGGAAGATGTTAATGCTGATTTTGAACCAAAATGAGCATTAACACATTCCTATTCCATTTTCATATTGCACTGCCAAACTAAGGATTCGACGAAATGGGCAATAACAAATGCCAATTCCAAGCAAATGCTGGAAATGGTCCGCTACCAAACGGGCCCTTAAAGAATTAAAGAAGCGCACCCCTTATACTTGTTTTTAATTAAGAAGGGGGAAGGGAGGTGGGGGCCACGTACCCCACCCCATGCACTTATCTTTATAAGTTTGTTACATATGTTTTTTTTTTTCCCTTTTTAAAAGGTTACTTAGGTTTTGTAAGTTAGGATATATTTATTAAATGTTTTATTTTATTTGCTAAAAAAGATAAATTAGTTTACAATTAATACTTGTTAATTTAATTTCTAATTTATATTTAAATTAGTTTGTTTAGTTTTAATCTATTATAATTTTAATACTTGTTTTTTTTAATTAATTAAAATTTAAATGTGTATTTTAATTAATAGAATTTTGATTTAGTATGTTTTATTTTTTTGTAAGGGCATGAATTATTATTTCTAAAAAGGTATGTTTGTTTATAAAAGTTGGATTTTGATTTAAAATAAAGGGTATATTTATAGGTTACTATAGTTACTTATATTTATATTTAAAATATAAGATATAAGTACTATAGTATAATTTATTTATACAATTATTTATTCGGTTTAAAATTTCATGGTTTATTGGGGATCACTCATTCTATTTTGCATGATGTTGTATCAATGATAAAGATTTTCTTTGTATGTGATTTTATGAAGAAGATGATTTCATTCTTGAATTCCAATGTGAGTGTTTTAACCATGTGATTAATTGTTGGGTAAATCTGAGTGCTTGATTTAATAAAGTTCTCTTCATGATGATGTCATTTTAATTCGAATCAAATGTGGGTATAATTAGCCTATTTAATTAAATTATGTTCAATCTTGTATTTCCCTATGTGGTGGATTAAGGGGATAGAATTGTCAATCAGTGGGAATGAAATCCAGAGGCAGGATTTAGATATTTTTACCATGTTTGTTTGCCTTGCATATTATGTTGTGTCTATGAGTTTGTTCTATGATGATTCTGGCTCTGAATGTTTCTGTCACTGTTGGATCTAGTTGTTGTGATTCATGAGTTGTGTTAACTCAGAGTGATACCTTGATCTTGTGAAGCCCTAAGGTGGGTTATCTGAGTGTATAGCAAGAAGTGGCTTGTAATTGGTGCCGAAGCCCGGAAGTGGCTACCATGATATCCTATTACAAGTAGCTTAATAAGTGATAATTAATGGTATTGAGAGTTTAAAATGAACCTAATAAGATATTATGTGCCTCACCCATGCTTGAGTTCTTGATTGATTTTTGTACTAGGATGGGAGTGAGAAGATGCTTGTCGACTACATGAACTGGATATGGCATAGTACCTTGTCTACACAAGGGGTTACTGATACGACATAGAGTCACTAGGGCATCGGGGTCTGAAGAGACTACCAAGATAACCTTAGAGTTGGCTTGTGTGATGACACTTCCTTTATGCATCTTAGGTTTCCTACATGTGTTGGTTGCCTCTAGTTGTGTATGTTGTACCTTTTGAGTTAGAAGCTTTTAGGATCTCTTCCTTAGTTTATTTTGTTGTTGTTTGTTATCCGAGTGGGATCTGATGTTATCTCCTTAGCACAGTGGGAGTGGACCATTTAGGTTCACAAGGTTGGGTGGTAGTGATTCTTTTACCATTTGAGATTCTGACATTCGTGTACCAATGCTAGATGATCCCTGTAGCAGATGATTCTTCTTCTTCTTCTATGTGATCTTGTATCAATTATTCAGAGATATCATGTTGTACTTCATTTCTGTTATTGTATTTACATACCCTGTGACATGTGCAGTGGATGTAGGTTAAGGATACCTTATAGTACCTATTGTATTATCTTATCTTTTATGTGATGTTGTATTTGCTTTTCATTTGTTTTGTAATTATATCTAATCTAAATTAATTAATTTTATATTCATGTAGTCTTTGTCATGGAATCCTTGAGAGTTGTAACCTATGTGATTTGTTCATTTCATTGTATTGCTTCCGCATTTTAAAACTTTGATGTTGTTGAATGTTAAAAAATTATTTAAAAAATTATTCTATAAACTTAGTTGCATGTTTAGGTTAAGTTCTCTTGGGTTCCCTAGCAGGGAATTACACATTCCATTCAATTAAGTCCAAGCGGATGAGAGTTAATGGGTCAACACTTGGATTTGTTTCAATTAGGTTTAGGGTGTGTATCTCATTATTGGAAGGTTCATACATTGTATCTTGAAAATCTTGAACATGGGCTTCCTCTAAATGGTCTAAAGAAGGATCAAAATCCCCCTCACTAGACTCCTCTTGGGTTTCTATTGGATAAAAATCATGTGGATTAAACCTAACGTTTGATTTTCCATAGTAGGTCTCCATGAAGGAATATATGGTTCACCTACCCATTGATTTATCTCTATTTCTATGCTTGGCACATCATTTAGGATCACTTGACTAGAACTAGATGCTTGATTTGAAGTTGATTCTGTTATTGGTCCTTTATTTTTGGTAGAGGCATAGGTATGAATGACATCAATACCCTTATCTTGACATGACTCATCTAATAGGGTCTCCCATTCCCATTCATTAAAATCCTCATCACTATGAGATTCTAATTGTAATATTTGGTCATATAGCTTGGGGTAATGTTTTTGTGTGTATCCTTCTTCAAGATACCCTAATCATGCTTTCTCTTTGGAATCTCGCCATGTTGATTCTATGGGTTTAATGAGCCCTTCATTCTTTGTGCCCAAAGGTCCTTGACCTTTGTATCCCAACTTTTACATGATAGAAAACCCTTTCCCATACTGATGTGTGGGAATGGTTATATTTTGGATATGTTTGACGTGGGCACTTGACTCTTCATCTTTGTATAACTAGTTTAGGATTTCATTATCTTCTTCATCCATGGTGGATGATGTACTTTCCCTCACAAAGTTATCATTATGTCTATGAGGTATATTTGGAGGTTTTCCAAAGGACTTGGGTGATAAAGGCAGGTCTGTCATAGATAAGGAGTATTCACCTACTCCCTTTTGCTTGATCTTACATTGCTTATCAAAAAATTTCATCATTTGGTCCATCTTTTGATAATGGGCCTCTTTAGTGTGCACTTGGATAGCTTTGGTAGGGTCTTCTTTTGGTTATTTAATAATGTTATTCTCATTAACCTTCTCTTTTCCTTTAGTCGATGTAGTTTGGTTAATGAGTTTTGGTGTGTCTTGAATAACAACTTCTTCTTCCATCTTTTCTTTTCCTTTTAACAAAGGGATGTCCTTGGAACTTTGACCTTGCTCCATTCGATTAGGTATAGACCCTTCAGCATTGTGTGGAACCAAGGAGTCATTGATAGGCTTGACATTATTATAATATTGCAATGGGTTCAAATCCCCACTTATCATTATCTCTTGCCCTAGATATGGGAACTTTAGGCATTGGTGATAAGTGGAAGGAATGGCTTGCATTTAGTGGATCCATGGCCTTCCTAACAAAATATTGTAAGTCAACTTTAGGTCCAATACTTGAAATATGGTCTCTTTTTGCATGGGACCAACTCTTATGGGTAGCACTATGACTCCTTTTGAGGCTCTTTCTTCATCATCGTAGGCTTTTATGGTGATCTTTTTCTTAGGGTCAATAGCCTCCTCAAAAAATCCTAGGGCTTTGACCAAGTTAAGGGTACAAATGTTTAGGCCATCTCCTCCATCTATAAGGACTCTCTTCACCCTATTCTTATGGATCAACACTTCTATATGTAAGGGCAGATTTTGTGGATGATTAAGGGACATGTCATCTTGTTCATAAAATGATAGGCAATGGGATGCGATTAGGTGCCCTACCATATTTTTGAATTTGTCTACCTCCAAATTTAGAGGCACAGTTGTTTCCAACAAGGCTTTCTCCAAGATATCCTTATGAATTGGTGATAATTTGAGTAGCTCAAGAATAGAGATTTGAGCGGGAGTTCTTTGTAATTGATCAACCAAGTTATATTGTTTCGATGATGATGTTTAAGCTTGGTTTGATATCACAACTTTTGGAGCATTGGTAGGTAGGATAATTTTTTATGCTTGCCCCCTAGTGACAACATTTGATGATACTTCCCTTGACTTATCTTTCACTATGATAACATTTATGGTTTGATCCTCTTCTCTTATAGTATTTATCCTGTTATCATAGGTATGAGAAAAGTTCACTTTCTCATTGCCCTTTTTTTAATTTTGATTAGCATTTGATGACTCACCCTTTTCATGATTCAAAAAGGGGTTTTTGAAGGCCGTGTGATCTCCATTATTTTGAGGCCCTTCAATTTTAATGGTTCCCTTGTCAATTAAATCTTGCACCAAGTGTTTTAACCTCATGCATTCATTTGTTGGGTGACCTCTATTTTGATGATATTCACAATGATGGGCCTCATTCCACCAATAAGGCTTAACTTCAGGTTCATAATCTTTCATATCGGGTAATGTGATGACATTATTAGTAACCAAGGTCCTTAATACATTCTCCAAAGGTTCACCCAAGTAGGTGAATTTCTTTTTATTATAATTGGAGTAGGAATATTTTGATTTGTCCCCTTTAGCATTATTGTTGGAAGTGTTGGAATTTTTATTGGAATTATTGGAATTATATGGAGCTTTGTTTGATTGATTAACATTATTTGAAGAATTAGCTTCATATGGGGTTGATTTCAAGTTGTGGGCCTCCACAACTCCATCATTCACAAGGTTTTTGTTGTTATTCTTAGTCCATGATTTAGATTTATCATTGTTTTTGTTGGACCCTTGATTATTGAAATACTTAGGCACATAATTATTGTTATTGCTATTATTATTGTTGTTGTTGTTGTTGGATTTTTTATCTTTAAATAATTTGATTTCACCTCTCTTGACCAAAACATCTTCAATCTTGATCCCATTTTCGATGAGTTTTTCAAATGTTGGGGGACATTGAAGTTGTAATCTATAATTCATTTCTGTGGTCAAATTGTTAGTGAAGATCTCCATCTTCTCTTTCTTGGGGATACTTCATGGATACCTTGTGAAAACAGTCCTCCACCTTTGTAGGAATCCTAAGAAAGACTCTCCATCTTTCTATTTTGTATCACACAACTTGATCATTGTGATTTCATGTTCAATGTTATAAGAGTAATGGGTTACAAACTTGGATGCTAGCTCCTCAAAAGTCTTTATTCCTGGGGTTAGTTTTGAAAACCACTCCATTGTGGGACCTCCTAAGCTTCTAGGAAAGAGTCTCATTAGATATGTATCATTATGCATGAACTCTATGCTTAGGGTGCAAAACTCTCTCAAATGATCCTATGGGTCTATTTTAGCCATGTACTTATCATATTTAGGAAAAATGGTATTGAAAGGAAAAGATACCATAGCTAAGCTTTTGTTAAAAGGGAAAGGACACAAAGCTTCAATGGAAAAGGCCTTAGGTTCGGCTGCATTCTTCATGGTATCAATTTGTTCTTGGAAGGCCTTGATCTGCCTATTCATAACATTCATAGGGTCATCTTGTTGTTGGTCTTTCTTGAGTTGGTCAATATCAAAATCATAAGGCAGCTTTACTCCCTTTTTAGCTAGATTTAGGAAAAAGTTCTCCTTATCCTTATCTATCAATTTCCCCATAACCTCTAGGAAGTCTAGGTCTTGGGCAGCTTTCTCAACCCTTTCCTCAAGTGTTTCTTTGGAATTATAATTGATATTGTTGGTATTGTGATTATGATATGGTAAATTTCTATCTGCCATCTCTCCAAGTCTTTGTTCAAATAGATTTGGAAAAATTTCCTCTTGATTAGGGTCCTTGAAAATACTTTGGTATTTGACTTCTTTCCCTTGGTTTTCAAAAAGAGTGCTATCTCCTGGTAATGATGCCCTATATGTGTGGGACCACATGGAAACTGGCATCCAACAAGGGTTTGATTTGAAATTATCCTTGATTCGAGAATTGTTGATTTTAAATTGAAGAGATTTAAAAACATAAGATGAATTTTCAATGGATATATCTCTCACTTGTTTATGTATTTCAAACACAACAACCATGCATTCACTTGTCTCTTTTTACCCACTTAAGACAAAATGTTTGATTTGAAGAATGTTGTCATGGGTTTTGCACAAAAAGACACTTCAAGCACCTACCTAGCACAAGATTTGGTTTGTAAACATGGCTCTAAAAGGTGGTCTTGCTATTTTATCAAGGATTTAGTATTGATTCCATTCAAATAGACTTTAAAATTTCATCCCCCAAGTATGTTAAGGGGCTTCCCACATGCACAAAAAGTACGATTTGGCGCAATCAGTGAAGACTACTAGAGGAAGTTCAAAAAATTTAAAATCCGTTTGTCATACACCCCATTAAGGATGTATGCATTTTGTTTTATAGTGGGTTGGATTCTTGTAGCAAAAGTGAGTGTATCCCACTTTGGGTTGTCCCTCTCACCGGCCTCGTTATGAAAAACTCAGGAGACAAGCCCACTAATTCTCTAGCATGTTCATTTAAAGCAAGGAAAATGGAATTAAGGTTAAGCTTTTGGGAATTTGGTTCACCGAAAGGTGAAGAGCATATCCCTAACTTTTCCTTTAGTTCCCAAACACAATTAGCAATGTTCAATTGATTTCACCCACTAACTATAGGGATTTGAGTATTTCTACTCTCTTCCACAAACAAGGGGCTTTGATTTTATGTGTTTGATTCCTTAATCCTTCTTAATTACTAGATTTTTGAAGTGGACCAATGTCACAATTTAAGGGAAAATATTGACTAGTTGAGGCTTACCTTTTCCTTGTAGCTAACCAAAGTTAGGGGCATTTTTTAGTGATTTCATTATTTTTATCCTTACCTTGGAAATAGCTCCTTCCAAATGTTCTTTTCCACCAACAAGTTATTCAACACCAACAATCACAATGAGGGGAAACCAAATTGAAATTGATGAAGCAAAGAATTATGTATTGAACTTTAAGCACCTTATTTGTAAATTTTTAAGGAAAAACTTGAACTAAGGAGTAAAAATCCAATTAAGAGAAACAAATTTCATTTTGTAAGCTTCAACAATTTCAAGATAGTTTTGATATACCTGGTTTTCTTCCTCTTGTGATGTCTCAAGAACAGCCTTGATGTGTGCAACATTTTCCTTCTTGATCTTCTTAGCCAATGCCTTTTCTTCTTGATTAAACCTGCTCTCTGGCTTTTGGACCTTTCTTTGCCTGCACATTTATAGTCAAAACATACAAACAGAGAGTTAGATAATTGAATTGATCAATTTGACAAAAAATTAAGACAACAGACAAAAAGTGACATTGTCCAGCTAATACGCATGATCAAATTGTTAGCAGGCGTAACTTTAATGACAGCAAGCATCACTTTCCAATGAAACAGGTGACACTAAAAGTTAATCAAGCGTGAACAATTTATTGCTAAGCATAAACAGTATTGAAAATTGCATAAAATTATTTATCTGAAGTGACAATTTAATAATACTAATCATAAAATGATAGATACTACGCATGACTATTTTTGTAAAGTGTGTAGCAAAGCTCAGTCACAGGCAGTAACAAATTATAGATAGGAGACACTTCTTACGTCACAGGCATGACTTTACGCATAAAGATTGAATAATTTATCTCATAGGCATGAGTATCTATCTCCCAAGTGACTAGAAAGAATTTAAGACCAGAAAGAAGTGATCAAACAGGCATGAGTTATCAGCTAGTAGACATCAGAATAGTGATCTCAGGCATCATCTGAATGACTATAGGCATGATTGAATCTATTGTACACATGAATTCACCTATTTTCTATAGGAAACTCATGGAAAAGTGAAAATACAAGCATACAAAATATGATGAAAATGATGAAAAATGATGAAATGAGGCTTAGAGCCCCACAGTGGGTGCCATTTTGTATACTAGGGAAAGTATCTTCATAGAATTAAGGTTAATCATCAATAATAAATTAAATAGTAACTAAATTAAACCACAATAGAGCAACTATTTAGCAAATTAATGATCAACTAAGCATCCTATGGCTCTCTAACTAAGATTGTTAATGCAAAGCTCTCAGCAAGCTTCCATTAATGATAGTCCTAGAATGAGAATGATAAGATAAACAAGTTAAAGCTAATAATTATATCAAAGTAAATGCTAATTAAGCTCTCAAATGCCTTTCTAAACTCAAATTGCAAGAGGTTCAATGCAATTCTCAGATGTATGGTTGATAATAATGAAGGAATTTGGTCTTCCTTTTATAGATTTTCCAATGGTAGGGGGTGTAGTTATGTTTGATCATGACTAAACCTTGGTTGAGTCCTTGGTTCCACCCTTTGAAGACAATGAAAATTTTGTGTCCTCAAAGCTTGGGACAAGTAGACAAGATCAATGGACAAGATTCTCTTTCACTTTGAGTGATTGAGATTGAATTTGGCTTGATCCATGTGAATGCCTTTCCTTAAATCTCATTGGTTGATTGAATTTCCTCCCCTTTTGGGTTGTTGAGAGTAATTGAGATTTATTAATTGATTTAATTGGTTTTTTTTATCCATGTACCCCTTGAATGGGTTGAATTTAATTTAATCCAAGACTATATAATTAATTGATTTAATTATATTTTGATTTGACTGCACTTGATTAAAATGCTCTCAATTTTGATTGATCTCGAATTAAGATTTGATTTTCATTTTGATTGGCTAATTATGCATTGTGATTCAATTGATTCAATTATGTCCTTGATTTTCTTTTATTTGACTCAATTTGCTTTGATTTGATCTTTGTCCATTTTTAGGTGATTACAGCTTGAACCTATTGAACCTTCTTGGAGATCAAAGGAAGAAAAATCAGGAGTAGGTTATCAACACAAAGGAGAATGTTCTAGCCCTATGCATGATTTTTATGAAAAAATAAACATGGTAGAGTCTAATATTGATAGTGATGATTCTAGATAAAATGAGTGGGATTCTTTATCTGAAGACTCTTTCCATGACAAACAGATTTTCATAATGCATTCTTATGCTAATAGTCCTCAAGAAAAAACTCAACATAATGAAGATCCAAAGATACTTCCTATAAGGCAAGCACACATCAATCAGCCATGGATAGGTGAACCTTGGGTACCTTTGTGGGAGGGTGATTTGAATGTTAGGTTTGACCTGCATGTCTTCTTTCCTGTAGAAATCTTAGAGGACTCAAGTGAAGAGGACTTTGATCCTTCTTCCATCAATCATCTTGAGCAAGCTTATGTTATTGACCTTAATGATACAATGTATGAACCATCTAATGAAGTCATGTCCATAAACCCATCCAATGACAACTTTCCAATTGAATCTTTATCCTTAATGCATCCCAAGCTTATTGATTGGGACTTAACTGAACCAAATGACTTACTATACTTTCCCAAAGACCAAGCAATGACACAATACCTAAATGTGGTTGAGCCCTTTTCCACCTATGAGTTTGATCCAAACATGATGAGAAAGGAAAGGGCCCAACCTCTTAATCCAAAAAAAAAATGGAAAAATGTAAAAAAATTGAAGAGTTCTAGTGGTGAAAACCACCATGTGGCAGTACTAGAACCAAGAAAAGTAAAAATAAAGGATGTTTTCGAAGGTGAAAACCTAACTATGGCACCCGAGGAAGAGAGGTTGGATACCTTACCAGCACACGAGGAAGAAATATCACCAATTCTTATAGAGCCAATGGAGAAAGTCAATATTAGAACCGAATTGGAGCCCAAATTCATACATTTAGCAACTTCACTTACACCTTTTGAGAGAAAAGATTTCATTGAATTTTTCCAAGAAAAGCAAGTGAATTTTGCATGGTCCTATGCTGACATGCTGGGATTAGATCCAAACTTCATCATGCACCACTTGAATGTCAAACCAGGGGTTAAACCTATCAAGCAGAAATTGAGGAAAATGCATCCACACATAGCTCTCCTAGTTAAAACAGAATTGGAGAAATTGTTAAAGGTGGGGTTCATAAGAACAATTTCTTATGCGGAATGGATACCAAATATTGTACCAGTTACCAAGCATGACAAATCCATTTGCGTATGTATAGACTTTAGAGATCTAAATCTTGCATGCCCCAAAGATGACTTCCCACTTCTGAGCATAGATGCAACATTGGACTTAACAGCTGGTCACTCCATGTTTTCATTGATGGATGGTTTTAGTGGATACAACCAAATTAAGATTGCACCTAAAGATCAAGAAAAGACAACCTTCACATGCCCTTGGGGAACTTTTTGTTGGAATGTAATGCCTTTCGGCCTCAAAAATATCAGAGCTACTTACCAAAGGGCAATGACTACCATTTTTCATGATATGATACACACCTTCTTAGAAGATTATGTAGATGATATATTGGCTAATTCACATCAAAGAGAGGACCATTTACAAATTCTAGAGAAGATATTTACAAGCTTGGAACAATTCAAAGTAAGGCTCAATCCAAAAAAATGTTCCTTTGGTGTTCAATTCAGGAAATTATTAGGATACATAGTCTTGGCAAAAGGCATTGAAGTAGATCTCGAAAAGGTTCAAGAAATCATAGACATGGAAATTCCTAGAAACATTAGCCAAATAAGGTCTCTTCAAGGAAAACTTCAATCAATAAGGAGGTTTATTTCTCAACTAGCTGAAAAGTGTCACTCATTCACTAGATTGCTCCACAAAGACACCACTTTTATATGGGATGAAGAATGTGACAAGGCCTTTACTTTTTTGAAGACTTACTTAATCAATCCACCAATTATAATGCCTCCTATCAAAGGAAAACTATTTCTTTTGTACATATCAGCAACTAAGAGGTCTTTAGGAGTTCTTTTGGCACAAGAAGATGATCAAGGAAAAGAGAGAGCTATCTACTATTTGAGCCGAACATTGATTAAGTATGAATTAAACTACACCTTCATGGAAAGAGCATGCCTAGCTATTTTCTTCACTTCTCAAAAGTTGAGATACTACATGTTGATGCACAAAGTGAAGCTCATTGCAAAGATTGACCCTTTGAAATACTTGCTTAGAAAAACTGTCTTAACGGGAAGAATAGCAAAATGGGTCATGGTGTTAAGTGAGTTCGATATTGAATATGTGGATAGAAAGGCCATTAAAAGACAAGTGATAGTAGATCACTCAACTAAAAATCCATTAGCTTCTACACATCCTATTCAAGTGGAGTTTCCTAATGCAACAATTATCAATATAGAAGCTAAGACATGGAAATTGTACTTTGATGGATCATACACACAAGGAGGTTCCAGAGTTGGCATATTGTTGATTACCCTTCAAGGGTATACTATTCCTAAATCATACAAGCTCTTATTCCCATGTACCAACAACATAGCTGAGTATGAAGCTTTAGTCATTAGTATCAAGATGGCTTTAGAATAGAATATTACTAAGTTACAAGTGTATGGTGATTCTCAATTAGTGATTAATCAAGTCAATAATGAGTAAAACACAAAAGATGAAAAGTTAATGCCTTACAAGACAATGATTGATGATTGGAAAAAATACTTTGTATTGATAACTTTTGAGTAAATTCCAAGAGAGAAGAATAGAGCTTCTGATGCAATGGCTACCTTGGCTTCATTACTCCAAAAGCCTGATCAAAATGAAAGGTACAAATTCTTGGTGGATTGGCAAAACTAACATTTGACCTTCCTGATACCCAAATTATCACTTTACTTAATGGACATGACTCACCTTGGTACGGTCCTATTTACACATACCTCAAAGACCAAGTATTACCCTTAGACCAATCTCGAGCCCAAAAATGACATTTCATCAAACAATCGGCTCACTATACTATCCTTTCAAACACATTGTATCATAAGGCTCTTGACAGAAGTTTGCTTAGGTGTCTAGAGGAAGAAGAATCTAAGGTAGCTTTACACAAGATTCATGAGGGCATTTGTGGGTCACACTCAAGTGGGTTAAACTTAGCTAAGAAGATCCTTTGCATGGGATATTTTTGGAAAACCTTAGAAAAAGACGCTTGTCACTTTGTTAAGATATGGACAAAATGTCAATATCATGGTGATATGATACATGTACCAGTTCAAGAACTACATCCTTTTGTTACACCTAGGCCATTTTATCAATGGGGGTTTTACTTGATTGGTGTGATTTATCCACCTTCATCTAATGGGCACAAATATATTATCACAGCTACGGAATACTTCACTAAATGGGTAGAGGCCATTCCTTTGATCACTACTATAGGAAAACAAATCTCTATGTTCATCCTTAATGACATCATTTGTAGATATGGTATTCCTCATGCCATAATAACTGACAATGGAAAATAATTTAAGAGAAAAGATAAGGATGAGCTTTGTGATACTTTTCATATTACCCATCAGTCTTCTTCCATTTATTATCCACAAGGAAATAGACAAGCCAAGGCTACTAATATGAATATCCTTAAAATCTTGAAGAGATCGGTGAACAAATCAGGAAGAGATTGGAACGTAAAAATCAACTCGGCTTTATGGGCTTATAGAACTGGTATCCAGACACCTACATGAGCTACACCATATTCATTGGTTTATGGAGTCAAAGTCATTTTACCTTTGGAGGTTGAAATCCCATCCCTAAGAGTATCATTGCAAGGATTAATAATGGATGAGGATTATAGGGTTTCCCGACTTCAACAATTGGAATTATTAAAGGAACATCAAGCACAAGCCTATGAACATTTGAAAGTTTACCAAAATAGGATTTCAAGGAACTATAACAAGCACATTAAACCAAGAGTCTTTCAAGTAGGTGATTTAGTGCTAAGGGAGAACCCTAAAAATTAAGTAGAAAGGGAAAAGAAGGGTAAATGGGAAGCAAATTGGCTTGGTCTTTTTTCATTGTTTCTTCTTTTGGAACGGGGACTTACAAATTAGCCAATTGTGATGGGGAAGAATTATAGGAGCCCATTAATAGAATCCATTTAAAGAGGTTTCATACCTAATCAAATGAGAGAGTATTAGAAGAAAGAGTATCAGACGAGTGTGTATCCGATGACTCAAGCATCACTTTTGTATATGAGAAAATAAAAAAGATTTTAAAAAATGGAAAAATTCAAAATCAAAAAAAAAAATTGAAAAAGAAAAAAAAAGTGCCTTGGTGAAAACCTAGCAAATAGGCACCTTGGTAGCAAAAAAAGTAAAAAGAGAAAAAGAGCAATAAACCCAAAAGGTGAAAACTTGGCAATCAAGCGCCTTTTGTTCCCTTAAAGTCTTTCCTAGTTGCATGTGTACATATTGCATTTCCATCATCTCACTTGTAAATCTTCATTGCATCCATCATTTATACATAGTCATAATAAAACCTTTTAGCTGCATTGTTGCATTTTAGGTTTCCTATTGCCCTAATTTTTTGTCACACGATCACATTTATCACTTGGGGGCAGGAAAGGATTGGATTTTTGGTACAAATGGATTCAATAGTGCTACTTCCAGTCACACATCTGAGAGGGAATTATTAGAGCTTCAAAAGAGAGAGATTTTGTTGAAACTTTGATTGATATCATTGTTCATAACCAAGTATTTTGATCCTACAACTTGATCCTTGAGCCTTCATTGACTTTATTATTTAGGATTAAAAATTGACATCACTTAAATGATCAGAATGTTTGGAAATTCTTTTTGAAAATCTTGATACAGGGCAAAACACTTGAAGCTTTTTGATGATTGGTATTGAATTGACTTTTATCGTGTCTTTTTAGCTAATCGATGATGTTCCAACTATTTGGAAATGATGGAGACATGATATTATTCTTCTTTTCGAATGACTGTCTTGAGGGAGATCAACTAACTTATGTGAATTCTTCTAATGACATGGTCATCAAAGAACCATCAAGGACTTTCATATAAGGTGGAGGGTTGACCTTTGTTTTTTTACACAAATGGATACCTTGGCTATTCAAATCTTTCATATCTCAATACCAAAATCCACTTGCAACATTGAATCTGTTGAAATTGGTATTCATACTCCTCCCATAGTTGGTCATTCAACTAGTGAGGGTTGTACAAGTTTCCTAAAGGGTTGCCAAAGTGATATAAAGTGGTATTTATATCATCATGATGTGGTCAGTGATGGTTGTACTTTCTTTCTGGTCCCACAATGCTCAATGATGAAAATATTTCTCAATGGCATTTCTTTGCTAAAAGCTAGTGACAATAGTTGCATTGCATTGCATTTTCATGTTAGACTAAGTGCATGGTTTGAGGTATTTTTCCAAGGGAAAGGGGGTTCAGTTCATTCATTATCTTGATTAATCATTTGAGGGGGGTTCAATTCAACACCTTATCCTTGGTTCAAATAAAAAATGTGAGATTATCTTTTGCATCCATTCATAGCATTACTCATTATTCATTATCCTTATATCTAAAAAAGAAAAAATAAAAAGATTCATTACTCATTCACCATTTGCATACATTTAGTTAAGGATTGCATTTTAAGAGTTGCATACATCAAAAATAAAAAACATAGTTGCATTCATTATCCATACTTTCCATAATAAAAAATTTGCATTCATACATTGAAAAATCAGAAAACCATATCAAAGTTACATTATCATTTGCATTCATTTATCTATATCATATATAAGATACATTGCATTCATAGCATAATCAAAAAGTAAATGCATCATAAACATCATATAGAGCTACATATAAAGATAATCTCACATAAACACATCACGAGAATCAAAGAAAGTTCATAATCATATAAGTATCCATAACATCAAAGATCCAACAAATCTGTATATCAAAGATACAATGTCATCAACAAAATGATACATCAAAGTTCTGATCAATAAAACATGATACAAAAATCATCAACAAGGAAGATCCATAATCAATCATCTCAAGATAAACCTGCACTTGATTCATATCAAATGACCCTATCTATCAACTTCCCACCATTAATCTTCTCATCAAATCCAATAAAATCAAATATCAATCAATCAAATCATCCAATTGATCATCTAACGTCAATCGAGTTATCCTATCATCTGTTTTCTCTTCTTGAGCGTATCAAATCTCCTAACTCTATGTTGTGAGAAAGGAAAATCATTGTTTTGTCTCTCTAGATCATGAGAGAAAAATATCTATCAGTTTTATATCCTATTTGATTGACATCAATACAACATCAACCTAGTGATTTTGACTGACATCAAGTGATATATTTTCTCATCTGCATATCTATCAAACCGGGGCATTTGTTGTGACCTTGATCATCATCATTATTTTTCAAAAATGAAAACAAATTAGATCTATTGTCATATTTTCAAACTGGTGATCAATCTGTTTCATTTATGAGGGGGCATCATCATAAGAGTATCAAATTGGCATCAATATTGAAATCTGGGGCATTAAAATTTTGAACTATTATTAGTGGGGCATGTTGCATCATTTTTCAAATTAGGTTTTATCAAATCATTTTCAAATTAGGTTTCAAATCAATTTTGTATCAATCAATCAAGTATCGAATCAGTGATCAGGACATGTAATCTTCTTTGAATCAATGTGCTATACACATTAATCCAAAGAGGGGCATTTGTAGACACCAAAAACTAAGTGTCTTAGAATCATTCAAATTTGCAAAATCTTAACCAAATGCTCTAATTCTCATAAAAATGGATCAAATCAATTTTAAATGGACATTTATTAAACAAAATTGGACAAAAACATTTAAATCAAATGATGACATTAAATAATTAAATACAACCTTAAAGGGGTCAATCACATTATATAATTGATTATAATGATTTTAATCAATTAATTGTATAGTTTTAAATCAAAAATCAAATTGAACCTATTCCCTTACATGGCTAATTTAATTCATTGATGGAATTTAATTAATACTAATATCTTTCAACATAATTTGAGCAACCAATAAGAATTGAGAACAAATGCACATGGATCACTCCAAAATAGTTGAATCTCAATCACTCATTTCAACTTTGAATCTCAACAACTCAAATTTGTCTACTTGTCCAAACCTTTGAGAAAATCATTTAAATTGTCCCCCCATTTAAAAACATTTCAAACTTTTTGACTCAACCAAAGCTAAACCATGACCAAATAACTCTACCCCCTACCCTTGGTATTTTACTATAAATAAAAGTCATTTTGAGAGCATAAGATATCTTATAAAATTCATTTGCATAGCATCATCACTATAGGCAATTTCATAGCAATTGAGCAATATCTTGAACTATTTGAGAGAAAATAGTGAGATTTGAAAGCATTATCATGAGCATTTGAGTTTATCTTTGTATCATTTCGAGAATTGAGAGCTAGATTAAGCATCCTATCATATTTTTTTCATTCTAGGATTGTCACTAGTAGAGAATAAGGCTGAGAGCTCTACTTACCAAGCTTAGATAGAGAACTATGAGATGATATGGAAGTTAAATGAAATTCTTAGTTTAAATTTCCATTGTATTTTCATAGAATTGTAGTTAATTGTCCTAATTTCATGAAGGTATAAACACTCACACATAATTGCATATCAATTATAACTAAAAGAATATTATTTTAATTATCAATCCAATTGATAATTTATCATCAATGAATAGATTTATCTTTAATTAAAATTTTGAATTTAATATTTAATTAAATCCTTAAATTTTACAATTAGACTTTAATTAAGTCTTTTAATTGATAAATGTATTTAATTAATTTGTATTAATTAAATACCCTCACATTTAATATTTTCTATATTTAATAAGATTCAAACCACATAATTAATCTCAATAAATTACTTAACCATTCCATAATAATCACACCAACCACATAATCAACCAAAGAATAGAAAAACCAACTGAACCTAATAAAACAATAATCATGGTCAAGGAAAAGGAAAAGGAAAAGGAAAAGGAAAAGGCTCTTGAATTCACGTCAACTAGATGAATTTGAAGAGGTAATATATCAAAAACTTGTCCACTATTTCAAGACATTAAAATGGATTAGGTTGGGATTCAAACCTGAATGTTATCTCCCCTCTCTTATCATTGAGACATTTGTGATAGGGCACACTCATCCTAACAATTCATGGAAGTCAATTCCTGGTACCTGCAAACCTACATAAAATACAACCATGTACATCCATATATATATATATATATATATATATATATATATATATATATATATATATATACACACACACACACACACACACACACACAACAAGAAATGGCGGGGATCAGGACATAGTGTGGATTCCACAAGTAGGTAACTACGACTTTGTCCCTCAACCACATTAAACACGTCAAATAGAAAGGTAAAACATACATGATAGCCATACACATGCAAGTATGGAGTGAGTAACATCATGAATATAAATGACATATTTAACCATATAAATAATCTATTACAAGGAGTAGTTGTTGTTGCACCAAAAAGATTGACCTGTTAATGTCTGATACAACCACTAGACTTATAGAAGACACATGAGGTGGTTAAGCCATGTCACAAACCCTACAAGGGACACTAGCCCATTGCCAACAATCCCCCTCCCAGTGTCACTCACTATGGCCTGCATGGATTCAAACCTATGACCAAGCTCTAATACCACTTGCTACAAGTAGTTGTTGTTGTTGCACCAAAAAGATCGACCTGTTAATGCCTGATACAACCACTAGACTTATAGAAGACACAAGAGGTGGTTAAGCCATGTCGCAAATCATGTGAGGGACGTTGGCCCACTTCTAACATAATAATAATCAAAGTAACTAATATCATCTAACTATAAACATATGATATCTCATGACTATCTAATATCAAATCACCATGTAATGCCATACATCCAAAATCACATAATAATGTTGGAATAATCAATTCACACATGAAAGTGGCTTAAAATAATTTGATGATATAAAACTAGAAAGAAAACTATGGGTGGGAACTACATCCACCTCCCCTAGAATTAGGATTACTCCTAGAAGCCTATAAACAAATAGGAATATAAATCTCATAATCTCATTGCATCCTCCCAAGTCATTGATGACTCATCAGTAGGGTCCCATTGGACCCTTACATGTTCGATGTTACTATCCCTGAGGGTCAACTCTCTCTATTGAAATATGCAAATGGGCTCCAAAGCCAGCTATCTGTCCTCTAGTTGTAAGGAATTCTAGTCAAGAACATGTGTAACATCTAATATATATATATATATATATATGAACATGAGATAAGTTGGGAGACAAAGCAAGATAGTAAGTGGTCCTATCCTCTCAAGATTCTCAAATGGGCCAGCAAAATGAGGTGCCAACTTTGAATCCTTTCCATAATGGATCAAAATCTTCTATGGACGCACTCTCAAAAACACCTTAACACCAACTGCAAATTATTTGTCCACCCTATGAGCATCTACATACTTTTTTGTCTATCTTGAGCTATATTCACATGCTCATGAATGCGCTCCACTTGCTGCTCCATATCTTAAAGCATCTTAGGACCTAAAAAAATATGATCCTCTAGCATATCTAAACTCAAAAGTGTATGACACAAATGACCATACAAATCCTAAAAAGGCTACATACCAATCAAACTATGATAACCATTGTTGTAAGAAAACTCAAATAGATACAAATAGTCCTCCCAATGAGTCTGTCTATCTATGACATACATCCTCAATATATCCTCTAACACCTGATTAATCTGCTCTTTCTATCGATCAGTCTCAAGGTGATATGTTGAACTAAAATTCAGTTGTTCTCCAAGATCATGTTGCAAAGAAGTCCAAAATGAAGAAGTGAATACTAGATCCCTATTTGATATAATCCTACAGGGAATACCATGTAGTCTTACAATATACTACATAAAGACTCTAACTACTGAAGTTATTATATATGATGCTCTCATAGGAGAAAAGTGTACCACTTTAGTCAACTGATCAACAGTGACCATAATGGTATCATGTATGCGAGGAGTCATAGGTAGACCCATGATGAAATCCATCGAGATGATATCCCATTTTCATGATGGAATGCGATTAGCCTTAAAATCCCTACTAGATGTTGATGGTCTGCCTTAACCATATGAAACTCTAGATATCTTGCCATAAAATCTGCAAGGTCACGTTTCATACCAAACCAGTAATATAGTTATCGAAGGTCTGCATGCATCTTCTTGACTCTTGGATGTGTCAAGTAAGGTGCATGATGAGCCTCATATAAAATCAAAGTATAAAGATCATCTGATGGTGGTACATATATATGGCTCATGTAATGAAAAGACTATTTGAATCCAAAAAAAACTTCAAAATCTACCTTCCAAAGGTTTTCCTAACTCAATATCAGCAATCACTTCCTTATACCAAGTATTTGTAGGAAGTACCTAGAGTATATGACTCATCAAATCTATACCAAGAGTCAAAGCTGAAATATCATGTCTCCTATGACTCAAGGTGTCAACAACCACATTATCCTTACCCTAGATGTACTTGACCTGAAAGTCATACTCACAAAGAAACTTCATCGACTGCCTATTCATAACATTTAGTTAGGTTGGGTAAATATATACTACAAATTGTGGTGATCACTATGAAGCTCAAATCAATGTCCCAATAGAAAATGTCTCCATCAGACTAATGCATGAACCATTGTTGCTAGCTCAATATCATGTGTAGGATAGTTAAATTTTTTATCCTTGAGTTTGCAAGATTCATAAGAAATCACAAATCCTTCTTGCATAAGGATTGCTCCAAGACCTTCCAAAGAAGCATCAACACACACCATGAAATCACTCATTGGGTTGGGAATTGATAGAATAGGTGCACTAGTTAAACATTCCTTGAGGTTTTGAAAAGCCTCTTCACACTTCTCTATCCAAACATACTTCTTCCCTTTGCTTTGAAGAGAAGTAATATGATATGCAACTCTAGAGAAGTCCTTAACAAACCTATGATAATATCTTGCCAAGCACATGAAACTATGAACCTCAAACTGTTAGGAATGAATGTTGAATGTTTGGTAGTCATTCTATAGCAGTTGTTGTTGCATTCATGACTATGATTGTCATTGATGTCAACATCGTGATCTTCTGGAGACTTGCAGAGAAGCAGACAGAGTTTGGATTAGTGCACGTGGGATATTGTAGTTGGAGCTATGCGATGTTGAGGATATACTCTTTGATATGTTATATGTTGATGGTTAAGAGCATAGATAGTAATTCATTTATTCATGGAAGTTATGAGCATTTTGGTGGAAGCAATATTCAGGCAATGTTCCTGAGTAGCGGTTTGTGGAAATTGGATGATATCTCCTAATCGGGATGGAATCTAGTTTTTTGCAGTTAAAGGGAAGTTGAAGACACATTGATAGTGATGTGGATGACAATGCAAACTTTGAGGTCACACGAGTGGAGAATTATTGTAGTTGGAAGCCAACAGTTTTGTGTAATTTTTATGTAGCATGTGGAAACTTTTATTTTGTAATTGTGTGTTGACTCATTTGTAATTATTTGAGTGTGGTATAAAGGAAGGAATGTGTTTCCTTGTTGTAATGATGATGAGGATATGGTGGAATGCGAATGTATGCATGAAGTGAAGAAAAGAGCTAAATGTGAAAGCAAATTTGTGAAGGAAGACATGCGAAGTACAGAGATCTGAAATTAAGATCTGGTGTAACAGTGACTGCAGTTTGGCACAGTCAGAGAAGAGTTAACATATTATTTGGTTGAGTAATACAAAGATTATTTGGATAGTGTGTTTAGTAATCTTACCTTGAAGCTATTTGGGCAGTGGGTCCTTCTATCTTCCATAACTCCTAACATGGTTAGAATCTTTTAACAGGGATTCAAAATCTCCTAATAGAGATTCATATGTATTGAATGTATTTCATAAGACTCCTATCAGAGCCCATCCTTTCACAAGTAATATTCATATTAGTGCATCTTTTGTGGGCATCATTCCCACCGGGGTTTACTCTTTGATCAAGAGGTTCCCTAGTCAACATATCTTGTGTCATTGTGTTATTGTCTATAAATATCTTTCTATGGTTGGTAATTATATTGCTTACATGGTTTAATGTTGTTGAAGTTGATAAAAGTTATAATTATCTAATAACTAATTCAAACCCCCCCCCCCCTCTCAGTTATCTTGGTGGACTTTACTTTCTAACAATTGGTATCAGAGTGGTAAGTCCTTGAAAAATAAGTTTAATAGCTTAAGGAGATCTATGGTGAAATTCAGGAAAGAAAGCCCTAAGTTTCATGGAGTAAATTTTGACAGCTAGAAAGAAAAGATGAAGACACACCTAATGTGTTTAGAACCAAGTTATTGGTTGATTACAAAGAATGATAAGACTATCATTGAAGAGGACAATCTTGAAACATGTACTGCTGATGAGAGAGATCTATTCATGTGTAACATACTTGCAAGAGAAGCACTTTTGACATCCCTTCCGAAGAATGAGTACAGTCAGGTAAAATGTTTGAAAAAATCTCATGAAATTTGGAATGATTTACACTCTACTTTTGAAGGTGATGAACATGCAAAAAGAGTCAGATTACATAATTGGATATGTGCATTTGAAGATATAAGAATGTTGGAAGATGAATCTGTTAGAAGCTATATTGGTAGAATGTCAAAAATTGTTACAGGTATAAAATCTTGTGGAGGAACAAAGACAGAGAATGAAATGATATGGAAAATTCTGAGGACATTGACTCTTGTATTTAAGAAGACAACACATATGATTGAACAAGTTATACCTTGTACTACAAACTTTACAAGAGAGACTCTTCTTGGAAGATTGGAAGCAACAGAAATGAACCTGAGGTTATCATGAGACTTACCTAGAATGGAGATAGCATTTAGTGCTCTTAGTGTTTGTCCTACTTTGTCAAGAAGTATTACTATGAGCAGAGGTTATGCTGGTAGTAGCAGATCTAGAAATGAAGAAGACAAGAAGATTGAAGAAGGTATTGCCTTTCTTGTGAAGAGAGAACCATACAGTAAGAAAATTTTTAAATGTTGGACTTGTCAAGAATATGGTCAATTTGCATCTAAATGTCCTAAGAGAGTTAAAAAGTATAGAAATAATTTTAAACCTAGAAGATCTAAGGAATGTTATTATGCTAATGATGAAGGTCTTGAAGCTAGTATAGAGAGAACTCTAAGTGAAAGTGTTACTGAGAATAATGATGACATAGGATTTGTAGCAATTAAAGAAGAGAATCCTGAAACTGATGTTAAGGAAGAAAAAGCCTTAGTTTCCCAAGTTGAAAAGAAAGCTGATTGGATTATAGGTAGTGGTTGTTCACATCATATGACTAGAGACATGAAAAATTTCATAAAGTTTAACAATTATGATGGAGGAGTTGTGAGAGTTGGAAACAATGCACCTTGTTTGATTAAAGGTATAGGATCTATTACTCTTGATGGAAAGACTAATACTGATGATGTTTACTTTATGGATGGATTGAAACATAATCTTTTGAGTGTTAGATAGTTAGTTGATAAGGGATATCAAGTTTGGTTTATTGAGAAAACTTGTGTGATAAAGGATAAAGATGGAAATCTGATTGGAACTGGATCTAGAACCAGAGGTAATGTATTTTAGTTGAATCCTACTAAGATGACATGTTTGATTACTAAGATTGATGACAGTTGGTTATGGCATAGAAGGTTTTGTCATATAAACTTTGACAACATTGTGAAAGTAAGTACTACACTTGCAGTAAGAGATTTGCCTAAAATTATGAAGCCTACTAACATGATTTGCAAAGAATGTGTGATGGCTAAACATAAGAGAAGTTCTTTTCTCGGTAAGAAGTTTACATCTACAAAAAAGCTAGAGATTGTTCATACGGACTTGAGCGGTCCT
The DNA here is from genome assembly GCA_027943335.1 of Chamaecyparis obtusa. Classification (NCBI taxonomy): domain Eukaryota; kingdom Viridiplantae; phylum Streptophyta; class Pinopsida; order Cupressales; family Cupressaceae; genus Chamaecyparis; species Chamaecyparis obtusa. The sequence goes on from BSBK01001713.1 coordinate 504,813, forward strand.
ACCAGGACTAGAGGATTCTATGGAGAAAGGTATTTTATGATTCTTGTTAATGATTTTACAAGAATGATGTGGATTGCATTTCTTAAAGAAAAGTCTGAAGCATTTGATAAATTTAAGATCATTAAGAATAAAGTTGAGAATGAATCTGGAATGAAGATTAAATGTTTGAGATCTGATAGAGGTGGAGAATTTACTTCTAGAGAGTTTAACATCTTTTGTGAAGAAAATGGCATAAAGAGACAGTTTTCAACCCCTAGAACACCTAAACAAAATGGTATTACAAAAAGAAGAAATAGATTAGTGACTGAAACAACAAGAGCTATGTTATTTGGGAATGATTTGGCAAAGATATTCTGGAGAGAAGCAATGAACATAGTAGTGTATACAATGAACAGAGTACAAATTAGAGTAGACACAGACAAGACACCCTATGAATTATGGTTTGGACATGCACCCTCAGTTAAGTATTTTAGATTTTTTGGAAGTAAATGTTATATAAAAAGAGATGATGATATAGGAAAGTTTGATCCTAGAAGTGATGAAGGTATATTTCTTGGATATTATTTGAAAATAAAAGCCTATAGATGTTACAATAAAAGAACTAAGACTATTGTTGAGAGCGCAAATGTTAAAGTTGATGAAACATTCAAAATTCAGGAAATAATGCTTGATTATGAATTAGATGAAGAAGCTCATCCTAAACCTAACACTGGATCTACTAAATTATTTTATGAGATTGACAGTGATTTTTTGAATGAAAGCCACAGTGAAGTCATTGAAGAACCTACACCTAAAGTGAGATCTGAGACAGTGACACCTAACAAAATTTTGTCAAGAAATCATCCTATTGGGCAAATTATTGGAAGCATCAAAAAAGGAGTTCTAACTTAGAATAAGGTACAAGAATAGTTATGTTTGATTTCTCAAATTGAACCTAAAACTACTAGTGAAGCTTGTGAATATGAAAGTTGGATTAATGCTATGAAAGAAGAACTAGATCAGATTTAAAAGAACAAGACATGGGAATTGGTCCCTAGACCTAAAGACATGAATGTTATTGGAACTAAATGGGTATTTAGAAACAAGATGAATGAACAAGGAGAAGTAGTAAGAAACAAAGAAAGATTGGTATGTAAGGGATACTCACAGCAAGAAGGAATTGACTATGAAGAAACCTTTGCACCTATTACAAGAATTGAAGCAGTAAGAATGTTTTTGGCTTATGCAGCTTACAAGAAATTTAAAGTATATCAGATGGATGTGAAGTTAGCATTTCTGAATGGAGAATTGGAAGAAGAAGTCTACATTGAGAATCATTAAGGTTTTCCTTTGACTCAAGAAGGAGACATGGTATGTAAACTGAAGAAAGCCTTATATGGACTAAAACAAGCACCTAGAACTTGGTATACCAAATTGGACAAGTATTTGTTAAAGTTGAGATTTACAAAAGGAACAGTTGATAGCAATCTGTATACAAAAGAAATTGAAAATGGTTTGTTGGTTATAGTTATTTTTGTTGATGACATTATTTTTGGAGGAGAAGATGAAGCTAGTGATAAATTTGTTGATGAAATGAAGACTGGATTTGAAATGAGTATGATTGGTGAAATGAAATACTTTTTGGGATTACAAATAACACAGAATAATGATGGTATGTTTGTAAGTCAGACAAAGTACCTAAATGACTTGTTGAAAAGATTTGGAATGGAGAACTGTAAACCAGTTGGAACACCTATGGTAACTGCACATAAGTTATCTAGCACAGATGAGACTCCTACAGTTGAATAGAAGAAATACAAATCTATGATTAGAGGATTGCAGTACTTGACACATACAAGACCTGATATAGAACATTTAGTTGGAATTGTAGCAAGATTTCAAGCTGAACCTAGAGAATCACATTATGCAGCAGTAAAGAGGATACTAAGATATTTAAGAGGCACAATGGACTATGGATTGTGGTATGAAAAACCTGATGATTTTACCCTATGTGCATATATAGATATTGATTGGGAAGGTAGTGTTGATGATAAGAAAAGCACCAGTGGTGGAGCATTTTTCCTTGGAGGAAGATTGGTTTCTTGGTTAAGCAAGAAGCATAATTGTATCTCACAAAGCATACCAGAAGCAAAATATGTAGCAGCAACAAACAATTGTAACCAGATAATTTGGATGAAGTAAATGCTGAAGGATATTTGAATAAAGTTTGTTGAACTTGTTGTCATACATTTTGACAACACCAACACAGTCAATATGTCTAAGAATCATGTATTACATTCTAAGACAAAGCATATAGAGATCAAGTATCATGTTGTAAGAGAGAAAGTTGCTAAGAAAGAAGTCAAACTTGAGTACATAAGTACAAAGGAGTAGATAGTAGATATATTTACAAAGCCTTTGCCTAAGGATACATTTGAGTATCTAAGAGGTATGTTTGGGGTTATGCCCCAGCCTACTTTTGAGAAGTGATGCAGTTGGTTGCATCTGTCCAGTGGTATATGAGCCTTATCTTTCTTCTAGACTAGATGTTGGTACTTCCTCTATGGGGGAGTATGTGTATCTGAGCTGAGTCATGAGGACTCTAGTGAATGTATTTTCTGAATAGTGTCTTTTGACATTGGAGTTTTTGTTGACATAATGATGAGATTTTTGTCATCGATGTCAATGGGGGAGAAGTGTACATGAAAAAAATATTTGTACTATCTGAATAGGAAAATAAAGCAAGATTTAATTGATGAAAAGGATTTGAAATGTTTGTCAGAGCAACAGTATAGTAGTATTGGATTTTTGGAACATTGGATGTTTTTCATCTATGTTGCCATCAATGCCAATGGGGGAGATTGTTAGGAATGAATGTTGAATGTTTGGCAGTCATTTTGTAGTAGTTGTTGTTGCATTCATGACTATGATTGTCATTGATGTCAACACAATGATCTTCTGGAGACTTGCAGAGAAGTAGATAGAGTTTGGATTAGTGCACATGGGATATTGTAGTTGGAGCTATGTGATTCTGAGGATATACTATTTGATATGTTATATGTTGATGGTTAAGAGTGTAGATAGTAATTCATTTATTCATGGAAGTTATGAGCATTTTGGTGGAAGCAATATTCAAGCAGTGTTCTTGAGTAGCGGTTTGTGGAAATCAGATGATATCTCCTAATTGGGATGGAATATGGTTTTGTGCAATTAAAGGGAAGTTGAAGACACATTAATAGTGACATGGATGATAGTGCAAACTTTGAGGTCACACGAGTGGAGAATTATTGTAGTTGGAAGCTGAGAGTTTTGTGTAATTTTGATGTAGCATGTGGAAACTTTTATTTTGTAATTATGTGTTGACTCATTTGTAATTATTTGAGTGTGGTATAAAGGAAGGAATGTGTTCCTTGTTTTAATGATGATGAGGATATGGTGGAATGTGAATGTATGCATGAAGTGAAGAAAAGAGCTAAATATGAAAGCGAATTTGTGAAGGAAGACATGTGAAGTACAGAGATCTGAAATTAAGATCTAGTGTAACAGTGAGTGTGGTTTGGCATAGTCAGAGAAGAGGTAACATATTATTCTATTGAGTAATAAAAAGATTATTTGGACAGTGCATTCAGTGATCTTACCCTGAAGTTGTTTGGGCAGTGGGTCCTTCTGTCTTCCATAACTCCTAACAGGGTTAGAATCTTTTAATAGGGATTCAAAATCTCATAACATGGATTCATATTTACTGAATGTATTTCATAAGAGTCCTAAAAGAGTCCATCCTTTCACAAGAAATATTCATATTAGTGCATCTTTTGTGGGCATCATTCCCACCGGGGTTTACTCTTTGATCAAGAGGTTCCCTAGTCAACATATCTTGTGTCATTGTGTTATTGTGTATGAATATCTTTCTATAGTTGGTAATTATATTTCTTACATGGTTTAATGTTGTTGAAGTTGATAAAATTTATAATTATATGATAAATGATTCACCCCCCCCCCCTCTCAGTTATCTTGGTGGACTTTACTTTCTAACATAGACACATTGGTGGGGGTTGGCAAATCTACTATAGCCTAAAAATTTAAAGAATCTACTAAAATACCCTCACTTGTGATCACATGTCCCAAGTATTGAACCTCAAACTAAAATAAGTCCAACTTTATTGTATTGGCATACAAATGATTGTCAAGCAGACACTGCAAAACTAGTCGTAGATGTTCCTCATGCTCTTCTATGAATTTAGAATATATCAATATATCATCCAAGAAGATGAGAACAAAACGGTCGAGGTAAGAATAAAATTCACCATTTTTCAAACCAAAAGGAACTACTATGAACTCATAATGTCCATAGCGAGTGCATAATGTAGTCTTGTGAATATCTACATCCTAGATACATAACTAGCGGTACCTTGATTTGAGATCAATCTTTGAGAATACCTTGGCCCCTTTTATCTAATCAAAGAGATCATCAATCCTTGGAAAAGGATACAGATTTGTTCTTGATCATTACCTTGTTCAACTATTTATAGTCGATATACAAGCGTAAAGATCCATCTTTCTTCTTAATGAAGAGTACATGTGCTTCCCATGGAGAAACACTTAGCTAAATACTACCTTTTATCAAAAGATCCTCTAACTGGAGCTTAAACTCACTCAACTCTTGTGTGGTCATCTGATAAGGAGCTCTAGATAAAGGTTGTGCTCCTGGAATAAGATCGATGCAAAAATATATGTCATGTTTGGTGGCATACCTAAAATCTCACTAGGAAAAACATCAATGAATTCCTAAAGAGTATGATGATCAAGAGTCTTCTCCTTAGTTTTAACTTCATCCATCTCATTCATAATTACAACAAATACTTGACAACCCTTTTGCATGATTTTCTTGAGTTGCATAGCATAAATCATATGAAGAAATATAGGACTCTAAACTCCCACAATCTCAAAATCCTTTCTAACATCATCCTTGCATTTGATTATCTTTTGTCTACAATCAATGTTGTCTCCATGAGAACTTAACCAATCCATCCCAAGGAGAATATCATATGATCCCAAAGGAATCAAATGAATATAAACTAAAGTAATGAATTTACCCAAGTTCAACTTACATTTATGCACTAGAGAGTCTATTGATACCCTTGTCCCAGAGGCTAACTCTACTTTCCAACCTACGTCTTTCTTTACTACCACTAGCCCACATTTATCTACTACAAAAGGAGATATAAAATAATTTATAGCTCCTGAATCAAATAAGATAGAAAGAGAAATATCTCTAGTAGAACTTAAAGTTTCTACCACAGTGTCCTAGTACTCTACTTTATGATAATCCACTGCTGAAAATACTCTATGGGATCTACCAACATCTCCTACTGTAGGCTCAGAATCTGCAACCTTTGTCCTAAAAATTTTGATGCACACTGAGGGCATTTCATTGCAATGTGACCATACTATCCACATGAGAAATAACCACTACCTCTATTGTGACCTCTCCTAGAAAAGGGAGCACTAGACTATTGAAATCTACCTTTGCTAGCAACTGAATGTGTGCTATATTTTGTAGAGGAAATAATGAGAAGACCTATGTTATGGAAAAGAAGAAGATTGATGTAATTGAGGAAAGAAAAAGATGCATAATAAATAGGCGAAGAAATTTGATGAGAATGTTGAAGACAAATCAAGGATGTTTTTGTACCCCTTAGACCTTTTCTTTATCTCCTCACTTATCAAAATGTAATTTTTTAAAAAAGTGTGAGTGATGTAGCATTAATATTTATCTAGGCATTATAAGTTTTTCTCATGGATTTAGTAAGGAACAAAGTAACATAGTATATTTATCATCTTCATCCATACAAATTCCTATTGATGTAAGTAGACTAAATCATATTAATATATTTAAGTGATCATTAATTGAGTCTACATTTTGATTTTTAATGAATACAACTTATTTTCAAAATAAACTTATAAACCAAACTCTTCGACAAACATAACATACGTATGGAAAAGAGGAAAAGAGGAAGACTATGGAAAAGATCAAGAAGAGGAAATGAATGAGTGGCTGGAGGAGGGGAATGATGACAAAGAGGAGAATAGCCACAAAGAAGGAGAAGATAAGGAGGAAGTGAATGAGGAAGAGGAAGGAACCCATGGTTACTCTTCTGATGAAATAACAAAAGATACCCCTGTTATTATTGAGGATGCTGAGAAAGAGGAGGTTGGTACTCATTCTTTGGAGGAGGTCATTTCTTCTCAAATTGATCTTGTGGAGAAAAAAATGAATAATGCCATGCCAGAGATGGGGGAAGGTAAAACCAAAGAGGAGGACAATAAAGTTGATGATGTTTTTTCGGAGGGTTTTATGGGTGGCCAAGAGAATGATGGAAAGGAGGCTAGTATTATTCCTTTTGCTAGTGACACCGGGGGGGAGACCTCCATAAGAGGGGAGGAAGGGAAGGATGAGATGGCCATGCTAGAGAAAATTAATAACAAAGAGGAACCTGGAACCCTTCAGAGGGAAGATTCTCTTCTCAAGGAGAAGAACAATGTGGAGAAACAAGATGAGAATAGGGACTGGAAGAAGGAAATGCAGGAAATGGAAATCCATATCTAGGATATGGAAAAAACTATGAATAACATGAATACTAAGATGGGAAAAATGGAAAATAAGCTTATTGATAAGGTTAAAAATAAAAATACTAAAGAGGATGGTATAGCTGAGATGAATAAGAAGGTTAAAGAAAAGATGAGAGATTTAGAGACTAAAATCAACAACCATGACAGCATGATAAGAGTTGTCCTGAATCATAGCAATGAGGGTCTGAAGGTGACTATAATGAACTTGAAAATGTTGCATAACCATTTGGAAAGGAACATGCTGGAAAGAACCACCATCACTATTGATGAGGATGTTGGAAATACAAGGTCAGGAATGAGACTAGAGGACGCACTCAGAGAAAGGTCCCAAAAAAACCTACAGAGTTAAAGGAACTGCAAGAAACTATCCAGAAGATGGAAGATCTCCATAAGAAGGCTGAGGAGATGATAAATGATAATTAGCTTTTTCTGTCTGGTAGATGTTTTGTTGTTGGTTTTTTCTCTAGTTTTTTCTTTTGAATTGTTCAATTGTTGTTCACTGCTGTGGTTTTCCAGCAGGTGTTTCTTTTTTTTTTTCTTTAATGCTCTATCTTTTGTTGTATTAAACTCTAGTTTTGGGTCCATGTAAAACTTGATTTTACCTTAATAAAAAACATATGTATCTTTTTCCATAATGATTTTTTTATTTTCTACTTAGACACATTTATCAACATAATTTGATTGACATAAATAAATTATACTTCTTGCTTTCTTACCCACTTTTGCTTAGTCTTCTTCAAACATACTAGAGGGTTTAGTCAATTTACATACCACAACAACTAATCTCTTTTTTACCAAAATGTAGTTCATCCTTAACTTTAATAGTTTGAAATTTCCATTTTGTTAGTTTTAGAACTTGATGCGCTAGCCATAAATTTAATACTATTTAGCTTTCTCACAAATATTTCAAAGTATTACTATGTTCCTAGTTATAAGAAAAATACAACAAACCATTTGTTATTAGGGTTTATCATTACACACATTAAGGTTTTCACTCCATGAAGTAGTAACCATCTAAACAATAACCTTACACTTTGATACCAAATATTGATTTTTTTAACCCTTATTGTATATCACTGATAAACTAAGATGATGAAAAATAAAGATTATCTATTTAGATAATAATAAACAACATTTATAAAATCTAATAACATATATGTATAAATAAATGGAATAATATGCACATATGAGATTAAACAAGACAATAATTTACATGAGAAAATATTTCAGGAAAAAAAACCCACTAGGTTAAAGATGTTCACAATAATATTATTCATAATAAACACTAGTACAATATAAGAAGGTCTTGGACCCTTTTGTAGAGGAACAATCTACAATAATTCTAATATTTACATTTCAAAAATCTATAACTTCAATTATTTTCCTTTCAATCTATATAGCTAAGCAATCTTGGCACATTCACGTGAAGTGAGATATACACATATTCATTTGAATCTCAAACATCTAACCATCCAACCAACCCTTAAAACACCAAAAGTCATGTAAATATAATTCAACTATACATGATTTCAACATACAACATAAAATGTAAAATGCCAAGTGTGATGCCATCATGTAGATAATCACCTTGTACATTTTGCAACTACCACATACTACAAATCAATAGTTTCAACCTTCACATTTTTAGTATACAAATATTCCCAGTATTCTCATATCATGTTGCTTGAATTTATAGTTTTTTATAAGTTCTCCTTACATCACTCTTCATACCCTAATATACATTGTCTTCCATATATGGGCCTAAGTCTTTCTCCAAATGCCTGGACAAGCATTTATGATGCACCAAAACATCTAAAACATCATATCATATGTCGATCAATACACTTATTGTATACCATCATTTGTGATTTCACTACATATCATTGCAATTAAGTATTTAGATAACCTCTATCTATAATGACTTTATAGGTGAATACCCCCAAGTTTCAATATCACATTGGTTTTTCATATCATCATTGAACCTCAAAATAGACATTGTCAAAATTTGGACAATAATATTTTGGAAACAACACTTATTTCTTATCAAAATTGTAATCACTAAAAATTGGACAAGATCATTTTAATGAGAAATCAAGGCAATTCAATACAATTAAATCAAATCAAGGGAAAATCAAAGATAAATTACAATTAAACCTTAATCCAAAATCAATTGAAAATCAAAAGCCATTAAATCAATTTAAAATGAATAAATCAATTAATTATGTAATTCATCTAATTAATTACATAGTTCAATTTAAATCAAATCAACCCATTCAAGGGGTACACATGGCTAAACAAATTAATTAAATTTAATTAATTAATTCCTATTTTCTCTCAACCATCAAATGGGAGAAAAATCAAGACCAATAGGAATTGAGGATTAAGCTCACATGGATCAAGCCTAAATTGAATCTCAATCACTCATTTGAAAAGAGCATCTTGTCCACTCATTTTGTCTTCTTGTCCCAAGCTTTGAGGACACAATATTTGAATGGTCTCCAAAGGTGGAACCAAGGACTTAACCCCAACTCAATCATGATCAACTCAACTACACCCCCTACCCTTGCCTAAATCTATAAAAGCAAGGCATAATTCAATCACAAATCGTCCACAAATATAAGAATAACATCAAACCTCTTGCAAATTAGAGCTAGAAAGGAAAATATAGGAGCAATTTAGCATTTCAATTTGGAATAATTTTTTTAGCTTGTTTTATCATATCAATTCTCATATTAGGACTATCACTATTGAGAGCTTGCTGAGAGCTTATCATTAGCATCCCTAACTAGAGATCCATAGAGTGCTTAATTGTTCTTTATTTGTTAAAATATCTCTTCCTTTGTGGTAATTTAGTTATTTTATTCATTTATTTGTAATACTAACCCTATGAAGGTACTTTTTCTAGTACACAAAATGGCACCCACCGTGGGGCCTTAGGCCTCATTTTTCTAAAAATCTGGAAAATTTGATTTTTTCAAAATTTTGCAAGTTTAACTCTCTATTTTGCAGGTGAAACAGTGTGTTTGAGCATTTTAACAACACTTCTGAGCACTGAAACAATGTGTTCACAGAATAATTTTGTGCCTTTACATAGAGTTTTAGCGCGTTTAAATCCTTCTATTTTTTGTCTAAATTCTTTCAGCGCGTTTTCCCTGACTAGCCAGTGCTTTCAATTATTTCTCTAGCACTTTCATTGTGTTCTTAACACCTTTGCGAAGTCTAATAGCGCTTTTGATCTCTATTTCAGCGCTTTTGAATTTTTCATTAGCGCTTTTGATTCGATCCTTAGCACATTCTAACATTTAAATAATGTGTATGATAAATTCTGCGGTGCTTTTGATTAAATTGCAAATTTACAAAATCTAATTGTCAGAAAATGATTTTTATGTCTTTGTAGGATGACAGATCATAGAAAAATTAAAAAGCCAGAGACTAGATTTAACAACGAAGGAAAGGCTTTGACAAAGAGGATAAAAAAGGAGAATATTTCACATATCAAGCTGGTTTTAGAGGATTCGCCTCAAGAGAGAAAGGTATATGAACAATATTTGAACATTGTAAAATCAATTAAATCAAATTTTGTATCACTTAATTAGATTTATTTGCCTTAGTCAATTTTTCTCAAAGTTTGATAAATAGGGCTTAAAATTCAAAGTTATCCGTGTTTTCTTCACTTTGGCTAGTTGTGTTGACTAACTTGTTGGAGGAGAAGCAAGTGGAAAGGAATGATCACCACTAGGTAAGCATAAAGTTAAGAAACTCATCAAAAATTCCCCTAGCCTTTGCTAGCATCAAAATGAGGTAATCCTAAAACTTAGTCATTTTTTTGCTTAAACTGTGGCTTTGTCATTTTTAAAAATCTAGTAATTAAAAGCAACCTATTATTGTTTGAGAGATTTTGATATTAGGCCTATGCTCTTCACTCTTTTTTAAGTGAATCAAAATGCCAAAAGTGTCAAAATTTCTTGATTAAAAGAAAGGCTAAGTAAATCAAACACTAAAATTTGAAACCCCTTGTTTGTAGAAAAGAGTAGAAATACTCGATTCTCATTAGTTAGTGGGTTTTGTAATTGAACCTTGTTAAAAGTGTTTGGGAATTGAGAAATAGCTAGGGATATGCTCTTCACCTTTTGGTGAATCAAACTCCCAAAACCTATCTCTTTATTCCACTTTATTGCTTTCAAATGAATTTGCTAGATCCATAGTTGGGCTTGCCTCCTGAGATTTTCCTTAAGAAGGCCGATGAGAGGGACAACCCAAAGTGGGATACAATCACTTTTTATGTGATAATATGATCCACTCTAAAATAAAATACATACATCCTTAATGGGGTGTGTGACAAAAGGGTGTTAAAATTTTGAACTTCCTCGAGTAGTCCTACGGGATTGCGCAAAACTCCAACATACCAATGGTGGGAGGCCTCCTAATTTTTGGAGGATGAAAGTTTAACATCCATTTTGAATGGAATATTGATTAAATACCTTGTTAACTTAGCAAAGACTACCTTATAAAGCCATGTTTATGAACCAATTTTGAGCTAGGTAGATTGCTTGAAGTATCTTTTTGTGCAAAAACCCGTGATAATGTTCTTTCAAATTCAAACATTTATTGTGAAAGGGGTTAAAAATAAACAAGTGTATTTGTGATTGTTGTGTTTGAAAATACATAGAACAAGTGAGAGATATCCATTCAAAATATCATCTTATACTTTTAATCTCTTCATATAAACAAACAATTACCAAATCAAAAGATCAATTCGAAATCAAACCTTGTTGGATGTCAGTTTCCACACATTCTCAAAAACTCAAATTGTCCTTACAAGAAGACAACACTTGCCTTGCCAAATAAGTTCCCAAGTTTGAATATCAAAGCCGCTTCAATAATCACAACTAAGGGGATAGTCTCCCACATCTTTTTGAAGAAAGAATTGATCTCATGGATCGAAACTCCACATTTCACGATTATCAACATGGAGGAAACAATGACAATATCAATAAAGCTAACCAAGGTCCTAAAGAAACACTTAAGGAAAGAGTTGATAGAGTGGCCCAAGACACAAAATTTCTTGAGGTTATGGATAAATTGATAAATAGAGATAGGGAGAAGTTTTTCCTAAACCTAGCCCAAGTAGGGGTAAAGCTCCCATGTGACTATGATGTGGAACAACTTAAGAAGAATTAAGAAGAAGATAATCTGATGAATGCTATGACTTAACAATTAAAAATGTTCCAAGCCCAAATTGATTTGATAAAAAAGGTCACTGAACCTAAGCCCTTTTCTATTGAGGCCTTGTTCCCATTCCCTTTCAATAAAAGCTTAGCCATGGAACCTTTTCCTTTCAATACAATCTTTCCTAAGTATGATAAGTATATGGGTAAAATAGACCCACAGGATCACCTTACAGAGTTTTGTGCTTTAAGCATTGAGTTTATGCAGAACACTATGTACCTAATGAGACTTTTTCCAAGAAGTTTGGGAGGTCCTTCCATGGAATGGTTCTCTAAACTTTCGCAAGGGATAAAGACTTTTGAGGAACTAGCCTCTAAATTTGTAACCCATTACTCCTACAATATCGAACATGAGATCACAATGCTCAAATTATGTGATACAAAATAGAAAGATGGTGAATCCTTTTTAGGGTTCCTACAAAGGTGGAGGACCGTTTTCACAAGGTATCCATGAAGTATCCCTAAGAAGGAGAAAATGGAGATATTTACAAATAACTTGAACATGGAGATGAACTATAGACTCCAACTTCAATGTCCCCCAATATTTGAAAAACTTATTGAGAATGGGATCAAGATTGAAGACGTGTTGGTAAAGAGGGGAGAGATAAAATTGTTCAAAGATAATAAATCCAATACCAATACCAATAATAATCATTATGTATCTAATTATATTAATAATAGAGGTGCCAACAATCACAATGATAAACCTAAGCTATGGTTAAAGAATAATAACAAAAATCTTGTGAACGATGGAGTTGTGGAGGCCCACAACTTAAAGGCTACCCCTTTTAATTTATCAAGCGGAGTGAATTCTTCATACAATGTAAATCAAATGAATAAAGCTCCTTTTAATTCCAAAAATTCCAACAATTCCAACAATAATTCTAATAACAACCCTTTCAATAATGCTAATGGGAACAAGCCCAAACCCTTCCTTTACACTTATCAAAAGAGGAAATTCACCCTTTTAGGTGAACCCTTGGAGAATGTGTTAAGAATTTTGGTGGCCAATAAGATTATCACTTTACCTAATCTAAGGCCTTATGAACCCCAAATTAAACCTAATTGGTGGATTGATTCTCACCATTATGAGTATCATCGTAATAAGGGTCACAAAACCAATGAGTGCATGAAGTTAAAACACTTAGTGTAAGACTTAATTGATGACGGGACTATAAAAGTTGAAGGGCCCCAAAACAACAAAGATCATACGACCTTCAAAAATCCTTTTCTAAATCATGAAAAGGGTGAGTCATCAAACACCAACCAAAATCATAAAAGAGGGAATAAGAAAGTGAATTTTTCTCATACCTATGATAATATCATCAATACTCTAAGTGAAGAGGACAATACTATAAATGTTATTGTGGTAAAAGAGAAACCAAGAGAAGTATCATCCAATGTTGTCACTAGGGGGCAAGCTTATAAAATCACCCTACCTAGAAATGCTCCAAGGATCATTCTACCAAATCAAAACACATCTTCATCTTCAAAGAAATACAATTTGGTAGACCAATTACAATGAACTCCTGCTCAGATCTCTATCCTAGAATTACTTAAACTCTCACCTACTCATAAGGAGATTCTAGAGAAAGCCTTGGTAGAGACCAATGTGCCTCTAAACCTAGATGTAGACAAGTTTCAAAACATGGTAGGACATCTTATTGCACCTCATTTCTTATCTTTTTCTAAGCAAGATGACATGTCACTAAAACACCTATAGAATTTACCTTTGCATATAGAGGTCCTCATTCACAAGCATGGAGTGAAGAGAGTTCTTATCGATGGAGGAGCTGGCCTAAATATTTGTACCCTAAACTTGGTAAAAGCCCTAGGATTTTTTGAGGAGGCTATTTAACCAAAGAAGAAAATAACTATAAAATCATATGATGACGAAGAGAGAGCATCTAAAGGTGTCATAGTACTTCCTATTAGAGTTGGTCCCATGCAAAAAGAGACTATTTTCCAAGTCAGACCTAAAGTTGACCTATAATATTTTGTTAGGGAGGTCATGGATTCATGAAAAGTAGGTTGTGCCTTCTACTTACCACCAATGTCTAAAATTCCCTTATCTAGGACAAGAATCATGGTAAGCGGGGACTCAAACCCCTTTCAATATTGTAACAACATGAAGCCTATCAATGACTCACTAGTCCTGCATAATGCAGAGGGGTCTATTCCTAATCAAATAGAGCAAGGGAAAATTTCTAAGGACCTTCCATCATTGAAAGGAAAGGAAAAGATAGAAAGAGAAATTGTTGTTGGAGAAATCCAAAATCCCACTAACTTAACTACATAGGAAAAGGGAAAAGAGAAGGTTAGTGAGGATAATGTTCCTGAAAAGCCAAAAGAAGATCAAGCTAAATCCATCCAAGTCTACATCAAAGAGGCTCTTTACCAGGAAATGGATCAAATGATGAGAAATTTTGATAAACAATGTAAAATCAAGCAAAAAGGAGTAGGTGAATATTCACTATCCATGGTGGAGTTACCATTATCTCCTAAGTCATATGGAAGACCACCCAATCTACCCCATAAATATAATGATCACTTTGTGAGAGAAAATACCTCTTCATCCATGGATGAAGATGATAATGAAATCCTTAACTGGCTTTATAAGGATGAGGAAAGAAATACACATGAAAAACGCATCCAAAATATAAGCATTCCCACACATCAATATGGGAAAGGATTTCAAATCATGCAGAAAATGGGATACAAAGGACAAGGACCTTTGGGAACAAGAAATGAAGGACTCATTGAACCCATTGAAATGACATGGAGAGACAACAAAGAGAAGACTAGATTAGGGTACCTAGAACAAGGGTACACTCAAAAGAATTATCCAAAAGTCTATGATCAAATTTTGCAATTAGAATCACATAGTGATGAGGATTATAAAAATTGGGAGTGGGACTCATTTTCAAGTGATTCATGTCAAGATAAGGATTTTTATGTCATCCACACATACACTCCTCGCAAGGAAAATGAACAAAGTTCAGAATTCAATCAGAATCAAGCTTCTAGTTCAAATCAAATGGTCTTAGAAAATATTCAAATTTAAGAAATTGAAGTAAACCAATGGGTAGGATATCCCTACCTACCCTCATGGAGACCTACTATGGAAGAATATAATCCTAGTTTTAATCCACAAGATTTTTACCCAACAGAAACTGTAAAGGATTCTAGTGAGGAAGACTTTGACCCTAGTTCTTTAGAACATCTAGAAGAAGCACATGTTATAGATTTGAATGATAAAATATTTGAACCTTAAAACAAATTATTATCCCTAAACCCCATCGAACCAAGCCAAAGAATTGATCCCTTAACCCTTATATATCCGGAACTAATAAAATGGGACTCCATTGAACCAACCATCCTTCCAACATTTTTGAATAACAACTTGGTGTCCCAATACTTAAATGTGGTTGAACCTTCTTCTACTATGGAATATCAAAAAGAAGTGACAAAGGGAAGTATCCAAACTCTCAATTCACTTAAAAATGAAAAAAAATGAAAAAAAGTAAAAAAGGAAAAGAATCCAATATTGAAAACCACATTGTAGCAGCATTAGATCAAAAAGAGAAATAAATAAAGAATGGTTCCAAAGGTGAAAACCCAATTGAGGCACCCAAGGAAGGGGGTTTGGATACTTTACCAAATCACTATGAAGAAAGATCTCCTATCTTGATCGAACCAACAGAGAAGGTGAACATTGGGTTAGAATCAGAACCAATGATCATACACTTAGCAACATCTCTATCTAGAGAAGAAAGAGAAGACTTCATCACATTCTTCAAAGAGAAACAAATCAAATTTGCATGGTCATATGATGATATTCCATGATTAGATCCAAATGTGATCATGCATCATTTGAATATAAAGGAAGGAATGAGACCAGTAAAATAGAAGCTAAGAAAGATGCATCCACATATAGCCTTGCTCGTAAAAGTAGAGTTGGAAAAATTGTTAAAAGTTGGGTTTATAAGAGCCATTGATTATGCCCAATAGATTTCAAACATCGTGCCTATTTCCAAAGTAGATAAGTCTATCAAAATTTTCATGGACTTTAGGGATATCAATCTTGCATGTCCTAAAGATGACTTTCCTCTACCAAGCATAAATGCCATCGTGGACCTGACAGTAGGACATTCAATGTTCTCACTCATGGATGGGTTTAGTGGCTATAACTAGATAAAAATAGCACCCGAGGATCAAGACAAGATAGAATTCACATGTGCATGGGGGACATTCTGTTGGAATGTTATACCTTTTGGTTTAAAGAACGCTGGAGCAACCTATCAAAGAGCTATGACAACTATATTCCATGACATGATGCACAAATTCATGGAGGACTATGTAGATGATATACTAGAAAATTCTCATTCAAGAGAGGAACATCTACCCATTTTAGAGAAAATATTTGTCAGATTGGAGCAATTCAAAGTAAGGCTCATTCCAAAGAAGTGCGCATTTGGGGTTCAATTAGGAAAGCTACTAGGATACATTGTGTCCGCAAAAGGAATAGAGGTAGATCCCACTAAATTAAAAGCTATCATGGAGATGGGGGAACCTTGAAACATAAGCCAGATGAGGTCTCTTCAAGGTAGAATTTAATCCATCAAGAGATTTATATCCCAATTAGCGGAAAAATGTCATAACTTTACTCAACTCCTTCATAAGGACATAGTTTTCAAATGGTATGAGAAATGTGAAGAAGCCCTCACCATGTTGAAGAAATATCTAATGAACCCTCCAACTTTGATGCCACCTATAAGAGGTAAACCCTTGATCCTATATATTTCAGCAACTGAACATTTACTCGGAGCACTCTTGGCACGAGAAGATGAATCAAGAAAAGAAAAGGCTATATATTACATAAGTAGAACTCTGGTGAGATACAAGTTGAACTATACCTTCATCAAAAGGGTATGTTTGGCTATGGTTTTTGCTTCCCAAAAACTACATCACTATATGCTATCTCATAAGATAAGACTCATTGCAAAGATTGATCCTTTAAAATATCTTCATAGAAAAACAACATTAAATGGAAGACTAGCCAAATGGGTCATGGTGTTGAGTGAATTTGACATCGAGTATGTAGATCGTAAATCTATCAAAGGGAAAGTCATAGCTGACCAACTAGAAAAATCACCACTACAAGATTATCATCCAATTCAAATGGAATTCCCAGATTCTAAAATTGTGAATGTGGAGGCAAAAACATGGCATCTATACTTTGATGGTTCATACACACAACATGGGTTAGGATCAGGTATAATCTTGATTACTCCTTAAGGATCTACAATTCTAAAATCATATAAATTTCTATTTCCATGTACAAATAACATGGCTGAATATGAAGCCTTGGTCATCGACATAAAGTTGGCATTGGAATGGAAAGTGACAGAGATGTAGGTTTATGGAGATTCACAATTAGTTATCAATCAAATCAATGATGAATATCAAATGAAAGATGACAAGTTGGTACCTTATAAAAACATGGTTGAAAATCTCAAGAAATACTTCACTCTCATTACATTTGAGCAAGTACCGAGAGAAAAGAACAAGGCAGCAGATGCAATGGCAACTTTGGCGTCACTTCTCCAAATCCTAGATCAAAGCGCCAGATATGAATTCCTAGTAGAAGAAGTTGAGCAACCCGCATTTGACCCTACCCATCCTCATACCATTTTTTTGCTAATAGGACATGAATCACCTTGGTATGGAGCCATTTATACTTACCTAAGAGATCAAATCTTACCTGTGGACCAAACCAAGAACCAAAAGAAAAGCTTCATCCATCAAGCCTCTCATTATACCTTAATATCTGACACATTGTATCGTAAGAGTCTAGATGAAATGCTTCTTAGATGTCTAGAGAAAGAGGAGTCAAATGTAGCCTTGCGAGAAATCCATGAGGGAATCTATGGGTCACATTCAAATGGATTAAACCTAGCTAAGAAACTTCTTAGGATAGGATATTTTTGGCCTTCAATGGAGAAAGATGCTTGTCACTTTGCTAAGACTTGTCATAAGTGTCAATATCATGGAAACCTGATTCATGAACTAGTATAAGGCTTCATCCAATGACTACACCTTTCCCATTTTATCAATGGGGATTAGACTTAATAGGGATGATTTATACACCATCTTCAAATGGTCATAAATTCATCATCACTACTACAGAGTACTTTACTAAATGGGTGGAAGTTGTACCCTTATCAACTACAATAGGAAATCATATATCCTTGTTTATTCTAAACCACATAATATGTAGATATGGTGTACCTCATGCCATCATCGCAGATAATGCCAAACACTTCAAAAATAAGGATTTAAAGGAACTATGCACAAAGTTCCACATGATAAATCACTCCTCATAAATCTATTACCCCCAAGGTAATGGACAATCCGAACCAACAAATAAGAACATCTTAAAGATATTGAAGAGAACTATGGATAATTTTGGTAGAGATTAGCATATAAAAATAAACCAGACCTTATGGCCTTATAGGACAAGCCTCAGAATGCCAAAAGGAGCTACACCATTTCCCTTAGTCTTTGTAACATAAGAAGTTTTACCTTTGGAGGTAGAACTTCCATCCTTAAGAGTATCTCTACATGGTTTGATAAGTGAGGAAGATTATAGAGTTGCTAGGTTGCATGAACTAGAACTACTAGATGAGAAACAACAACAAGCATTTGATCATTTGAAAGTATATCAAAATCGAATGTCAAGGACTTATAACAAGCATATCAAATCAAGGACATTTCAAATAGGTGACTTAGTTTTGTGAGAAAATCCCAAGAATCAAGCAAAAAGAGAAAAGAAAGGAAAATGGGAAGCAAACTAGTTAGGACCTTTTGTGATTACTTCATCTTTTGGGACAAGCACCTATAAACTAGCTAATTTTGATGGAGAAGAACTACAAGAACCTATCAATAGCATTCATCTAAAGAGGTTCTATGCATGAGAAAGATGAAAGAGATAAAGAAAGAGTATCATAAAATCAGATGGAAAGAATCCTCTTTAGTGTATATAGTCAAAAGAGATCCTGAAAATACCAAAAACATTGAAAAGAAGAAAAGACCAAACAAATTGGAAAAGTAGAAAAGATAAAAAATAATGAAAAATTGAGCATGAAGAAAGCCAAAAATATTCAGAAATGATCCTCAAAAGATGTTGTCTTGGTGAAAACCTAGCAAATAGGTGCCTTGATGATATGAAAAAAAACTTGAAAAAAGAGAAAATACAAAAAAAATCAGAAAAGAGAAAAAATATCTTGGTGAAAACCTAGCAAATAAGCACCTTAGTAGCAAAAACAAAGACAAAAAGCTTTAAAAATAGAAAAAAGTAAGATCCACTCAATTGGTGAAAACATGGTAAACAGGCACCATTGAAAGTCCAAGTCAGTCGCATACCTAGTGGTCATCCTTGTAAATATTGTTATGTGATGAAGTTACTCACCTGCATGAAATTAAGATCTACTAACATCAATTTAGTCAAATACAATGCAAATTTAACTAAAATTGAAATTATGATCTATATTATCCCATGGATCTCTAGAAAGAAGTGGTAAGTGAAGCTCTCAGCTACAATCCTCACTAGTGACGCCTCTAAAATGAGAAATGATGCTACTACTATGCTTATGCTATGCTTCTATGATGATTCTAGCTCAAGAATGATGAAATTATGATACTAAATGCTCAAGAATGCTCAAATTGCTCTTGGAAATGATCTCAATTGCCTATAGTAACAATGCTATGCAAATAAAATTACAAGATGGAAATGCTCTCCAAAATGCCTCATACTTATAGTAATTTCCCAAGGGTAGGGAGTGGAGTGAAGTAATCATGATTATCCCATGGTTAACTCAAAAACTTTGCTTTGTTCATAAATGGGGGGACAAATGAGGGGACAAGCCTTTAAATGGTCTCAAAGCTTTAGACAATTTAAATGTTTTGAGTGATTTGTGTCCTTTTTGTCTCAATTTTCATTGGTTGATCACTTTGTTGAAAGAAAATAAGGAATATTAATTCAATTAATTAATTAAATTTAGCCATGGAAGGTGATGGTGCCCCAAAAATTCGGTCACAAATTTTTATAAAGGGATGTAATTATGTTTAATTGATTTTAATTTCTAATTATTCCCTTTTTGCTAATGTTTAAATTGTTACAATATGATTCATTTAAATTGCACTCTATTATTTTAAGTTAAAGATGTGAAAAGGATAAATATGTTTGTTTAACTGAAAATATAAATATAAATGTAAAAAATATGATAGTTTTAATAAAAGGACAGGGAGAGGGAGTTGAACACTCAACCTCTCGACTTGATCCCTTTTCCTATCCTAACTACCCATCCTCTCCTCACCAATTATTCTATGTTTGTTCCTTGAGATATTTATTTGAATGAAAAGACATAATCATATTATTTTTACTTATAGTTAATATTTTGAAAATCAAGTTTGACTCTTAATAACTTTAGGGTCACATCCTTTACACATTTTGATATATTATTCTTGGGTATATGCTAATTAATTTTTAAAGGAATATTTTTAAAATATAAAATGACTAATGGTTGATTTATTATGAAATATATATATCCAGATGATTGGATTTTTAAGAGGACTAAATATGGATATTATTCTCATGAGAGCACCTATTATGCACTTTGTATAATATTTTTTATGTTAATTCTTGAAACATATCATTTGGGAAAATTATAATTAAACTTTTATATTGAAAACTTTATTTAAATATATAGAGATAAGAGTTTAATTTATTTCCTTCACATATGCAAGAAAGGAAATCGGAATATTTATCATAGGGAGTATTTCTCACCTTTATACTTTAAGGATTATTTATGATTTTAAGGAAAATTGTAATTGAAAAACTATAAATCGATTATTACCCTTCTCATAGATATTATATTGGTGAGTAAGTTCTAAAGAGAAGGTTTTAGTTTACATGCATAAAAATTGCATTGAGAAAATACTTCTTATTCTTTGGTTAAAATGTGATATTTGGATAATTATATTTTTCATATAAATGTGACCATTTGAGTATTTATATAAAAATAATTCTTCAAAGATACGTGCATTTATATTGTATGATTTTTGGATATGTGTTCCAATGATAAAAGAAAGGTTACCCTAAAAAACTAAAATAAATTATATTATTAAAATATGCTTAGGGTATTATTTTCATAAGGAGATATTTTCTTTATATTTCATTTTCTATGCAATTACTTTGCCCTACTTTAATACTTGACATTATTATTAGGGTAAAGTATACAAAGGACATTTATCATGTTTTACCTTCTTGAAAATCTTAATAAAGATTAAAGTTTATATTAAATTACTTTATTGTGCAGGAGCTTTCAGGTGATAAATAAACATGAAGGAGGAAATTATAAAAGGATTATTTGTGAAGAGGTCAATGGCAAAATATTATACGAGTTGAAATAGAATGGAGTATTTCAAAAGGAGACTCATTAATTATTTGATTAACCTCTGGAAGGTTAATATTTTATTTGTAAATATGTATTTTAAATGTTGCGGTTGTGATTAGGTATTAGTTTTGAACAACCGCATTAGTCTGAAGCATGTATGCATCCATTCATTTTTATAAATGGTGGATACCAGGACCATGCTAGAAAATATAATTTGAGAAGACAATTTGGAGAACAAAATTTTTATAAAGTATACATGATGGAGTAATTTATTTTTTATGGGTGAATTTGGCCAACTGATGACGAATTTTGAACATTATTATCACATTACTGGAGGAGAGATAAGTTTAAAATATTTAATATTGAAAAGCAGTTTTTTGATGAATTATGTTGTATTGGATGAATTTTTTATTAAGTTCCTTTAATGTGATCGTTTAAATTTTAGTAATTATTATATGTGATGAAATTGTTGGTCTCCCAGGATATGTTTTTAGTTAAACTCTTCCAAACTGCAGTTGGTTGGTCTATAAGCATCAGAGTTAAACTCAGCAAAGTTGTCTATAATGATTACTAGGGTTTTTACTGTCTCCAGGTATAACTTGATTATTAAGACTCTATTGCCCAATGTTATAGGCACTAATCTTTACTTCAATTCATGTTGATATATATGTCATTTTCATCTATTTGTTTCCAAGTTCCACCCATTCCAATTTTGAAGCAGTTATCTATATTTAGGACTTAGATTTAAAAGTTTTCAATTAGTTTACTAATCAATTTCTAACATTTCTTTCTATTTTCCAACCCTAATTTTATTATAGTGTTAGCATTTTGATTCTTTAGCATATTTGTAGTTCGATTGATTAGGTTTTCAGTTTTGATCCTAGATTAGACATATTAGATCCAAGTTCTTAGATTAGCAGTTTTCATTTATCATTTTGGTTTGGGTACACCCGCCCTGGTTACTAACCTAAAGTGCAGGAATCCGACCTAGACAAAGGTCAAATTCATTAATTGGTTTCTCAAAACTACTAAGAAGAAATCCAGTTATTTTAGGAGCCAACAGAAGGGTAATAGGTTCATTTTGATTTTTGATTAAACAACTATACAATTAATTGATTAAAATCAATTATATGGTGTTTTTGGCCCTTTTAAGCTTCAATTTAATTATTTAACCTCATTATTTAATTTTTCCTTTGTTTTAATTGATTTTGTCCAACTTTATTTAATTATGTCCCTTTTAATGCATTTTAATGATTTTACCCCTTTTATTGATTTTGAGCCATTTAATTGATTTTTGCAATTTAAAAGTATTTGTCCAATTTTACGTGTCTACAACTGCATTCACCAGCATTTATATATATTGCATAATAAAAACCCACAGTTGCATTTACAAGTACCTAAAATATTTTGGTCACCTAATCTGCAAATTGTCCCAAGTCCCACAAACATAATCATATCAAACTGGGGGCAATCTACTCTAAAGGAGGAAAGGATTCATCAAAAACAAATTTCAATCAGTCACCAAATCAATTCATCAAAAGCAAATTTCTCTCCTAGCACTAGAACAACTCTCGCCTAGAGCTAGGTTAAACTACCCCTTTTTCGATAGGTTGTCGCTTATGATAACCCTAACAGATTTACTGTCACCTAGGCTAGCATTCACTATCGCATAGCCTAATTCACTGTCGCTTAGTAGGAAAACTGTCACCTAACACCAGAATAATATCGTTTGACATGTGTTCACTATCGCCTGAGGTTAAATGTCACCTACAATGACAAAAATCATGCCTACTAACTATTTGGAAAATTTTTGTACTTTTCACACGTGCACTTGATTACATCTGATGAAAATTTTGATAACTCTTGATGATAGATTCAGATGATAAGTGTAGGTCTGTTATTGTCAACAAAAAAATTGGTTTAGGATATCTGGATAGTGGTACCTCAGAATATGATTTGTCAATCCCATTTAGGATAGTGATTAATAAGATAAATCAATCAGTATGAAAACTGATATGATTTTGATACTGCCGCTTCATTATCAGGATATAGAGAAATGAACGATGGTACTAGGTGTGATGACTTGAGACTTTTGAGAAGATTAACTTGAGATAATTCCTTGATACGGTGTACTGATATGATTTCTTTTGCTTTGCCAATAGGATCACTGCCCTACCTTATACGTATGGTCAGTTGCATCTTGGGTTATTGACTTGAGTCAGGCACTCACAATAGCTAAGTTTTGTGTTATCAAGCGATGTGGATTGAGATTTTTGGTTGACCTCCCATGGTTTCAGCTAAACCATGGGTTACTGACTGCAGTGGCAGAGCAATGGCACTCCGACCACAACACATTCCACTTTTCATATGGAGAGATGACTATCATGCTCGAGGACATGTATAGATTGCTTCAGATCCCGTGTAGAGGAGAGGTGGTATATTATGATTCTGTCTATGATTCTTCTATCTGCTGATGAGTATTCAAGGACAACACCATTGGGGATACTATTACATGGCCTCAGTTTGCATCTTTTTCGACATTACCAGCAGTTTTGGGTGCAGTGATTGGTGGTTTACTACTTCCCGACCGGCAAGGTCATGGTTTTTCAGTCAGTTGGGGTAGGATCATGGAGGATTTACTTGCTCATCCTCGATGGTTTGATTGGGGTTCCTGCATCCTGGTGTAGTTGTATCATGATTTAAACGAGGTGGTGTATCAGGGGAGTGCATCATTATCAGCAGGTGCCATTTTTCTTCAGTTGTGGCTATGGGAGCATCTTCCCATTACTAGGCCCCATTTCTAATAGGGTTCAACCTCAAGGATTTCCTTATGCTTTCCTTTACACTGGGATGGTGATTCAACACCACTTGGGTCACTTGGATTATTGGAGACGTCAAATTGATGATCTCAATCAGGTTACATGGCATCCTTACCTCGGTTGTGATAGATGGAGAGAGGATGAGGATGAGTTACCATACATGTTTGCCCCTCACTGGAATTGGGCATACTACCACTACTATTGAGCACTTCTACTTTGGCAGAGTTTTGAGACAGTATGGTCAGACATAGGATATGCCTCAGAGCAATGCACTATATGCTCGAGTATAGGTAGAGATCTCTCTATGGGGTCCATGTATTGATTATCAGTTTGCATTAGATCAGATTGTGGGTATGACTATTTGCAGATGGGAGGTACTTCCTGGTATGGCTGATGTAGGGATGTCCCACGAGTATGCAGATTGGTGGGCTCGCAATAGGTTTCTTCATTTCACTAATCCAGCTAAGCCTATTCCTGGATGTCGTGATGGTGATAGGGATGATAGACATCAGAGAGGACAAGGATGTAGACATCCTCAGGTTGCAACAGGTAGAGGAAAGATGAGATGGGGTCATGATCATGGAGATGCTAGAGATAAACTAGCTAGAGCATAGGATGATGCAGTTGATAGACAGCCTAGAGTAGATAGACATGATAGAGCTCATAGACATCAGAGAGCTTAGAGATAGGCACAAGTTGATGTAGCTAGGCAGATTCCTGGGGGATTAGATCCCTTGGTACAGTTACAAAGAGTAGCCTTGGCTCAGCATGATGATGATGATGCAACTCAGTAGGATCAGGCACAATAGGATGATGGTGCTCCACAGATGCCTCCCCTAGCTCCACAGCCACAGGGTGCATAGGGTGATTGTATTGATGGATTATCTCAAGATATGCAGGTATTAAGGATAGATATGTCCACTGTTGTAGGTTGGTTGGATCAGGTTGCCTCTTTATTACAGTAGTTTGTATCAGCCATGGTTGTTCTGAGACAAGATGGAGCGGGTACTTCACAGGCTCCTCCCCCACAGGATGGTAGAGGTCCAAATGGATTTGGTGCTACAGGCTCTTGATTAATATAGTTACTCATTGATGATGTCCTCTTTGTTTCATATGTCATGTTATCCATTGCTCGGAACATTTGATGTAGCACTTTGATGACATTGTATCTTGATATACTGATTTGATGATCATATGATGAACATTCTTTTGATGATATATATGATATAATCCGTGGTTCATCTTGATGAGTTGGTTTATGAGATTATCTTTTATGCAGCTATATGATGTGTGTATGCATTTACTTTGTTTTTATGCTATGGATGCAGTAGCTTATTTTATGATATATATAGATGTATGCAATGATGTATGGATGTTTTCTTTTTCTAATATGTGGATATTGAATAAAGCATGGATGCAAAAGATAATCTCATTTTCTTTTTAGTGTTTTGATCATGAATAAAAATTTGTTTGAACCCCATTTTGCTTTAATGTTTTGACTAACCAGGATTATTGATGTACCCCCTCTTGCCCTTGGAAAATTAACCACAAACAAATGCATTTAATTTAACAAGATAATGCAATTAATCTAACATGCAATGCAATGCAACCTAAGTGTCACTAGCTTTTAGCAAATAAATGCCCTGAGGATAAATTTTCATCATTGAGCAGTTCGGGACCGAAAAGCTTAGTACAATCACCACTGACCACATCATGATGATATGAATACCACTTTTATCACATTTTGGTAACCTCCTTTTTGAACCAAGTACAACCCTCACTAGTTGGATGACCAAACTATGGGAGTCTGAATACCGATGTGAACGGATTCAATGTTGCAAGTGGATTTTTGGTATTAAGATATAGAAAATATAAATAGCCAAGGGATCTGTTTGCGTAAACAAGCAAAGGTCAACTCGCCCTCTTATGAGATAGTCCTCGATGGTTCTTTGATGACCATGTCGTTAGATGAACTCTCATAAGTTGATGAATCTTCCTCCAAACAATCACTCAAAGGCAAGAAAAATATCACATCTTTATCATGGCTAATCTAGTCAAAACATCATTGAATAGCTCAAAAGATATGATGAAAAGTTAATTTCATCAAGATTTATCAACAAGAAAATTTCAAGTGTTTTACCATGTTTCATTATTTTGCCAAGAAAGAAAGCTTTGAATGTTTTGCCATGTTTTAGGATTTTCCAATAAGTATTTCCAAGTATTCTGATCTTTAAGGTGTTTTTGTCCATCTTTAATCCCAAATAATAAAGTCAATGAAGGTTCAAGGATCATGTTGTAGGGTCAAATACTTAGGCTCAATAAACTTTCCTCTCTTCCAAAACTTTGATAAATCTCTCTCTGACGTGATTGATTGTAGCACTTATTGAATCCATTTGGTACCAAATTTGCAATCTTCTTCTGCCCCCAGAGGATAAATGTGATCGGTTGACAAACTTAGGGCTGATAGAAAATGCAACAATGCAACTGATCGACTTTATTATGACTATTTACAAATGACAAATGCAATGGTGGTTGTACAAATGAGATGGTGGAAATGCAATATGGACATATGTGACTAGGAAAGACAAACTTAAGGGAACAAAAGGTGCTTGTTTACCAAGTTTTCACCCTTTGGATGGTCAAGCTCTTTTTTTATATTTTTAAAGCTTTTTACTTTTTTTTCTACCAAGGTGCCTATTGCTAGGTTTTCACCAAGGCACTTTTTCTCTTTTTTATATATATATTTTTTTTTCATATCATCAAAGCGCCTATTTGCTAGGTTTTCACCATGACAACATCTTTTTGAATGTTTTTGATCTTTTTTGTTTTTCCAAATGTTTTTGGTATTTTCAGAATCTCTTTTGAACTATGTACAATAAATATGATGCTCTCTCATCTGATACTCTTTATATTCTTTCATCTGACTCATGTGTAGAACCTTTTGAGATGAATATTGTTAATGGGTTCTTGAAGCTCCTCTCCTTCGCAATCTGATAATTTATAGGTTCCTGCGCCAAATGAAGATACTATGATGAATGGGCCAGGCCAATTAGCTTCCCATTTGCCTTTCTTCTCTATTTCAACCTGATTCTTTGGGTTTTCCCTCAACACTAAGTCACCCACCTGAAAGACTCTTGGTTTAATATGTTTATTATAGTTCTTCAAGATTCTATTCTGATACACTTTTAGGTGCTCATAAGCTTGTGTTTGATGTTCTTCAAGTAACTCCAATTGTTGAAGCCTAGCTACTCTATAGTCTTCATCTGTGATCAATCCTTGTAATGATACTTGTAGAGATGGGATTTCAACCTCTAATGGTAGAACTGCTTCAGCCCCATAGACTAATGAGAATGGTATGGCTCCCATGGGTGTTCTTATGCTAGTTCTATAGGCCCATAATGATGGATTAATTTGCATATGCCAATCCCTTCCTGATTTATTGACCGACCTTTTCAAAATCTTCAAGATATTCTTATTCGTGGCTTCGGCTTGCCCATTTCCCTGAGGGTAATAAATTGATGATGAATGGTGAGTGATATGAAATGTAGCACAAAGTTCATCAACATCCTTATTCTTGAACTATTTTCCATTATCTGTTATTATGGCATGAGGAATACCATATCGGCAAATGATGTGATTTAAGATAAACATGGAAATTTGTTTACCTGTTGCCATTATCAAAGGAACCGCTTCAACCCACGTAGTGAAATATTTTGTTGCAGTTATGATGTGTTTGTGCCCATTTGAAGAAGGTGGATGTATGAGACCAATTAGATCAAACCTCCATTGATAGAAAGGCCATGGTGTGACAAATGGGTGTAATTCCTGTGTTGGTGCATGTATCATGTTGCCATGATATTGGCATTTGCTGCATATCTTCACAAAGTGACAAGCATCTTTTTCTAATGTCTTCCAGAAATACCCTAAGTGAAGGATTTTCTTAGCTAGATTCAACCCGCTTGTGTGTGACCCACAAATGCCTTCATGAACCTTGTGTAAAGCTAACTTAGACTCTTCTTCCTCTAGACACCAAAGTAACATCCCATCAAAACCCTTACGATACAATGTTTCAGAGAGGATGAGGTAACGGGTTGCTTGACGGATAAAGTTTCTTTTTTGAGCTCGGGTTTGGTCTAAGGGTAGCACTTGGTCTTTAAGATATGTGTATAGAGGTTCGTACCAAGGGGAGTCATGTCCATGTAATAGAGCAACAATTTGGGTGTCAGGAAGGTTGAATGCAGGTTTTACCAACCCTTACACCAAAAACTCATACTTCTCATTTTGATCAGGTTTTTGTAACAAGGAAGCCAAGGTAGCCATGGCATCAATTGCTCTATTTTTCTCTCTAGGAATCTGGTCAAATGTGATTAAGGCAAAATACTTCTTCCATCCATCAATCATGGTCTTGTATGGCATCAAATTTTCATCTTTAGTGTTATATTCATTATTGACTTGATTGATGATAAGTTGAGAATCTCCATAAATTTGTAGCTCTTTGATGTTCCACTCTAAGGCCATTTTGATGCCTATGACAAGTGCCTCATATTCCGCTATATTATTGGTGCATGGAAACATAAGCTTGTAGGATTTAGGAATAGTGTAACCTTGAGGAGTGACCAATAGTATGCTGGCCCCAAAACCTCCTTAAGTATAGGAACCATCAAAGTATAACTTCCATGTTTTTGCCTCTATGTTTACAATGGCAGAATCCGAAAATTCCACTTGAATAGTTTGTGTAGAAGTCATGGGATTTTCAACTAAGTGATCTACTATCACTTGTCCTTTGATTTCCTTTCTATCGACATACTCAGTGTCGAACTCACTCAATATCATCACCCACTTAGCTATTCTACCTATTAAGGCTGTTTTACTTAACAAATATTTGAGAGGGTCAATTTTGGCAATTAGTTTGACCTTATGCAACAACATATAATGTCTCAAATTTTGATATGCACACACCACTGCTAAGCAAGCTCTTTCCATGAATGTGTAGTTGAGCTCATATTTGATCAATGTCCTACTCAAATAGTAAATAGCTCTTTCCTTTCCTTGTTCATCCTCTTGCGCCAAAAGCACTCCTAGAGACCTTTCCGTAGCAGATATGTATAAAAGAAATGCTTTTCCCTTAATTGGTGGCATGAGAATGGGTGGATTTATCAAATAGGTCTTCAACAATGTAAAAGCTTGATCACATTTGGCATCCCATATGAATATAGTATCTTTATGTAGCAACTTGGTGAAAGAATGACATTTTTCGGCCAATTGAGAAATAAATCTCCTTATGGATTGGATTTTGCCTTGTAATGATCTCATTTGGCTAATGTTCCTTGGTATTTCCATGTCCATTATGGCTTGTACTTTCTCAGGATCCACTTCATTTCCTTTGGTGGAAACTATATAGCCTAGTACCTTGCCAGATTGGACTCCAAAGGCACATTTCTTTGGGTTTAATCTGACCTTGAATTGCTCCAACCTAACAAATATCTTTTTCAAAATTTGGAGATGTTCTTCTCTTTTGTGGGATTTTGCCAATATATCATCCACATAGTCTTCTAAGAATGTGTGCATCATGTCGTGGAAGATAGTTGTCATGGCCCTTTGATATGTAGCTCTAGCATTCTTAAGGCCGAAGGGCATGACATTCCAACAAAAAGTGCCCCAAGGGCAAGTAAAGGCAGTCTTCTCCTGGTCTTCGGGTGCAATTTTAATCTGATTATACCCGCTGAAACCATCCATTAGGGAATACATGGAATGACCCGTTGTCAAGTCAACTATTGCATCAATACTCAAAAGTGGGAAATCATCCTTAGGACAAGCAAGATTTAGATCTTGAAAATCCATGCATACTCAAATAGATTTGTCATGTTTTGTGACTGGTACAATGTTTGAGATCCATTCAGCATAAGCTATTGCTCTTATGAAGCCTACTTTCAACAATTTTTCTAGTTCTACCTTGACCAAAAGAGCTATGTGTGGGTGCATCTTTCTCAACTTTTGCTTAACGGGCTTAACCCCTGGTCTAACATTCAGATGATGCATTATAAATTCAAGATCTAAGTTGAGCATGTCAGCATATGACCATGCAAAGTTTATTTGTTTCTCTTTGAAAATTTTTATGAAGTCCTCTCTTTCTAGAGGTGTGAGTGATGCAGCCAAGTGTATGAACTTTGGATCCACTTCCGTACCAATGTTAACTTTTTCTATTGGCTCTATGAGTATAGGTGACCTTTCTTCCTCATGCTTTGGCAGGGTATCCAATCTCTCTTCCTTTGATGCCACAATTGGGTTTTCACCAAAGGAAACGTCTTTTATCTTTACTTTTTTGGGTTCTAATGCTGCCGCATAATGGTTTTCAACACTAGAACTTTTATTTTTCTTATTTTTTTTCATTTTTTTCTTTTGACTGAGAGATTGAACCCCCACTGCTTCTATCATGTTCAATTTGAGTTCATTAGTGACAAAGGGTTCAACCGCATTAAGGTATTGGTTTGCTGCTTGGTCATTTTGGAAGTAAAGCAAGTCACTTGGCTCGGTTTGGTCCCAATCAATGAGGTCGAGACGTGTTAAGGATAATGAGTCATTAGGCAAGGTATCATCAATTTGGGTTATGGACATGACTTCGTTTGAAGGTTTGTACATTGTATCATTTAGATCTATGACATGCACTTCCTCAAGGTGATCCATGGAAGAAGGGTCAAAATCCCCTTCACTTGAGTCCTTGTCAACTTCTACGGGAAACAACATGGGAAAATTCACAAGTGGATTAAAACTAACATTTGAATCTCCCTCCTTCGAAGGCATCCAAAATGTATCTATCCATGGTGGACTTGTATATGCTTGTCCTATGTTAAGATCTTGTATATTAGGCTCTTCATTGATTTGAATCTCTTGCTTTGGGATCTTTGCATGTGTGTATTGTGACTACTTCCTTGTCTTGACATGATTCATCTGATAAAGTATCCCACTCATAATCATGGGAATCATCACTATCTCCCTCGGATTCTAAAGCATTTACTCGAGGATAGAAGTCTTGCATTGGGCTGGAGCTTTCACCTTTGTATTGATAGCCTAATCCAAACTTTTCTTGTTTTTCCCTCCAGATAGGTTCAATGGGTTCTAACAATCCTCTATTTCTTTGGCCTAAGGGTCCTCTTCCCTTGTATCCCATCTTCTGCATTATATCAAACCCTTTTCCATATTGCTTAGTTTGTATATTTACATGTTGAATTCTTTCCATGGGAGTGTTTGAGGTATCTTCCTCATCATGATAAAGCCATTGAAGGATTTCATCTTCTTCCTTATCCCATGTTGCTTTGTTATCTTCCCTTACAAAATAGGAATTATACTTATGTGGAAGATGGTATTTTGATGGTTTACCATGTGATTTTGGGGATGTGGGCATGTCGAATAGAGAAACGGAATATTCCCCTACTCCTTTTGAACTAATCTTGCATTGTTTTTCAAATTTATTCATCATTTCACTCATGTGCTAGTAATGATCTTCCTTGGCTCGTTCCTTTTCTTCTTTGGTAGGTTTGTAGATTGCTATCTCTGATTTAGGTGCTAGATATGAACTTTCTGTTGCATTTGGACCCTCGTAGCTCACTTTTTCCTTTCCCTTAGTTGATGTCACTGAGCTAGCTTGAGGAGGGTGTTGAGCAGCATCTGATGTTAGTTCTTTCATTTTAACATCTTCAATTGTGGCTCTTTGAATAATTCCTTCTTGCTTATGTGGAATAAATAGCTCATGAAGGGGTTTGAGTGCATTACAATATTGGAATGGGTTTGAGTCCCCTCCAATCGTGATTTCTTCACCCATGTACAGGAATTTGATGCATTGGTGGTACGTGGATGGGACTGCTTGCATCTCGTGAATCCATGGTCTCCCCAACAAAATATTATAAGTTAACTTCATGTCTAACACTTGGAAATTGGTGTCCTTCTTGATAGGTCCCACTTGTATGGGCAATACAATCATGCCTTTAGAGGCCCTTTCAGCTTCATCATAAGCCTTGATGGTGATCTTTTTCATAGGGTCAATGCAAGACTTGGATAACCCTAAGGATTTGACAAGACTTAATGTGCAAATGTTAAGGCCAACTCCTCCATCAATGAGGGCTCTTTTGACTCTATGCCTCTCTATTAAGACTTCTATATGCAATGGTAGATTTTGAGGATGGGTTATAGACATGTCATCTTGGTTAGAAAATGAAAGACAATGAGGTGCCACAAGATGACCTACCATGTTTTGGAACTTCTCCTCTTCTAAGTTAGTAGGAACATTCGTCTCTACTAGAGCTTTTTCTAGAATTTCCTTATGATTAGGTGATAACTTCAATAGCTTGAAGATAGAGATTTGTGCTAGAGTTCTTTGCAATTAATCAACCAAGCTATAAGGTTTTGCTGCTGTTGACGGTTGCTTGACCACGATGTTGGACTGAGGATTGTTAACAACTTGAGGAGCAATCCCTTGTATGGTCATTCTAGAATTCAGCCCTCTTGTAATAACATTTGATGTCTCTTTTGGGGGTTGTTCCTTGATGGTTATATCATTCACAATGTTATCATAAGGTGGCACAAAGTTCAGGTTATTGGCACTTTGTTTCTTGCCATTAGATGACTCCCCTTTATCATGTTTGTAGAAAGGTTGTTTGAATGCTATATGATCTTCATTGTTTTGAGGTCCATCAATGGTGATCATGCCATTATTGATTAAGTCTTGCACTACATTCTTTAGTTGTAGACATTCATTTGTTGTGTGCCCTTGAATTATGTGGTACTCACAATGGCTATTGGCACTCCACCAACTAGGCTTGTTATTTGGCTCATAAGGCTAAATGTTGGGTAAAGTAATGACATTATTAGCCATGAGAGTCTTTAAGGCCTTTTCAAGGGGTTCACCCAAGGGTGTGAAGTTCCTTTGAGGGGTTGGCCTCAAATATTTATCAAATTTAGTACTCCTTGAATTATCTCCTTGATTTCCATTATTGGTATGGTTGTTGTTGGATGGTGCATTGGAAAGCTGATTGGTATTATTCACCTGATTAGGTGTCCTTGTAAGAGCAAAGGGGACCACCTTCAAGTTGCTAGATTCAACTACTCCATTGTTCACAATTCCCCTATTGTTGTTCTTATAACAACTGTTACTATTGAACCAATTATTCTTTTGATTGTTGCCATTGTTACCATTGTTGCCATTGTTGGAGTTGTTCTTGTTATCTTTGTACAGTTTGAGTTCTCCACTTTTGACCAGCACTTCCTCTATTGTTACTCCATTTTCAATTAGATCTTGAAAGGTCCTTGGACATTGCATTCGTAATCGGTAGTTCAACTCATTGCTTAAACTATTTATGAAGATATCCATCTCTTTTTTAGGCACACTTCTAGGATATCTTGCAAAAACTATCCTCCACCTTTGTAGAAAAGTGAGGAATGCCTCTCCATCCTTTTTTTTAGTGTTGCATAATGTTATCATCGTGACCTCATGTTTAATATTATATGAGTAATGGGCCATGAATTTCAAAGCTAGCTCTTCGAAGGTCTTAATGCCAGAGGGTAACTTAGAAAACCACTCCATAGCCATGCCTCCTAGGCTTCATGGAAATAATCTCATTAAATATGTTGTATCATGCATGAACTCTAAGCTCAATGCACAAAACTCCTATAAGTGATCTTGTGGATCTATTGTTCCTTCATACTTGTCATACTTGGGGAACACAACATTGATTGGGAATGGCACCATAACCAAGCTTTTATCAAACAAGAATGGACACAATGCTTCTATGGAGAAAGGCTTAGGAGCCTCACTTTGCTTAATGTTGTCCAATTGCATTTGAAACATCTTGAATTTCTTATTCATGATGTCTAAGGTACTTTCCTCAACTTCCGGTGCTTTGAGTTGGTTGACATCGTAGTCATGGGGTAGCTTGAGACCTTTTTGTGCTAAGTCCATGAAGTGTTTTTCTCCATCTCTGTCCATTGCCTTTTCCATGAGCTTTCAGAAATAAGGACATTGGGTAGCCTCACTAACTTTTTCATCTGTGGCATCTTCTATTGTTGCTTCGGTGTGAGTTCTAGTGTGAGTTTGGTCAATACCTTGAGCATTTTGATCTGCTCCTCCATTGTTGGTATTGCCTTGGTTAGTAGTGTTGCCCTAGTTATTTATATCATTGCCCCCATTATTGGCATCACCTTGGTTAGTGGTATCAATGCCACTATTTTCTTTACCACCCAAACTACCATAGTACATCATGTTGTCTTCCCCTTCTTGTTCGGGTGACTTTTGTGGTATACTAGGAGTAGTCTCGTCTTCAGGGTAAGGGAGCTCTTGTCTCAAATAGGTCCCATCGTCTTGCAAGGTTTGCTTGATATAATAAGATCTGGTAAATGCAGGCATGAACCTTGAAGAATGAGAGTTAATATCACTCAAGGTCTAATTCTTTGGATGGTTTGTAACAATGCTGTAGAAACAAGAATTTGGACCAAGCTGAGAGTTTGAACAGTAAGAACATGAAAAAGGGTCCTCAAAAATGTGTTCAAAAGTTTTTTGATTTATCCTGCAAGTACTCTTTGTTTTCCCTTTTAGGTTTTTGGGCGTCACTGAACTGAGCATAGACGTGACTGAGACTTCTGTAGGCATGCACTGGTTTCTTGTTAAGCGATACACTATAGGTTACCAGGTGAGACTTTGTTAATGCCAGGTGGGTTTCCAATTTTTCTAGGCGTGTTTGAAATTTTTTTAAGCATGACTTGAGTATGTCTACACCTATTTAAATAAGTCACAAGTGTGACTGAACCTCTGCTAGGTGAGTGTGTTTTGTGCACAAGCAACACTTCTTTGACCAGGGTATAAGATTTTGAATTTTTAAAATGTGTAAGATCAGTCTTTGGAAATTTATGTGTTTGAAAATAGAAAAACAAGTGCAACACACACATCACTTTGTCATCATGTCCCTAAAAACATTCTAACATGTATGTTCTCCGATGTTTTTCACAAGTATATCACAATAAAGAATTCCAAACAGCCTACCTAAAGTCAATTTTGGCTTGTAAACATGGCTCTACAAGGTGGCTTTGCTATTTTACCAGGATTTAGTAAGTATTCCGTTTAAAATGGACTAAAATCTCTCATCCCCCAAGTATATTAAGGGGCTTCCCACATGCACCGAAGTACGATTTCACACAATCCGTAAGGACTACTAGAGGAAGTTCGAAAAATTAAAACCCTTTTGTCATGCACCCCATTAAGGATACATGCGTTTCATTTTAGAGTGGGTCGGATTCTCACGGTAATAGCAAGTGTATCCCACTTTGGGTTGTCCCTCTCATCGGCCTTGCTAAGGCAAACTTAGGAGGTGAGCCCACTAAATCTCTAGCATATTCATCGAAAGCACAAAAATGGCATTAAGGTTAAGTTTTTGGGAATTTGGTTCACCTAAAAGGTGAAGAGCATATCCCTAACTTTTCCCTTTAGTTCCCAAACACTTCAAGCAATTAATTGTTCTTTCTCAACCTCTTGACAAGGAGGTTCTTAAAATTGAAATATTTGGTTAAATTCCCTCCTTATTAAAGCTGGATTCAAATGAAATGCCGCAATTTAAGGGAATGCAACCTTGATCATGTAAAATACCTTTCCTTGTAGCTAGCAAAAGGCTAGGGGCATTTTTGAATCATTGGTTTTCATCTTATTTCCACTCAGCTAGTGGTGATCATTCCCACTCCCTCCTCCAACAAATTAGTCCAACACAACCAAGCAAAGTGAGGGGAAACCAAAATCAAATTTACAAAGCATGCATTTTATGTAATGAATTTTAAGCTTTCTAATTGCAAATCTTTCAAACAAAAATTTGAATTATGGACTAACGATCCAATTTAACGAAATAAAATTTGTTTTATAGGCTTCAATGATTTTAAGGTAATTTTGAAATACCTTATTTTCTTCCTCTTTTGTATTCTTAAGAACAACCTTTATGTGCTCAAAATTCTCCTTCTTGATCCTCTTTCTTAAAGCTTTTTCCTCTTTGTTGAATCTGCTCTCAGGTCTCTGCACTTTTCTGTGACTACTCATATACTGTCAGATCATAAAAATAGAGAGTTAGCCAAGTAATTTGATCAAATTAACTGCAAATATAGACAACAGGTCTCAAGTGACATCATCCAGCTATTAGGTGTGACTAAACTGTTGACAGGTGTAACTTTGAGAATAGCGAGCGTCACTTTACAGCGGCTCAAGCGATATTCAAAGTTACTCAGGCGTGAACAGTTTATTTAGAGGCGTAAGTAGAACTTAAAATTGCACAAAAAGATTAATGCTAAGCATCACTTCAACAACAATAAGTGATACTTTTTCTATTCCAAGCATGATTATAACTTTAAAGTGCGAAGCAAAGCATAATCTAAAGTGACAGAAAATAAAATGTAGATGATACTCCCTGAGTTACAGGCGTGACTGTCAGCCATAAAGGCTGAAGGCTTTGTCATCAGAAGCACGGATCTCCAGCTAGTAGGTGTTAATATAGAGCTCTTAGGCGATAGAGAACCAACTGTAGGCATGATTCAACCTCTTGTAAGCGTGACTTTTCCAGTTTCCTACAAGCAATTCACGAAAAATAGAATATCCAAGCATGCAAATGGAGATGAAAATGATGAAGTGAGGCTTAGAGCCCCACGGTGGGTGCCATTTTTGTGATGAAGATACTCACCTGCATGAAATTAAGATCTACTAACATCAATTTAATCAAATACAATGCAAATTTAACTAAAATTGAAATTATGATCTATATTATCCCATGGATCTCTAGAAAGAAGTGGTAAGTGAAGCTCTCAGCTACAATTCTCACTAGTGACACCTCTAAAATGAGAAATGATGCTGCTACTATGCTTATGCTATGCTTCTATGATGATTCTAGCTCAAGAATGATGAAATTATGATACTAAATGCTCAAGAATGCTCAAATTGCTCTTGGAAATGATCTCAATTGCCTATAGTAATGATGCTATGCAAATGAAATTCCAAGATGGAAATGCTCTCCAAAATGCCTCATACTTATAGTAATTTCCCAAGGGTAGGGGGTGCAGTGAAGTAATCATGATTATCCCATGGTTAACTCAAAAACTTTGCTTTGTTCATAAATGGGGGGACAAATGAGGGGACAAGCCTTTAAATGGTCTCAAAGCTTTGGATAATTTAAAGGTTTTGAGTGATTTGTGTCCTTTTTGTCTCAATTTTCATTGGTTGATCACTTTGTTGAAAGAAAATAAGGAATATTAATTCAATTAATTAATTAAATTTAGCCATTAAAGGGTAATAGGTTCATTTTGATTTTTGATTAAACAACTATACAATTAATTGATTAAAATCAATTATATAGTGTTTTTGGCCCTTTTAAGCTTCAATTTAATTATTTAACCTCATTATTTAATTTTTCCCTTGCTTTAATTGATTTTGTCCAACTTTATTTAATTATGTCCCTTTTAATGCATTTTAATGATTTTTCCCCTTTTATTGATTTTGAGCCATTTAATTGATTTTTTCAATTTAAAAGTATTTGTCCAATTTTACGTGTCTACAACTGCATTCACTAGCATTTATATATATTGCATAATAAAACCCCACAGTTGCATTTACAAGTACCTAAAATATTTTGGTCACCTAATCTACAAATTGTCCCAAGTCCCACAAACATAATCATATCAAACTGGGGGCAATCTACTCTAAAGGAGGAAAGGATTCATCAAAAGCAAATTTCAATCAGTCACCAAATCAATTCATCAAGAGCACAAGTGAAACACTCAATCAAATCGCAATTCTAATCCAATGAGAACCCAACATAAAAATTGATCCAAGATCTCAACAAGGCCTTATCTTTATTAGGAGTAAAAGTATGAAATGGATATAACTATACTTGAAATATGGATTTGAAAAATATTGCAAAAATGATTCTAAGTGTTAACTTGATTGATGACATCATTCTTTCTAGCGAATCAATGAAAGTTTTTAAATGAGATAAGCTATGATGAAAGTGTGATATTTTATTGATTTCTGAATGACTGTCTTAAGATCAAAGTTTTGAAGCATGTATTATTTTTCTAAGGACGTGATCATCAAAGAATCATTGAGGACTTGTAAATAGGATAAACTAATATCTTTGTTTGTTTACGCAAAAGGATACCTTGGATATTTTGATGTTCAATATCATAATACCAAAATCCACTTGCAACATAGAATCTGATAAAATCAGTATTTGTACTCATGATTGGCTTCAATCAGTGATAGTCATACCTAGAAAGGATGGAAAAGCAACACAAGAGGTGCAAAAAGTATTCATATCATCATGGTTGAACTAGTGATGGTTGTACTAAAATCAGAATTCCAAAAACTGCTCGATGATGAATATAAGCTTCAAATGTTTGAATGGTGATAGTTAGTTGCATACATCCTAGATTAGATGCATTTTAATGTATTTTTTATTTCTTAGCTTTAGCATTTAAATTGCAAGAGGGAAAATGACACAAAAAAGGGGGGTGTAGTGAAATAAAAAATCAAAGGATCATCAAAAACTATATATGATCGAGTGTGTTGGAAATCCAAAATAAAAAACAAAAGTGCATTCCATTAGTTCACTTACATTTATTAGGTTCATTTACATCATTTTTATTAAGTTGCATTTCAACATTTAAATCATTTTCATTAGATTCATTTTATCTTACATTCATTTAAGCATTCTCCATTAAGATTCATTTTATTAAGTTGCATTTAAATCATTTGCATTAGGTTTCATACATCATTTAAATCCATTTTCATAACATTAATTTGCATTAGGTTGCATTCATTCATTCATTTTAAAGATCAAATCATTAAGTGCATTAGATTTCATCATCAAAGATTCATTTCATTTAGAACACATCATTTTTGAAAAGAAATCATTCATATTAAATCCATTAAGTGCATTGCCATTGCATTCATTAGGTCACAATCATTACATCCATTAAATCATTGCATTTCAAAAAAACCATAAAATCATCATTAGGTACATATCATTTAAGTCATTTAGACACATTGCATCATGCATCAAAATCCATTCATTAAAAGCATAAGACATTTTCATTCATCAGTGCATCACATTGCATCATCATTCACATCATGTAACATCTAGAATCATTAATCATTATACATCATATCATATAAAACCATTTCATTTTGCATCACATTTGCATACCATAAATCCATTGCATTCATATCCAATACATATATCCATATTACCAAAATCATCACATTACATCGCATTATCCATAAATTCATTCCATCATATTATATTGCATTATCCATACATTCACATCTATATATCATTTACATCCATAAAGCATAATCATAGCATTAATCATTACAAAACCTATATCATTAAATTCATATCATTGCATCCATCCATCTATTCTATGTCATACATAAGACAATCATTTAAGCATCAATAGAATATGTGCATACATATCATTAAAAATTGCATCTGAAAAACATAAAACAAAGCATATAGGAGATAGAACCATCTAGATCTGCATATCATACTAAAACATTTGAAAATGAGATCCAACACATCATGACATCATATATAGTGAATCTATCCAAAGGAGTATCAAAATCTATGGTAACATCATCATCAAATCAACATAGTATTAGATTCTATGGAATGATAAAAAATGCAATATCAAGAAAACAAAGTCCACCAAAGTATTAGAATATCAGCATAAACAACATCAACTAATCCAAAAAGATACACTAAGAGTCCAATGTCTCGATATCAACAAATAATGAGATCATATATATCATCAATGAAAGAATCTGAAACATCTCAAATCATGAATCAACTAGCTGAACTGTGAGCGCCATCAATACCATCTGGACCAGGAACACTATTGGGAGGATGACTTGAGCTCAGCTGTAACCCATGCTAACTCATAGCTTTCATGAAGGGCTACATCATAGTACTCAGTTTCCTAACCTCTTGTCTAATCTTAGAAGCATCTGACTGTAAAGCTCGAACCTCTACGTTGGGAGCTTGAGTAGGAGGTGTAGGAGGAGGACAAGTAGAAGTAGAAGGCATCAAAGGCGGAGGCATAGACGAAGATGGATCTAATAATGATGGAATGAAACTAGAAGAAGATGGACATGAAGAAGAAGATGACATCGAAGCAGAAGCAGATGCCTGAGTTAGTGGAGCCTATGGAATGATTGGCGGTATAACCTAATGAGGAGGAAAACCCTGTGTCTGATCTAGTAACACCTATGCCACCTGTGCATCAAACTCTCTTTGTCGGCCTTGTCTCCCAATAGGATCCAGAACAACCTGATGTAGTGCCCTGTCCACACCACCTCTAGCCTGACCACCACCCCTAGGAGGGATGGGAGCAACAATAATCACAGGTATAAACACTCTAGCCGCTCTAGCCGCTCGACGACTTGGTCATCCTCACCGTGCTCTAATCCTACCCCCACCTCTCCCACCATCTCCATCATCTCCATCAACACCCTCATCACCACCATCACCATCAGACTCCTCCTCAATCCCCGGGACTCTCTCGGTTGGATTAGTGAATCTCAAAAATGGGTTCCTGGCGAACCAATCTGCATACTCATCTATCATGCCTGCATCAATAACGTGCTCTCGCATATCCCAAGGTAAATAAGTCAGCTACTCAATCTCCTGCCTAGCAGTATGAAAATCCATAATGGGCCTCCATAATAATCTCTTGGCATGTACTCGAGCATACATCGCTACGCCTTGGGGCATACCCTGTATCCTCCCACACTGTCTCAATACCCGCTGAAAGCAAAAATGCTCTATAATGTAAGGTGTCTGACCTATCATCCATCTAGGGATGCACATGTATGGAAGCTTAGTATCATCCTCTAGCCATGGCTCACAACCTAGATAAGGCCGCTAGATAACCTGATCCATGTCGTCAATCACACGACACTAGTAGTCTAGCTTCCCCATATGGGTCTACACTACCATGCCCTCATACATCCAAGTGAATGGCCAACCCAGATCTCAGTGTCACGCTGTAATCGAGCATGTCACTGGGAGATGCTCCCATGTCCAAAGCTGAAGAAGTATCACTCCTGCAGTAAGTGTGGAAGACCGTCTATACACCATTGTGTGCATCTCATGATACAACTGAGCTAACACACATGACCTTCAATCAAATCACCTCGACTGACCCATCAAGTCCTCAAGGATGTGACCCCATCCAACTGCAAAGCCATGACCTTGCCTATCCGGTACAAGGAATC
The DNA here is from genome assembly GCA_027943335.1 of Chamaecyparis obtusa. Lineage (NCBI taxonomy): Eukaryota > Viridiplantae > Streptophyta > Pinopsida > Cupressales > Cupressaceae > Chamaecyparis > Chamaecyparis obtusa. The sequence continues at coordinate 546,214 of BSBK01001713.1, forward strand.
CACCAATCAAAGCACCCAATACTGCTGGTAGAACCAGAAAGGAATGAAACTATGACCACTGAATGTGATTGTTAACAATGGTAGGATCCCGAAAGACCCGTTGACATGCTGCTCCATCATAGACTGAATCGTAAAAGACTAACTCCCCACGAGTCAGGATCCGTAGGATACGGTAGACATCCTCCAGGGTGATCGTCATCTCACCCATAGGCAAATAAAAGGTATTATAGTTAGAGTGCCAATGCTCTTCCATAGCTGTCAGAAGATCCCGATTCACTTAGAATTGGGGAAGAACCAGAAGGAAAGACAAACTGCAGTGGCCTATATGTCTCCTCTCAGGAGCACTTAGGTCATCGATCATGCTGAACGAACATGGGTATGAACCATGAATGGCTAGTGACTTAAGCATTGCCTGCAAAAAGCAAGTTCAATTACATCAGTTTTGAAATCAGTTATCATTTGAATTATCCTAAGTCAATCAAACATTTACAAAAATCAAAGCATAATCAATTTTCTTGATTCTATTCAGAGAAGATGGAAAATTCATCATCATCCATCATCTAAATCTAGATTGACAATCAAACATTTAGACTATGACTGACTCATACTAACATCTTATGACTCGCTATTAAAGCAAGGTTATTACTAATTTGATCATCTAATCGATGACATTGAACAGTTTGAAAAACTGACTAAGGCAATTGTCAATTTTTCCTATCAGGGTAAAAGTGCTATTTCAAGTTTTAAAAGTGCTCAAAATTAAAAGTGCCATTTAAAAAGTTAACCGCGCTACTTAAATCATCAAACGTGTTAAAAAGGTGCAAAAGCACTATTTTTAATATCAGACGCACAATTTTATAGCTTAAAAGTGAAACATTCAAACAAATGCACTATTCTAAAAATCAAATGTGATTCATGCCCTAGAACAGGCATGCAAAAGTGCAATTCTGCTTTGTGAAAGTGCTACTTAAATGTGCGAAAGTGCTAAAAAAGAGGTAAACGCACTATTTAAAATGGAAAAAGTGCTATTTCAATTAAAAATGCAAAAAAAGAGGGGTTCTACTAGAAAAATTCAATTTTTTTAAAAATGAAAGCATTAATTAAAAAACTAAGAGGTTTAGGCACTCATCAAAGGTCCATAGCTCAGTGGCTATTGATACTATTGATCGCGCTCGAACGTGTGCTCACAAATTAGGATCACCATCTCAAACAACTCAGAGGAGGTCAGAGCAAAAAGTCAACTTTGGAAGTGAAAATGACTTTTTACCCCTTGATATAGGCCCTTTTGACCTAAAAAGGGTATCTTTGACATAAAAAGGGAATATTTGACTAGAGAAGGCCCGAAGACCCAAATTTTTCACCAATTTTGCCAAATTAGGGGCATTTATCATTGAACGAATGCGAAAATATTATCGAAAATGAAATAAAAATTTATTATAAATTGACCTAATTAACACAAAATGACCTAAACCGTCATATTTTTCAAACATCTATCAAATTTCATTTCATTTCTGAGGGAGCATACACTCTGATAATCATGAACGACATCAACATCATCAAATCAGGGGCACGACCATCAAATCAAAGCTCAATCTTTTATCAAAAAAAATTTAACTTATCAATTGAAAGGGGCATTAAACATCAAATCACATCAAATCAGGTACCATATCAACAATCTATCATCAAATCGACCATCAGGATGTCAAATCTATCAAACATCATCAGAATTTGCATCCCATATCGAACATCAAATCGACCATCGACAGAATCAGGACCTTCTATCAAGATTGAATTAGGACATTCTTTGAATTGACACACTTCACATGTTGACTCAAAGAGGGGCATTTGTAATCACTAAAAATTGGACAATATCATTTTAATTAGAAATCAAGGCAATTCAATACAATTAAATCAAATCAAGGTAAAATCAAAGATAAATTGAAATTAAACCTTAATCCAAAATCAATTGAAAATTAAAAATTATTAAATCAATTTAAAATGAATAAATCATGATAAATCAATTAATTGTGTAATTAATCTAATTAATTACATAGTTCAATTTAAATCAAATCAACCCATTCAAGGGGTACACATGGCTAAACAAATTAATTAGATTCAATTAATTAATTCCTATTTTCTCTCAACCACCAAATGAGAGAACAATCAATCAATCAATAAGAATTGAGGATTAAGCTCACATGGATCAAGCCTAAATTGAATCTCAATCACTTATTTGAAAAGAGCATCTTGTCCACTCATTTTGTCTTTTTGTCCCAAGCTTTGAGGACACAATATTTAAATGGTGGAACCAAATACTTAACCCCAACTCAATCATGATCAACTCAACTACACCCCCTACCCTTGCCTAAATCTATAAAAGCAAGGCATAATTCAATCACAAATCGTTCACAAATCTGAGAATAGCATCAAACCTCTTGCAAATTAGAGCTAGAAAGACAAATATAGGAGCAATTTAACATTTCAATTTGGAATAATTGTTTTAGCTTGCTTTATCATATCAATTCTCGTTTTAGGACTGTCACTATTGAGAGCCTGCTGAGAGTTTATCATTAGCATCCCTAACTAGAGATCCATAAAGTGCTTAATTGTTCTTTATTTGTTAAAATAACTCTTCCTTTGTGATAATTTAGTTATTTTATTCATTTCTTTGCAATACTAACCTTATAAAAATACTTTTTCTAGTAAAAAAACATAAATTTATTTGATTATATTTGTGAATCACATATTCTATTTCCTCTGTAAATTCAAATCTACATTCACAAAAATAAAATCTATACATACAAAAATAAATTAGAACATTGCAGAATCAAAATTTTAAGTCAACTACAACTAAATAGATTATTAAATAATTACCAAAATAAATAAAAACATCTAACACCCGCACAAAAATATTATCAAAACTTGAAAACTGAAATCCTCCCCATTTAGCTTGTTTATCCATACAATTAATTTAAAATAAAATTTCACATACAATTTAAAGACACTATGAAAGAACATCCACTTCCCGAGAATTGATCAATCTAATACAATTAGAAGTGAAGAGCACTTAAATCTGAATCTAAAGTGGTGATAAGGCTCATTAAGTGGTTTGGTAGAAGCAAATAAAATAATTAGTTCCACATTTACCTAGATGGACACGTTCACTCCAGTCTCCAATGATGAGAAAATGGCACAAAGATTTTTAAAAAGAGAAAAAGGTAAGATCGAAAGTGATTCTTCTACATTAAGCATTACAATTAATTGTGCTCTATTATTGGTATTCAACATAAATCCTCTTAACTGCTTTAGCATAAAATCCGTTCATATTCTCCGGTTTTTCCATACAGTGCACAATCTTTTTTAAAAATCTTAATGTTCAGGTCTTCTTCTTTTTAAAAATCTTAATGTTCAGGTCTTGTTTTTAAAAAAAATTCTTGAATCAAATACAGCTGTCTGTGTAACGGTGGTTTTGCCTTGGAAGCTTTGGCTTTACCATTCCCCTGCTTCTGGTTTTGGAGAAGCCCAGCCTCGGCATTGAAGATCTGGACAACGGAAAGGTACGAAATTAATTTAATTTCCAAGGCGACTGGGATTTCTTTTTGCGACGCCTGATTTTGTGCGTAGCTGCATTTGATTAGAGTTATTGTAGTTCTTGTGGGTGTGGATCTGCTCAGAATCTAGTAAATGTTTAGTGTATAAAGCTTGAGAAATCTTGGACTGTTGGGTTTTCTTTGTAAGATATGAGTGCCTATGCCGGGTTAAGAATTTAATGCACATGAGCTAGCTAATATCTGCCATGGCCCATGATAGTGTTGTACCCACAACCCCAATAGCAGGAAAGGGAAAACTCTCCTCCTTGCCTACCTGGCCCATAATGGCTAATATAGGCCATCTCATGCAGGAAGAAATAGTATGGCCATAGGATCCATTGGAAAACATAAATATTTGAGTGCCCACCTCAATGGCTGCTTGCATTCCCTTCTCTGTGAGCAGAGCCGGCAGTAGGAAAAATTTCCTTTGTGAAGATCAAGTGAAGGACAAAAATGAGAAGACGACTTTTGGGGAGTTAGGTCAGGAACATTTTGTGCGTTCTTTGAGCGTGCCCAAGAAGCTGGTCAGAAGTGTTAGTTTGAAGTTGATAAAACTGAATCTGAAATTGGATCAGGAGGGTGAAGGAATGGTTGATGAAGAGACCAGGGAAGACCAGGGGAAGGAGAGATGGGAATCTAGCAGATGCCTTGGCTTGTATGGGAAAAGCAACCGTTGCAGGGTTGGGGATGACATTAGCGAGGACATGGGGAGAGGAAATGATAAGCCGAGAAAGGTAGTCGATGGTGACTGTATAGCTTCTGTTAGAGGAAATCTGGATATAGATGTTGACTGCAGAAGAGAGTTCCATGGGTGTCTTGATTTGGATGCAGGGTTTGAGAAGTTAAGGGAGTGGAATAGGGGAGAATCACAGGGAGACAAATTATGTAAGTCCATTGGCAAGAAGGCAACAGATATCGACAGTACAGGTGGATCTTTAATATATTCAGCGGATGGGGATGGGAATTGGGCGAACAAGAGGGAGAGAAGCCACTTGGAATGTTTTTCATATGGTGGAACTAACAAGTTCTGGAGAAGAAATAGCAAGAGGTTAGTAGAGAGGAGGAATGCCACGAGTTTAACAGAAGAGAGGCATGTTTCTCTTCCAGATGACATCATAGAAATGTGTTTGGCTAGAGCATCATTGATCAGTCTTATGAATGCAAGGCTAGTCTGCAAAAAGTGGAGAATGTTAACTTCAAGTCCTCATTTTATGCAAATGAGAACTGCCTGTCTGTCTCAGAAGCCGTGGCTCTTTTTGTTTGGTCTCTCTAGGGATGGGATTTCTGTAGGTCAAATCCAGGCACTTGATACCACCATGAATAAATGGTACAGACTTGATGCAGAAATTCTGAAAGGGAGGTTCATGTTTTCAGTTGCTTGTGCAGGCAGTTCCATCTATGTTATTGGTGGGTGTTCGACCTCAAATAGCCCAGGTGGAATGGACAAAACCAAGTATAAGACTCATAAAGCTGTATTAGTTTACAGTCCTTTAATTGGTTCGTGGAAGAAAATAACCCCAATGAAATCGGCAAGAACATTGCCAGTGGTTGGTGTTTTTGATGCTCATTGTAGCAGCAATGGCATGTCTGGACCGTCTAGAAGGCAAGGTAGCAGAAGCATTGAAGAGTATGGAAATGAAGAAGAAGAAAGTCAGGGTGTGGGTAAATTCAAATTGTCAACAATCCAGGGAGGTGGAGTAGCATCATGCAGCACATCAAGGTCTTTGGAGTCAAGAAGGAACCGACATTCTGAGGTGTATGGTGGTTCCCAAAATGTTTCTGTTTCTGGCAAGCGACAACTATGGGAAGTTCTGCAAGGAATGAAAATTTCAGATTCTCAAAGGGCACTGCCTTCTTTCTCTTCAGCACCTGAGAGGGGTAAAATTGCACATGGAAAAGTGTCTGCAGAAGACAGAGATCAATCTAAACCAAAAGAGACAAAAGCTTTTGCAATAATAGTGGCAGGTGGGCAAGGTCTATGGAATGAGCCTCTGGATTCTGCAGAGATCTATGACTCGGTTTCCAACAAGTGGAGGGAAATAGCAAGACTTCCTGCAGACCATGGGCGTGTTTGTGCAGGTGTAGTTTGCGATGGGATGTTTTATGTTTATTCGGAATCTGACAAGCTTGCTGCTTATGATTTTGAAAAGGACTGTTGGGTTGGAATTCAAATGGCACATTCTCCTGTCCGTCTTCCAGAATATTTACCCAAGCTAGTGTCTGGCAATGGCCGTCTCTTCATGCTTTGTGTCTCATGGTGTGAAAGAGATGAACATGAGAATGGAAGAGATAAAGCTACAAGAAAATTGTGGGAGCTGGATCTTAGTTCATATTCCTGGACCGAAATATCAAGCCACCCAGATGCTCCATTGGACTGGAACGCATCATTTGTGGGGAATGGGGATCAAATATATGGAGTGGAGATGTTCAAGATTTTTGGCCAAGTGCTGGATTTTGTTACTGTTTGTGATGTTTCAGGACCAAATTTCAAATGGACTCGTATATCTAGAGAGCATGTGGCACAAGACATGGATGCATCATCATGCATGACAAAAGCAGCCGTTATAGTGCAATTGTGAAGTTTCCCTAACTATATCTAGAGAACATTTGGCATAAGACATGGATGCATGACGAAAGCAACTGTTGTGGTGCAATTTATGCTGCCTTTGGTCACTTTAGCTTAGGTATGATTCTTAAGCATGGCCTCGAAAAGCTCTGCTATTCTTTCAACGTTACTGAGTTGTAAATTGACCCTTCACTTGCAAGATTTGAAATTATAATTGATCGTTTATTGACTCTGTTTTTTCTACTTGTTTGCAACACTTTGTGAATATGCATGCATCTATGCCTGTGATATAAAAACAGCCATTTTGTCTTCTCAACTTTTACCATTTCCTTTATTAGAGTTGTTTGCAGCTCTTTCTCCCTTGCGAAAACTTTTTATTATTTGTTCAGTTTTTTATATGCATTTCCCAATCTGTTATTGATTAGGTACATATTTTAAGCCCATGGATATAATTCATCCCACCGTTGTACAGTACATTCGGAGAATGTTTCAGTGATTGGTTGCATTTGATAGGTTTACTGGACTGACAAGCATGCCGTGTTTACCATCAATTTCCAGATTTAACCGCTTATTGCTTATCTCTGCTACTCCTTTTGTCATGTTATATTTCCTGTTTGGCTTGATTTTGTTGTTGTTGTTGGACCTTTCTTGTCATGTATTAATCAGTCTTGATCATCTGCCCATTCTAATTTTTAAATTCATGGTTGTTGTTTATAGTTTGAAATAGATTAAGAGAGTCATGTTTTTTTTCTTAGCAGTATTACTATTTTGTTGAAGTTTATGCCCATATGAATATGATTGGATTGTTGGGTATTTTTAATTGTGATTCTTGCACTAATATAAACTGTGCCACGTCTGGGTCCCCGGGGGGTTGGGGTTTTGTTGAAGTTATACTTGCACTTGCCATCAACGATTTTATCAGGAATTTCGTGCATAGGTGGGGGACGGACCCATTTGACTATTGGGGTAGAGGAGCTTAAAATTATTCTTATTCTTGTGGCGTTTGTGGTTGCAGGGCTAATCCTGTAGTTGTAAATTTGTCTCTTTTTATTTTAAAATTCAAGATTTATAATTGGTTGATCGGTTGAGCTAACTAAATTAATGTTTTGTGAAAGTAATTAAAACATTCAATATGATTGGAAATTATTTCATCCTAGAACATCGGAGCAAAGCAATGCATTTTGGATTGGTTCAATAAAAAGTAGCAAATCCGCATACTTAGGGAGTTTCCTTATTTTTATTTTCTCCTTGCGAGAATTTCTATGCTCAATTGACAATCCTTGAGGTTGTTTTTTAAATATTATCTGATACCCATATATTTTAGAAGCAGCAAAATAGACATCTATTTATTTGACAAAGTTACAAAACATGTTAGGATGAGGTGTGTGATTCACCTGAAATCCTAAGTTTTTAAAATTGAATTTCATTATATAAATGATAAATAAGTATTTTTCCGAGTATAATGGGGCAAACAAAATGGGTCAACCATTATTCTTATATTATCTGTTTATTACTTATTCTTAAAGTTTTTTTTGGGTTTGTTTTAGAAAGGTATTCAATAGTCATTGAAAATGTAAAAATTGGGAGTTTAGAGCATGTTTTCGATTTAGTGTGTATGATACAAACATTGATTGTTCTTATAAAGTGTTTAGATTTGGAGAAACCATTATTACAAAATTTATGATTTGTAAAAGAGGTATAAATATGTATGAGGAGCCGATTCTTACAACTCATATTTGTACTCATAGTTTTGGAAATCACTTAATGGTTTCTTTTTTGACCTTTCTATATATTGGAAGCATGTAAAAGAGGATTTTATTAGATCAAATCACTATTTTGATATTTCTTTTCATATTATTTACCTCATTAATTAACATTTGATATCAAAGCTATGACTTGATTTGGATGGGGAAGTTTTGCTTGTAATGTAGGTTTTTTTAGATAGTTATAGTGGGGCTTATTTGTTTAGTGCTTTCACAGAATTGAGTGTGGTTAGGACTATGGGCAAGCACATCTTGTTTAGATATTGAGAAGTGACTCTAAATACAAGTTGTGGAATCTAAAAGTGGAAGTTCTCTTCAAAGAAAAGATCATTGGAAAGTTGTGATGGATACAAAGATGAGTGCATATGTATTAGATGAAAACTAGAAGCTTGACCAAGAAGGCTTAGTAAACAATGAAATTCTCTCCAAATTTATCTTTTTGTATTTCTCTTCTGAGGAGAATATGGCATAAAGTCTACGGATGAGTATAGGTGAATGAAATCTATTAAACAATGGTCATATTAAAAGTTATATTTAAAATATAAATTATATTCATTAAAAAGGAAGAATGATTTGTCGTTGAGTATGAAATGTATTTAATCTTATTTTGAGTTAGCTAGGAAGCATAGATCTTAAACTTGAAGAGGAGGATAAATTTATATTCTTGCTTAATTTTCCGGTCCAAGTTTAGGGAGAATTTAATAGTTGCAATTAGTCTTGGTATTGCAAAGCCTAAGTTGGATGACCTCATTGCTATATACTTCAATAAAATATGAGGTGGGAATTTATTGATGAAGGCTCCATTACGTATGAATAGAATCAAGGGAAAATATTACTAGACAAGGGGGATAAGGAGAGCCCTAAGTCAAAAGGATGTTCTAAAACCATTGATAAGAGGAGTTAAAATGTTGGAACTATGAGAAAAAAACACATGTAAAGAAGGAATGTAAAAATAATAAGTATTTTCAAAATTCTTTTCATGATAATTTTTTGATGATGAAAATGATAGTTGATATTTTTTTGCTAGTGTTGTTAGTGACGCATCATGACTTATTGAGAGAGGTGCTTTGTATCACATGACTCCTCATAGGGAGTCATTTTTCTCATACAAAGCATATAATAGTAGTGAGGTAAAACTTGTGTTTAATGAGAGAAAAATCTCTTATATATTTGTGAATGTTTTAAAATTAATGCAAAATTTACCTTCAATATTGAAAATAAATGATGTTGGAGTGCATGTCACATTTGACAAGAGTGGATGCATGTGGGTTAGAGAAAATCTTGTTCTAAAATGAGGTTTTGCTTAAGCTTGGTGCATCTACTTATTGTAATTTAGCTTACATAAGAATTCTTATTCATGTATTTCGTGGTGTCATAGTTTGGGTTACATTGATGAAAACTGAATTAAGAGCTTAGGCAATAAAAATGTTTAATTACTCTATAAATTTTGATTTTAGTAAGCATTGTATGTTTAAAAGCATAGTAAACTTGGTAGTAATAGAGAAAAATAATTATTTGAGGTTATTCTTGGTGATGTTTTGGGTCTAGTAGATGTTCGATTGGAATTCTTTATTATTATTTTTCCTTTATTGACAATTACTCGTGTTATATGTGAATTTATTTTAGAGGCATAAATATGAAGTCTTTACCAAGTTCAAATATTTTTATTTATTTTTAAAAATCAAATGGATTGTAAAATAAGTATTAATGCTAGATAACAAAGGGTAATATTGTTTGGGAAAATTTGGTGATTTTAATAGACATGCAAGTATTGTGAGGCAAACAATAAGTTCGTATACAACAAAGCTCAACGTATGTTGGCGATTGGATTAGTGACTTTGGATTGAGGTGATAAATATGGCTTATAATTTGATTAATAAGTGCATGTTATGCTCTAGTTGATAAAACATTATAAGCAATAAAATCCTCTATTTTAAACATTTGAGTTTTTGGTAGTAAGACTTTTGTTCTCGTACCTAAAGAAATTGATCTAAGTTAAATTTCAAGACTAATACATATATTTTTATTATTTATGACTATAATGTTAAGGGTCACATTTGAAACCCTCTAACCTTGGAAATAACATATTATAAAGATATGATTTCATGGGCTTAGACTTAAGCTTCATTGAATACAATTAAAAAAAGAAAAAGAAAAAAGAAAACCGTGCATATTAAAACCAAAATAGAGAAGTACTAGGGTGATGCACAAGTGGAAGACCATTTTGGATTAGAAGGATGTAAGGCCCCATTTGTTTGTGGGAATTGGATCGGAATTGGTGGTGACAATTCTCGATTTCCACGAAATCCGCCCTTTGGAACCCCAATATGTGAATCGGGTTATGCCAGTGAAAACCAGGTTTAGGCCCTAAAACGGGCGGCACAATCTTCCCACCGAAGAGGTGGAATTCAAAACCAAAATCCGGTTTTGACAAAAATCGTGGCAAATTTTATAATCTGTCGGGTCCACGAAATTCCCGCATTTGTTTTTGGGGTTTTCATTTTTCATCTGGTTGTCGCTGGCGCTTCACATTTGTTCTCGACAGCTGGGTTGTCATTGGCACTTCGCATTTGTAGCTCATTCTCGACAGGGTTGTCACTGGCGCTTCGCATTTGTAGCTTGACTGGTCGTTTTTGTATTCAGTTGCGCCATTTCCAAGTATTTTCGGTAAAACCCTAGCTCGAAGACATTTTGCTTGTTTACTCTATTTAAGCTATTGGGCTGTAATAGCGGTTGCAAACATGTTAATTTTGGACTTTGCTTGTAATAGTGGTTTACTTAAACATGTTAATTTTGGATTTGCTTCATGGCTAGTCGCAAATGATAGAAAGCTGCATATTTTACTTCTTCATAATAAACACTATTCTAAATAAACCATATGCTTCGAGCTAGGGTTTTACCAAATGTAGGGTTTTACTGAATGTGTGTCTGGGTCTGGATATGCACGCTCTGTGTGCCGTTGGTACCACAAGATGCGCCCCAAGTGCATCAGGTGTGCTGTGGGTATGTAGAGTGCGTACCCAAACCACACTCGGGGTTCTTGGATCACTCCCTGTGCTACATTATCCACTGGTTTGTGTTGCTGTAAATTATTCAATCATTGTTATGTAGCTACATATCAACTTAACACATATCAATCATTCCATGAACACAAACCAGTGGATAATGTAGCTACATATCAACTTAACACTTTGATGGAAATTATTCCAGTTTTTTAAAAGAGCACATGATCCTCGAGGTCTAGCATTAGCCCAGTGCTATTTCTTACACTATAACAGTTTACATTGCTATTAAATTTGTTAATCCTCAGTTGAAGAATTCTTTTTTGGCGACAATTAGTTTGCATCGACGGATCATTATAAGATCTAAACTCTTCGTATTATACTATAACAAGTGTATACTGGTTACAATAAACACTGGTAATCTTTTGTCTTTAAATGTTGAGTGCCAAACATGTCTTCCATCCTTGAATCAAAATCAAGGATGTCCATATTGTTGGATAACATGTTATCTTTACATCACTCAGGAACCGCAAGATTGCAAAAACATGCAAACATGAGATGGTTTTAAAGTTCATACTACTGATTTCATTTATTTGTAGACAATTAGATTAAGTGCCTGCCAAGTTGTCTACATTTGCAATTGAAAGTTAGATAGACCATTCGTAGCATTGGACAAAGAAATAATTGCATTGAGCATGTACTGAGTGTTAACATGATTTGCATTATTCTTGTCATTTTCTTTGTTATGATTATTGAGATCTAAGACTAGAAAGTATTTCTTAACTATTTGATTGGACAATAAATCTATAGTTGGATAAGTATTATTTGTATCAACCTCTTTGACTTCTTCTTTGAGTGCATCTAATGCAAGTGGGTCACAAAAGATAGTTGACATTGCGCAAGTAGCATTGTCAAGTAATCGAGTAAGATAATTACCCTCAATGTGGTTAGGCAGAGTGGTCTTGGAAGGAAGGAAATTAGAAATTGTATCACTAGGTTCAGTTAAGATAGAACAAGCTTGATGGTTAAAATTAGATGAGGGGTGCAAATTTGAAATACAACTTGTACCAATGAAGTTGTTCACTAGTATTTTGATAGGAGACTTGAGGATCAAGATATTAGGACAAGTATTAAGGAACTAATATGGCTTTAGTTTTCTTAATTTGTAATTAGAAAGCGAGTCTTCATATTCTACAGTAGTAGGTGTAATTAACAACATGACCTATGCAAAGATGTAGAAGAATACCACTACATTGAATATCAATAATACAAGAAATTGATGAATATCCTTGACTTTAAGATGAGTAGCAAAATAAGCATGCGCATTTCAACAATTACAGTATACACTTGTTAAGTTCTATTTGAGGATCATTAAGATCTAAATTAAGGGCACATGATTTTTGAGAGATTACATTATACACATGATTTTACGCTAGTCAAAGTCATAGGTTGGACTTAGGTTCAATCCACATCACTAACTAGGATGTTGCATCTTGAAATTAGCAAATTAACAAGAAATGAGGGATGCTAGGTTGGGGGTGCTCTTGTATTAGTTTTAAGTAAGGAAGCACACTGCTACTTTATTACAATTTGTGCTTATGATATTGATTATCCAAAGAGTTGCAGTAAGTCATATAAAAACTTATTGCAACTTGTAATAAAGTACCTACAGTAGTTTTTTTTTATCGTCAACCACAAGCTATGCATTTGGTATGATTTTTATGATAACCCTTTTGATGATTGATGAACTACATTGAAGATAGAAGACAATATTGTAATTGTGATTTTCAATATTGTAATTGTAATGATTTTCATTTGAATTGTGAACTTACACATATATGAGATGACATATGTCTTAATAGTTAATGTTCAAATTCTGAACTATCAATTGGCATTTTATACTTATCTTTGACACTTGGCATTAATTAATGATGAGATATGCTTAGAAATATAAAGTACAAGATCAAAAGAATCTCTACAGTTCATGTTGATTTGATTTGAGCTTCTTGATTTGATTGTGTATACTTTTTTAGCAATGTTTCAAATCGTACTCTATGACTCATTATCAAGATATTGTATTTTCTCTTCTCTAACTCATTATCTCAATGATGAATCATAGAATCTAATTTGAAACATTATTGGGAAGAGATCACAGTCAAGTTCAAAAATTCATAATGAAAATTTTTCTGAATATATGGATGGTAGAAGCTTATAAATTTAAAGCATGAGACCAACAAAATTCTCAGAGACATTAGGCTTGTACAGTCCATGTTGATGTAATTTGAGTTTCTTGATTTGACTATATCTTTTTCTATTAACATTTCCAACAATACTCTATATTCATCAAGATACTATATTTTCTCTTCTCTAATTCATTGTATTATAATGAATCATATAATATGATTTGAAATGTTGATAGAGTAAGATACACACAATCAAATTCAAACATCCACGAAGAATTTTTTAGTATATATGGATGGCAGAAATTTAGAAATATAAAGAATGAGATCAACAAAATTCTTAAAAGACATTAGAATTTTATAATTCATATTGATACAATTTGAAAATGTGAATTTGACTGTGGAGGTCTTTTTCATCACTATTTGAAATCATACATAATCAAAAGAGTCTATTTTCTTTTCTCTAACTCCCTATTTTGATAAGAGAAAACATTGATAAAACAAGATATTACAACAAAATTCTTAAATCTAACCGAAACATATTCATGATAAATACAATTTCATTGACATTTGCTCCTAGATACTTCTAAAGACTATAGCACCTATCTCTACTATTAATTAACATTGATTCTAAAATGTCTTAAAATCACTTTTATTTGTAGAATACTTTCAATTTCATAAAAAGAGTTGCACCTATATCTCACTCTTCTATGACCACAATCACTTTGAATGTTATCAACTAGTTAGCTACCATAGTCACCTGTAGGGATTCATGTAAAGGCCATTGAAGGTTAATCTGAGATATTGTCTGCATCCCATGTAGTTGAAGTATGGGAAGAAAAGATCATCATTAGGACTAACCAAAGAACATTGATTATAAAATGTCTTCAAATCACTTTTATTTGTAGAATACTTTCATGAAAAGAGTTAGAAAAATAGAACATGAACAACATGCTACCAATATCTCCTCGCTGAAATCGTTGTGTTTGTCCACATTTTAGGCCATTGATGGATCCTATTAAGAATATTGACGTTCTAGAACGGGTAGTTGTGGAGACTACATATTCTCGTCTTCTCACAACTCTTATTGCTTGTGTTGCTGTAGCCACAGTAGTGGTGGCCCGAGAAGGCAATGCACAAATGGGTAAATGAAAAAGAAAAGGAAATTCTTTTTATAGAATGGTTATTCATTCCAATGATGTGGATTGTCATGATCAGATTCGCATGAGTAGGGGAGCCTTCTTTCATCTAGCTAAGGCTGAAAGGAACCTTGACAAATACGATACACTTGATGTTAGAAGAACAACTTGTGATGTTCCTCCACACCGTTGACCACAATCTGAGGAACCGCAAGATTGCCCACAACTTTGGGCACTCAGGAGAGACAATCAGTCGATACTTCCACAAGGTGTTGAGGGCTATCTTAGGACTCCAAAAGGATTTCTTTCTACCACCTAGTCCAAACACTCCTCCTGAAATTAGTGGGAACGAACGTTTTGATCCATTCTTCAAGGTAATTGTTTTGTTGTTACAAATTTCTTGTATGGATTTTTATCCTTATCATATTATTGGTTGACTATAGAATTGATGATTGTATCATATCGTATAGGATTGTGTTGGAGCTATCCATGGAACCCATATACCAGTCACTGTCAATGTCGACATGCAGAGTAAATATCGTGATAGAAAAGGCAACGCAAAATGTTATGGGTGTGTGTTCCTTTGATCATAAGTTTCAGTGCTGCCTTGCTGGTTGGGAAGGGTCTACCGCGGATAGTCATGTTCTAGCTTCAGCTCTGTCAAGAGCAGATCCTCTTGTTGTTCCCCCCGGTAAGCCAAATCATAGTTTAATATACTCAAGGGTACAATCAATGTTTCACGTTTTAATAATATACTTTATTTATGTAGGAAAATATTTTCGAGTGGATGCTAGATATCCCAATGCACCTGGATTTCTTTCTCCTTATCGGTGTACACGCTACCACCTAAAGGAGTTTTCAAGAGAGAATCCAATAAACTCTCAAGAAGAGTTGTTCAACCATTGACACTCCTCTCTTAGAAACTCAATAGAGCATACATTTGGTATTCTCAAGCAGTGTTTTCCAATCCTAAGGCATGCCACATCTTATCCTATCATGGCACAAGCCCATATTGTATTAGCATGTTGCATACTACACAACTACATTATGTTAGAGGATGACATTCCATCAGAAATTGTCACCGAAGAGGAAGATGATCGTGATGGGATAGATGTACCAATGTTGGAGACATATGGGTTGTCTTAGCGTGATAGAGACCAGTGGGCACAGTTCTGAGATGATATAGCAAGTAGAATGTGGGAAGAGTACAGATCCCGAGAATAGTTGTTCTTGTATGAGTCAAGACTACATGATGGTTTCCTTTTTCTTCTCTTTTTATCTGCAAGTATTGGATTTGTATGGGTCAATGTGTTTTATTTGAGTAAATTGATGTATGAAGATACTTTGATATACATGATGGTTTCCTTTTTCTTCTCTTTCTATCTGCAAGTATTGGACTTGTATGGGTCAATGTGTTTTATTTGAGTAAACTGATGTATGAAGATACTTTGATATACATGATGGTTTCCTTTTTCTTCTCTTTCTATTTGCAAGTATTGGACTTGTATGGGTCAATGTGTTTTATTTGAGTAAACTGATGTATGAAGATACTTTGATATACATGACGGTTTCCTTTTTCTTCTCTTTCTATCTGCAAGTATTGGACTTGTATGGGTCAATGTGTTTTACTCGAGTAAACTGATGTATGCAGATACTTTGATATACATGATGGTTTCCTTTTTCTTCTCTTTCTATCTGCAAGTATTGGACTTGTATGGGTCAATGTGTTTTATTTGAGTAAATTGATGTATGAAGATACTTTGATACCATTAACAACAATTTGTATACATAGCATGGCATACATAGAATTAATGATGACCATGGATGAAATTGGTAACATGAGCTAGATATCTCCTTCCTCAAAGAAGATAATGTGGACAAAGGAAATGGAACGCAAGTTTCTAGACTTGCTCCTCGAGCAAGTACAACTAGGCAAAAAATGTGACGGAGGCTTCAAAAAAGAAGCGTGGTCCACAATTGAGAGGCGGTTCAACGCTGATATGAACCTCACTCTATCAAAGGACAACTTCAAAAATAAGTTGAAAACCTGGAAGCTTACCTATAGAGTGATGAAAGAGCTAAGGAATACAAGTGGTTTCACTTGGAACGAGGCAACTCAATGCATGGATGCTAAGGATAGCGTGTGGGATGAGCTTATGAAGGTAGGGTGATCTCTCTACTATTTTGATGGAAATAATATTGCCTTATTTTAAAGTTAATAATGGAAGACAAAGAACCTAATCCATTTATTTATGCCAACATGCAGAGAAGAGAGTTCAAAAATGCCAAAGTGTATAAGAGGCAGCCCTTCCAGTACTTCAATGAATTGGGTGCAATTGTGGGTAATGACATTGCTAAAGGTAATGCAACTACCACGGCCCTTGAGACTGAAGAAGGGAACCCTATGGAAGAGCCATTCAATGTGCATGATGAAGAGGACCTTGGTTTCAATATACATCTTGATAGTGTTGTTGATTTGGATGAAGACCCTTATAAACAGAAAGTACTAGAGGGACTCCTACATCATCAGTCAGAAAGGTGGGAAAGAGGAGGAAGGCAAGTATGGCCGCTTCC
The DNA here is from genome assembly GCA_027943335.1 of Chamaecyparis obtusa. NCBI lineage: Eukaryota > Viridiplantae > Streptophyta > Pinopsida > Cupressales > Cupressaceae > Chamaecyparis > Chamaecyparis obtusa. The sequence goes on from BSBK01001713.1 coordinate 563,028, forward strand.
TTGGATTCCATGTGTGAAACAATGAAGAAAATAAAATAGGGCATGAGAAATGTTCACCCTGTCAAAATTGATGAATCTGCTCATGACAATGCTTTGACGGATGCATATAACGCTCTCAAATCCATCCCCGGATTGAGTCGAGGTGTATTCTTGAGGGTATACGAAACTTTCGCGGGTGAACGTGAAAGAGCCAAATGGTTCTTATTGATGACTAAGGACGAGAGAGTGGACTAGATTGTAGCCACATATGGTGATTTATAGTTATTTTCTACATACTTTATCAAACTTTATCATGAGTTGAAACATTATCATACTTGTTCACATACACTGATACAATTGTGTTTTCATTGATGATTGTTTATGGTTGATGATTGTTTATCAAACATAGTTTTTGTTTATCAAATATATTCTGAGATAATGAAATGTAAATTGGTTTATCCACTGATTGGACTGTATGCCAGTGGCTGTGAACAACAATCACAAAGTATCGTTTCTTTTCCAGCTTGCCATTGTTTTCTTAGAAAACAATGGCAAGCTGGAAAAGAAAGTATTCAGAGTATTCTGAATTTGGGGATATGACATCCTTGTATATTGTTCACAAAGATTGATAACTTGAACATGGCAAAGATTCATAGTCCACGAATGAATGACCTGATTAGAAGCACATCTGAACTAGGCATCATAAACATATCCACCATGCCAAAACATTCTCTTAAAAACACCACCTTTGAAAGAATTAGAAGCATCATTTTCATTCTCCATTCCATTTGCATCTTTGCCTTCCATTTCCATCTTATTGTAATTTTCCACAATTGCTTCCTCAGCTTGCTTATGTGCCATGAATCTCTCACACCCAAATCCTCTCTTTAGTACTAGAAGCAATGGGTGATGGGCAAAGGGCAAAGGGACAAGGGAAAATATAGGTATTGAGAAGGAAGTGAAAAAAATGTGATGTAGCACAACCGTTTGTAATACAACAGTTAGTATGGTGAAGTGAGACGGAACGGTACTTGAAGCAGTGTAGAAACAAATGGGCAGTCACTGGGGTGTATTTAAAAGGACATCTAATTCTGTACTTTTCCCTTCAAGTGCATTCTTTCGAACCGTTGATATACTGTTGTGTGATTTTAAATGTGTTGGAAGCCTATAAAAGGCTATAAAACTGACATGATGCTATACTCAATGTTACAGACAAAAGATGACACTTGTAATTTCATCAAATCTATAATTGCTATTCTATTCAAATCTTTAATTTATCATTGCTATTCTCTTTATATATATTCATGTCTGTTCCATTTTTTCCTGAACTAGAACTTCTTAGAAAAATACTCCCTCTCCCATTTCCATCTACTCAATCACTGGGTACTACTAGTACATAGGAAAGTATGTTGATGTTAACAGGCTTCTTACAGTGATTGGAAGCTTTGTTAATTCCTTCTACAGATCATGCAGATAAATACATATGTATCGAGCCAATAGATTCAATAGATAGAATTTGTGTAAGAACTAGGACTTCAATATCCTTGAGTACATTCATCATTGGCATCAAGGGAAGTGATACAGATTCCTTTTTATGTAAAATTTTTAGGATCACGAGTCATTCTATATACTTTGTGAAGTCCAATGTATAGAGTCAATGTCATAGAATATGATTAAGCAACTTGTAAAATATTGAATTAGCACACTCAAAAAACTATATGAATTGTTCTTGTTAGTTGTCGTGAGCCAACCAGAGCTTATAAATGCTCTATACAGATTGACTAGGAGCTGTGAGAGGTTTGACATGGAGGGAAGTTCGAATTGAGGTGTACCAATACCAGTCGATCAAAACAACAGTATACACAAAGGCATTCAACTATATGTTTTATCGACCACCATATTCCTTCCCATGTTTTATCAACCATCTCATAATAGCAATCTTATCTCTTTAATAATTACATTCTTCTTCTTACCTTTAGAGCGACCTTTTTGTTATCACTGTTCTTTCACTGTTCTTCTGATTTGACATTACTATGGTAACACTTCATCTCACTATTCATCAATGAAAGCATAGAGTTCTATATGCATAAAATGTGCCATTCATTTATCATACAAACTGTTGCTCCTTTTTGAGACTGCTAAATGTGATATTCTCTATTCAATGCAGCTGCTCTACATGCAAGATTTGTGTTTTACTTATCTAAAAGTGTATTCCATTTACTCTTTGTTCTAGTGCAGATTTGACATTCTTTTCTCAACAAGATTCACTCTTTGACACAAGACCCACTGCTATATTCAAGATCCTCACTGCTCTTCATAGATTTGGATTCTTTTCTTATGTTTTTATGTTGATCTTTAAGAATGACTGCTTCCTATCAACATATGCTTTCTATGTGTGAACATCTGTTGTCATTAGCTTGTCTTGCTGCTCCTTTACATGATTTGCTGTTGTTCACTACGCATGAAATGCTTCTTGAGATCTTCCTTCTCTTCTCTTGTTCAATTTGGGTCAACATGTTATCAATTTGGGTCAGCATGTTAATTAAAATTTCTTAGAAAACAATGGCAAGCTGGAAAATAATGACACTTATGATGAGAACTTAGAAAAGCATGAAATTAATGTAAAGTTTATCCACTGATTGGACTGTATGCCAGTGGCTGTGAACATCAATCACAAAGTATCGTTTCTTTTCCAGCTTGTCTATATTTTTATGATGTTGATTCATCTATTAAGAAACAATAATTTGTGATTGATGTTCACAGCCACTGGCATATAGTCCAATCAGTGGATAAACTTAACAACATCTTGAACATGCAATGCATCTTTAGAACATCAATCACAAAGTATCATTTCTTACAGATGAATCAACATCATAAAAATATAGACAAGTTGGAAAAGAAATGATACTTTGTGATTGATGTTCACAGCCACTGGCATACGATACTTTGTGATTGATGTTCTAAAGAAGCATTGCATGTTCAAGATGTTGTTAAGTTTATCCACTGATTGGACTGTATGCCAGTGGCTATATAGCAGTATACATTGGTTACAGTATACATTGGTATATCTCCATTACAAAATATAGTTTGTCAGCACTCTTATGAGAAATGGAATTCAAAGATATTTATGTTGGAACACAAGTTGAACCCATCTTTCCTCTTACCATGCATTTTTTTTGTGATTTGTGAAGTAAAATTTACATAAAAAATGTATAATCAATTGTAAAAACTTTCTCTCTCAATGGCCATGCAAAGATGTTGCAAAACTTCTCTTGGGATCATGTGTCAACCCAATCAAGTTATTTCTTTCATTTTCCCCTCTTTTTTTTGGTATACACTGGTATACAGTAGCCACTGGTAAGTACCCACTGGTATACTTATTGTGTTAATTCGTTGGATCCATGCCAAGATTATTTTGTGTTGCTAGTGATTATGTTGGATTTCATAGAGTGTGCTTGTCTTCCTCTCCATTTTGGTTTTTCTCTCCACTTCAAGGTAGGAAACCTTGTTTCTCTCTTGTCCTTTGAATTTCAAGTGCTTTCAGAGGTCCATCAATGGCATATTGGTGCATATTGGTTTAATGTTTTGGTATTGCAAGATCTTGTTGAATTAGTGGACAAACAAGCATGCCCTCCCTTGACCATTGTTTTCATTAATGTGCTTTTATAGACATATTAGCTTGCATTTGTTAGTGTTGTTTCTTTTAACATATTTAAGTGGAATACACGAAGGAGTACCACATGATGAATGCTTCATTTAATGCATTGCTAAGGTGTAGTCTCATAACTATCCATTTCTAGTTCTTTAGACATGATTTTATAAGTGTGTTTTGGTAGATGACTGTATTGTTCATGATTCTGTATGTATATACCCTAACCATCTTGTTATTATTGTTGCATTACAAAATTAAGTTAAATAATTCTACTTTGTTCAATGCTCAATTTCATCTTCAATTTCTTTTCATTTTTCATTCATTTTTAAAAACCACGTGATAGGTACAGAAATAGAAATGGATAGTTTTGAGACTACACATATGATGATAAAGTGAGACCACATATGCTGACATTAAATATGTTTGAAATAGCTTATGGATTCGATTTTGTAGATATTTTTGGCATCAACATTTACGATCACACTCTGTGATCCTTCATTAGGATGGAAGAGAGAAAAATGATTGAAAGAAAAGTCCATCATTTTGGTCTATTGCAATCATTTTGGTCTCTTTCATCCTGATGATGGATCACAGAGTGTGATCCATAACTATCTACACAATCGAATCCAGAAGCTATTTGAAACATTGATGCCAAAAATATCCACATATGATGATAAAAAATGAGCTATCTGATGATTGTTTACTATTCATGTTTGTAAATAGTCAATATTTCTGATGGTACTCGGTGTATTCCATTTAAAAATAAACAAGTTTTAGTTTTTCTATCATGTTTACTTTGTAGATGCAGGATTGACCATCTAACAATACCGAAAGTAATGGGAAGAATGAGTGGGATATGAGATGGTTGCTCATCGAATGTGGGGCATAAGGGCGTAGAGCATGGATTTCCTTGCATTTTCTTATTTAACAGTGTGTTTTCACACCACCATTCAGTTCATGGATATTGTTCTTCCCCAAAACTTCTATCTGATGCTATAGTTGTGTCATTATATTTTTTCTATAAATTTGTAATATCAACATAAATGAAACTTTTTCAATTTGTACTCATAGAATATAGTCATGTTGTTATATATGAATGAACAAAAATAGTATGAATGAACAAAAATAGTATGAATGAACAAAAATTTACTTGATATAGTGCTGATGGCTATGATAAATGTCCCTATGTGTGAGTGTGGTGATGGATCGTGCTGCATGTTGAAGACGTCACACACGCGGGATAATCCAGATCGAAAATTTTGGAGTTGCAAAAATAAGAAAAAGTTTGTTAATTGCACAATATTTAAATGTTTACAAAGAATAAATATTAGTCATTATAGTGAGACTAACTTAGATTTGTATTGTAGGATGGCGGTGGATGTCAGTACTTTCGGTGGGCCAATGACACCCCGTTGCTGTCTACTTCATCTGCACGTTCTCCACATATACCTATTGTGGATGACGAGTGCAAGTCTTGCAAAGCACTCGAGAAAGCTATTGCAAAAGCGGAGGCTACGTATAAAGCCGATGTCATGTTTTTACGATGTTTACTTTGTGCAACAATCGTACTATTTAGTTCAGTCATTTGTTGGGTCATTATGCAGAAATAGATATATATGTGGACTAGATGACTTATTTATATTTTGATGTGATATCGAGCAATGCTATAATTACTTTCTTGTTATAATATTGTTTGTGATATTGTATAAATTATATAAAAAAGTTAAGTTTACTGTTCACAATATTGAAAAAAAAATTAAATTTTGTTTATGATTTTGTATATAAAAATCTAAATTAATAAAAAAAAAAAACTATAAATAAAAAATGAACAAAAATAAAATATTAAATTAAAACATTATATAATAATTATAAAAACTTAAATTTTCTTGTCAAATTCTAATTCCAATTGAAAATGTAGAACCAAACATAGAAAATGGATAATGTAATTCCAATTCCAATTTCAAATTGCAAACCAAACACATAAATAGGAATTTCTCACTTCCAATTCCAATTTCGAAAATGGCAACCAAACGCAAAATATGGATTGTCTCAGCCATCTTCCGGGTGAACCAAATGGTCCAAACTATCTTCCGAATACACAACCCTGGAATTTCAAAACCCGATTTTGAGATAATCAGGTTTTGTCTCAAATTCCAATTCCTGTAAGGGCCCGTTTGGTAACAGACCATTTCTAGCATTTGCCTAGAATTGGCATTTGTTATTGCCCATTTCGTCGAATCCTCAGTTTGGAAGTGCAATATGAAAATAGAAGTGGAAGATGTAAATGCTCATTTTGGTTCAAAATGAGCATTTACATCTTCCACTTGAAAAGGTGGAATTGGAATTTGAGGGCCAAATTCCACTTTTTGAAACCCCGTTTTATAAAACCTCGTCAGGTCCGCGGGCTTCATAATCATTATTTTGGCGTCCACATTCATCATTTTAGGGCATTCTGCAAAGCGAAGCCGACGTTTCATGTTTGAAGGCATTCTGCAGAGCGAAGCATTTGACGACATTGTTTCACGGCAAAGTGCTTGCATTCTCCGTTAATCTGGTATGCATAGGGTCTCTTGTTTGTGGGTTTCCCCTATAGATTTTATCTTTGATTTTGTAGTTATTCTTTACCTTTTGAAGCTTCATCTTCGGTATGAAATGAGGATATTACATGGAAGAACATGTTGTTTCACTTTCTATTGTATTTTTGTGCCTTTGCAACCATGCCATGAGGGTTTCTTTGTTGTGTATTCATTTTTTGTGAAGTGGGTATGTGCTAAAATAGTGCATCTCCAGAGGGTTTCTTTGTTGTGTATTCATTTTATTCTAGAAGCAGTTTTGCATCTCCAATCTGTGTGTGTACTTTAGTATCATTTCCAATGGTGCACGCATACTTGTTTAGAAATTTGCAGTAGTAGGCCAGTATGGTCCTGTGCCAGCGCGAACTGCATGTTGTGAGTCTGGTACTGCTAGCTAAATAATAGCATGCACCATGTCTAAGGAGACCACACACACACATATATATACCCCCACAAACAAACCCTAATATCTAGAGTTCACGACCCTCTAACTATCAAAGATTGTCTCACAATGAAGTAAGGTCTGTGAAAACATTTTTCATACATTATATTTTGCCTCACAAGATAGAGAATTTCTTTCTTTAAAGAAAATCTAATAACTATGTTGGTGTCCTTTTTGATATATTGTTCTTTCTTCTCTTTTACATAGAGATACTCATGTTCACAAATTTTTGATACTGGTTGTTTCTTCTGAAGAAATTACTCTATCAAGGTTCATCTTGTCTTTTTAATCTAATTTAATGATCAAGCACATATGGTGTGGTATTAATCTATCACTTAGTTGATTAATTGGTATGTGATGTGTTGGAAGGCTAATCATTGTTCTTTGAACTGCTGGTAGCGCAACACTTCATAACCAATTTTAATGGACCAATTACATGTTTTTCCAATGAAAAGATCATTGAATTTTTAGCCTCAAACATTTTTGAATTTGTAGGATTGAATAGCCAGCATCTGACCATAACTAATGTATTGCTACCCTAAATCAATTTGTTATTTCAAGTGATTTCTGCAATCTAAATCAGTTTGTAGACCCTATCAGTGTTTAGGTTGGTCATATTTTGAAGTTCAAGTCTTGGTGTACAATCTAGATCAGTTTGTAGGTCCAATCAGTGTTTGATATCATGGATGCAGTTCATTTATGCTTAACATTTATAACTGTTAAACTAAGATTTTGGTGTAAGAGTCATTGTCTACGAGGGCTTTTGTTATATAACACAACTTTGCAATAAATGATAGCTTCTGTTCTTTAATGTTGTGGTTGCTGCATATAACTACTTTTATGTGAAAAATAATGTATCTTAGATCTCTTTGCAAATACCATACTGATGAAAAATAAATCTTTCTATGTCATGGTTCTGCATAGGATTTGAACTTGTGTTCCTTTTAGACAATTCTGGATTTTATTTTTGTACATGTCTTGGTTTCTACTTTTACATTTAAGTTTCTTGTGAACATATCTCTGTATATTTTCTAGAGGATTTCTTTGACCGATAGTGGCTATGAAGGATTTCTTTGACTGATAGTGGCTGTGAACATATCTCTGTATATTTTCTAGAGGATTCCTCTTTTCTATCTCAAAAATTGCTAATCTATAGATTTTTCCTCTGTCTGACATATTGGGTTAAATTATATTTTAATCAATTTATAAAAAATGTACCTAAGAACTAATTGGATTTTTCTTCCCATATCCAAGGAATGCAAAGGGCTTTCGAATCAGGTTAAAGTATGCTATTGTAATTTATTAGGTTGATTTCTTTTCTTCTTTTGCAATTTTTAGTATTATTTGACGAAATGCCAACATTGAATTATTATAATATTTTGTGCATTATTTCAAGTGTTTGACAAAATTACAATATAGATAATATTGCATCAATTGATATTCCATTCACAAGATCATCATATGAAATACAATGTCGATTCTACCATAAAATCAGATATTATACTAGTCTGAAAGTTTGATAGAAATTCATTAACTCAACAGTTGGAAGCAATTATCCACACACATAATTGGAAGCAAAAATAAATATTTATTTTGACTTGCAAGATGAGTTGATAGCTGTGTGTACACCATTGAAATGTCATACTATATCAATAGTATTTAATAATGTTCAGAAATTGTATCAAAACTGCCCAGAAGATATCTGTAAGATCCCCCTTTTATCCTTCCAAACATCAACGCCACATCTAGTTTATGTTGTTCTCCCTTATCATAAGGGGCAGTTGGGTATGAGTGGTCCAAAGACCCTTATTAAGTGTGGTGATTCCCTTAAAATGTCTGCCATCTCTCTTAGGCTTACATACAAATTGTATGACTTGCTTTTCCTTAGCATTTGGCAGAGCTTGCAGGTGAATTACTAAATATACTGCACCTTGTCTAGGAACTCCAATTGATTGTGTATAGATATTTTAACATAAATATATGTAATGCAAATGAATCACAACTGGGGTTTGAAGAAGATCTGAAACAATCTTTCATGCCAGGAGAACACCTGAAAATAATGATTATTATTTGCTATGGAAATCTCTTCAATAATCTTCAATTTGTACTCTACAAATTGTCTTGGAGGGTTTCCATCCTCCGAATCTTTGTTGGGTTTTCATCCTAGGAAGGAAAGATGAATATTTGCTCAATTTCCAAAGTTGTGGTATAGAAAATAAGTTGTCTAGTATGAATTTTCTCCTCTCCTCCTTGCCTTTTATAATTTTTTTGGAAATGAGCAAATATTATTTTCCATAACTTATTATTTCCCTCTGAAAATGACTTCATAATTTAACTTTACATTATAGGCCCCACAAACAAGTCACTTTTTATTAAACTGTCCACTGTCATAGTTTCTATTGTTGTGAAGGATAAATACCTTGTTAGGTACTCTGCCACTTTCTTTGCACAAGGGTAGTTCACTGTATATAAGGACGTGCATGCCCAAAAATGTCTATTGTTCCCTTAACACATGATTGTAATTGGTAGTGTTGCACTGTATTGGTTGATCAGCCTGGCATTTTCTGTATTAGAACCTATTTCATCATTAATACTACTATTATGCATTAGCATAGAACACATAAAACATGATTGCAGGATAAAGGAATGGCATAATAGGACATCTACATTTTAATTAGCTAGGAATACATTTACAAATAGTTGTGTCAATAAGTACATACATTTCTTGGCTTGTCCTCTTGCTGCCTATGACTGTCGATTTTGTATCTCAAACCTTCTTCACCATGTACTTTTCAAGGATGGATCTTATCAACAATATAAACATTCAAGGAGTCATTTGTAGGAAGGTCAGAAAAGATCGTATTCACGCACTTATTCTTGCTATCCTTGGAGTAGCAAAAGTAGTGTCTGAGCTTGAAGGTAGGAAAACAAAGCGTAATGAAAGAAGTGATGGAAGTGGTTTTTATAAATGCATTATTCATTCAAGTGAGGTGCATTGTCACGACCAAATTCGCATGAGTGCAGCAACCTTCTTTCAGCTAGCCAATCTTGTAAGGCAAAAAGGAAGCCTATCAGATATGATGAGCATAAAGTTAGAAGAACAATTAGTCATGTTCCTCCACACCCTTGGCCACAATCTAAGGAATCGTAAGATTGCCCACAACTTTGGTCACTCCAGAGAGACAGTAAGCCGATACTTCCACAAGGCCTTAACGACTATCTTAGCACTCCATGCAGATTATCTCACACCACCTGAGCCAAACACTCCTCCTGAAATTAGTGGGAATGATTGTTTTGATCCTTACTTCAAGGTAAACCCCTTAACGCTACAAATTTCTTTGCTTAGTGGTAATCTTATTACTACGTCTTTCTTGACTACAGTTTTTCTTTCTATAGGATTGTGTTGGAGAAATTGATGGAACCCCTATACCAGTCATTGTTGATGTCGACTTACAGGGTAAATATCAGGATAGAAAAGGGAACTTGTCACAAAATGTTATGGCTGTCTCTTCTTTTGATCATAAGTTTCAATACATTCTTGCTGGTTGGGAAGGGTCTGCTATAGATAGCCGTGTTCTAGCTTCAGCTCTTAGTAGAGCCGATCCACTTGTAGTTCCCCCTGGTATGCCATTTCACACTGTATTTTTACTAAAGAAAATGATAAATGTTTGACGGTGTCAATGTTTCATGGTTTAACAATATATGTGATTTTGTTGGAAAATATTATTTAGTCGATGCTGGATATCCAAATGTACCAGGATTTCTTGCACCTTACTGATGTACACGTTACCACCTAAAGGAGTTTTCAAGAGCAAACCCTATAAACAGCCCACAAGAGTTGTTTAACCACCAACACTCCTCTCTTAGAAATGCAATAGAGTGTACATTTAGCATTTTGAAGCAGCGTTTTCCTATCCTGAGGCATGCAATGTCTTATCCAATCATGACACAAGCACGTATTGTTTTGGCATGTTGCATACTGCACAACTTCATTACTATAGAGGACGGTGTTCCATCCGAAGTGGTTATTAAAGAGGACAACGATCGTGATGGGATAAATGTACCAATACTTGAGACATATGGGTTGAGTCAGTGTGATAGGGATGATTGGGGGAACTTTAGAGATGATATAGCAAGTAGGATGTGGGAAGACTACAAACGTAGAGATTAGTTGTAGTTTTACAAGACCTTTCTTTGTTCTTTAATGTGCTTTCATTCCTAACTGGTTATTGTTTATGCCTCTTGAATTTGTAAGCCTTGTTGTATTACGAAATATAAATCATACTGTTGTAATGTTGATGCTCAAAACATTTGTTCTCATAGTTTACATTTACAATATTCTTTGAAAGAAATGAAGCCTATGTATGATTTCTAACTCTGATTTCTCTTTGATTAACATTCATGTCTGTATCTTGTTTGACACTTTTTCTTCTAAATGGGGATTGAGAGAATGGTAATTTGGCCCTAAAATTCCAATTGCGCCTTTTCATGTGGAAGATAGTAGACCATATATAATTACAATACTAATTCAGTGTGAAACATAATGAACATTGAATTAGTGTTCATTCTATTGCACACTTATTCAATAGACCATAGTAGACCATAGTAGACCATAGTATGTTTACACAGTCTACTATGGTCTACTATGTTCATAGAGTATGCTTGAATGGTCAATATAAAACACTTAATCCATCTACTTGTATGGTCAATGTAAAACACTTAATCCATCATATAAGTTTTACCTTTTTGTTTGTTGTATCTATTTGTCAAACCTCAATTCATGTTTGGCCAGTGTAAATTTTAATATATTAGAATCAATTTACAAATGCATTGAATAAAAAAACCCGGATAAGAATCCCCACAGCTTATATATGAATCCCTCTGCTTTCTATACTTGATATTTTCAACCTCTATAAAGAAAACATATAAAGGTCATAAGAGAATGAATTCAAAAGTCTCTGTCTTCATGCTATCAGTTTCAAACTTTAGATAAGTGGAGTAAAACTTAAACTTGTGGCTCTGGAATGCCTAGCTTTTTTTTCTCTCATTTGTTCTTGTGCTTTGACCTATACTAATTTTGCCTTGTAGATTCTTATTTCTACATGTTATAATGTGTCCCGTTTACCTATTTAGGTTGTTTTTAGACATTAATATTTTTTCATTTCTAGGTTGCCATAATAAAATTACATTAATATTCATATAAAATAGTCAATCGTTTATGAGCCCCTTTTTTAGAATGGATAGCCAGGTGCATAAAATTTTAATAGGTAACATTTTAAGGAAAAAATTGTTAAGAACTTCCCAAAAAGTTGGAGTGATTGTCATTGTAAATCTAGAACACTGTATTTAACTTTGAAAATTTTAACTTCCTTTTGTCTCTTTAGGTTTTTTAATAGCTATCCCTAATGTTTAAGCAAAAAACATTCTGCTCCAAAAATGCATTCCCTGTCCCCCCTTACCCCCCTTACCCCTGAAACATGGAGAAACATTGTTTTTAACACAATTCATGGTGAAATTTTTGGCTGAATTAATTTGAGCATTGCATTAATTTGTTATTGACTTAAGTGGAATACATTTGGGTACACTGAATATTTTATGGAATCAACACCTAAAGTTGGAGAAAAACAAAATAGACACAAGCAAAACTTAGATTTAAATATTTGATGTTAAGACTTCTATCAACACTAGCTGATCCGGTAAGCTATAGAAATCTGGTTCCTTTGCAAATCTATAGAGTTGGTTATTATAGTATAATGGTGTTGGATACATAAATAATGATATGCGTAATGAAGTTCCATTTCTAAATGGAAAAGGTGGCCAATTCTTAACTAATGATGGTAGCAATTGATTGTTAATCGCGTTACTGTTTCCAATTTTCCATATTAAATGTCTTTTTAATGTTCTTAACTATTCTTTTGAACTCTCGTATAGAGCCTGTTTCATATTTTGACTATGATGCCCTCTTTGATGGCGGTGCATAAGAATCAAACAAGATATGGTTTGACAAACAGATACAACAAATATTAAGTATACAAGTAGATGGATTAAATGTTTTATATTGACCATTCAAGCATACTGTATGAACATAGTAGACCATAGTAGACCATAGTAGATTGTGCTAACATAGTAGACCATATATACATGCATACTTAGCTACATGCAAATGAGAATGGATAATAAAGAAATATATTACATATTGCTGGATATCATGCATAAATGCAATATTTTGGATTAGATGCCACTGTTGTATTACTATTTCTTTAATATCCATTCTCATTTGCATGTAGCTAATGATTGCATACAACAAGTGGTGTAGGTGTTCTTTCATAGATCTGATGATGAGCATGGACAATGAGGTTCCAGTAAGCTAGTCAACTTCTTCCTCCAAGAAGGTTGTGTGGACAAGAGAGATGGAACAAAAGTTCCTAAACTTGCTCCACGATCAAGTTCACCTAGGAAGGAAAGGTGAAGGGGGCTTCAAAAAAGAAGCTTGGACAGCCATTGAGAGGAAGTTCAATGCTGAGATGAACCTTAATTTGTCAAAGGAAAATTTCAAAAATAAGCTTAAAGGATGAAAGCAAGGTTTTAGAGTTATGAGAGAGTTGAAGAATATGAGTGGGTTTGCATGGAATGAAGCTACTCAATGTGTGGATGCTGATGACATGGTGTGGGAGGAGCTTCTAAAGGTGACATGTTGTTTTGAATATGTTGGTCTTAGCAATATTTCCTTCTTATTAAGTTAGATAGAAGACAAAGATCTAATTCATTCATCATGACAACATGCAGAGAAAAGAATTCAAAAGTGCCAAAGTGTACAAGAGACAACCCTTCCAATACTACAATGACCTAGCCATCATTGTAGGTAATGACATAGCTGAAGGTACCACTGCTACTACTGCATAAGAGATAGAAGAAGGGCTCAATATGGATGGGCCCGCCTACGTGGATTGTGATGAGGATGTCCCTATGAGTACACCTCTTAACACTACACCTGATTTGGATGATGAATTATATCATTCCAATTAATCGACTGCAAGTGGTCATCCAAATCCTTCAATATCGTCACCAAGGAGGGGAAAGAGAAAGAAGGAAACCATGACTGGTTCAATGGATGTGATTTGTGAAACTATGAAAATAATAGAAGAGGACTTCCGTGCGCCTCTTGTACTCAAAGTGGACAATTCTGAATCAAATTCTATCTTGGTAAGTGTCTATGAGGCTCTCAAAAGCATCCCTGATTTGACTCAACAAAATATGCTAAAAGCATATGACACCTTCATGGCTGATCAAGATAGAGCCAAAGGGTTCTTGCAAATGAATGAAGATGAGAGGGTGTAGTATATTGCCATGAAGTTTGCAGACCTCTAGCTACTTTTTTTTTTTCATTTTAAAGTATTGTTACTTAAACATTGACAGACCTCTAGATACTTGTCTTATCAACACCATGATGATATTTTTTGGTATTGTGTTAGAAGTTGCAGCCTTCTGCAAAAATCATTGTCATATCATGTTATATTGTTGTTCAATGTGCACTTTCTCTCCCCTCAGTCTGCCATCCCCAAAACATGTCCCCTGCTGTCCAACTGTCCCATCCTAGAAACACCATGGAACATTGCATATAATAGAATAATAGAATTTGCTAACTGATTTCCATTCCTCTACAATGTTTTGCTGCCCAGAGTCTTGAACCCAGATAGGGTACACAATGGGTCCCAATCCTGAGCTAGTTCATGGATCCAGATAGCCCTGGTCCATTCCTTCTTAACCTTCACACATTTGTCATTGAGGTGTATAGAGAAAGGCTTCAAGATTTATAAATTCTATTTAATCCTTGTATAGATAAAGCTTGTAAGTATGAATTCATATGCACATGGGAAGACTATTTTACTGTGCTACTAAGCAAGTTTATTTCCAACCATCATATGCACATGATGTGAGAAAAACATGTCTTGACAAAGGAAGCCTACATGGTACAATCCATATTATTGAGGATAGAGGGAAACTGTCACCCAAGCATCAGGAATTGTGTACCATAGATAAATAGTATCTGAAGTATGGAAGAAAGAAATAGCATATGGATACACTACCACTAATCCATACTTCATATGCAAAAGAGTTGAAGATAGTATCTGATTGTGTCACCCAAGCGGCTGAAGTATGGAAGAAAGAGTGTTGTTGTCTCCACTCATTCCATATGGAAGAAATGAGACAAAGCATATGTCATCTCCCCACTCTGTGGCTTAGCAAAATTATGAATTCTTTTAAGCGTTCTTTCTCTTTAGGGTTTCTATCTGATAATTTATCTAAATCTTTGGGCTACAATACCTCTGTACACAATTGTGCTTGATGTTTATTATTCATTGAGAGTAGTTTGATATTGTCATCTTCGCCTTCAAACAAAATAAGTAGCATGAACGTTATTGTTAGTTATTGTTAGTTTTTGATCTAGTTGCTCAATCTCGTGCACAATGTATCTTTGTTATGAATTCTATTGCAAAAATGCAACATCTTTTAATAGCCTGAAATGACTTGTTTGTTTTGTCAATTGATTTTCTAATGAGTGCATGAATTCTCAACTGATTTATGGATGTCATGTAGTTGGACTGCAACTGCTGTCGATTATTCACTCACTTGGATTTTGTATTACCTTAGTGTAGGGTGAGTATATTAAGTATAAGTAGTAAATATTACAACATAGTAGTTTATGGTACGAGCACAGTTCCTCCTGATTAGGAGCAGAGTTTACAGAGCATATACAAAAAGACTAAATAGTATTGGTTCCAATGAAGGAAAATTACAAAATATTACATCACATGATTAATAAATAGTTAAACCCAGGGTGTCCACCTCATCTGACCATTTCAGAACTTTACCATCTCTGATAAACAATTGGTACAACTTGAACTGGTTGAGCAGGGTTCGCATTGATCTACCTTTCTTTGTTCCACATGATTAATAAACAGTTAAACCCAGGGTGTCCACCTCATCTGACCATTTTAGAACTTTACCATCTCTGATAAACAATTGGTACAACTTGAACTGGCTGAGCAGGGTTTGCATTGATCTACCTTTCTTTGTTCCTTTTCTCATTTAGTTGTTTAACAAACTGTCTCAGGGTGATGTCAAAATCATCTTCAACTGGATTGGTGGTGGTGTATCCATATGCTATTTCTTTCTTCCATACTTCATATGCAAAAGAGTTGAAGATAGTATCTAATTGTGTTGGTAGCATCAATCACATTCATGTATGATTTTGGGTTGGCTAGCTCAGATTTATCCTTCATATAATATTATAAGGATATTGATTCACACACACATGCACTTGTACCTAGTGTGTATAGATTCAAGAACATTATAGAAGATGAATACTCCATTAACATGTGAAGCTTCATCCTCTTTTTAGAAGTTTGCAAAAGGCCTTTTTAACTCCAAAAAGCCCTTCCTGCAATTTGCCACCATTTGAGCAATAAAAAGGTTGAAAATGAGAGGGTAGCAAGCAATAGTTATGTCACATTTGTAAAACTAATTTTTATGGGAGGTCTAGTGGGGTTGAACATCATTTGTCATGTGAGAGTGGAAATCGGGTTAAATTTTGTGTGAATATAATATTAGAAGAGCAGTTGAAATGACAATGCTAGTTGGGAAAATCTAGCAACAAACTATTTCTAATAGATGTGCATTTATGACATTACCATCTATTAGCAAGAATTCCAATATATCAACTAGAGATAGAGGGAAGAGAAAGGTCATTTTGATTGCAAGTAGAAAAAATACAATTGTGGGATTGATGAATTTGTGAACGATGTGAGGAAACCAGTGATTCAATGATCAAAATATTTTATGCCCATGCCATCCCAATTCATATGGCATGATCTCCTTATTTCAAAGAGATATTGAAAGATACTATTGTAGTTGGTCCCTCTTATGTGATTCTTAGACAATATTCAAAGGTGAACATATTAATAGAGAAAATGAGACAAATATAAATTAGGACTTGTTTGATAGTAATGGATGGGTTAAGCGATATTAATATTATTATTACATCTCCAACAAATTCATACTTTGTTTTAGAATTATTGAATGTTCTAAAAAATATAAGAATACTAATTACCAATTTAGCCTTTTGAAAGATGTCATAGATAATAGCCTATACATGTTGTGTGGTAGAACCCCTACCAATTGTTTTAGGTTCTTTGCTATGTCAAGCCCTTGAAATCTTGCCTAAATACAAAAATCCTCTAAGTCCTAACAAGTCTTGTCTAAAGCCCTAAACCCTCTGTTATAATTTGTCATTGACTTGTACCCGATTGCCCATTTACTTGAATGTTTTTAGGGCATTCTCAACAATTCCATTTTGTGAATATCCTTTTATCTCTGAAGCCTTGAGAACTCTTTACTTTGAGGTGCCTTCACATATATTGAATGCATAACTAGGGTTAAATTCCCAACTAGGGTTTGGATTGAGCTCAAAAAATGGAAATTTAACTTGGTTTCTTGGTTTCGAGTGAATGTGCCCAAGCCCTTCTACTTAAACTAGTATATAGAGACAACTTAACTCATTATTGTAATTTAAAGTCTAGCTTGTCAATTATGCCTAAGAAGACTATATATGCATTGGGCTTAGTTTATGAGCTCATCGATTATTAGAGTAGATTGTTAGAGTAGATTTGATTATGTGGAGTTTCTAAAATTTTATGAAGTGTATTTGAATGAACTCTCATTACTTGTTCATTGCTCGTGTTGTTCATGATTTCAACTTACAATCTATATTTATGATGACTACACATATTTCTGATGTTACTCCTTGGTGTATTACATTTATTATGAGAACTTTGCATGGTGTGTCTTCACACCACCATTTCGTTGTTGGATTTTGTTCTTCCCCATCTTCTATGTACGAGTATAGATTAATTAGATCCTTTCAGTTTCAAATAGAAAGTCTCTTTAATCAACCATGGATTGTTGGAGTAGATTTGATTATGTGAAATTTTTAAAATTTTATAAAGTGTATTTAATCAACCATAGATTGTTATAGTGTCAATGACTTCGGTCAATGCACCTATGTGTCAATGTGGTGTTGGGCGATGCATATTGAGGATGTCACAAACATCAAGAAATCTTGGGTGTCAATTTTGGGCTTGCCCAAAAAAGAAAAAGGTCTGGATATGTAATTATAGTTTTATGTTTAAAAATAATGTGACAACTATTCATTTTAGGAAGAATTGATGTATATTTGGTATTGCAGGGAAATAGTGAATGTGAATTCTTCTGGTGGGTCAATGAACCCAAATGTACGTCTACTCCATCTACAAATATACTCAAATTTACGTCTACCCCATCTACATCCTTACCTGATGTAGGGAATGAGTACAAGGAGTGCAAGGCTAGATAGGCAGCTAGTGCCGCTAAATTATTTTCAATGGCGAAAGCAGAAATCATGTTTCTGCGATGCATTCTTTTTGTACTATGTGCACTACTTTGTTGAGAACATATGTGTAAATGTGGTTAATAGAAAAATGACTATTGTAGATACATGAAGTTTTTTATAATTTAAAGTAGATACGATGGACATATTTTGATAAACTCATGAACTTTTTTGTTGTTTATGACTCAGTTATGATTTTGAATATAAAATTAAACAAAATTAAATATTAACCTTATTAAAAAAAATTTGAAAAAAATTTATAATTTTCTATATAAAATTTAATAAAAATTAAAAATAAAAATTTATGGTTTTCTCTATAAAATTAAATACAATAACAAAATAAATCATAAAATGAACTAATAAAAATAAAATATAATATAAAAAAATATTAAAATAGTTCAAAAAATAAAATAAAAATCATAGTCAAATTCCAATTCTAGTTTTAAAAAGTGGAACCAAATGGAGGATATACATCTTCTTGCTCATATTCCAGGTCAACCAAATGGTCCAATCTATAATCTGGAAATGAAAAACTGGATTATCAAATCCATGATTTGACCATTTCCAACATTTGATCAAATGCAGCATTTCCTAATTCCCGCTACCAAATGGGCCCTAAAGGAATAAGAAGGTTCAATTATGGAAAGTTCAAAGCAAGAATATCATGATCCTCTTACTATACCCTTGAGAAGGGTCATAAGACAAAAGAAACTAGTTCACAAGTATAGCCATTAGATTTCCATTATCTTATATTGGTAATGAACTAAGTTCTATAGTGGAAAATCTTTCTCCAAAGGAGCATGTGCCTTGGATAGAGTTTGTGGTGGATGAGATGGCGACTTTAGTTGGATGTAAGATTTGGGATCTCATTGAGTTGCATGTGGGAAGAAAACCCATTAGTTGCAAGTTGATTTTTAATGAGAATTTTGGAGTAAATGAATAGTTGGAAAGGCATTGGACAAGATTGTTGACAAAAGGTTAATCATATGTCATGGGAGCTCATTTTAGTGAAATTTTCTCTCTTATTACAAAACTAATTTTCATTAGGTTTGTACTTTCTATTTCTATTACTTATCATTTAGTGGTAGAGAAGATGAATGGTAAAATGACTTCATTGCATGATATATAAGTAATTATTTTGCCATTACTTGTAGTCCTAGCTATTTATTCATCGTTAATTAAATTTTTTACTAAGATATATCGATAAAAGCATTGGTTGCATATACTTTGTAGGTACTCCCTTTTTCTCAACAAGTTCATCTCATGTCCATGTGAAGTAGCATTTTTTTTTGGTATAATTACTATAAATACAATGTTTGATAGAAGAACAGACCATCAATGAATTATATTGTACCAATAATTTCTCTAGGATATTTTTTATTAAGGAAATATTAGGTTTTGAAGGGGCCCAGAACCCTTTACAACTATATTTTGAATGGATCTAGAACCCACAACCAAAACGTTGTCAAACGATAGAAAATGAGATCACCAGACAACCATGGAATTTAAGGTTCCCATAACCATAAACATGGGTTTTACAAGAAGGCTCCCACAACCCAAAATAAAAGTTGCATGAAAAACAACCCTAAACCAACCTAAATCTAGGAGAAAAACCAAAAAAAATCTAGCCTAAACTCCCCTAAACTAAAACCATCAAGATTTACACTTAACACTACCCTTGTGGGAATGAAGACTCATGTCGAAAGAGGGCTTAAAAAACTTAGCTTTCTTACCCTTAATAGTGGTCCAACCCTCTTCCACTTTCATTGCCTCACCATGCCAAACCAACAAACCCATCACTGGTCCACCTTCATTTTGAGAGAGACTGCCTGTAGAGAGAACATCCACCAACACAAGGGAATCATCAAATTTCCTCTCTACAAGAAAATCATCATCACAAATGCCACTAGAATTGATAGCCTTAACAATATCACAAGAACTTGCATCCCGAGGCACATTCCCTCTCACATTTGGGGCTTCAACTTGAAGATCTTGCAACTACGCTCTAGCCTTAGCAACCCCTCCATTTGTAACTTGAATATCCTGAGAAGATGCCTCTTTCCATTGAGAATCCTATGCAACCACTTGAGAGAAAGGCCTTAGATTCTCATATTTCTTCTCAACCATGTAATGCATTTCTAAAGCACCTTTCCACCACAAAGTCGTCATTGTCTTTTTCTCTAATCTATATTGTGCAACATTTCTCTAGGATATTTCCTCCTTATCAATGTTTGTGATTTATTGTACTATGAATTTATCAATTGAATGTGATATAGGTCTTGTGTTTTAATTTGTAGAGTAATTTTTCATATTTCTATTGTTTAGATAATATTTTGTAAGGAGGATTGCATCATCTAGTGATGCAGGAGCATCTTGGGTCTTGAGCAATCTTGCATCACCAAAAATATTTTCTTTTTCCTGTACCGGTCTGATGTTTGTTTTAGTGCTGATGTTTCTGTTGGTTTTATACCTTGCGAAGTTAATTCAGTGTTGTGGACCTAATTTGGAACACTCTCCTAAAGGTGCATGTCCTAATTCATTCAGACTTGGAAGTTATTGCAATTCTCCTCGGTCATCAATTTTTTGCCAGTTTCGCTGATGAAACATGTGGTGTTTTACCTTGCGTGGTTCCGTACGAGGAAATTGGATCTTGCACAGTTGGGGATCTGTTCTTGGATCACGTGTGGCCCAAAATCCAACTTCGCATCGTGTTTTTTTGTTTCTAGCTTTAGTTTTGGTTTCTCCTCCTAGTGTGGACCTATAATGTAATTATACGCCTGACTGGCCGACTTGTGGGTTCGCTGGCTATATATTTGGAGCTTAGGTTGTTTTGTAAAAAGTCTTAGAGAGTGCAAGAGGTAGAATTCTAGTAGTAGTAGTATCACAAAAGAGGATATGCTTGCAATATGCTCGCAATGATTCTTATTGCATAATTCTTATTGTATAAGGCCGAAACCCAAAAGGCCTCACAGCTGGGCATGTTAAAGATTAATATAATTGCACTAGTGTTGCTGCCAGTTTCTTGTCTCATATCCATGTTTTTTTCACTTAATTATGTGATGTTCATATTTCTTCCATTGTGTAACTCTTCACAGGGCTTGTTTGAGGGTTTAAGCAGTCTCAATTAACCCTGATTCTGCCTTACCTTCTCTGCCCTTGCGTCATCTAGTATCAGAGAACTTTCTGGGTCCATCCTTTTTATCTAGCTTACTTTTTTTAGAGTTAACTACAATTTTCCATCATATGCTCTCACCTTACCCTCACAAGAACTTGGTGATCAAAACTTGGTTACAAAAGTGGCAATGTCAAACAT
Source organism: Chamaecyparis obtusa (assembly GCA_027943335.1). Taxonomy (NCBI): domain Eukaryota; kingdom Viridiplantae; phylum Streptophyta; class Pinopsida; order Cupressales; family Cupressaceae; genus Chamaecyparis; species Chamaecyparis obtusa. The sequence goes on from BSBK01001713.1 coordinate 584,412, forward strand.
CATATACCTAAATTCTATCACTTTCATCTCTTGTTGGTAGTCATTTTTTAAGGTTAGAAACCTTGTACCAATGTTTTTCAAAACACAAATTAGTTATCATTTTGGTCAAAGAAAGATTCCCTATATAGGTTTCAATGAAGGTTGGAGGTGTTACCTTACCAATGATTCCATAAACTAACCTCTATATACACGATCTTATGATTTATGTACCCTCAAGTATATTAGAAGACCTTGGAGGATTTTTCAAGTCCAATCTTGGGAAGTCATGAATCCTATGTTTGTTGTGATGCACTAATGATTGAATATCCCTATAAAGTTACTCATATTGCATTAGAATTATTAATATCCATATAATTATTACTCACTGACAAAAAAATTCATATGAAAACACCCCTCTGACCTATCATCTCCCCAACCTTTATTGGAAGACCAGATAATACCACCACTAATGACTTATTTTTTAGATCAATAGAAAGTAATTTGTAGAGGCATAACAAAATATAAGTAACTATTATTTATTTTTTGATTAAAATCAACAACCTAATAAGGGAGTTGAACCTTATACAATCACATTTTGAATGCGTCAAAGAAATAACAACACAATAGCAGGGGTGTTGGATTTTATAAGTAGAGGTCATCTACGCCACACAAACAACACACTAACAGTAAGGGTTCTAGCAGATACAAGATAAAAAATATAAGCATCACACTAATATAAAGGTTAGTAACCATCCTCAAGAGTGAGAGGGTAACTCACTCACCACACTTGAAGAAAAAAGTGAGTTTGAGGAACTATTTTACCTGTGCCATCAGATAATTGTCCAGGCAATATTGTCCTTAGGATCCCCACCACAAGGAGTAGCTAAAGAGACTCTATTTGGATATTTGTCAGCACAAGGTCCATAGTGTTGAGAAAGATGTGAATTGTCAACTGAAGATTGGAGAAAAGTAGGAGTAGCAGTTGAATAAGGATCATCATGACTAGAGGGGTCCACATCAGTAGGAACAAGGGTGATATTCTCATGTACAACCTAATTTACAACAGGAGCATCACCCATATTTGAAACATCCCCCAAATTTGTAGTAGGAGCTTCATCCTCATAATTAGCATGCAACTCTCCATCAGAGGAAGAATCATAAGCTGGGAAAGTCAAATTTTTATTGCTAGCATCTTCCCACCAAGTGGAAACGCCTTTACATTGTAGGAGAGAACAATCGATTACCAAGTAACTAGTAGAGAAACATCAAAAACATTGAAAAAGGATTTCCTCATAACCAACCACTTAAATCCATGGCTTATCCCCCACCATGAGAACCACATCTCTAAGGACAGGTGTGGAGATATCAATGTCCACCAAAATAATTGTGAAGGTAGAGAGACCCATAGCAATCATACTCTCATCCACCTTTATGAAACTACCAATAGAGTTTCAATGACCTCAAAACAAGAGCATTCACAAAATTGGAGGGGAATATAGGGGATTCAAACCCACACTATATGCACACTAAATAGTTCAATGAGGGGGTTAAAGGAAATTGTTAAGGGTTTGGCCGAGAGAGATTGAGTCCCCTAAACCCACAATTTTCTTAACACCAAGTTCTTCAAAGAAGTAAAAAGCTAAATAAAAATTCCCTTTGCACAAGGGAAGAGTTCAATATTACCAAGGACTAAGGGTATCCATGAGTCCTTCACCCAATGATGAAGATATGGAAGAGAGAGCCACAAACTAGCAAATTTGTAAACCAACCCACAATGTTGGTAGCAATCCACATTTTCTACCACCTCTAGACCACACACCACCACAAGGGATGTTTTGGTAGAGGGAAGAGGTTGAGATTTATCCTTTGAAGGTGTATATTTGGTAACATGAGAAATCCTCCATCCACCAATAGAAATAAACCCAATATTAGTTCTCTAAGAGGGGTTCCCTATAGATACTCTTCCAACAAAAACCCTACCCCCAACATTGTCAAGAATATTACACCGCACCAAAGGATGAGTAGCACCCAACACATCCAACCTAGAAACCCTCATGGTGGTTGGAATGGAACCATCAACAATAATTGTTGCTTCAAAATTCTCAAGGTGGGTGCAACAACAACCACTGCATCACAACAACCAGTTTTCACAGAAGCCCCCAATGAAGGCAACAAGCCTGGGGGAGTTACTGGAACAGGAAAGCTAGATCTCGTTAGTGGAGCTGCCTAGAAAATCTTCATTCAAAAAACACAGAGTTTAAATGCACCATAACTATTATTTATCATCAATAGAGAATGGTTTGTATTATGACAACAATTTATAGTTTGCAAAGCTGAGACTACCTACAATGGTATTTCCAAATTAGTGATAAACATACGCTAATAACTAGACTAAAATCTATGCTATATTTTGATTACCATGTATTTTTTTGTAAGGGAGTTAAAATTTAAAATACCTATAAATTTTTATCCTATCTACACATCTTTCCTATTTTAATCCTCACTTCAAGTATTTTATCATCGTGACATAATACCCCAACACCTTTTTTTGGCATCCTAGGGACCCCTCACATGACGATCCATTCTAAGGAAATTGTCACAATAATAGAAACATAACTAGAGATCCTACATCTCCTCTCTCAATGGAAAGCATAAATATTATAAAACTTCTCATAACTCAATTCATAAATGTTTGAATAATCTTGAATACATCTATTTTAGCCATTAATTTTGAGGTCCAAAACTTGAATTTCCTAAATTTGATGTCATAGATCATGTTAGTTAGATCTTCTATGTTAAGCAACATTAACTCTCTATAACACTACTTGCGATTACATGTTTCCATTTTCTTAATTCAACTTGGAAAAATAACTAATATACTTGTACAATTTGTATAGGAAGCCCAATCTTTAACCAAATCAGATTAAGTTTCTAGAGAATCTCTTGGTTCAATTCATTCCTAGAGCCTATAAGAACTTTATATAATATTTGAGAAAAATAATTCATATTCAGTATGATTGTGACTTCAAACAAAATTTTACAAAGTTACCAACTAAATTGAAGGATTAAAAGATGACTTCTTTACAATTGGTTTAATTTATGGCCTCAAGGAGGAAATTCAAGCTAAGGTCAAAATGATCAAACATAAGGATATGATTGTAGCCATAGATTTGGACAAAATTGGAAAAGCTAAGCTAACAACCCAATATTAATTCTCCAAGCCCACTCCTTTAAAAAAAAAAACCACATTGAATCATCCTATTTTCTCCCCCATTTCCCACCTTTAAATATATAAATTCTAAGATAGAGATGTGAGCCTATTGACATAAGGGGTTGTGTTATATTTGTAGATGCCTAAAACATCCTAACACTCTTATATTAATTAAATTAAATTAAATTAATATTCCTATTAACATTATAGTTTATTTTCAATTAATTAATTACATTATTTTTATTGAGGTAACAATAGGTTTTGAAGGGACCCCGAAACCCTTGTTATATTATAGTTAAGATAGAGATGTGAGCCTATTGAGATACGAGGTTGTGTTATTTTTGTAGATGCCTAAAACATCCTGACACTCTTATATTAATTAAATTAAATTAAATTAATAGTCCTATTAACATTATAGTTAATTTTAATTAATTAATTACATTGTTATATTCAACTACCTATTTAATTAAATAGGTTCGCCACCTTTCATATTTAAATTTAATTTAAATACCTCCCCTAATGTATTGAATCTATTTAATACATGATTCCTCCATAAATCCCCCCCTTTTTTTAATAAATTCATATTTATTAAATTCCCTCTACAATATAATATTCCTCTAAGCTATGATTAATTTGAATTAATCCTAAGCCTACCTAAAAGGCTTAATCTATACCCACGACTCTCATCCTAATAAGCCTACCCACTAATTAATCTTGTTTAATTAGCCTAAAATGGTGAATCCTAACTTATTAGAGTTTAATGAGAAACTCATCCCAAGGAAGACACCCAACTTCCTTAAATTCTCCAACTCCCTTCTTACACCTTTGTCCCCTACTCCTTTCTCCCATGTTGCTCACAAGTGTGAGAAACCTTGAGTCTCTCAAACCTTAAATGCTCCAAGTTAAATTTTTGCATGGCATGTCCTCTTTCCCTTGTGGCTCCTATGTGGCTCTTATGTGGATGCCACATAGGTGCCACCTCATCCAAGCCCTTCCCTTCCCTCCAAAAATCTATAAATAGGAGGCCTCACTCCTTGCAAATCATATATTTTCATGCATTATTATCATGTTAGTATCTCTCTAGAATTTCATAGATTATTTTCATGTTTTTCAATCTTAGTTCCTTGTTGAATCTAGAATCACATTCTAGGTTAATGGTGAATGAATCTTAGTATCATCTTGCATTTCATCTTAGTTTAATAGTTTGAATCTTCATTTTGCATCAATGTTGAAGGCTTGAGACAAGTTCCTCATACTTTCTCTTGAGTTATTCATCAAATCCATTAGTTTGCATTGTAGGATCACTCACCTCAAGAAAGAAATCAATAGTGGGATTTGTATTTTATGTTGGGAGAGCACACCCACATTCCTCTCTAAGAGAAAATCAACAAGGCTTGGTGCACTTGTTTGGCTCATCGAAGGTTATGTTGGAGACCATTGTGTAGTTGCAAGTTTATCAACATGTTATGTTAAATTGATTTACACCTAACGTTTGCATGCTTGATCTTGTTCTACACAGGTAGGGGTTTCTATCATATATATTTTGGCATGCCCGGTGGGACCCATGTCCCTAAATTCTCCTTCAAATTCTTGAAAACCTGTCATTTACATGCCCAGGTTGTAGAACATCGTCTACAATTATACAAATTCATCTCCACTTCAGTTTTGTCATCTGCGTATATTATGATCTATGCAAATCACAGTCTCCATGATGAAATGTCGTGTCCATTCTGTCAGATAAAAATTTAAAATTTAAATATTCTAAATGCATTTTTGTGGATTCTAACATTTTAATATTCAATTTTTTGACAGTAGTATAGTTTATGAAATTAAATGTTGCTAAGAATTTAAATTTTTATTGCCACACATAGCTAATTTTTTCTATATGTAGATCATCATCTCTGAGGCCAAATCATCATCTCTTCTCCTCAGATTGTGTGCAGGTAATTGGTGACATTTGTCAGTATGGTTTCTAATCTTTTCTATTGACTATCATCTGCACAAGATTGTCATCTATGCAAATTGTTGTCTCCGCTCTGAGATTGAAGTCTCTAACCTGACACATAGAGCTTTAAATTTTGTTGTATTTTGTGTTATTGATTTTTTATCTTCCACAACATTTTAGGTTGAAGGCTTGTTAAAACTACTGATATTATTTTATGCAGGTCCCCCTTGAAGACTTACCTTAAAATGGCATAAACATTTTCTTTATAGGATGTTTGGATGAAGACTTGAACAACAAACTACTAATGCTTGTCTTGCAGGTTGCCTAGGAGATACAAATAAACTTTATGTCTTTGATTAGCTCATTTTTATTAGGCACATAATTAAGGGATTCACTTGTAGTGATTAGTTGAGTAGTAGGGAAGTATGCTCTTGTCTCTTTGAGACAATAAAAAACCTTGACCTACTTGACTCATTACTTTGGTAGGAGAGTATGCTCTTATCACTTGAAGACAATAAAAAATCTTGACCCCTAGGTTTCATCAATTTTTACTTCACGTTTACCTTTTAGAGGGCCTGTCATTGAGTAAAAAATCTCACAGGAATGACCCAAGTGGGAACAAGCTAAAGCCAAGATCTTCCGACCCTTTATAATCAAATAATACCTTCTTGAGATTAAAGTCTCAAAGGAAAAATATATCTTGTGCCTAGTCTCCTCTAGATTTTATAGAACCTAAATAGCATTTACACTAGCATGAGGCCGTGTATGATTCACAAGATATATTTGAATGGAAGCAGTTACTAGACACCCTAGAATAGTAGCCACCCAATTCACCTCCGAAAGTGTTATAATATTTTTGTGGAAGGAGGGGGAAGAATCTCTCCTGAAGACACTAACCATAAGTATCCCATCAAGTGTTTTAAAGAAGATAATATGACATTATATGTCTCATTGCATAGTCTCCTTTGACCATATTCTATATAGCTCTCGTAAAGGAAGAAAACACATGCACCCTCTAGGGGGTGACATAAATGTGTGAGCTAAAGGGATATCAAGCTATGGGAAAAGGTTTTTAGAGCTCAGCTGATTCCTTAGGATAAAAATTTCTTGAAGTTGTTAGCATAAGTGATGCAGTGATGCTAAGTGTTGCATTGATGAAGATTGGTACAAACTTAATGACAAGTGAATTAGTTATTTGGTTATCATTGCTGTCAACTGATTGAATTAGTGTTATTAGTATGTTACCAGATATTGTGTGAGTAAATAATGAGTTGCAGTATGTTTCTAAAGTTATTATTCTAAAGGAAGAATATATTATGTGTTGTGATGTTAAGTTTGTAACTGTAAACTTTGATATGAAGTATTGAGTTGGTTATGTCTGAATGGAATCAAACTGGATAACTTCTAAAATAGTGAGTGATAGGCAATAAGTGATTTGAATGTTATTTCTAATCGACAAAGTGTTGGATGGAGATGTCATAGGATATGACTGATAACAATGTCTAAAAAATATGTTGAGGATCGTGACTCATATTGTGGATCAGTGAAGATGGTTTAATTAACTAGAAGCAGTATTGACATGATGAATAGATGAACACAACAAAGTTCTTGAATAGGTAATGAATATTTGTGAATCGGTGAAGAAATACAAAGTGGAAATGGGATTGGTGAATGCTTTTAGTGAAGTAGTAAGGAAATTACATGATTTGTGGAAAGTCTTTGACATCACATTTCTTGAGGTATGCGTTTGAGGTGGATTCTGTAAGAAGTTTCTTTTGGTAAAAAGAGCTTTTGAAGATGGTTCAATTTACAAGATGAAATCTATATGGAAGCTGATGTGGTCAGATAAAAATGGTTTATAAGTCATTAGATACTTTGTATCTTACCTGATATGATATAGATCATTCATATCTCAAATCTAGGGTTTATTTTAAGTCAATAGAAGAAAATCTATATATTGGAAAGTTAAAAAAGTTGTTTGCTGATTGTGAAATGTAGAAGGGTGCACTGACAAAGAAAGTAAGGAAATCAAGTGTGATAAAACCATGAAAGATTATAGTGTGTGGAGAAGATTTTCAAAGCTTAATAATAATTGATCATGCAGAGGTAGTGCAATTTCATAGATCATCTTATATGTTTCTTTCTAACCATTGTAACAATGAAATCCCTTAACAGGGTAGATCATAACAGATCTTAGTTGTAAATAATGTAACAAGGTGACATTCATGTTGAATGTTTAAAGTCCTCTAACAAGGCTTCTCCTAACAAGGTAAAGATCCTAATAAGTCTATAGGAAAATCTCTTAACCAGGTATCACCTAATAGTACTTTTGTAAACCTTTAAATGGGTAAGGTCCTCACAAGGTGTATTCTAGAAGAGTACAGATTTAGTGGGTACAAACTCCCTTAATGGTTTTTCCCATTTGGGTTTCCATGAGAAAAATATGGTGTCTTCATTGTGTGATTGATTATTTGGGGATACATATTTTTAAAGTTTATGTTCATGTTATTTGACGTTGAATGTTTTGGTGTAAAAAGTTTGAAGAGTTTTGAATCAGAGAATTTATTGATTACTGATTCACCCCTCCCCTCTTAGTAATCATACTTGTATTAACAATTGGTATTAGAGCTTTGGTCCTCTTGGTGATAAGCTTAACATCTTGAGGGAAAAAATCTAAAGATGTATAGGAAGTAAGCACCTAAGTAATCTAAGGACAATTTATCTACATGGGTAAGTAGGGTGAAGTTGCCTCTATCACATATTGGAGATCAAGCATTGGTTCATGTTAAAAACAAGTATGTTCAACCAAATGGAACTTGAACTGATGAACAAACAAAGAGAAAGTTGGAGCATAAATCTGCAATGATAGAAATAGCTAGTGCTTTATCTGAAGTTGAGTTTGTAGATATAAAAGATATGGATAATGCTAAAGACATGTGGGACAAGTTGATAATAGTTTATGGCAATGATGTTCATGTTCAGAAAGAAAAGGTGGATAGTCTTAGAGGAAAATATGATGAAATGAGAATGCATGAAGGTGAGAACATTACTCAATACATCTATGGGATAAAGGAGGTTGTTTCTGCAATCAAAGGTGCTAGAGGACAACTTGAAGAAGATGATGTGGTAAGTAAAATATTGAGAACCCTACTAGCACAATATGCTATTAGAGTCTCTTCTATACAAGAATTGAGATCTATTAATCCTAAAAATGTGGCTCTAGATTCCTTGGTCAGAAAGCTTACTACTTTTGAGTTAAGTAATTTTAATAACAATATGTCTAGAATAGAATTTGCATTCAAAGCTTCCCTAACCATTGGTTCATCAAGGAAAGGAAAAAAAAATCTCTAACAATTCTGAAGGAAATCACGATTATGATTCTATGTTGTTTGAGGAAAGCAGTCAAGAAGAGTTGGAGACACTACTAGCAAGGAGATTACTTAGAGGAAGATTAAAGTACAAAGGTAAACTTCCCTTAAAATGCTTTTCATGCAACAAAATTGGTCATATAGCATCTAGATGTCCTGAAAATGATAGGAAGGATACATACAAGAGATTTAGGAACTTCAAAGACAAAAGCAACAAGGCATGTTCCCTAGCAGAAGGAGTGACTGATGAAGAATCAGATGAAAGAGATAATGAGGAAGATTGAGATAGTTTTTTTTGCAGTCAAAGAAGAACCCTCAACCGGTGTAGATGGAGATAATGAGGAAAATGAATTAATTTCAAGCATGAATTACAAAAGTGACTGAATAATAGACAGTGGTCATACACATCACATGATCTGTGACAAACTAAAATTTATTTCAATGAAGGAATGTGATGGAGGAGTAGTCAAATTCGGTAATGGTTCTCCATGTGTGGTAAGAGGTAAAGGTTCAACACTTAATGAAAACACTAATTATGATGATGTTTATTGGGCTAATGGACTAAAGTATAACCTATTAAGTGTTGGTCAATTGAATAACTAAGGTTTTAGATTGGAATTTAGTAATGGTGTTTGCAAGATCTTAGGAAACTATGGAGCTTTGATTGTTGTTGGTGAGCATACTAGAGGTAACTTATTAGGATTGAACTCTACTCATAACCACTTCTTATTTACTAAAGCTGAATATTGTTGGTTGTGGCATAAAAGATTTTGTCATGTTAACTTTGATAATAAAGTAAAGGTTAGTAAGAAAAGATGTGTTAGAGGCATGCCTACTTTATCTAAGCCTGATAATGCTATGTGTAAGGAGTGTCAGTTGGGAAAGTTGGCTAGGTCTAGCTTTAATAGTAAATTCTATTCTAATGAACTACAACTGATTTAGAACCAAAATGAAGAATCTGTAATTCAAGATTACTGAGGAGTTGATGATTAGATATGCAAGATGATTAAATCAGATTATGTTGTCATTGATGTCAACTAGCTTGACAGTACTTATCTTGTAAGTTACTATACCAACACATCTGAAGGAAGGTGAAGGAGATGAAGAACATAAATATCTACATGAGGAAGATGTATATGATAGATGAGGATAAGGAATACACTGAGTATCTTGTTGATGAGTCTATGACTTGATGAAATTGACTTTATTATGTTGCATTCATCTATGATGAAGAATAGAGCTGAAAGACACAAAGCAGTGTTGTCGGTAAATAAAGCATTTCAGTATACACCGACGAAGTGTAGTGTATACTGAGCACAATATTAACTGAGCTTGTGTTCACCGATGCATTTCTTTATTAACCAAGCAAAACAAAAAGGAATTAAATGATTAGTTTAGTCGATAAAGTGATGAGTTGTAAAGTGTATGAAATCGAGGTAACAGATAATGTTTGTTATGAATATCGACGACTAACATAAATCAAAAGGATCTAATGGAGTAGATTGAAACATGTTATTGACACATCAGCTGAGGGAGCTTGTAGCAACAAAATCAATGAATATGATTAAGCGGTAAAATCTGATGGAGGAAAAGAAAATGATTTACTCATCTATATAAGAAACATTGGTTTCATTATGAAATATTCCAGAAGAAGAAGATACTGCAGAATTATCACGTGGAGAAGTTTTCATGCATTCTGATCATATTGGTTAATAAGAACCGAGCTGTAGAACAGTTACTGAGCTATAGAGAGTTATTACTGATAGATAGTAAGTTGATATAATATTAAATCTAAAGTGTTAGATTGATCAAAAATATTTGAATGAGCTGAACATTGATCTGTAAACTGCAAACTGAAGTTGTATTTAGTTAGATCATCTATTGTTACATATTTAACCATTGTACACAGTCAAATCTCTTAACCAAGTGGACTATGAAATTCTTTTGATGTTTCATTCATAGAGTGAACATTGTTATCCTGTCAACCCCAGACTGACTGCTGGTTGGACGATAACTTTTGGTCTAAAATCCTCTAACAAGGTCACACCTAACAATGTGTTTGTAAACCTTTAACAGGGTTGGGTCTTCACCAACCTCACTTTAGAAGAGTGAACAATTTTGGGTTTCCGATCCCAGGTGGTTTTTCCCTTTATAGGGTTTCCACGTTAAATCTCTTGTGTTATGTGTTGACTGTGATATTTATTTGTTATCATATTTTGCATATTACATGTTAGATTTGATCGGTAATTATTACAAAGTTTAGACTAACAATCGGTAAATACACAGACAGTGAAAGTATTATATGTTTACCGACTTGTAGAAGTTGTAGAATTGTTTTGGATTATACATTTTGATTTGGGACACTGGATAAATGATTCACCCCCCTCTCAGTTATTCTAACAATTGGTATTAGAGCATTGGTTGCTTAGAACAGAGTTTTAAGGACTTCAGTAAAAAAGTCTCAAGATGTATAAGAGGGAAGTGCCAAAGCTGAACAAAGATAACTTCACAGTATGGAAAAGCTAGATGAAGTTGCACATATCCAGAATTGGGAATTCTGCACTAGAACTGATGGAGAATGGCTACATTGAACCGACACTAGGTCCCCTAACTCTTGATCAACTGAAGGATAGGCATGAACACAATATTACTATGATGGAACTTGCTGCTGCCTGTACCGATGCTGAATTTGAAGACATTAAGGGATGCACTACTGCCAAAACCATGTGGGATAAACTGACTCTAATATATAGTGGAGATGTGAATGTTAGGAGAGCTAGAGCAAAAAGCCTAAGAGGTCGATTTGATGATATGAAGATGAAAGAAGGTGAGAACATTGTGCAATACACAAATAGACTAAAAGAGGTAGTACATGCTATTAGAGCATTTGGCGGAGCTATTGATGATGAAATAGTGATAAGCAAGATTCTTAGAAGTTTGCTGCCAATTTATGCGATCAGGATCTCTGCAATTCATGAAACAAGGGCTACATCCAACCTCACCCTTGACACTTTGATCGATAAGCTTACAACCTTTGAATTGAATAACTTTGACAATAGTGTTGTACCTTCTATTGAATCCACTTTCATGTCCTCTTTAAAGATTGGTAAGTCTAGTAGCAAGAATGATAAGAATAATGACAGTGACAGTAATACCGATGATGAACTTGATGAGCTTGAAGCTCTTATGGAAAAAAGATTGCCCAAAGGTAAGGGAAGGTATAGAGGCAAGTTACCCCTAGCATGTTTTAATTGTAAAGAAGTTGGCCACATCGCTACTAGATGTCCAAATAAGAAAGATGATGATAGATCCAAAGACTGATCCGAAGGAAGCTATGGGAGAAGATTCAACAGAGGCTACTAACACAACAACAAAGACAACTGAGATAGCTATGACAAAGGGAAAAAGGTATGTTACATAGCTGAAGAATTTGAATCTGAATCTGACACTGATGATGATGTAGAAGTAGTATTTGTTGCTATGAAGGATGATTCAAAAGAAGAAGAGAAACATGAAGAGACATCACTGATCTCTAAAGTAAGCAGAAATGATACATGGATAATAGACAGTGGCTGTACACATCATATGACTGGTGATATAGAGAAATTTGATCTAATTGATGAATATGATGGTGGATCTGTTAGAATGGGAAATGATGCACCTTGTATGGTGAGAGGTAAAGGTTCACTGATGATTAATGATAGAATAAAATGTGAGAATGCATACTAGGTAGATGGACTAAACTACAATTTGATAAGTGTGGCATAGCTGAACAACTCAGGTCACCGACTTGCTTTTGAGAGTAGAAAGGTAAGAATCTATGATGATGGAGGAAGACTTGTTGGAACTAGTACACAATCTAGAGGTAATCTATTTTATCTTGATATTGATCAATCTTCTTGTTTATTAATGAAAGATGAAGATGCATGGTTGTGGCATAAGAGGTTATGTCATGTAAATTTTGATAACATGGTCAAGATTAGTAAGAAGAAAAGAGTTAGAGGATTGCCTAACTTGTCAAAACTAGATCATGCTATGTGTCATGAATGTCAGAAAGGTAAGATGACAAAGTCTAGTTTTAAAAGCAAAGACTACTCAATAAAGAAGATACTTGAATTGGTTCATACCGACCTATGTGGTCCTATGAGAACTCAGAGCTATTATGGCGATAGATACTTTATTCTTTTTGTTGATGACTATACTAGACTGATGACTGTTATGTTCCTAAAAGAGAAATCTAAATCTTTTAAGTTGTTTAAATGGTATAAGGCTAAGGTAGAAAAGGAGACTGGAAAATAAATTAAATGCTTAAGATTTGATAGAGGAGGTGAATTTATCTCTAATGAATTTACTAATTTCTATAATGAGAATGGTATTAAAAGATAGGTCTCTGCACTGAGAACACCTCAACAGAATGGGATTGCTAAAAGAAGGAATAGGTCAATCATTAACTATGCTAGAACACTAATGCTACAAAAGAATGTTGCTTAGACATATTGGAGGGAAGCTGTCAGCACAACTATATATGTGCTTAACCAAGTACAACTGAAGAAGGATACCAGCCGGACACCTTATGAGCTATGGTTTGGACACAAACCTACTATAAGTTATTTCATAATTTTTGGAAGCAAATGCTTTATTTTGAAAGATGAGAGAAATGGGAAATTTGATTCTAAAAGTGATGAAGGAATATTCTTAGGATATTCTACTAAGAGTCAAGCATACAAATGTCTGAATAAGGTTACAAATAAGATGATTGAAAGTACTAATGTTCGTGTTGATGAGTATGATGACATAAACATAGAAGAAAGAAAAGAATCATAAGACTATGGTAGATTCACTTACATTGAACTTCCTGACTATCTACCGAAGTCGCAACCTATGATAACCAATCAGCAAGAAAATAACCCCGAGGAACAGGAAAGGGAAATTAACGAACAAGATGGTGCTACCGAGCAAGAAAATGAACTTGAACAGGATGAACAAGAAAGAAGAAATTGAGTACTGGCTAGTTTTGTCAGAAGACATCATCTTGAGACACAAATTATTGGAAACAGACAAGATGGAATGCAAACAAGAAGCAAAACAAGACAAGGTACATGTCTAGTTTGTGAATTTGAACCAAAGAATGTGAAAGTTGCATTAGTAAATGAAGCATGGGTTAATGCAATGAAGGAGGAAATAGAACAAATAGAGAAAAACAAAACTTGGTCCTTAGTACCCCGACCTAAAGATAAGAATGTTATCGGTACTAAATGGATATTCAGAAATAAAATCAATGAAAATGGTGAAGTGACAAGAAATAAAGCGAGATTGGTATGCAAGGGATATGCACAGGAAGAAGGCATTGATTATGGTGAAACATTTGCACCTGTTGCTAGATTGGAAGGAGTTAGAATGTTACTTGCATATGTTGCACACAAGAAATTTAAGGTTTATCAAATGGATGTGAAATCAACATTTCTGAATGGTATACTTGAAGAAGAGGTCTACATAGAACAACCTGAAGGATTCGTTGATCCAGACAACAAAAATATGGTATGTAGATTACACAAAGCTTTATATGGTTTGAAGCAAGCACCGAGAGCATGGTATGAAAGACTGCATACTTACTTGCTAAGTATTGGATTTGTAAGAACTAGTGAGAAAAACAATTTGTACATGAAAGGTGATACTGATGACACTATTATTATTGCTAAAATTTTTGTTGATGATATTATTTTTGGAGGTCAAGATCATGTATGTAAATCTTTTGCGGATGACATGAGGAATGAGTTTGAAATGTCTATGTTCGGAGAGATTTAATTCTTTCTCAGATTACAAGTGATACAACAGAGTGATGGGATATTCATCACACAGTCCAAGTACGTAAAGGAAGTCTTGAAGACATTTGGCATGGAAGATGCTAAACCTGTGGGAAAGCCGATGGCTACTGGAATTAAATTGACAAATGAAGATGAAACTAAAGAGGTAAACCAGACACTACCAATCCATGATTGGTAAGCTCATGTATGTAGTTCACAGTAGACCAGATATAGCACATGCTATGGGAATTGTTGCTAGATATTCTGCTAATCTTAGAGAATCACACATGATTGCTACTGTACACCAATGAAAGTGCCTTCATAGAATTAAGGTTAGTCCATAAATGAAAATAGAAACTAAATACAACCACAAAGCAAATAGAGTAACTATTTAGCAAAGTAAAGACTAATTAAGCATCCTATGGCTCTCTAACTAGAATGTATAATGAATAGCTCTCAGCAAGCTTCCATTAATGACAGTCCTAGAATGAGAATGATAAAGATAACAATGCTTGCTAACAATTAGATCAAAAGAAATGCTAAAATGCTTCTCAAAATGCCTTTCTAAATTCAAATTGCAAGAGGTTCAATGCTATTCTTAGATGTGTGGAGGATTTTTATGAAGGAATTATGTCTTCCTTTTATAGATTTTCCAAGGTGAGGGGGTGTAGTTATATTTGATCATGGTTGAGTTGGGGTTAAGTCAAAAAATTTGCTTTGTTCACAAATGGGGGGACAAGAAGACAAGATGAATGGCTAAGATTCTCTCTCACTTTGAGTGATTGAGATTCAATTTGGCTTAATCCATGTGAGTGTCTTTCCTTAAATCTCATTGGTTGATTGATTTTCCTCCCTTTGTGGTTGTTGAGAGTAATTGAGATTTATTAATTGATTTAATTGATTTATTTTAGACATGTACCCCTTGAATGGGTTGAATTTAATTTAATCCAAGACTATACAATTAATTAAATTAATTGTATTTTGATTTGATTGCAATTGATTAAAATGCTCTCAATTTTGATTTATCTTGAATTATGATTTGATTTTCATTTTGATTGGCTAATTATGCATTGTGATTCAATTAATTCAATTTTGTCCTTGATTTGCTTTGATTTGACTTGATTTGCTTTGAATTATCGTTAAATTGTCTTTGTCCATTTTTAGGTGATTACAAATGCCCCTCTCTGAGTTGACATGCAAAGTATGTCGATTCAAAGAATACTTTGATCTTGCTTGATTGATAGGTCCTGATTCACTTGATGGTCGATCTTTGATGTCATTCGATGTCTTTCGATGGTCGATCTTGATTTTTGATACGAGATTGATGTCAACACGATTGATATGAAACTCTTGATTGATGTGATGTTCAATTTGATGGAAGATCCTGATATGATGTTTGATAATTGATTTGATATGATACCTACTTTGATGATTGATTTCGATGTGATGTCCCATTCGTTTGATTACGAAAATTTTACTGATAAAAGTTTTTCCTTTGATTTGATGATGGGTCTTGTAATTGTCAATGATGTTGCTAAATATCCAATGGTATGCCCCCTTGAAAATGAAATAAAATTCATAGTCGATTCTACCTTTGATGATTTGTGATGATGTTGTTGATTTGTTGTTTGTTTGTTTTTTTATCATTTATTGAATTTTATTTTTATTTCCAATATCAATGGTTTAGTGTGTTTAACACCAAATGCCACAGTGTCAATAATTCAGGTGATAACAATACATGATTAGGTTAAGTATGATAAAAATGTGCTTGCATAGACCAAATTACCTCTTGTTAGGTCAAAAACCTATATAAAGGGGTCGAAATCACTTTTACTATTCATTTACTATTCATCTTTTGACTTTTTTCTCTCCTTTGTCTTTATCACTTGCCACAATGTCTATCCCTATCCATGAGCATCAGTTCGAGAGATGTCGGCAATATCATCGACTGCCTGGCTCAGGACCTCCGGTGAGTACTCGTACCTTTCCAATTTGTCATTTTATGTACGTGTTAAAATTTTTTCAATTTTTCCTAGTAGATAACCCCTTTTTTATTTTTTATTCCATGAATGGGTGCTTTTGCCAATTTTAAGGGTGCTTTCGCCTCTGTTTGTGCGCTTCCACAATTTTAAGGAGTGCTTCCGTGTTCCGATTGGGTGCTTTCACTTGCTAAATTTAAACCCTTCTGCACTTTTACCACTTATTTGCATGCTTTTACGTAGGTTTAGCACTTTTACTATTTTAACCAACGCTTTTGCTTAATTTTTGCACTTTTGCCCCTTTTAAGAGTGCTTTTGAGGAACCTTTGGGCGCTTTCAAAATTTTCACCACTTCCACCATATATGTGTGTGCTTTTACCATTTTAAATAATGCTTTCAAAGTTTGCTGCTTTTACTCCATAAAACAACGCTTTTACTCTATAAAAACCACATTTTTGTACTGTTTGACCAAGGTTGCAATGTGTCGGTGTCATTAATTGATTGTGATATGACCATGTCTAGTGTTTGGTTTGTTTGAGATGGTGTAACAAATTGTAAAAGGTCAGCTAGGATTCAGTCATAGTTAGGATATTCATCATCAATCTAAATTCAGATGATGGGTGGGGATAAAATTCTTGTTCTATCTGAGTAGAAACATGAAATTTGATTGTGGGGTTGATAGGTATTGTTGAATGTTTGATCGACTAAGAATGATCTTGATAATTTCTAAATTCCTTTCTGATATGTTTAAACTTGCTTGTGTTTCTGTAGGTGGATCTCGATTCATTGCCTATTCGCGGTTCTTATCCTTTGTGTTGGGACATGATTCAGTTGCTGAGTGCTGCCGATCGGTGACACATTGCTCGATGTGGTCTATTGTTCCTCTTATATCTCCCTCAATTCTGAGTGAATCAGGGTCTTCTTACTGCTATGGCTGAGCATTGGCACTTAGACCATAACACATTTCATCTTTCTATGGGTGAGATGACCATCACCCCTTAGGATGTGTATCATCTTCTCTAATTTCCTACCTGAGGAGAGCTTGTCTACTATGATATTGTGTATGATGGTTTAGCTTGTCATTGAGTATTTGGGGATGCTTCCATTGGTGATTAGCATATTCAGTGGGCCCAGTTCATGTCATTCCCTGTGTTACCAGCTATCCTTGGTACTCTTATTGGTGGCTTCTTACTTCCTAACCGGTGTGGACATGGATTTGCTATCGGTTGGGGTCCTATCTTAGAGGATTTGATGGTGGAGCCTCATCATTTTGATTGGGATTCCTACCTACTAGCACAATTATATCATGAGCTGCACACTGTTGTGTACAAACATTCCACTACTCTTACTGTAGGAGCTATTTGATTATAGTTGTGGACTTGGGAGCACCTTCTAGTGACATGACCTATGACTGCTCGAGATCATCTAGCTGGTTGGCCATTTGCATGGATGTACAGTGGTATTATCAGGCAGACCCACCTGGGTAAGCTTGATTATTGGCACCGTCAGATAGATGACATGGACACTATTATTTGGTGACCTTATCTTGGATGGAAGGCATGGCTTGAGGATGATGGTGAGCTATCTATGTTCTATCCTTGTTGGATGATTGGTCATTCTACCTTTGTGATTGAGAGATTCTACTTTCATCATGTGTTTCATCAGTATGGATGTATTCAGGATATGCCACAAGGTGTGGCGATTTATGCTCATGTGCAGGTAGAGAGATCATTATGGGGCCCTTGCGTTGATTATGGCACAATAGTACAGGAGATTCAAGAACTAGGGTATCATCCTTGGAACCCTAGGTCATAGGTTATGGATGCTAGTATTACAAATGAGTATGGGGCTTGGCTACATAGGTATCCTTTCCCTAGATTCACTGATCTTTCTGAGAGGATTCTGAGCATTGAGGAGTTATCTGATGGTGATGATGGAGTGAATGATGATGATGATGATTATGATGATGATGATGATTATGATGATGATGACAGGGGTCAGGGCAGGATCATGGGTTGACATGGATGATGGGGTCATCATGGAGCTAGAGCAGGTCAGATACAGATGCCTGTATTAGCTACTAATCCTATTCCGGGAGATCAGGGTAGAGGTGGATGAGTGGATAGACATTTGCACTAGGTGGCTAGAGGTGCCATTCAGTGGCCTCATGCTAGAGTACAGAGAGTGGTTGATGCAGAGGTTGCATAGGTATTACTTGATCAGGCACAAGGCCCTCCTATTATTCCTCCCATTGTGCCTCTTTTTGTTCCTCCTATTGCTCCGACAGTTCAGGCTGATACTTCCGCTTCGATGCCTTCATCTTCATCACATCCTTCTTTGTCTCAATTTGTTCCTATGTTAGGTGATGTAGCTTCATCCACTCCTTCATCTTATACTCCCCTTCCATAGTCTTCGGCAGCTCATGGGGTCCCTCTAGCATCAGCATCAGACGTAGCTTCCTTGCAGATGCAGATATCTTCTATTCAGCAGCAGGTGTCACAGATGAGTTCTATGATGCAGGATTTTATGGCAGCTATGAGTCAGCATGGAGTACAAGCTAGTTTGAGCTGTCCACTAGATAGTGCACCTGGTCCTCAGAATGTCGATGATGATGGTGATTCTCCTGCTTGATTTTTTATATGCTCGAGCTTTCTATCTGTTGTTATCGAGACATTGGATTCGTATCATTTTTGATTGATTGATGTTTATTTCATGTTGATACTTTGATATTTGATAGACACTACTTTTTATGATCATGTTATAGACTTTGATTTGATACTCATTTATAGCAGTAGTACCATGAACTTTTGATGTGTATTGTGATTGATCTGACTATACAGGATGTCATCATGTGTTGGATTTCTTTTCAGATATTTGATATGATATGTAGCTATATGATTCTATATGATTTGTTTGATTTTTTTTTTTGCAGAATATAACTTTCTCATGTATGCATATGTTCTAAAGATGGGCAAATGGATGTCTTATGTATGACATAGAATAGATGAATGCTATGATGTTTACTTTATGTTTGTGATAGATATGAGATGGATAATGAATCTATTGAATGCTTCTTCTTTGATATGCAAATGTGATGTAATGATGGTCTATCAATGATATATGTATGAATGATCCTATGATGAATGAGATGACTCTAATGGATAAAGTGATTTCTAACTAAGGCAATATACTTATGTAATGCTTTTTTTTTAATGTATGCAATTTTAATGCTTGCAATGAACTTTCAAATCGATGCATTTTAATGATAATAATGAACTTGATAATGGATGCATAGTCTTGATAATTCAAATGTTGGACACATCTAAATCAATGCAAAATTTAATGATAATGACTTGATTAATGCAAGCAACCTAATGCAATGTACTTTGTTTTTGAATTCCAACACACTCAATCCTATATAATTGGTTTTCAATGATCATCTAATTGTTTGATTTGACATACACCCCCCCTTTTTGATTCAATTTCCCCTCTTGCAACTTAAGCTCAGTAAGGAAAAAAAAACATATATATAATGCACTTAATTTAAAAATGAATGCAGCTAACTGTCACTATTCAAAATTTGGAGCTTATTTTCATCATTGAGTGCTTTGGAATCCCATCTTGAGTACAATCACCACTAGTTTAACTATGATGATATGAATACTTTTTGCTTCTTTGTTTGCTTTCCCATCGGTCTCTTCGGTATGACTATCACTAATTGGAGCCAATCATGAGAGTGCGAATACCAATTTTGTCAGATTCTATGTTGCAAGTGGATGTTGGTATAATGATATTGAAGATCAAAATAGCCAAGGTATCCATTTGCGTAAACAAGAAGAAAATTGTCATTTCATCCTATGTACAAGAGTTCTAGTTCTTGTAATCTAGCAATCCTATAGTCTTCTTCATTTATCAAACCATGCATAGATATCCTCAAGGATGGAAGTTCTACCTCTAAAGGCAAAACTGCCTCTGTTCCAAAAACTAAGGAGAAGGGTGTAGCCCCTATTGGTGTCCTTATGCTTGTCCTATAAGCCCACAAGGTCGGGTTTATCTTGATATGCCAATCCCTACCAGAATTATCCACCATTCTCTTCAATATCTTCAATATAATTTTGTTTGTTGCTTCGGCTTGTCCATTACCTTGAGGGTAATAGATTGAAGATGAATGATGTATCATGTGGAATTTGGTGCACAATTCCATTATGTCTTTGTTCTTGAAATGCCTTGCATTATCCGTTATGATGGCATGAGGTATGCCATATCTACAAATTATATGATTTAGGATAAACAAGGATATCTGTTTGCCTGTTGAAGTTGACAAGGGTACAACTTCCACCCACTTAGTAAAGTATTCCGTGGCTATTATAATGAATTTATGCCCATTTGAAGATGGTGGATGAATCATCCCTATTAGATCTAGACCCCACTGATAGAATGGCCAAGGTGTGGTCATTGGATGAAGTTCTTGCGCTGGCACATGTATCAAATTTCTGTGAAATTGACATTTCTTACAAGTCTTTGCAAAATTACAAGAATCTTTTTCCATGGTAGGCCACAAATATCCTATCCTAAGAAGTTTCTTAACTAAGGATAATCCGTTTGAATGTGATCCACAAATTCCTTTGTGAATTTCTCGTAAGGCTAAGTTTGATTCTTCCTCTTCTAAACACCTAAGGAGCATTCCGTCAAGACTTTTTTGATACAATGTTTTGGAAATTATAGTGTATTTGGAGGCTTTTCGAATGAAGCTTTTCTTTTGGTTTCTTGTTTGGTCAATAGGAAGGGTTTGGTCTTTCAAATAGGTGTAAATTGGCCCATACCAAGGTGATTCGGTTGTAGTAAGTAGGCAAATAGTATAAGGATGGGTTGGGTCATACACGGGTCAAGTTGCTTCTTCTACCAAGAACTCATATCGAGCACTCTGATCAGGCATCTGCAAGAGTGAGGCCAAAGTTGCCATTGCATCTACTGCTTTATTCTTTTGTCTTGGTACTTGTTCAAATGTGATAAGAATGAAATACTTCTTGAGATTATCCACCATTGTTTTTTAAGGTACCAATTTGTCATCTTTAGTCTGATATTCTTCATTGACTTGATTTATGACTAATTGTGAGTCTCTATATACCTTTAATTATGTTACTTTCCATTCTAATGCCAACTTGATTCCAATAACCAAGGCTTCATATTCTGCTATATTGTTTGTACATGGAAATAACAATTTTTATGACTTAGGGATGGTGGAGCCTTGAGGTGTGATGAGAAGTATGCTTGTCCCTGATCCATGGTGAGTATAGGAACCATCAAAATAAAGCTTCCATGTTTTTGTTTCAACATTTACAATCTCTACATCTGGGAATTCAACTTGTATAGGATAATCATCATGAAGTGGTGCTTCTGCTAATTGGTCTACAATGACTTGTCCTTTAATTGCTTTTCTGTCAACATATTCTATATCAAATTCACTTAGGATCATCACCCACTTTGCCAATCTTCCATTTAATGCCATTTTGCTTAATAGATATTTCAAAGGGTCAATTTTAGCAATGAGCCTTATCTTGTGGGCCAACATATAATGGCGTAATTTTTGTGAAGCAAAAACTATAGCCAAGCATGCCCTTTCCTTGAAGGTATAATTCAAATCATATTTGACTAAGGTTCTACTAATTTAGTAGATTGTTTTTCCTTTTTCATTTTCATCCTCTTGTGCTAGGAGTGCCCCCAATGACTTTTTTGTTGCTAAAATATACAAGATTAAGGGCTTGCCTCTGATAGGTGGCATCAATATTGGTGGATTCATAAGGTATTTATTTAATAAATTGAAAGCTTCTTCACATTTTTCATCCCATTTGAAGATTGTGTCTTTGTGCAAAAGTTGGGTGAAATTATGGCATTTTTCTACCAATTGAGAGATGAATCTCCTAATGGATTGTATCCTTCCTTGTAAAGATCTCATCTGACCAATGGTTTTAGGTGCTTCCATTTCTATTATAGCCTTCACTTTAGCGGGGTCAACTTCTATTCCTTTTGTAGATACAATGTAACCTAGAAGTTTACCTGATTGAACTCCAAAAGCACATTTCTTTGGATTAAGTCTCACTTTGAATTCCTCTAATCTTTCAAAAAATTTTGCCGAGATAGGTAAATGTTCTTTTCTTAAATGTGATTTAGCTAGTATATCATCCACATAATCCTCCATGAACTTATGCATCATATCATGGAATATCATAGTCATCGCTCTTTGATAGGTTGCACTGGCATTTTTCAAGCCAAAAGGCATGACATTCCAACAAAATGTACCCCAAGCACATGTAAAAGCAGTTTTATCTTGGTCTTCAGGTGCTATCTTGATCTGATTATATTCATTAAATCCATTCATGAGTGAAAACATTGAATGTCCAAGTTTACAATGGTCAAGTCTACAATAGCATCAATGCTTGGTAAAGGAAAATCATCTTTAGGGCATGCCAAGTTTAAATCTCTAAAATCCATGCAGATTCTGATAGATTTATCTGGTTTTGATACTGGCACTATATTGGAGATCCATTGTGCATAATCAATGGCTCTTATAAACCTCACCTTTAATAGCTTTTCCAACTCCACTTTGACAAGTAATGCTATATGAGGATGCATTTTCCTTAGTTTTTGTTTGACTGGTTTGGCTCCTTCTTTTATATTGAGATGATGCATTATCAAATTTGGATCTAAACCCGACATATCATCATAAGACCATGCAAAGTTGACTTGTTTTTCTTTAAAGAATTTAATGAATTCTGTTCTTTCTTCACTTGATAGGGATAATGCTAAATTGATGATCTTCGGCTCTGCTTCTGATCCAATGTTTATCATTTTTGTTGGCTCAATTAGAATTGGAGATCTTTCTTCATAGTAATCTAGTAGAACATCCAAACTCTCTTCTATAGGTGCCACAATTGGGTTTTCACCTCTAGAAACATCCTTTATTTCTTTTTTTATTCTTTTGGATCTAATGTTGCCACAAAGTGGTTTTCAACACTCGATTCTTTTTCTTTATTTTCTTTTTCTTTTTCATTTTTTCTCAGATTAAGAGTTTGGATGCTCCCTTTGATCATTTCTTCTTGATAGTCCTTGGTAGAAGAAGGTTCAACCGCATTAAGGTATTGGGATAGCATGTTGTCATTCAAGAACATTGGCAAGGTATTGGGTTCAATGGTGTTTCATTCGATTAAATCTGGCTGAATGAGAGTTAATGGGTCAAAACTTGGGTTTATATCAATTGGGTTCAAGGTGTATATCTCATTATTAGAGGGTTCATACATTGTATCTTGAACATCTCAGACATGTGCCTCCTCTAAATGTTCTAAAGAAGAAGGATCAAAATCCTCCTCACTAGACTCCACTATGGTTTCTGTTGGATAAAACTCATGCGGATTAAACCTAGTGTTTGATTCTTCCATAGCAGGTCTCCATGAATGAACATAAGGTTCTCCTACCCATTGATTTACCTCTATTTCTATTCTTGGCACATCATTTTGAATCACTTGACTAGAACTAGATGCTTGGTTTGAAGTTAATTCCATCATTACTCCTTTATGCTTAGTAGAGGCATAGGTATGAATGACATCAATACCCTTATCTTGAAATGACTCATTAGATAGAGTCTCCCATTCCCATTTATTAGAATCCTCATCACTATGAGATTCTAATTGTAATATTTGATCATATAACTTGGGATAATGTTTTTGAGTATATCCTTCTTCAAGATAGACTAGACCTGTTTTCTCTTTGGAATCTCGCCATGTTGATTCTAGGGGTTCAATTAGCCCTTCATTTCTTGTGCCTAAAGGTCCTTGACCTTTATAACCCATCTTTTGCATGATTGTAAATCCTTTCCCATATTGATGTGTGGGAATGGTTTGGTTTTGAATGTTTTTGACATGGGTACTTGATTCTTCATCCTTATATAACCAATTTAGAATTTCATTGTCCTCTTCATCCATGGCGGATGATGTACTTGCTCTCACAAAGTTATCATTGTATTTGTGAGGTAGACTTGAAGGTTTTCCAAAGGACTTTGGTGATAAGGGTAGGTCCATCATAGATAAGGAGTATTCACCTACTCGTTGTTTAATCTTGCATTGCTTATCAAAGTTTTTCATCATTGTATCCATCTTTTGGTAATGGATTTCTTTAAGATATCTTGAAACAACTTTGGTAGATTCTTCTTTTTCTTCTTCACTAAAATTACTCTCATTAACCTTCTCTTTTCCCTTAGTTGATGTAGTTTGGTTAATGAATTGTGGAGTTTCTTTAACATCCATTTCTTCTTCCATCTTTTCTTTTCCTTTTAGCAAAGGAATATCTTTAGAACTTTGACCTTGTTCCATTTGATTAGGTATAGAACCTTCAGCATTGTGTGGGACTAATGAGTCATTGATAGATTTGACATTATTACAATATTGGAAGGGATTGAGATCTCCACTTACCATTATTTCTTGCCCTTGATATGGGAATTTTAGGCATTGATGATAAGTTGAAGGAACAGCCTGCATTTCATGTATCCATGGCCTTCCTAACATAATATTTTAGGTCAACTTTAGTTCCAATACCTGGCATATGGTCTCTTTTTTCATAGGACCAACTCTTATGGGTAAGACTATGACTCCTCTTGATGCTCTTTCTTCATCATCGTAGGCTTTTATGGTTATCTTTTTCTTCGGGTCAATAGCCTCCTCAAAAAATCCTAAGGCCTTTACCAAGCTAAGGGTACAAATATTTAGGCCAGCACCTCCGTCTATAAGGACTCTTTTCACCCTATGCTTGTGGATCAACACTTCTATATGTAAAGGCAGATTTTGGGGATGATTAAGAGACATATCATCTTGCTCGGAGAATGATAGAAAATGAGGTATGATTAAATGCCCCACCATATTTTGGAACTTGTCTACCTCCAAATTTAGAGGCACATTTGTTTCCAACAATGCTTTTTCTGAGATATCCTTATGGGTTGGTGATAACTTGAGCAGCTCAAGAATAGAGATTTGAGCGGGAGTTTTTTGTAATTGGTCAACCAAGTTGTATTGCTTTGATGATGATGTGGAAGCTTGATTTGATATCACCACTTTTGGAGCATTATTAGGTATGACAACCTTTGATGCTTGCCCCCTAGTGACCACATTTCTTGATGTTTCTCCTGATTTTCCTTTTATCACAACAACATTTATGCTTTGATATTCTTCACTTATGGTATTTATCATGTTATCATAAGTGTGGGCAAAATTCACTTTATCATTACCCTTTTTTTTATTTTGATTGGAATTGGATGACTCACCCTTTTCATGGTTCAAAAAGGGATTCTTATAGGCCCTGTGGTCTTTATTGTTTTGAGGCCCTTCAACTTGGATGACATATTTGTTAATCAAATCTTGCACTAAGTGTTTCAACTTCATGCATTCATTGGTTGGATGACCTCTTTTTTTATGGTATTCACAATGATGAGAGTCATTCCACCAATACGGCTTGACTTCAGGTTCATAATTTGACACATCAGGTAAAGTGATGACTTGAATGGCCAACAAAGTTCTTAGAACATTCTCCAATGGTTCACCTAAATGGGTGAATTTCGTTTTAGTATAATTGGAGCTTGATTTTGACTTATCCCAAGTCTTATTGTTGGAAGTGTTGAAATTGTTGTTATTAGAATTGTTGGAATTATATGGAGCTTTGTTTGCTTGATTAACATTGTTTGAAGAATTCGCTCCATAAGGTAGAATAAAAGGGGTAGATTTCAAGTTGTGTGACTCCACAACCCCATCATTCACAAGATTTTTATTGTTACTTTTATTCCATGATTTTGATTTATCATTGTGATTGTTGGACCCTTGATTGAAGTATTTAGGGACATAATTATTGCTGCTATTATTGTTGTTATTGGATTTATTGTCCTTAAACAACTTAACTTCACCTCTCACTACTACATTTGGGGCCAAATTTCGACAGAAGTTTCCAACGGGTAACTTTTTCTTACGAATTTGGTGTTTTTTTTTTGTAATAGGCCCTGATGATGTCGGTATTCTGATGGGTGTTTAATTGACCATCGGAACTCTGATAGATTCGGGGTGTACATTTAAAAAAAAAATGAAATAGCCTCATCATTTTTATTTCATTTGGAGAGTAGGAGAAAAGGAGTGAAAGTTGAGCGCGGGAGAAGGTATGTGATTTCTTCATCTGTCGAGCCTCTGACATTATATTCGAATGCATTTCATTTTATTGTTGAGGGAGTTGCTCTCTGAAATGACCGCATTCTACTAGTGTTGTGCCCTAGCCAGTGCTATATCTCTATTGTTTGATGTTATTGGTGCTTGTGGTCAAGGATATCGATTCGCTGTATTCAAATGTTTGGATTCACGTTTGTTGATATTACTAGCATATGTGTTTAATGATGCCATTGTATATTGTTGTCACTGAAATGATTACATTCTACTAGTGTCATGCCCTAGCCCATGTTTTAACTCCATTATTTGATGTTATTGGTGCTTGTGCTCAAGGGTATCCATTTTTTTGAAATGTTGACTATGGTTATCAAATGGACAGCCCGTGAGCTTCTAGCTAGGCGCCATTTGTATTGATAGCTTAGGGCATCTAATGTATTGTATCATTGATAGTTGAGACTTTGTTAAAAGGAAATAGGACAAAGAATGATTTTTATTTAGTTTCTCTATTTTGATCCCTAAGTGGCTTACAACCCTAGAGAAGTATATGCAGATTTACGGATCCAGTTGTAGGATACATAGAAGCTGATAATTCACAAGAAATCCATGCATCCAATTTGAATAGCAATTAATACAAATAACTAGGTTCCTCCAATGGCCCAATCATCCAGACCTTGACTTTCCCCTCAACCAGTGACCCTTAAAAATTGGGTTATCATGCAATCAGTGAGTGATCCTTCATTCTCCTAGACTGCCCTGCATCCAAACATATTGGAAATACACAATACAATGATAACAAGTCTTTCACAATCCCCCTTCCCCCAAGGAACACTATCAACCATCCCTTCCACATAGCATTTCACTATTTTATGAGTGGATTGTGCAGGAACAATTAACATTAAACAAGGAGCAAACTCCTCAACACATCTTGGAAACCATTGAATTCAATAATAAATGAAACCTAACACCAACACTATTCCTTTCATAGTTGTAAGATACATAGTAGTCGATAATTCACAAGAAATCCATGCATAAAATTTTTATAAGGATAACCTACTAATCAATAGGAATTTTCTTGATATGACCAATGATTATGCATTTTGATGGCAGTGTGCTAGTTCAAAAGGATAATATAAATCTAAAACAATTTTTTCTGATTTTCTCAAACTATAAATGTGGTTCAAGGGAAAATATTATGTGGAAAACCCACAAACCAAGCTAGAAAATGATTGTACATCAAATTATTCCTATATTCATTCAAGTATTGCTATGCTTCAGCTACCTGACCTTTGAACTTCATCTAGAGGAATGTGTAGCTTTAAGATATAGTTACTTCTTGGGCCTTACAATAGGGTGGAATATGATCAAGATTTGTTTAGGTTGTATCTTTCATAGTCCCATTGTTAGGTTCTTACGGTTCATGGTTTGAATCTATTATGGTTGTGTAAGGGATTTGTAGATGCTTTTTCTAACATAATTATTGGACACCATGATTGGAATAATTGGTTATTGGCTATCGTACACATGAATCATAACTGTCAATGGTTCTTTATGTTCAAGAATTCATTGATCAATCTTTGAGATTTATTGTCCTAGCTTTAAAAGAGTGATAAAAGATATAGTGAGTGCTATCTTTTCCAAGTGTTTTGTGGGTGCCATTATCTTCTAGGAGTAATTGTTGGAACCAAATTATATTCTTTGCCTCTAGTAACTATTGTAGACACAATCATCTTCTTGGTGAAGGGTTGCTTCCATCCCCATGAGGCACTATTGCATGGTTTCCATTCCCTTGTAGTATAGTGAACCTAATTTAATACAAGTGTGAACTATTTTGGGATCCATAATTTATGGCCCCTACACTGTGGTTGTTAGCCTAAGATAGGCCTACCTTTGCATATAATAAGAGGCCAACATGAAACAAACATCTAGAAGTTAGGGGGTTGTTCCCTGTCCATAATTTATTATTTAAGTGTTAAGTGATGATGGGTATATCGTGTAATTCATACCTAGTGTGTCTCTTTCTTTCTCTCCACATTTCACATTAGGAGTATATGCTATAAAATACCAATGAAATCAACTATTGGTCAAATCTAATCAAAATTGCAGTATAAAGATTAAAATAGATCTTGAAGAAATATGGGAACCATTTTTGACAGATATTGTACAAATGAAGAGAATACTCCCAAGAGGAAATGCTTCAATGTGGAACAATTGAAGGACAATATTTTACTTTTATATGCACATCTGCAATTTTTTTGATATATTTCTGAGATAACAAAACCATAGAAAGAATAGCATATAGAAGAAAGTAAAGAATAATGATCATATTTTGAGCTATTGTGGAAAATTAAAGGAAAGAATGCTTGGTGGGGTTATCATGCAATCAGTGAGTGATCCTTCATTCCCCCCTCATCCAGTGATCCTTCAAAATTGGGTTATCATGTAATCAGTGAGTGATCATTCATTCTCTTGGTCTGCCCTACATCCAAACATATTGGAAATACACAATACAATGATAACAAGTCTTTCACAATCCCCCTTCCCTCAAGGAACACTATCAACATCCAAACCTTGACTGTCCCCTCAACCAGTGACCCTTCAAAACTAGGTTATCATGCAATCAGTGAGTGATCCTTCATTCTCCTGGTCTGCCCTGCATCCAAACATATTGGAAATACACAATACAATGATAAAAAGTCTTTTACAATCCCCCTTCCCTCAACGAATTACTATCAACATCCAGACCTTGACTGTCCCCTCAACCAGTGACCCTTCAAAACTAGGTTATCATGTAATCAGTGAGTGATCCTTCATTCTCCTAATCTGCCCTGCATCCAAACATATTGGAAATATACAATACAATGATAACAAGTCTTTCACAATCCCCCTTCCCTCAAGGAACACTATCAACAAGTGACCCTTCTTCT
Organism: Chamaecyparis obtusa; assembly: GCA_027943335.1. Taxonomy (NCBI): domain Eukaryota; kingdom Viridiplantae; phylum Streptophyta; class Pinopsida; order Cupressales; family Cupressaceae; genus Chamaecyparis; species Chamaecyparis obtusa. The sequence continues at coordinate 613,815 of BSBK01001713.1, forward strand.
TATCAGCCATATCCAATGTTTCATTGAAGTCACGACCAAGAAAGAAGTTCACCTTACCCATACCATTCATGGATTCTAAAATGTTGTTCCAAACTCCTGAAAACTTTTCTATTGCTTCTTTAAATACTTCTTCTACCATAATGTCCTCCTGCCCCATCTTCTTGATCTTCCTGGCTAAAGTGGATGAATCCACACACAATAACCCAAAATGAAGGGTTTTGTATCCTTTGATGAATCTCAGTCACTGGTAACACATGGACAGTCAAACTAGTAGTCTCCAAAGCATTCAATAAGTGAATATGAATGTTTGAAAACTTTCCTCTCAACTTCCCCAACCACTCCTAATCGGTTAGAGGGATATTTCTAGAATCTCCACTATTCCTATCCTTACCAACAATTCTTAAACATACTTTATCTGATATGATAATAACATGCTAAACTGAACTAATGGCATGTTCTTCATGTGGTACAAGGAAGATTTGGCTATCAAATCTTCCTTTGTGCAAGCTGAGCACGAGAGAAGGTATGCAATTTCTTCATCTTTGATTGGTATCTTTGACGGGCAATGTCTTTCAAGCCTCTGGCATCATATTCGACCGCAAATTTCAAATGCATTGCATTTTATTTGATCATGAATGCTCACTGAAATGACCACATTCTACTGGTGTTGTGCCCTAGCCCATGCTTTATCTCCATTATTTGATGTTATTGGTGCTTGTGCTCAAGGATATCGATTCACTATTTTCAAATGTTTGGATTCACGTTTGTTGATATTACATTTCATCATATCAGATAAAGTATGTTTAAGAAGTTTTAGTGTCTAAACACTCAACTAATCCCTCTAACCGATTAGGAGTGGTTGGGGAAGTTGAGAGGAAAGTTTTCAAACATTCATACTCACTTATTGAGTGCTTTGGAGACTACTGGTTTGACTGTCCATGCGTTAATGTTTAGAAAAGATAAATGAAGTATTTAAAGACATTCTTACATGTTTGGAGAGGTTTAAGAGGCACTTATCATGACTTTACCCTCACAAACAATGGCATAGACTGGTTTTACTAAGTTTCCTTTCTCTATTTTGAGGTTTCCTTTCTCTACTGTAGGGGTACAGTTAGAGGGTTCATTGACAAAATGATCCTTTGAATGGTTACTATGAATATGAATGATTTGATATAGCATATTGCTCATTTTACTTGAAGTTTGGAATAGCTTGTGCAAGGGTGAAAGTAGTTTTGGTCATTTTGGTCGTGACTGTTCCTCTACACAGTCAGAAAATGTAACTATCTAATGATTATATGTAATGTTGAATGGATTAAATGCTTTATTCTTGGTAGAAGTGAATGGAAGGAATAGTGTTGGTGTTAGGTTTCATTTATTGTTGAATTCAATGGTTTCCAAGATGTGTTGAGGAGTTTGCTCCTTGTTTAATGTTAACTGTTTCTACACAATCCACTCATACAATAGTGGAATGCTATGTTATTGACAATTTCATACAACTAGTCCTTTGGCATGTATTAAATACAATCCAGTCACTTATTGAATGCTTTGGAGACTACTGGTTTGACTGTCCATGCGTTAGCAGTGTCTGAGATTCATTAAAGGATACAAAACCCTTCATTTTTGGGTTATTATGTGTGGATTCAAATATAGGTTTGATTTGGTTAATGTTTAGAAGAGATCAATAAAGTATTTAAAGACAATCTTACATGTTTGGAGAGGTTTGAGAAGCACTTATCATGACTGTACCCTCACAAATAGCGGCATAGACTGGTTTTACTAAGTTTCCTTTCTCTATTGCAGGTGTACAGTCAGAGGGTTCATTGACAAAATGATCCTTTGAATGGTTACTATGAATATGAATGATTTGATATAGCATATTTCTCATTTTACTTGAATTTTGGAATAGCTTGTGCTGGAATTCTTGGTAGAAGTGAATGGAAGGAATAGTGTTGGTGTTAGGTTTCATTTATTATTAAATTCAATGGTTTCCAAGATGTGTTGAGGAGTTTTCTCCTTGTTTAATGTTAACTATTCCTACACAATCCACTCATACAACAGTGAAATGCTATGTGATTGACAATTTCATACAACTGGTCCTTTGGCGTGTATTAAACAAAATAGAATTTTCAGCATATTATTATAATTCTATTTCTTTGTTGTAAACATGCCATTGGTTTAGTTTTGTAAAAAAAAATTTGTGTACAATTTTTTTTTTCTATTTTTTCCATTTGATAACCACAGTCAACATTTCAAAATAGTGAATAACATCAAATAATGGAGATAAAGCATGGGCTAGGGCATGACACCAATAGATTAAAACTGAACCAATGACATGTTTACAATAAAGAAATAGAATGATAATAATATGCTGAAAATTATATTCTATTTAATACATGCCAAAGGACCAATTGTATGAAATTGTCAATCACATAGCATTTCACTATTGTATGAGTGGATTGTGCAGGAACAGTTAACATTAAACATAGCTAGTGTTCTCTTTACTTTCTCAAATCTTTGCAAGTCAAAAACATTAGAGTTGTATAATACATTGTTAGTATCCTTTTTCCATGGGTCCTAGGTCTTTGGGTCCATGGAAAGGAAATAGATTACAAAATACACTTCAAAACAAAGGAAAAACTTAGCAAATTCAATCTAACTCATTGTAGATGAAGGAACAGTCAGGCTAATAGTTCCTCTAAGTCTTCCAACACATTTATTGAACTCCTCTAAAGTCCTATTGGATCCCCAAATTTCTTAATCCAATCAACTTACATCAGGATCATGAGAAACTTCAAAGGATTAAAAACATTACTTGGAATAGTCAAATCATTATGCTTTCAAATCAATTACCTATCGACATATCCCTTGTGAGGGAGAGAAGCCAAACACATAAAGAACATGCACATAAACATGGTAGCTAAAAAACTTAAATGTAATACACCAAGAAGTAACAAATGATGAATGCTCAGTTGTTGTAATGGAAAAGCATCAGAACCGTCTATTTCTAGAACTTGATTTTATAGTCTAAATGATTTTTCTAGAACTTGATTTTGTAGTCTTAATGATTTTTCTATAGTCCTAATGATTTTTCTAGAACTTGATTTTCTAGTCTTAATGATTTTTCTATAGTCCTAATGATTTTTCTATACTCTTAATGATTTTTCTTTCATCCTAATGTTTGTTGCTCTTGATAAATTAGGCCTTGAATTTGAATTTTTGTTCACTATTTTATTTTAGCTTGATATTTCATTCATTTTTCATATACATAGAGAGTACACATGCTGATAAAAAAATGAGCTATTTGATTAAGGTTAACTATTCATAATTGTAAATAGTCAATATTTCTGATGGTACTCCTTGGTTTATTTCATTTTAAAATAATCATGTTTCTATGGCTATGATAAATGTCCCTTTGTGTTGAGAAAATTAGAGTTGAAAAAATGGTTGCAAACAAATCATCCTTCTTCAACCAACATTCTAGTCAATGTACAAGTAACAAGTCATTCCATTCAAGAAAGACCATGTTTGACAATATCAACGCAGAACAAAATAAGGAGTATGCAGAATTTAGTTATTGTATCTTCCATTAGAGCCACTTCATATGCATAGGTGATGAACATGCATATTTACTTGAGCACTATTGGGAGCTTACCCAACATCATATACCTTCTATGATCAACTCTTATATGCACAGGTGATGAACATTCAGATTTTCTTAAGCAGTACTTTTAGTAGTCCTCCTACACATGTACTATTGTGAAAATCATCACAAGTCCATTTGTTGGAGGGCTACTAAAAGTACACATGTTTGGAGATCTGAAGGAAACAAGAGAATTTGAAGAGTCACGAGTCTTAAGATTGTACTTAATATAGCCAAGCTTCATTCAATGGTACATTCAAACATGAAACAAACCATTCTTAAACCAAATTAAACTAGTAAACCAAAGGACATGCTTTTACTACTAAGTCTATTTTTTGGGCATACTGATTATAAGTACTTGACATATATCACAAATGTTGCTAATTAAGGTTGACTGGATGATTACGCCTATCCTGAAAAAAGATTGTCAAATCATTATGCTTTCAAATCAATTACCTATCGATGCATCCCTTGCAAGGGAGAGAAGCCAAACACATAAAGAACATGAACATAAACACGACAACTAAAAACCTTCAATGGAATACACCAAGAAGTACCAAATGATGAATGCTCAATTGTTGTAATGGCAAAGCAATATCAGAATCGTCCAGTTATAGAACTTGATTTTTCTATAGTCCTGATGATTTTTCTTATTTCTTGTCTGTGCTTGGTGACATGATTTTGAACATTGTTGACATACTTAAATGGAGTACACAATACCAAATGATGAATGCTCAATTGTTGTAATGGCAAAGCATCAGAACCATCCATTTCTAAAATTTGATTTTATATAGTCTTAATTATTTTTCTATAGTCCTAATGATTTTGAAAATTGTTGACAAAGAGTGTTTCTTTTTTTTATTGTAGTATAAATAATTTTTCTATAGTCGTAATGATTTTTCTTATTTCTTATCTTTTGTCCCTTTTTTATTTCCTATGTCTGTGCTTCGTGACAGGATTTTGTCACCTTCTTTTGATGGTATATTTCATTCAGTCTATGTGGATCGAATACTATATTGTTTACTATTTTATTTCAGCTTCATATTTCTTTCATTTTTCATATACACAGAGACTACACATGCTGATAAAAAAATGAGCTATTTGATTTAGGTTTACTTTTCATTATTGTAAATGGTTAATATTTTTGATGGTACTCCTTGGTGTATTTCATATAAAAATAATCATATAAAAATAATAAATGTAGTAACGATGGTGCGGTGCATTATTGATATATAGGCTCGATGACTCTTGCCAATGTGCCAAACTGTTGATGTGGTGGTGGGCAGTGTGTGTTGAAAACTTCATGGACATCGAACAACCCTGGACGACAATTTTGGTGATGCCCAAATAGAAAAAAGGTTGCTGATGTGTATATATTTAATGTTTCTAATGTAAATACTATTCATTATAATATAAGAACTAATGTAGACTGGGCATCACAGGGAAATAATGGCTGCAGATACTTTAGTTGGGTCGATGAAAACTCATCTGCATCTATCTGCCCATCTCCACTTATCCACGATGAAGGATTTGAGTGCAAAACATGTCAGGCTAGGGAAAATTCTAAAATTATATTTTTACGATGCCTTCTCTGTATTGTAATCGCATATCTTTGTTGTGACCATATGTAGCGATGACCTCAGGAATTAGTTAGTTTAGTATTTTCATATTGCAACTAATATTTTAATATGGATATGACGTAACTTCTCTTTGCCTCAAGTGTGCATATATATGGTTTACATCTTTTTTTAGAATAATTCTTCATGTTTATGGCTCAGGTGAGCCCCAATCTACTATCAATCACATGATTTAACATATAGTGTTTTCTTGGTTGTTCCATTTGTTCCTTGACCTTGACTATGGATTGACTATCATTTTCAAGCTCGAGCATGACTTTGTAACATGCACCATCCGTAGATTTGTATGCAATGCTGATTTACGAATGTAAATAACACATTGAATGTAATCTACGAACATTGTGTGTATGAAGTCTTGCTAAAGTTTGAGCATCCTCCCTTTATTCCAGTGAGGGACTGGAATGATTTTATTTTGGATGCAAAGGAGAAAGGGGATACTCAAAGAGGAATTACACTAGCAAATGGGAGAAGGTATAAACATTTTAATAGATTTTTATTATTAAATAATGAAATTTGCATATACTAGTGTTCTAAGTGTCCTCATTACATGATTTAAGGTCTTAGTCCATGGACAAATTAAATTAGACTTACTATTCAAAATACATAAAAAGCATGCACATAAACATGACAACTAAGAAACATAAATGTAGATTTCACAATAGCTGAGAAACATAATTGTATGCATCATAGTCACAATCTTTTGGAGACAACGTAATTGAGTTGTGTACCCAAGCGGTGTAGAGCAACTTCTGCACCCCCAATTCCAAGTTAAATACATCTATTGGAGGACCTTGTATTCATGAGAAACAGATGTAGTCAACTTGGAATTGGAGGTGCAGGAGTTGCTCTCCACCATCTGGGTATACAACTCAATTATGTTGTCTCAAAAAAATTGTGACCACGATGCCTACAATTATGTTTCTCAGCTGTTGTGTCCCAGGATGCCTTATGACCCTTTACGACCATTTACGATACCTAAGAATACATCTTAGATGTCTTAAAATGTCATAAAGAGTCATAAGAGGCTCTTAGGAGGGGCCAGATGAGCTTCCACCTTCACGTGGTTGGCCCTGTTAAGTAGAGAATGTTTAACTATTCTCGAAACAAAGAGAAGCTCAATAATTTAAGGTCTCAATCCATCGAGATGCTGAAAAAATGATAGGAATCAATGATGGAGAGTTTTTAGATTCTGAGAAGACATATATGGAGTGGAGGCCAGATTGAGTACTAGTGCAGAGTGTTAATAATTATAGCCTTTCATCCAAGATCAAACTGATCAAATAAATACCCTTGTGCAATTTATAATAATGAGATTATTATTTGATTTATATATGTGTTGGTTGAATTAGTTAAGGGCCCAAGGTCAACCTCTTGGCTTTAACATTAAATATATTTAATAAGACCAGGTCAGCCCTCTTGAAGATAATTCAATTCATATATATATATATGGTGTTGGATTCTAGGGAGAGAAGCACCAAAAACATAACGTGCTTCCCTCCCCCAAAACCTTGATTCTCTACCTTAAGCAAACTTAGATCAGCATATATTAGTGTGAAAGATAAGCAGCTTCAGCTAATAGATAAGAACAATTTTGAGCATGAATAATAGATTATGATCTGATCCATACAACCAGCAATTATTGGCATCACAAAAACTTTCAAGAAACATAGTACTATCCAAAATATGTCTTTAAAGTTTATTTCTAATGATTATGATGATGTTGATGTTGATGTCTATAATTTATTTCACTTACTGATGCTTGCCTAGATTGAATTTTGAATTGCCAGGTTGGAGAACGCTTTCAAAGTTTAGGGTCTATTCCACATGATACTCTTAGTTATAGCTCAAATGAAACTCAACATATTTTTGATGCTGGGCAACCCACTGCAAAAATTCATCCACAGGTGAAATTTAATGCTGTGAATCTTGGCATTGTTAATGTTATTACTTTTCCTCACATTTCATATTTGTGAAAATGTTTCTTGGCACTATCTTCTTTTTCAATTCCTATATTTGCAGCTTTTTAGATAATTAACTTAAGCATTACATGTCTTTGTTCAAAGTTTATTCTAACACTATATTATATCTTATTATTATTACAATGTTCTTTGTTGTGGGGCAGGAGGTCAATCTTCATTGTCTTCATTGTGGGGGACAGTGAAGATTTCTCTGACAAATAGTAGGTCTTCTTTAGTATCTTATAATAACATACTAAACTGATAAAGGTGTTATGGGCATTTAATCTGTAATTACTAATAGATTAAGCATATTATTACTATGTTTAATGTTCCATTTAAATGCATTTAACACAAAAATTTTTTTTACAAAATTGAACCAATGGCATGTTTACAACAAAGATGTGTTGAGGAGTTTGCTCCTTGTTTAATGTTAACTATTCCTACACAATCCACTCATACAATAGTTAAATGCTATGTGGAAGGGATGGTTGATAGTGTCCCTTGAGGGAAGGGGGATTGTGAAAGACTTGTTATCATTGTATTGTGTATTTCCGATATGTTTGGATGAAGGGAAGACCAGGAGAATGAAGGATCATTCACTGATTGCATGATAACCCAGTTTTAAAGGGTCACTGGTTGAGGGGACACTCAAGGTCCAGATGATTGGGCCATTGGAGGACCCTATTTCTTTGTATTCATTTCTATTCAAATTGGATGCATGGATTTCTTGTGAATTATCGGCTACTATGTATCCTGCAACTACATTTGGAAATCTGCATATACTTTTCTAGGGTTGTAAACCACTTAGAGATCAAAATAGAGAAACTAAATCAGAATCATTCTTTGTCCTATTTCCTTTTAACAAAGTCTCAACTATCAATGATACAATAAATTTGATGTCCTAAGCTATCAATACAAATGACGCCTAGCTAGAAGCTCACGGGCTGTCCATTTGATAACCATAGTCAACATTTCAAAAAAATGGATATCCTTGAGCACAAGCACCAATAACATCAAATAATGGAGTTAAAGCATGGGCTAGGGCATGATACCAGTAGAATGCAGTCATTTCAGTGACAACAATATACAATGGTGTCATTAAACATATATGCTAGTAATATCAACAAACATGAATCCAAACATTTGAAAACCAATGACATGTTTACAAAAAAGGTCTAATAGAACTCCCAACAATTCTTAAACATACTTTATCTGATATGATGAATTCTTAAACAATTAAAGTTGGAGTAGACATAGTTATCACACATTTTTTTGGTGTGGTAAAAGGAAAATTTGGCTAGGTCAAATCTTCCTTCGTGCTAGCAGTCTACAAAATTAGACCTTTATTAACAATTGATCATATCGGATAACTAGTATGTTTGAGAATTGTTAGGATTGGTCCTTTGGTGTGTATTAAACAGAATATATAGAATTTTTAGCATATTATTATCATTCTATTTCTTTGTTGTAAACATGCCATTGGTTCAGTTTTGTAACTTCACTATCCTCATCAAAACTCCCCCAAGGTTGAATCCTCCATCTACTACTGAATGCTCTGAATATCAACTACTCCTTACTAATACTTACTCCCCCTTTCTAGATAACTCTTTTATTTTTCATGACTATATACTCACTCCCCCTTTGACACTAATGGAAAAGGGTGCCAAAACAATTAAGCACCGGTACTACTCCTGAAGTAGAGTAGTCAACCATTCATCAATCACTAAGGACTGATGCACTCCTACAAACTCTAATCAGATTTAGGGAAGGGAATTACTCCCAGCCTCTCCCTGAGATACTCAAAAGTATCCTTCAGTAAAGGCTTTCTCAAAATGTCATCTAGCTGTTCTTTTGTACTCACATAGTCCAACTTTACCTCTTTCTCTGCAACTTTCTCTCTTAGGAAGTGATATTTTATCTCAATGTGGTTTTTCTTAGCATGCATCACGGGGTTCTTTGACATATTGATAGTACTAGTGTTGTCACAATGAATAACAATAGGATAATCAATCTAAATACCAAAATCTTTTATTATCTTCTTGATCCATACAATTGTAGTATAATTTAATGCTACTACTATATATTCTACTTTTGCTGTTGATTGAGAGATACAATTCTACTTCTTGCTTGTCCAAGTAACAAGTCTATCTCCAAGGAATACTGCTCCTCCTGAGGTGTTCTTTCTATCATGAATGAAACCTACCCAATCCACATCTATATACACATGAAGCTCTACATTCTCTGAATTAGGATACCATAAACCATAGTCTATAGTTCCTCTCAAGTATCTGAATATCCTTTTTACTGTCATGAGATGACTTTATTTAGGTTCTGCTACAAATCTTCCAACAATACCAACTACATTAGAGATATCAGGTCTAGATTGAGTAAGATATATGAGTTTACCAATCATAGACTTGTATAAGGTTGTGTCTACTACTGTAGAATCATCATCTTTTGAAAGCTTGCATCCTATTATCATAGGGGTACTTACTGGCTTCCAATCATCCATCTTGAATTTATTCAATATCTCTTTCACATACTTAGTTTGATTAATGAATATACCTTTGTTTGTCTATTGCACATTCAATCCCAAAAAGTATTTGATAGGTCCAATCATGCTCATTTCAAATTATCTCTACATTTCTTTAGAAAATTCTGCACTAAGCTTTTCATTACCACCAAAAATAATGTCATCAACAAAAATAGCAACTAACAGTATTCCATCAGGCATCTCTCTTATGAATAGGTTACAATCTGTTGCTCCTTTCTTGAATCCAATCTTTGTTAAGTATCCATCAAATCTTTCATACCATGCTCTAGGGGCTTGCTTAAGTCTATAAAGGGCTTTTTTCAATTTGCATACCATATCAGGTTTGTCTAATAAGGTAAATCCTTAAGGCTACTCTATGTAGACTTCTTCCTTGAACCTTCCATTCAGGAATGCTGACTTGACATCCATTTGATATACCTTAAAGTTTTTGAATGTAGCGTAGGCTAGAAATAACTTTATGGCTTCCACTCTGCTTACAAGGGAAAATGTATTTTAATAATCAATTCCTTCTCTCTGTGCATATCCTTTACATACTAATCTTGCTTTATTTCTTACTACTATTCCATCTTCATTCATCTTATTTTTGAATATCAACTTGGTTCCTATCACATTTTTGTCACTAGACCTGGGGACCGATTCCCAAGTATCATTTTTTATTATTTTATCTAGCTCTTCTTTTATTGCTCCATGCCAATCTAAATCATTACATGCATCTTCAACACTTAAGGGTTCAATCTGTAAAAGTAAACATACCTCTTCATTTGTTGTTGAACTTTTTGTTTTTGATCTTGTGATGACTTTGTTTTTATGATCTACAATGATGTCTTCCTTTGAATGATATCTAGATGTGAATTTAGGAACATTGGGTGTGACTCTCTCATCTAAATTCTATGATTCTTCTTCACTAGTTTCAGGGTCATTAAATAACACATCAATACTGTCAAATATTTCTTCAACAACTATTTCTTTATTGGTAGGTTTAGGTTCTTCTTCAATCATAGGTGCATAATCATGATATCTCTCTTGAATCATAAAATTCTCATCAATCTTAACATAAGCACTTTCAATGATCTTCTTCAATCTTAAGTTAAAACATCTATAAGCTTTTATTTTAGTAGAGTAACCAAGAAAAATACCTTCATCACTTCTTGCATCAAAATTTCCAATAGCTTCATCTCTCTTGATGTAGCACTTGCTTCCAAAGATTCTGTAGTATTTGACTGTAGGTACATTCCCAAACCATAGCTCATAAGGTGTCTTATTTGTACCTGGCATTAATTGAATTCTATTGATAGTATAAACTGCAGTATTGACCACATCTCTCTAATAGGTGTGTGCGACCCTTACTTCAATCATCATGGTGCGTGTTGTGTCAAGTATGATCCTATTCCTTCTTTCTGTAATTACATTTTGTTGAGGGTCTCTAGGTGCACTAAGTTGTTCTTTATCCCATGTTCTTTGCATTACTCATAAAATTTGTCAGAGGTGAGTTCTCCTCCTCTATCTGATCTCAGACACTTTATCTTTAATCCAGACTCATTTTCAACCTTAGCTTTGAATATTTTAAACTTCTCAAATGCTTATGATTTATCTTTTAAGAATGCAACCCACATCATTCTAGAATAATCATCTACAAAAAAAATAAAGTACCTTTCACCATAGTATGATCTTGTTTGAGTTGGTCCACATAGGTTTGTATGCACTAGATCCAATTTGTTATTTGCCAAATTATGTTTTCTTATGAATGAGTTCCTCACATGTTTTCCCATCACACATTCCCTGCATATTGTATCCACTAGTTTTTCAATACTAGGTGTAATACCCCAAAATTGGCACCTATTTAATTTCATCAATTTTGGTGCATTTTACATCACCAAAGTCCTAGTTCCCTAGGCAATTTTCTCTCTCATACCTAACTTAATTTGACTTGATGTCAATTGCAAAGACCATAAATTGCAATAATCAAATACTAAATTAATTCCTAAGTCTCTTTAACTTTATTAGCTAAATTATCTCTATGATACATTAATTTAATTGTAAAGTCCTAAGTGCTTTCTAATTAAATTAAAAATCTACCCTCTTTAGCTAATTACCCATAAAAAGGAATTAATAAATATTTAGTTAATTGAATGGACACCTCTTTATTTGAATTTAATAATTCAAATTACTCAAAAGGTCACCTCCCACATGTGGCATATTCCATTCTTTTAATTAAATAATTCATTGTCTTTTTGTCTCAATTAGGAATGAAGAGTCCACCGTTTCGAATCAAGAAACTCTTCATTCCTCTCTGGGCTTTTCTATTTAATGAGCCTCTTTTTCTCATTCAAGAGAGCAATTTTTGAGAGCATCCTTACTATAGCATTTTTTAGTCTCATATCTCATTATTTTCAAAGCTCTTTTATTGCATTATCTAGTTTAATTTCTCATATTAGTGTAATTGCATTTCACATTTAGATTAAATTTGCTTACTTGTTCTTAGTCTAATATCATTTTTATTTCAAAATCAACTAAAAATCTGCATTTCATATTTCTTTCAAAGTTTTCTAGATTAATTGCATTCATTCTTAGCTTAGTTTCATTTCAGCTTTGCATATCTTCATTATAGCTTTCAAATCCTCCATTGTTGAATTGGTCTCTCGGCTGTTGGCTCTCGTTCTGAGAGTATTCAAACACCCCATTCACATAGGAGGCAACAGGTCGCTCACCATGGAATTTGGATTGAGTTCTTCATACTCTCTCTCAAATTCTATCAAGTGAATAATGACCATGTTGTGTTGTGCCTGATTTAGAGGTCACATTCAGTCACATACATTTTGGCACCCACCGTGGGGCAGAAAAGATCAATTTCTGGCCTCATTTTTCATTGGTTTTTAAGCTTTAATGTTGGTTTCATGTCTTGTACGGTCATTTACAGATTGAAAAACTTTTAATATAGTAATGAATGGATAGAATTATGAATCCTCTTTCTCATGCTTTTGGTTTGGTTCATTTTTATAAAGAAATGAATAAGTTATGATCATTTTGGTGAAAGTGGGTATTTGCAGATTTGAGATTCTTTGAATACAGTCAGATTGAAATGTCTGGTACAGACAAGTTATGAAGAATCAGGATCTATAATAATATTTATTGGAAAGATATGTGAATTAGCTTTCATTTCCTTTTTGTTTGAGTCATATTCATGCAGATTTGTGAAAGTTATGGGCGTTTGAGTGAAAACTGGTTTTTAACAATCTGCATTGGAGTTGCAGGCAATGATTTATTCTTAGAAAATGATTTATGAATGGGAAAAATAAATTTCTTACATATTTGGAAACTAGATTCATTAATAGTTACTGTGAAATTAGTTTGGTTTCATTTGAATTATTTTTGAGAAAGATATGTGACTCCCTAGGCAGGGCCTGTTGTTTTAAATCTGGTTTATGACAGAAAAATTGCAGTCTGAAAAGGTTAATGGTTAAGGAACCAAATGGAATCATAAGACCTTGTAACTTTGGGAAATGATAGTTCTTGATGTTAGCTAAAAACTTCATTCTTTCCATAAATTTTAATATTGTGATTTTATGGGTCAAATAAATCAATCTTTAAAGACTGTCTTGAAGACAGCAATGTTACATATCTTACAGTTTGCCATTGATTTGTCTTGATTCTATACTTTCGAATGTGTGCTAAATGCTGGATTGTAGATCTTTGGACCTAAGGTGAGTTCTTAAAATCTCTATAACATTTGGACTTTGGGATTAAAATTGAACCTCTCTTATGTGTTTGGCTTGAGTGTTTACATACTTTCATATAACACATTTTTTATGCTCTTAATGGGAAATAAATGAACATAGATTTTCTTTCATACAAGTTTGTGTAAGTGCATGCTTGTCTTTTACACCTTAAGTAATTCTTGGTTTCAAATATCAAAATATCTCATTGAGTAATTGAGGGCATGGATTCATTCCTTGTTTACATGAAGAGTTAAATGCACCACTTTGTGGACTCACTTCATGTTTACTTGGAAAGTTAAATATTCCATGATTCAAACCCTCTTGCACTTATGAGTAGTATTGATTAGTAGTCTTAGATTACTTGTGATTGATCTAGATTGCTATCTTCGGTTATTGGACTTGCTAATCCGCCAGCCCCTCATTTCCGCCCTGTGGTTGCAATCCCAGCGCCACATTAAAGGGGAGGGGTCTATAGGAAAGAAGCGTTAATTGTTCCACTTGGCAACCCTTTTGTGCTTTTTGGAACTCACTTGTTTTCTAGGGTGTGGACTCACTTTGAGTTTGTGTGAGAAGTTAAATGCACCACTTTGTGGACTCACCTCACATTTACTTGAAGGGTTAAATGCACCACCTTTAGTGCTTTTCAATACTTTTTGATAGAGAATTACTTACTTTTCATTTTTTTAGAAGGCCTGCTTGGGGATTTCATCACCTCAAGGGACGACCTTAACTCCCATGTTCCGGCGGAGTATAAATATCGGGAGGTGAATCCAAAGACACCTCTCTTGGGAATGAGTTAGATTTCACTCTTGGCTAAGCCTCAAAGAACTTTATACCTTTGAGAAGTGAAGGAGGAGATTTGGGTTACCGTCTCCCCCCGGCTATGTGATTTCTAATTCTTCTCATCTACGGATTTGTGCCTCACGTACCTTGCGTATATCGAGGACTCCTTTTAGAAAAGCCATGTATATCCTTGTAGACAACTTTTTAGGATGTTGTTGTGTTTTAAGTGTCTGCTAAAACATTCTCAAGAACATACACAAGTAGAGTCCTTAGGGAGTAGAAATACTAAGTCACTATTCATGTTCATGCGCAAGGTTGCTTTGTCCCTTGCCCATTGCTTGAAGACTGTTTGCTTGAACTCCTTGATTGCTGTCTTATGTGCTTGATCAATGACATAAATCTGATCTACCTTTTTGTCCATGATTTGTTTTTCTATTTTCCTGTCATTCACCATCAGAAACTAGTTGTCATGAGTTAGGAATCGATCGATCTTTTCTTTGACTCGTATTGTCTCTCATTAGTCTACCTTATCTCATTGTGCTCTTGTACCTTGCGTTGCGATTGTCTTATCTTGGCTGTTCTAGCCATCTCTTTTTGACAATTCGTACCAGGTTCATCTTGCATCTTGGTTGTTCTAGCCATTTATCTCCTTTTTGCTATCTTAGAGACAGAGTCTAGCTTTATCCCGAATCTTTGCTCATTACATCTTCGTTTATGACTGTCACGACTCGAAGTGGGAAGACTTATCCCATTCAAAACGCTGATCAAGATCAAAGTAAACCTCGTAATCAAGACATAGGTCATCCCAAATCTATTGCAAAATTTGAACTTCGTGAGGAATCCTCACATTCTTCGTCATTCCAAGAGTATTACAATCCATTGTTTCAGATACAGTCTGACTTACTATTTCAAGAATATTATAACCCATTGTTTGAAGACCAGCAAGACTCTGAAGGGTCACTTTCTAAAATTAAACCTATTGATCCTTTTGAACCTATCAACTCTTTCACGATCTGTCATAGTACTACCAACAAGATGGGAGATCCAAAACCTTCAAAGTTGGTTTTCAATCTCAGCTCTAACATGCCAAAACCCTCAAAGTCTGTCTTTAATCTTAGCTCTAACATGCAAATGATCAAAGCCACTGAGAAGGCTACAACAGAAGCTCAACCGTCTTCTAGATTTGCTAGAAACAAACCTTGGATCTCTCACTCTGACATGATCATTGCTCCAAGGAGCGAGGATACTCCTAAACCCAAAACTCCCTTTGTCTTGCGAGGCCCTGCGTCTCCCTCTTATAAATCCACACAATATCCAGCTTGTGCGAATGCTATCCCTCGATCTCATGCAAAGATTATGCTCAAAGGTCCTGAACCTTCGACATCCAAACCAAAACTATCTATGGATAAAGCCCTCACTAAGGAAAATATCCCCAAAGATCTCAATCTCGACCAGTTTCAATCTATGGTGGGTCATTTGACCTCACCTCATTATTTATCCTTCCCTGAAGAAGATGATCACGTGTTGAGCCACCCGCATAATGCTCTCCTGCACACTGAAGCTATGATAGGCCCCAAGAGTATCCCTTGTGTCCTCATTGAAAATAGTGCTAGCCTAAATACTTGCTCTACTAAGATGCTTACCCAAACAACAGACAACTTTGTTCCTGCCGATAGAGAGTTCATTGAGTTCTATGATGCTAAGCTCAAAGAAATAGAAAAGACCCTGAAGATCAAAGATATTGGCATGGGGGAATATCAGATTGAGTCCATCTTGTCTTTGACAACTCTCCCTCCATCTCCACATTCCTGTGAGGAACCTTCTGAAGATAGATTTGGTATTGGCTATCAGAGCGATGAGCTTGACCAACCTAGCTACAACTTTCACTCATGCAAGGATTCAGATAATGAAGAAACAAAGATTCAGCCTATGACACATGAAAGATCTTTGAATGTTCAAAATTTTGATTCAGACTACCAGAAAGAGTCTTATCTACCTTCTCAAGTGCTTCAAGAACATGATTTTGGTCCTCACCGGGAGGATTTTATACACTCTACTGAACAGATTTCTACTACTGTAGCTAATACTGAATATGTCACTACCTCCAATGGCACACATACTGATTGGGAGCAACTGTTGGATGCTTCACTTATCTTGGGTATGCCTATTCTAGATTGTTCTACCACTTCTACTATTGAACAAAATCCTACTACTGCTGATTCCAATGATACACATACTGATTGGGAGCAATTGTTGGATGCTTCCCTTATCTTGGGTATGCCCTGGGGTATGCCTACTCTAGATTGTTCCACCACTTCTGCTATTGAACAAACTCCTACTATTGCCAACTCCAATGGCACACATATTGACTGGGAGAAACTATTGGATGCTTCTCTTCTCTTGGGTATGCCTCAAGGTATGCCTATTCCAGATTACTCTGCTGCTTCTACTACTAAACAAGATCCTACTGTTGAAGAAACATTTCCTTTGACAGATGATAGTGATGAAGAAGATCTGCCTTCGACTATGTCTCTAGCTGAATGGGACTCCATATCAGATGCTACTACAGAAATACCAGTTGATGGTATACACTTATATGCTAGTCTTAACAACTCAGAAAGAGGAGAAAGTTATGACCCTCCAGATCAAGCTATTGATGATGATCCTTTCCACCCTCCTGTGGAGATCATTCCTATGGCTCCTAGGCCATCTACTCCAAGTTATACTCCTACTACTCCTACAAATCATGGGTATGTAAGACCCCATTCTATTACAGCTTCATGGAATATTGGTAGATCCAGAATTGAAATGGTTCCTATTCGTGCACTCTTACCACCTGAAAGGGGACCTGACTCTTGGAATAGACCATCTTGGTTAGGCTCACATAATATTCCTCCAAACTTATCTAACTCTTCTAAGATGACTCACAATCAACAACACTCTATGGAAGATTACTTTCTTGATCTACCTGATGCATTCATGAATGATGAGGATGATATTGATATATTTGCACTTGAGCCCATCCCATCGACTTCTCTTCCCCCTTCATCTCCCAAAAAAGTGGCCCATCCACTTCCATTTCCACCTCTCCACCTGAACCAGTCATATAAGCCTCTTTCATCCACCATTCCTGAGTCTTTTGGAAGTAACTTGGATGTGCAACATAAAAATAAAAATAATAAGAATCCACTTATATCTCAAGGTCACCATGTCCCATCTAATCGACATGTGACTACGATGAAAGGAAAGCAACAAAGGTGTTCAAAAGACCGCAAAGGTCCTCAAAAAGAAGAAGACAATCAAAAGCCAAAAAATAAAATAAAAAATGGATCTCGAAATCCATTCTATAGGCATTGTCATCAAAAGCACCTCAAAGTAAAGAAGAAAAAATTCAAAAGCTATGTGGATTCCAAAGAAAGAAAAAATCAAAGTTGTCATTTGAGCTTCCAAAATTATCATACTTCCCTCCATTCCATCACCCTTGCCTCTCATACTTTACACTCTTCACTCCATCTTGCCTTTTCCCAAAGTGCATATCAACATCTCCTCATTACTAATGGCATGACTAAGAAAAATCTAGAATGTACTCTTCCTAAGCGTTTAGAGCATGGGAAATCTGACGAAGAGTTAAGGTGTGTCCATAAGGATATTTGTGGGTCTCACTTAAGTGATCTTTCCTTGACTATGGATCTCTTGACTGTTGGACACTACTGGTTGGCTCTCCTGTTACTGCTACAACATCTGGTTCTGATTCTGCAACTTCTCAGCTGGCTACTGCTACAAATGACTATGTTCTCAGAGATTCCTACTAAAGGAGAGAAACTCAAAGAGCCCATCAATGCTCTTCATTTAAGAAGTTCTATAGCTGACATTCTCAGTGTGCTCATGTACATACTTATTGGTCCTGAAAAAATCCTAAAAATTGATATATTGCAAAAAATTCTAAAAATTGCAAAATGTTCTGAAAAAATGATCATCTTAGTGAAAACCTAGCAAACAGGCGCCTTGATAATACAAAAAAAAAAATAGAAAATGTGAAAAATACAAAAAAAATAGAAAATTTCAAAAATACAAAAAAAATGAAATATTCAAAAAATACAAAAAAAGAGAAAAAATGAGAAAAGTACAAAAAAATTGAAAAAGAGAAAAAATGTGCCATTGATGAAAACCTGGTAAAC
Source organism: Chamaecyparis obtusa (assembly GCA_027943335.1). Lineage (NCBI taxonomy): Eukaryota > Viridiplantae > Streptophyta > Pinopsida > Cupressales > Cupressaceae > Chamaecyparis > Chamaecyparis obtusa. The sequence goes on from BSBK01001713.1 coordinate 632,281, forward strand.
AGGCGTCATGGTAGCAAAAATAGAATCTCTGCCAAGATGGTGAAAACCTGGTAAACAGGCACCTCTTGTTTTCTTGAAGTAACATCTCATCTCAGCGTCGCTTGGCTCTTAGTTTCCTGCTTTAGTTTCCTTCCTTTCCCGCTTTAGTTTGTTTTCCTGCTTTCCTGCTTTAGTTTGTTTCCTGCTTTGGTTTGCTAGCTCATGCGCTTGTCTTTGAGTTTTCCTCAACTCTTCATGGATTGGAACTGGTTCACACTTGGGGGCACTTGCCTAGTCTAGGGGGCATTGTCCTATCGCTTTCGGAAACTCTTTTGAGCATTGGTCGCCAGTGGTTCCCACTATGCCTGCCTGCGGATACCTAGCTTTCATTCGATCTCTCTTCTTCAGGATTTCTCCCTTATATCAATCACCAGTGATTCTCATTACGTCTGCCCACTGTCGTTATCTCATTGAGACTTCGAACGTTATCTTTCAGAATTGTCTTCAATCCGCTTGAACACGAACTTAAACTGAAACTAAAACTAAATGTGTGTTCCTTTGAGACATGTTGACCTTTGTTTTCTTTGAGTGCTTGTTTGTTTGCTTTGCTTTTTTGCTTTTTGTTTGTTGGTTTAGTTCCAATGATCCAAAGAATTCATTTAAGAGGGGTGTCCGTCTCTAAGAGCCTCCATCTCGTATTGGATGGCCATGCGTACCTCGACTCCTTTTATATGGATGCTTTGGTGAGGCTAGTTCTTCTCCTTGTCTTTTGAGTGACTTCTTTCTGCAACTGATGAAATTGTAAACGCTCGTCCTGTTAAGTGAACGTAAGGGTCACTGCGAGCAATCTTTGGCAAAAGAAGGAACTCCTGTGTGTTTGGTGTGTTTGTTCGCAAGAGACATTCAGGTCATTCTAGCAAATGTGCTTTGATGCTTATGTTAACTTGCTAAATTAAAAGGAATAGGTGTTCAGGTCATTCTAGCTTCTTGTGCCTTAATGCTTACACCTCATTCCGACAAATTTAAGACTTATGTCATATTCATATTCTCATGTTGGGGAGAATTGTATGGCATCTTGCGATTGTCCCATGCTTAAAAGAACTCAATGATGATAAATACGATGAGTCCAACAGCCGAGTTCGGAGGATTGCATTTGTTCATCCTAGGCTTGCATTTAGACTTGCATCTTTCATTCTAGGCTTGCATTTGGAGTGCTTTCTTGTTTCTCTCTTGATTGCTTTCTTCTAGATCTGCTCATCAAAGGTTCTCATCTTTTGTCCTAGTCTCATCTTGGCTGCATCCTTTTTCAGGATCAAAATCTAAATCTGACATCTCTAAGTGGCTCAAAATCGCATTTTAAATATTGGACTCCTTCTGGATCGAATGCTTGTGCAGTCAGCCTTCTGGTGTCATCTTCCTGCCAGATCCTCATCTTTGCATCATGTTCTCAAATCTTTTCTTCTTTTCATCAAGTCAATTCAAGTCAAATTTAGTCAACTATGGTCAAACTTGGTCAACAAGACCTCTGCTTTGCTCCGATTTGCTTCTGCAGCTTCGCGAATCTAGTCTAATTGCTTTTGCTCTGCAATCTCTTGTTGTTTATCATCCTTCTGACATGTCATCTTTCGATTTCGCTCCCGAGGGGGCAGGATGATTACATCATTTGAATCTTGTCGAATAAATTCTTGAATTAGTCTGATTTGAATCATCAGTCCTCATTGCTAGGGGCATCTTCACGCCTCGCATCTTGTTATCTGGAAATCCATCTTTTAGGTATCTGAGCAATCTAACTCAGATCCTCAAGGGCCAAGCTTCGTTCTGGAGATGGTTCTTGAAATCTTTTGGGTATTGGGGCAATCTAACCCTAATTCCTAGGAGTCAAGCTTCGTTCTGGAGATGACTCTCGAAATCTCTTTTAGACCGTTATCTGGGCAATCTAACCTGGGTCTCGGAGGACTAAGCTTCGTATTGGGGCAATCTAACCCCGATTCGGAGATAGTCCTAAATCTGCATCTTCATCAATTGGCATTGGGGCAATCTAACCCCGATTCCGGTTCTCTTCTAAGACCGTTGTCTTCGCAATCTAACTTAGACTTCGGAAATTCTCATCATCTGTCACTTCAGACTATTCTTTGAATCAACGCGCTGTTCGCACATCAATTCAAAGAGGGGCAAATGTAATACCCCAAAATTGGCACCTATTTAATTTCATCAATTTTGGTGCATTTTACATCACCAAAGTCCTAGTTCCCTAGGCAATTTTCTCTCTCATACCTGACTTAATTTGACTTGATGTCAATTGCAAAGACCATAAATTGCAATAATCAAATACTAAATTAATTCCTAAGTCTCTTTGACTTTATTAGCTAAATTATCTCTATGATACATTAATTTAATTATAAAGTCCTAAGTGCTTTCTAATTAAATTAAAAATCTACCCTCTTTAGCTAATTACCCATAAAAAGGAATTAATAAATATTTAGTTAATTGAATGGACACCTCTTTATTTGAATTTAATAATTCAAATTACTCAAAAGGTCACCTCCCACATGTGGCATATTCCATTCTTTTAATTAAATAATTCATTATCTTTTTGTCTCAATTAGGAATGAAGAGTCCACCGTTTCGAATCAAGAAACTCTTCATTCCTCTCTGGGCTTTTCTATTTAATGAGCCTCTTTTTCTCATTCAAGAGAGCAATTTTTGAGAGCATCCTTACTATAGCATTTTTTAGTCTCATATCTCATTATTTTCAAAGCTCTTTTATTGCATTATCTAGTTTAATTTCTCATATTAGTGTAATTGCATTTCACATTTAGATTAAATTTGCTTACTTGTTCTTAGTCTAATATCATTTTTATTCCAAAATCAACTAAAAATCTGCATTTCATATTTCTTTCAAAGTTTTCTAGATTAATTGCATTCATTCTTAGCTTAGTTTCATTTCAGCTTTGCATATCTTCATTATAGCTTTCAAATCCTCCATTGTTGAATTGGTCTCCCGGCTGTTGGCTCTCGTTCTGAGAGTATTCAAACACCCCATTCACATAGGAGGCAACAGGTCGCCTCACCATAGAATTTGGATTGAGTTCTTCATACTCTCTCTCAAATTCTATCAAGTGAATAATGACCATGTTGTGTTGTGCCTGATTTAGAGGTCACATTCAGTCACATACACTAGGAAGATCTCTTACTAGCTTTATATTGTTTATCTTTACTATATTGTCAAAATTGATATGACATAGTCTTTTGTGCCATAACCAACTACCATCTACCTTTAGCAAAAAAATAACTAGCTTCAGGATTAAGCTAAAAAATATTACCTTTAGTCTTTGAACCTAATGGAATCATTGCTCCTTCTTTGTTATTAATGATTCACTTGTTGTCTTTTAATTCCAACTAATATCCTTTGTCAAGCAACTATCCAACACTTAGTAAACTATGCTACAAACCATCAACATACATAACATCTTCAGTGTTGTTCTTTCCATCCAAGGTGATGGCTCCTCTACCTATGGTAGGTTTAGGAGTGTTGTCTCCAAATCTAACCATGCCTCCTTTGTACCTATCTAGATGTAAAAATATATATTTGTCTCATTTCATGTCATGTGAGAAACCACTGTCAATGATCCAATCTATCTTGATGTCAGCTTGTGAAATCAATGTTAGATCTTGTGCTTTCTTTTCATCTTCAATGTCAATTTCATCAAACATTTTCTCCATATATTCAATATCAATGAATCCAATTTCATCTTCTACTGAATCTTCATCTAACACTCCATCTTCAACATAATAACATTCTTTTGTGTACTTAGGCTTGTAATTAGTTTTGAACTTCTTGACTCTTGTAGGACACTTGGATGAAAAATGACCAATCTTGTTACATGAAAAGCACTTGAATGGTAATTGAACTTCATATTTTCCCTTTCCTTTCCTTTCTTTCTTAGCAATCATAGAAATGAAATCATCTAGTTCTTTATCCTCATCATCATTATCAAAATTACCAGAGGTGTTCAAGGATTTCTCACTATGGACTGAGGCTCTGAAGGTTGTTTCACTTTAGGTTCTGTCTTCAGACTTGATATCTCGAATGTTGCAATCTTGCTGATTAAAGTCTCTCTTTTGAAGACTTTTGAAAACTGCATAGTCTCATCAAGGATATTTATTTTTCTCTCATATTTTGGTGTCAAAGTCGTCATCAACTTATCCATTATGTCTTCTTCTGAAATTTCTCTACCATTATTTATGTTTCCTTCAACTACTTCATTAATCCTTTGATTGTATGCTTTGATGTTCTCTTTAGGTAGCATCTCCAATGTAGTGTACTTTTTCTTCCATGTCTTTCTTCGCGCATTCTTAGCTTGGATGTATCCTTCAAACATGTCTTCTAGATACTTCCATATCTTGTAGGCTTTGTCTACTTTCTTGATATCTGAAAACTCACTGTCAGGCAAGGCGCTGATAAGGACTTCTTTGGCAACAACATCTCCTTTTTCTTAAGAGTTGAATCTTCCTTTGCAAGATTTGCTAGAGAGGGAATCTAAACTTCTTTAGTAGCTACTTCAAAAATCTCAAAAATAATGCACTACAAATGTGTCATCATTTTGTTCTTCCAGTCTAGATAGTTCTCTCCATTAAACTTAGGACTTTCTTTTCTAAAGAATGTCATCTGATCAACCTCAAGTTGTTAAACTTTCTCTACAAGGCACTTGGCTCTGATACCAATTGTTAGGAATAGTCCCAAGAGATAACTAAGAGGGGGGGGGTGAATCAGTTATCTAAAAGATTCAATTCTTTATCCAATTAAGTATATAATAACATTAAGCACATACACAATAAGATAATACTTAACATAACACCACAATTTTGGTTATGGGGAAACCCAAATAGGTAAAAACCCCAGTGGGAATTAGCACCCACTATAAACTGCACTAGAGTATTATGATCCTTGTTAGAAGATCTTAAAAACCTGTTAGGAGTTGATCTTTACAATGCATTAAGTACAGTGACATGGTCAAGGGTCAAACCCTGTTAGGAGTCTTTTACAATTAACCCTATTAGGGGTGAGGACACACTGTCTGGGAGCACACTTCTCAAATGAGTGAAGGCTGCAACCTTCTATTTAATAGATACACACTATATCTAGATCTTTGGTGAACTATGAGTTAGACCTATTGTCTTGATAGGTTCCAATGAATAGCATACACTTTCTTATTAGTCACATAGAACTTCTACTGATGACTCAATACTTCACACCTTCTGCTCTGCTCTAGTCTTTCTCAACTGTATGCCATACTTAGTAATCACAAATGGCTGCCTATAAATATCTTTCTCCAAATGATATAATCAAGTTGGCCTATTAGAACCTCCTTGAAATCATATTAGAGAAATAATATATCTCTCCAATAACATCTCCAATGGCTATACTAAGCACGCAACACAAATTGGGACTGTCTAACTCAATATGAGTAGACACGTCACTATACATAGTCGGATCGACTAGGTTAACTCAAACTTTATTCACATGCTGAATTACATCATGCACTCTTAACCAAACAATCTTAACTCTTCTCCAAACACTAATCCAAACACGCATATCAAAATGATAGGCGTAACTACTAAAATAATATAAACACTGTCGACTCTATCACATAAACTCAGGAAACTATAACTGACTATTGGAAACATCATAACTCTACCTATATTGCACATTTGACTCTACATCCATGAAAATAACATCACACACATGTCTTCAACATAAATATAAAAATCCAAGGCTCTACTACAACCGTTCTACAAATCACATACAAAACACTTCTTGGGACCTGTCAGGAACACCACTGATATAAACAACTGTATAACTGTCTTCACTCATAATCAACATCTGCGTCTATGATATCATGTTGATAACATATCTGAGAACCATATTTTGAAGTCTCTCTCCATCAGGCTTCCACGCATGCTACTTATCATATGTTGTCATCAATGACAAACATACAGTCAGCATTGGCTTATTGGCAAATCTCCAACACCATTAACATGTCTTATGGCCCCTTAAGGCACACTTCATGGTTCTAATGCATATTAATGTGTCAAAATATGTTGTAAAGGGTCCATAGATCTGTTAGGACCCATTGAGATGCTTTACACCCCATTTTGACACATTAAGACATGTTCGAACCATAAAGTGTGCCTTAAGGTGTTCTGGAACCCCTTAAGACACATTAATGGTTCTAATGTGTATTAATGTGTTGAAATGGGCCATAAGGGGTTTTAATGGGTCCTAAGGGGTATAATGACCCCTTAGGACCTATTAGGATCCATTGAGACAAATTGGAAACATAAAGTGTGACTTAAGGGGTCAAAAGACCCCTTAAGACACATTAATGGTTCTAATGTGTATTAATGTATCTCAGTGGGTCCTAACAGGTCTAAAGACCCATTAGGACCCATTGAGACACATTAGGACCCATTTTGACACATTAATACACATTAGAAACATAAAGTGTCTTAAGGGGTCCTATGACCCCTTAAGGAACACTTTATGGCTCTAATGTGTCGAAATGGGTTGTAAGGGGTCTCAATGGGTCCTAATGGGTCTATAGACCCCTTATGACACATTAATACATATTAGAACCATTAATGTGTCTTAAGGGGTCCTATGATGCCTTAAGACACACTTTATGGTTTTAATTTGTATTAATGTGTCATAAGGGGTCCTTAGACCCGTTAGGACCCATTGAGAAGCCTTACGACCCATTTCAACTCATTAAGAAACATTATAACCATAAAGTGTTCCTTAAGGGGTCATAGGACACCTTAAGACACTTTATGGTTCTAATGTGTATTAATATGTTGAATGGGTCCTAATATATCTCAATAGGTCCTAAGAGGTCTTTAGATCCCTTAGGGCTTATTAAGACCTCTTATGGCCCATTTTGACACATTAATACATATTAGAACCATAGAGTGTGCCTTAAGGGGTCATGTGACTCCTTAAGACACATTAATGGTTCTAATGTGTATTAATGTGTCAAAATGTGGTGTAAGGGGTCCTTCAATCCATTAGGACCCATGGGAGTCCCTTATGACCAAGTATTCATCTATCCAGGAATATCTTGACCTCGGTGTCTATATAAAGGCCTTCCAGCCTACACACATGGAGAATCATAGTCCTCTAACTACTATAGTTTCCTAATTGCTAGAGAAACCATCTCAACATGGTCTAATTCCTCTGAACCAATATGACCAAGATCCTTTGAAGTTAATTGAAGAAGATCCTTTAGTTGCTCCTTCTTTCATGGAAGCATACCCTGCTCATTTGGTTCCAATCATGGAAGATATCTTGCTCCAAGAATGCAATTAGGTTTGAATTGTTTTCTCTAATGACTCCAATGACAGGAAAATCAGCCTACTCTGTCATTGTTGCTAAGAGTTCTAGAAGCCCCTAGCAAACAAATCTCTTCTTAAATTGTGCCCTTCACAGTTATGCACCAATTTAAGGGAGTCAATTGCGGCTTATAGGTCTATTATAGCCAACACTTGTTTAATGCTAAATTATCATTGCTACAATATTCTCCAAGGTAGAGTCTTGAAAAGACTAATGTGTGTGTTACAAGTAGTGGTTTTCATTGCACCAAAAGATCGACCTATTAATGCTTGATACAACCACTAGACTTATAGAAGACACATTTGGCGATTAAGCCATGTCATGAATCCCGAGGGGAGCTCTGACTATTTTGCCAACAATCTCCCCCTCAGCATTACCAGAGGGGATTCAAACCTGTGACCAAGCTTTGATACCACTTGTTATAAGTAGTGGTTGTCATTGCACCAAAAGATCAACCTGTTAATGCTCGATACAACCACTAGACTTATAAAAGACACATGAGGCATTTAAGCCATGTCACGAATCCCGAGGGGAGTACTAAATATTTTTCCAATAGTATGCATTCATGGTAGAAATGTATCAAACCCATTTGAACTCACAATTGAGTCGATTGATGGAATTGATTAATATAAGTCTTCACAAGTAAGACTTGATCCTCTTGCCAAACAATACTACCATTTCCAATATTGCTACTGAACCCTGATACTATGTATCATGTATAGGACCTTTTTTGTTAGACTTCAAGTCAACCACTTGGGAATTCTGTGATAGTCACCTTGGTATTGGAAGTCACCAAGGTAGACAATGATATCTATCTTAAGTCGATATGCTGAGATCTAACTGTTCATTAATATAATGCTCTAGATATTTGTCTTCAGATCATTAGATGTCTCCTTAATTGATTTTTTCCACATGATAACCATGGTAGTACCAAGATGAGATCTTGAGTCTTGGATAAAATGCCCAGTGCCTGAGGAATGCTAGAGTCTCCGCTGATAGTTTTACCCCAAGCATAGTCAGAACATTGAACTTAACTATACATATATTTTTACTCAATACCATATAGCAAAAGAGCTTCTTTTACAACACCTTCATAAGAGCTTGCTGCAACTAGTTCTAGACCCATATCTTACAAGGAACCATGCCCTATCCCATCTACATGAGAAACACTAACAATTATCAAGCTCCCACTTATATCTAGCTCTCGGGAAACCACTTCACGAGCACAATACTAGAATCCCTTGCAAATCATAGTAGGCTTGGAGCACTCATTTTAGAAAATAATCTCTTCACAGGCCAAATTCCAAAAGTATTTTCAACACTCCCCCATCTATACTACCTCAATCTTACAACAGTCTGAGCGGCAACATTCTGGAGAATCTCGGTCGACTCTCATGCATGGACATGATGGATATGAGAAACAATAATTTATCAGGCATGATCCTTAGAACCCTCACAAACCTCACCTCCCTAATATCTCCTAAAATGCAAGCTTTGAGAATCAGTCCCCATTGAAGGTCAGTTCCTTACCTTCAATCCTGAATGCTACACATGCGACTCACTCCTATCCGAGATTCTCTAGAAAAAAAAAATCCAGCCAAGATCTCCTGATCAAATAACTTGGAAAATTGGGTAATCAGAGGCATATGCATCAAAAGTGAAGTTGAGATGTCTTTGGGCTCTTCAACATATCTCTTGCACCGAGCTTCTATCAAACTGCTGATGGAAAATGCTTCCCCTCTGCATTGTTTGTTATTATTCATGCAATTCAATGATACGAGCACATACATAGCTTCCTACAAATGGTGTTCACATGCCATCAATGCGAGAGCTAGCAACATCGATCCCAAATATCGTAATAACAATTAATTTAAGATCTCCAGCTATCTGTAGCTTGAAATAATTTAAGAGTTTGGGAAGGAACGACAATAAGAATTTCCACTAATGATTCCTCAATTTTTTTTCACACCCAAAACTCATCCAATAGAAACGTCCACTCAAAGTTGAACCATATAAATTATTTCCCCATAACCATCTAATAATATTAATCATCAAACATAAGAAAGGTTGGAGCTAGAAATAAATTCATCATTCTATAAAGAATATGGTTTCCACGACAAATGTGAAATATAATCGCACCCATGGTTTGGGTATTCAAATAGTAATCATTTTGATCAATGTTTTTGAAAATATTTAATCTCCATCTTAAAACAATCTTGAATATTAAGTCAGGTCCCACTCAAATATAATACTTCAAACCTTCAAGAATTAAACCTCAACCTTCATTTTTGTAACTTTCAAACTCTATAGTTTCCTTCATTATCGAATCTTCGCAGGCTAGTAAGGAACCCGCTTTGATACCATGTTATTTTTCTAATTATTATGCATATTGTATGTATAGATCTTCACTACCAAGAGGAAGATTTGATCTTCCTTTATATATATTGGTGGTGCCCCTTCACTAAGGGTCACCACTCTTGGCTCAATTAATTAATTCAAATAATTATATTATATTATTATATAATATCATTATATTATTATAATAATTATATTATATTATACAATAATATTATAATATAATTATAATATCTCAATTAATGTAATAATTATATTATCAATAATTATTAATATAATTATTATATAATAATAATTATATTATCATAACCTTTATGTTATCTATGTCAGCCTAGAGGAATCCGACCATAGCTACAATAACATCAATAGGGAAAAGTTAAAAACATTATATGGTACAATAGATGAAGTTAAAGGCCACCAGATTGATAATGATTTGATGAGCCTTGATCTAAAGAACTTTAACAGCATCTAGGATATCATAACTGATGTTAATGATTTGAGAGCACAATGCAAAGAATGGGCATTGAGAGAAAGGACATTTAGTTGGTATATAATGTACTGATCCAGGGGATAAAAATCAGTGGAAATTGAAATGTCCCCAATGCTCCAAGAATCAATATCACTACAAAGTGTTCACAATTCTGACTCCAATGCAACTTGAACTGGAGAAATCAGAGTTCAAATGCCAAAGTTATGGCTAGTCAAACTTTGGTCAAACCAAGTACAAAAGCCATCAAAACAGGTGAAATTTGACCTTCTCAAAAGTGGTCAACAATGGGTTTCAAATTAAAGATCCTGTCAAGAGCTTTCTAAGGGCGTTCGTTTCATCGAAAATGGACTTCATATGTGAAAGTTATGCTTGTTTGAAGTTGGAGGGAAAATGTTAAAAATGATGACAACATCATCCCAATCAGCCTAATGACATGGCAGAGCAGCTGACGTGGCCTCAAAGAGAGCATAAAAATTTCCAAAATTGTGCTGCCAAGATTGAAACTCATAACTGCCTTCCAACTAAGCTCCTACCTAAACGCTACACCACATATTCAATTTACTGTGTTTTGGAGGAAAGTTAATTTTAAACTTAGCAATTAACTCTTGATCGCCGCCAAAGAGAGTAAATGGAGGTTGGAAAGAGTTGAACTCTTGATCACCAACCTTCTAAAAGGTTTCATGGCTAGTGCACTATGAATATCATTTTGCATAATTTTGGAGGAGTTTTTACTTAGCCTATTACCGATCATGCCTATCCTTAGTTAAATAAAGATATGGGTTAAAACAAACCCCTTAAATTCCATGGTGGAAAATTAATTGGAATTTGTAAAAGGGATATTGACGGGATTATTTTTTTTAAATAGGGATTTTATGGTTTTGGGGGTTTTAGCCTAATTATGGCTAATTTTATGTATAAAAGGGGTATTAGGCCTTTGAAAAGGCATGCAGGTGTTGAGAAGGAAATAATGATCTTGAAGACTTGCTATTATTCTTGCACATTGGAGAGTAATGTTGCCATTGTGCTTGAAGGGAAGATCTTGAACACTTGTAATTGATTTTTGGAGCTAATCAGATCGGTCCCCCTATTAGAGAAGGACCCGAAGACGTAGTCCGACCTGGGGACAAACTCCATTATCAACTGTGTTTAGTCTTCTATCACTTTATTCTATTTCTTTCAAATCATTGCCTTAGTATGCTTTGTTCATTTAAGCATTTTAATTACGTTAATTATCTTATTTAAATATTTGAATTAACTTTATGTATTATGTTAGCATTCCTTTTGTAATCGTCCTAGATCCTAATCAGATCATGTACTAAAGAGACTTCGTCTTGAATATGCATCTTTTGTTTCTAGCGTACGGTACCCAGTTCACACCCTAGACCCTGGAACCGGGTCTGGGTCCTCATAGTGGTCTATGTCGGATCCAGGCAGGGTCTATACTTGGACCTATGGGTCCATCTAGGTCTGACCCACCATAGACTTGTGCGGATGCATAGGTCCAAGTACATACCCTGTGCGGACCCTACGTGGACCCCGGGGCATCCAGCATGGGCCCGGGAGGACCCGCGGTAGTTAAGTGAAAAGGTGGGGCCAAAACACATTAAAATGACATTTTATTATTATTATTTTTGTCCAAACCCTAAAACAACCCTAATAAGGAGCCTCCAAACACATTTCATTTCACATTTGTCTCTCGTTTTGCTCTCTCTATCTTGCAAGTTTGAAGTGAGGTGATTATATTCAAATGAGATCAATTGTGGAGTTGCAAATACCTTCCAAAGAGAAAATTTGAGTGTTTAAGGTATGCATTTCAACCATATTCTTTAGTTTTTTGATAGATTGTTTCAAGTTTTTTAAAATTTATTAAAAAAAATTCAAGTATTTGTAGAAGTTTTGATTTTTTTTTCCATTTTTGTTATAGATTACAACAATGAGTAGTCAAAGCTCAGTGGGTGGGTCTAAAAATTTTAAAATTGATAATGGGTCTCCTCTATGGAAATACACTACAAGAATTTCTCAATGTCCTAGAGGTGGGGGGGTTTGTATGGAAATGTAATTTTTGCAAGTCAGAATATAGAAGCTCCTACTACCGAGTAAAAATTTATTTATGGGCCCTAGGGGTAAAAGAATTAATATGTGTGAGGGTCCACCAGGGGGAGATAAGAAGGGGTTTGCCACCTGGATAAATAGCAATATTCATTAAAGAATAAGATGCAGACAAATTAGTTGCAAAAAGAAAACAAAATCGTTATACTTTCAGGAAAAAAAAACCAATACCACAACCACCCACTCAAACAGCCTCTAGACATCCTTTCTTGCCTATCCCTTCTAGAGAGGATGAAGATGTAGATGAACCACAAGTCACCACCCAAAAGAGAGGCCCACTAGATCAAGCATTTCAAAATGATGCAAGAGATATTGCTAATGAAAAAATTGCATCTTACCTCTATGTGAATGGTCTTCCATTCAACTTAGTGAGGTCACCCTATTGGAGGGAGGTGGT